>CATOUR010000052.1:2500-602500 GCA_951848785.1 Callosobruchus maculatus
CCCTGACTTGACTTGCCCTGACTTGACTTGCCCTGACTTGACTTGCCCTGACTTGACTTGCCCTGACTTGACTTGCCCTGACTTGACTTGCCCTGACTTGACTTGCCCTGACTTGACTTGCCCTGACTTGACTTGCCCGGACTTGACTTGCCCGGACTTGACTTGCCCTGACCTGACTTGCCCTGACCTGACTTGCCCTGACTTGAATTGCCCTGACTTGGATTGCCCTGACTTGGATTGCCCTGACTTGGATTGCCCTGACTTGAATTGCCCTGACTCGACTTGCCCTGACTTGAATTGCCCTGACTTGACATGCCGTAACTTGACCTGCCTCGACATTTTGACATTTGGCATTTAACACAAACTAACGTTTTGACATTGGCTTAACTTCACCTAACGTTTTGAAATTTTATGTTTTGAAATTTTGACAATTTGCAATTTAACCTAACCTAACGTTTTGACATTTGACATATGGTTTGACATTTGACATATGGATTTGCCATTTTAACATTTCCACATTTGGACATTTTGACATTTCTGGTGCCCCGACCTTTACCCTGACTCTTGCCGTAACTAGTGCCCTGACTAGAATAAGAATTGAATAAGGATTGAATAATAATGGAATAAGAATGGAATAGGAATAGAGTAGAATAGAGTAGAATAAGAATAGAATCAATAACCTAACCTAAGCTGCCCTGACCCGTGCCCTGACTTGTGCCCTGACTTCCCCTGGCCTACCTAACTTAACCTGCCGTGACCTACGAAACCTACTTAAGGTCGCATTCGGTCCCCCAATTGTCGTTAGTTAAACTAATAGTTCACAGTAAAAATAAGATGTCGCTTGGATGTCTATTTGGGTATTAAATTTCATCACAGTAAGCCATGTCGATAGGTCAGCACGTCCAAACGTAATTCATATCGAAAAATTGCATGGGCTGTTAAGCGTAGAGGCCGCTTCAAGCGTGGCAACGCTGCGGTTCATACGGTACCACCGTCAACGTCGCAACCTCTACTTCAAACCGTGTTCTGTGGTGGGTTCGTACTGCTTCGTGGGTGTTATTGTTCTGCGTCTCTGCGTTTGTGGTTGACAGTGTATATGTTTTGTGGTTGACAGGGGGGGTTAAATGACAAATGCCAAAATTAGAAGTTTAACTTCGATGAGTAATTCGTGTAATTCGTCAAAAAATGGATAATCTTTTATTTAAACTTCATTTCAAAAGGAATTTACTGCCTTCTTGGGTATGGGCGAGTTAGCGGCTTGTTCCGAAAATCAGATCGTATACAATGCTTGAAAGTTGCGTAAACACTGCCTACTATATAATTATGCTAAATCAAATTCGTAATGAGCAGTAAATATACACATATATACAACGATTATAACATGAAGAGATCGCTGGGGGCCCCACTTCCCTGACGGTCCCTGTCCTTATGCTACCTATAACTATGTCTGGTAAGAGTCTTAATTACCTACAATATGCCCAAGAAAGAAAACTTAACTAAATGATGTTCTAGGTGAACACTCCTAGTGGCTACAGTTCCTATCGAAATAAAGCAAATTCCCACCTGTAATCTGACGGACGTGGTCCAAGGTTACCTGGAGTTTCCTCAGTAAGGGTCTGACATGCAAGCGAGTAAAAACATGCAGATGAATGTGTTGCAAACATACAGAGAGATGTGGCTGTCGTAGGGGTAGGCATGCAGCAAAGCAGGTGATGTTATTGTGCACTAAGCTGTACTACAAAGGTTGCACTATGTTTATATGGGCAAAGCCTAGCTGTTGGCAGTGAGTTGGTGACTCAACCTGGAGCTGTTGGGATATGGTCCTGATCGCAACCGTAAAACCATAAAACTGTAAAAGCCTGCAAGCAAAAGGAGTCTCTAAAGTTTGGAAGCAGGTAAGCATTACTAAAAACTGTGTCTCTGAGGGAGTTGTGACTAGCTTTCATGGAAGTAAGGTTATGCACCTACCGTTGGTGTTGGGTGGCTTTAAGGTGTTCCCTTGGGTGCTGTGTGACTTGGATTTTATATGAATCCCACGGAGGTGGTTTTGCAGACACTGCAAAAACAAAATCCAATCCGACACAGGATTTCTTCTTGATCAAATCCGCAATAATGCGCAATGACAACCTGGTCCTGGTAGATCAAGAAGTCAAAAGGAAATGGCCTTTATCCATGAAAATCAGCGCCAAACTCGCCTGTCAAATGGTAATGAACTGTGGTGATTTAAATTCTGCGGTTTGACCTTGGTCCAACTGTCTACAAGGTGCAAAAAGATAGATGTCAATAGATGTCAATCAGAAGCAAGGCTAACCTCTTCTTCTTCAACATGGACATGTAAACAAACATTCTAAATAATTAATGTAATGAAATTTTATATCGGTGTAACTCTAGTGCTAATATTTTCTGTTATTTTTAGGTGATTGCAGCTCAGGGTGCCTGCCAATAGGGGGGGCAATACACAAATACTTTGTAAGATACAAATAGGAATTGCTTGTACAGTTGGTTTAAAAATATATAGATGTTACATACTACAGACTTACATATTATTTACAAGGCTTAAAATTATGGTCAAATGTGGGTAAGTACAACATATTTGGATCTGGAAATCAAACCATAACAGGGTGACACTGTTGATTTCAGAGTGGGCAAAAAGCGAGAGGAGGAAAATGTTGACAAGGGGTAGAAGTAAATACAGCATGCTGTAACAGAAAGCCTACAAGAGTGCTTGGATAGACAATCAAAAGAAGTAGTAGTAGGAGGAGTAGTAGGAAATGGTTCAATAAACAGTCTAACACAGACTAGCCAGGAGGCCAAACAACAAGACGAGCAAATAATAGATGAATATATGTTCCTAACCGGCATAGGTAATAACATCTGTTTTGAAATGTTGTTTATAATAAGTAAGCTACTTAGACCATTTATTGTTGATTTTAGAATGGATTTGCAAGAGTCCTTGGTAAATACAATCAAAAAGAAGTAGTGTAGGAATTTGTTCGATACAGACTAGCGAGGAGATCAATTCAAAAGAAGAGGAGCACATAATAGTAGATGAATATGTGTTTCTAGACTGCTATTTGAAAGGTGAAAATATGTATTTTGATCTGGGTTTATAATAAGAAAGCTACTTAGAAACATTGTTGATTTCAGAGTGGGCGAAAAGCGAGAGGAGGAAAATGTTGACAAGGGGTAGAAGTAAATACAGCATGCTGTAACAGAAAGCCTACAAGAGTGCTTGGCTAGACACTCAAAAGAAGTAGTAGTAGGAGTAGTAGGAAATGGTTTAATAAACAGTCTAACACAGACTAGCCAGGAGGCCAAACAACAAGACGAGCAAATAATAGATGAATGTATGTTTCTAACCGGTATAGGTAATAACATGTATTTTGAAATGTTGTTTATAATAAGTAAGCTACTGAGACCATTTATTGTTGATAAGGAAGCACTTTGAACTAACTAACTAAATTGATTTCAGAGTGGGCTAAAAGCGAGAGGAGGAGACGATGATGGAAAATTCTATGGTATTGGATACTATAGCATGTATATTATGTAATAAACTGAATTAGTACAAATATTCTTGTTACTTATCCTCTGCAAGAAATCTTATTCCACAGATTGTTTTATGATTTAATAATGAAAAATACTGATGTTTCCTAATTTGAAGATTGTCATTATTTTGAGTTTCACAAAGAAATTTTAAGGATGTTACTAATCCTCATACTTTTTATAGTGTTTATTCATTTTCTGTCAAGATTATTATAGAAAATTACTTTTCTCCTGACAAACTTAAAACAACATTCAAATATTTGACACAAAATATATACAACTGACTTTAGGTGTATGAAACGTACACACCTTTGTTTAGATTGGAGAAAATTTTCAATTGCTTCAACAATAATCAGATTTTCTTAATGATGACATTTTCTGTTCACAACATAGAGGGTGCATATAATCTCAATCTAGATTCCTATTGTATTGGGTAAAAAAGTCTTGATCTTCAAAGTTAGATTCCATTATTGTCATTGGAATTGTTATAACTTTATTTTTAACAAGCTAAGGGTTTATTTTCTGAATTGTTAGATGAAAACATATTTAAAAATGTTACTACACTTTTAAGATTCCAAAACTGTCCTCATGTAATTTAGTCTTTAGTCACTCCTGTTCAAAAACAGTACGCTAGGTGGGACTTTATTTGGAAATCAGTTATCGAACACTTCAAAAACCCTAACGATGTTGAATATTGAATACACACAAGTCCCTGGGGTTGAAAGGTACATTTTGACACTTCAAAAACCCTAACAATATTGAATACACACAAGTCACTGGGGTTGAAAGGTACATTTTGACATCAATAGAGAGAAAGAATTAAGAATTTTAAAAAGGCCACTGAACAGCCTTCAATAGTGATAGTTAATAAGAACGCAATTTCGTACTATTTCGGTTGAATAGAACATGTTTAGCACAGTGAAATAATAAAAAGCTCAACCTAGATTTAAAATTTTATTGCGATAAGTTTCTTTTACCTATACATCACATCCAGATAGTTTTTTGGTTATAGCAATTTAAATTATGACACAGAAGTAAAAAAAATGATTAGAACACATAATTATTAGCTTTTGTAAATCCATTAAATATTCACACAACATGTGACACTACATGCGATGCACCTAAAGTGTAATTTTTATAAAACCATTATTTTCAGAAATTTTGTGTACAAATAAACAATGAACATTGAACAACCACGACAAATATTAGGTTAGTTGTCAACACAGTGACAGATTACAAACTGTCAATGTCGAATAGGTGGTCGAATACAATCAGGCAGAATAGCCAATATCGAAAAACTAAATTACCAGAAACAGGCCCGCCCCTACCAGAAAAATGCTGAACACATGGCCTGGTGACATTGTTGTATTGGTTGCATAAAATCACAGTCGTTGTGTTTTTTTGGGTATTTCAAGGAGAACTCAAAAAATACCAAAATTACCAGCAAAAATCAAATTCATATATCATCTGTGTAATATCGTACATTGTCTGGAATAGATATAAATGTGTACAAAAGCATTTATAAAATTTTGCAAAAAATAACTTTTTTTAAAAAAATGTTTTTTATATGATATTACCACATCAAATAGAAGGTAGTGTCTTATTTATCATACTAAAATTTCACAACAATTGGTTTTGTCGTTTTCACACTGTCCTTGAAACCAGTTATTCGATCCGCAGAACGCGCCCTTAATCTAACACATGCCCTGACTTGCAAAGACTAGCACACTGTCACGAAAACCGCAACTGTTTATCTTCAAAAATTACCGATATACCCCGTAAGTGCCCAAAATGTGACAGCCTGTACATAATACGTCGTCAGTTACCTGTCGAAATTTAATTCAATTTTTGTTATACCGACTGCGACATTGGCGGAACAGAATTTTTACCGTATTTGGTTTTTCTCTAACGCCTGTAGTTTTGGCTATGTTTTGTATACGGACAGACGGACGAACGGACAAAGGCTTTGTACAAGTGTTCTTCAGGCAGTGAGACCCAAAACGCTGTTTCAGGAATACTAAAAGTCAGATCGATACCCAAATTCCATCACAATCCGTGCAGCGGTAACTGAGATTACAGGGCTAGAAAAACGCGCACAAACAGACCGACAGGCAGACGGGCAGGGCAGATAGAAGAAACATATGACGGAAATGAGTGACATGGATTTCCAACACAGTTGGAAATTTCAAGTGTATCAAGAAAATATGAAACAAACTCCATAACCCTTACATAATTATAGTTAACCTTTTACCATTACAGATAAATGAAAACGTATAACTAATTAATAATAATTTAGAAATATATCTGCGATATTCTTCTAAAATTTTGGTTAATTTTTAACTTTTTGTTTTGCCTATTGTCTTATTGATTTACATATTTTTATGAGTAGAAAGCTTCCGCGCCCCTCACCAACTATATTTATTCCGAGTCAAAAAGAAGTCGCAATTTTCTTCGGTACTTCACAAACAAGTCTAACAAACTTTACATACATTGGAAAAAGTGATTAACACTTCACATTTGTTTTAAATACCGGTACTTCGAAAACCTAAAAGTCATGGCTAAAATCAAGAACCAAGAACAAACTTTTGCCAAATCGTTTGAGTTTTAGCAATGGTTTGAGAAAAAAAAATTCCCCTGAATCGCAACTAGAGGCCATATTCATATTATGACTAAGTGATACTTTATAAAGATGGTCTTTTTGTAAACTCCGTTGGAGAAATCTTATTTTAATAAAAATTTAAAGTTTACAAAAAAGAGCGATTTTGGCAGCAAAAGTACTAATTGATATCGGATATTCTTAAAATTTGAGTCGAAGCCGATACAAGACGTCAAACACGCAACTGAGTAATTGTAAAAGAGATATTCGTACTCACCAAATCACTGTGTAACACAACACTACCAACAACACCCAACAATTCAAAAACTCCCGTAAAACCAGATCCGGAGCTTGTCGTTTGAGATTCTGTGATCGACTGGTTTGAGAATAAAGAAAACTTAATATTTATAGGAAACTCCGATTACTAATAATCATTATACCTCTGGGGATTAGAGGACTTACCTTAAGAGCAGGTATCCTTGAAGGCTAAAGGGATGCTTATGCAGGTAAGGACCGGGACTACCTTCTTACTGGATTCTGAGAATAAACAGACAAGGATTTTGATAATAGTTTTGTGCATTTCTCTTATCTAAAAGAATTGAACCTTACAACGCCTCATAATAACGTAAAAATTAATGTGTATAAATTTGAAATGTACTCGTTTTAAATACAAAACAAAACGAAGACGTATGCCAGTTTATTTGAGTCTCTATGATTACAGAAATCGGTTATTCAACCTTTGTAACTTGTCTTTAACTTAAATTTACTAAAACTACTTAAATTCAAAAAATGGAACCTATGTATGTTGATCATTATTGTTATTACAGAGGTACAGCAATATCCGTGATCTTGGTGTTCCGCTACCTTTTCCATTACTTTGTACATGGAAATGTTTGTGGTTGTTATATGATAGGCCTCTTGATGTACATCCTCTCAAGGAGCCCTCAGCACACAGTTGTGTGCTCACTGCTCAGCCATCTTAACCTGCTGAGATAGGCAGTGAGCTCAGCGTAATCAGCGTTCATCCAGAATAGACTCTCGCATTGATAGGCAGCTAGACAATCCCAAAGCGGTCCTATAGAAAAGCTTGTGCTAAACAAAGTACACTGCAAATGTTTCTTGTAAGATTTTAGTTAACTTCGTGGTACCAGACTGAAATTTCAAATTTCAAGTTTCATTGATGTGGCGGCATTTGCATCAAACTCGAGCCACACGAACAAACTAGCTTAAAATCAGTTTGCACGCATAGAACAAGTGGGCTGCAAAGCAAAAGCGTTCCTTTAATAACATCTTCCGAGGCCTCATAACAGGCTTCGTAGCGAAAATCTGCACCTAAAGAAATAAGCTGATGAATATGAACACTGTACAATTCAAAAAAGTCCATACACATTGTTTTTCTAAGCGTCGTAAAATGCCGATTTAAAATTATGCGAATCATTTGATCCCGGAAAACCACAATTCAAATAGAAATATTCCATTTTACATAATATGTAGGTATTTCACCGAAGCCTTACAAGTAAGCACAATGAAAAATACAGGTATTTTACTTAACGATCAAATAGACATTAACAAGTCCCTTTTACTCAATTTACATATGGTTTTTCCGAGATCAAACGGCCGCACACCTCTGTTACTAATAGCAGTAATACCCAATTATGTAAATTTCTTGTACCCCCTTCAATGCAGCCCGTCTGCATAGATATAAATATTATTTATTTGAAAAAGGTATTGTACACGGGAACATGTCACAGCATTCACAGCATTTAAACATACAGTGGTCATAAATTTTACATTTAATTTTTGTCTAATTTTGCCCACTACAACAGATTTTCGATTTTAAATGAACACCTACCAAACAACTAACTATTACCCAAAATCATTGGGTTGCCGAAATAGGCGAAAAATTATTAAGCTTCATTAACTTTATTTTGTACGGCTCCCGGTTTAGATGGTTTCACCTACAAAATGATAAATAATTTAGCAACTATGCTGAACTTGTTCTTATCAGTATGTGGTGGTGGATAAGTGGTGAATGCGTAATGGATTAAAAAATGTCATCTTGGCCTGACTTGTGCCTTGACTGGGGCCCTGACAATTGCCCTGACTGGTGCCATGACCTGTGCCCTGACTTGTGCCCTGATTTGTGCCCTGACTGGTGCCCTGACTCGTGCCAAAACTTGTGCCCTAACTCGTGCCCTGACTGGTGCCCTGACTTGTGCCCTGACTGGTGCCCCGACTGGTGCCCTGACGTGTGCACTGACTTGCGCACTGACTCGTGCCCTGACTGGTGCTCTGACTCGTGCCTTGACTGGTGCCCTGACTTGTGCCCTGACTCGTGCCCTGACTTATGCCCTGACTCGTGCCCTGACTTATGCCCTGACTCGTGCCCTGACTCGTACCCTGATTGGTGCCCTGACTGGTGCCCTGAATTGTGCACTGACTCGTGCCCTGACTCATGCCCTGACTCGTGCCCTGACTCGTGCCCTGACTGCTGCCCTGACTGATGCCCCGACTCGTACCCTGACTGGTGCCCTGACTTGTGCCCTGACTCGTGCCCTGACTGATGCCCTGACTCGTGCCCTGACTGATGCCCTGA
Organism: Callosobruchus maculatus; assembly: GCA_951848785.1. Taxonomy (NCBI): domain Eukaryota; kingdom Metazoa; phylum Arthropoda; class Insecta; order Coleoptera; family Chrysomelidae; genus Callosobruchus; species Callosobruchus maculatus. The sequence continues at coordinate 11,236 of CATOUR010000052.1, forward strand.
CTCGTGCCCTGACTGGTGCTCTGATTTGTGCCCTGACTCGTGCCCTGACTTGTGCCCTGACTTGTGCCCTGACTTGTGCCCTGACTGGTGCCCCGACTGGTGCCCTGACGTGTGCACTGACTTGCGCCCTGACTCGTGCCCTGACTGGTGCTCTGACTCGTGCCTTGACTGGTGCCCTGACTTGTGCCCTAACTCGTGCCCTGACTTATGCCCTGACTCGTGCCCTGACTTATGCCCTGACTCGTGCCCTGACTCGTACCCTGATTGGTGCCCTGACTGGTGCCCTGATTTGTGCCCTGACTCGTGCCCTGACTGATGCCCTAACTCGTGCCCTGACTTGTGCCCTGACTCGTGCCCTGACTTGCGCCCTGACTCGTGCCCTGACTGGTGCCCTGATTTGTGCCCTGACTCGTGCCCTGACTGGTGCCCTGACTGGTGCCCTGACTCGTGCCCTGACTCGTGCCCTGACTTGTGCCCTGACTCGTGCCCTGACTTGTGCACTGACTCGGCCCTGACTGGTGCCCTGACTTGTGCACTGACTCATGCCCTGACTGGTGCCCTGACTTCTGCCCTGACTCGTGCCCTGACTTTAGCCCTGACTCGTGCCCTGACTTGTGCCCTGATTTGTGCCCTGACTGGTGCCCTGACTTGTGCACTGACTCATGCCCTGACTGGTGCCCTGACTTGTGCCCTGACTCGTGCCCTGACTCGTGCCCTGACTTGTGCCCTGACTCGTGCCCTGAGTCGTGCCCTGACTTGTGCCCTGACTCGTGCCCTGACTGGTGCCCTGACTCGTGCCCTGACTGGTGCCCTGACTCGTGCCCTGACTGGTGCCAAGACTTGTGCCCTGACTCGTGCCCTGACTTATGCCCTGACTCGTGCCCTGACTTGTGCCCTGACTCGTGCCCTGACTTGTGCCCTGACTCGTGCCCTGACTGGTGCCCTGATTTGTGCCCTGACTCGTGCCCTGACTGCTGCCCTGACTGATGCCCCGACTCGTACCCTGACTGGTGCCCTGACTTGTGCCCTGACTCGTGCCCTGACTGATGCCCTGACTGATGCCCTGACTCGTGCACTGACTCGTGCCCTGACTGATGCCCTGAATCGTGCCCTGACTGGTGCCCTGATTTGTGCCCTGACTCGTGCCCTGACTGATGCCCTGACTCGTGCCCTGACTTGTGCCCTGACTTGTGCCCTGACTTGTGCCCTGACTCGTGCCCTGACTTGTGCCCTGACTCGTGCCCTGACTGATGCCCTCACTCGTGCCCTGACTGGTGCCCTGACTTGTGCGCTGACTCGTGCCCTGACTCGTGCCCTGACTGGTGCCCTGATTTGTGCCCTGATTTGTGCCCTGACTCGTGCCCTGACTCGTGCCCTGACTGGTGCCATGACTGGTGCCCTGACTCGTGCCATGACTCGTGCCCTGACTTGTGCCCTGACTTGTGCACTGACTCGTGCCCTGACTGGTGCCCTGACTTGTGCACTGACTCGTGCCCTGACTGGTGCCCTGATTTGTGCCCTGACTCGTGCCCTGACTGGTGCCCTGACTCGTGCCCTGACTGGTGCCCTGACTCGTGCCCTGACTGGCGCCCTGACTTGTGCCCTGAATCGTGCCCTGACTTGTGCCCTGACTCGTGCCCTGACTGGTGCCCTAACTTGTGCCCTGACTCGTGCCCTGACTGGTGCCCTAACTTGTGCCCTGACTCGTGCCCTGACTGATGCCCTGACTGATGCCCTGACTCGTGCCCTGACTCGTGCCCTGAGTTGTGCCCTGACTCGTGCCCTGACTGGTGCCCTAACTTGTGCCCTGACTCGTGCCCTGACTGGTGCCCTAACTTGTGCCCTGACTCGTGCCCTGACTGATGCCCTGACTGATGCCCTGACTCGTGCCCTGACTCGTGCCCTGACTCGGCCCTGACTCGTGCCCTGACTGCTGCCCTGACTGATGCCCCGACTCGTGCCCTGACTGGTGCCCTGACTCGTGCCCTAACTTTAGCCTTGACTCGTGCCCTGACTTGTGCCCTGACTCGTGCCCTGAGTTGTGCCCTGACTCGTGCCCTGACTGGTGCCCTGATTTGTGCCCTGACTCGTGCCCTGACTGGTGCCCTGACTCGTGCCCTGACTGGCGCCCTGACTCGTGCCCTGACTGGCGCCCTGACTTGTGCCCTGACTCGAGCCCTGACTTGTGCCCTGAATCGTGCCCTGACTTGTGCCCTGACTCGTGCCCTGACTGGTGCCCTAACTTGTGCCCTGACTCGTGCCCTGACTGGTGCCCTAACTTGTGCCCTGACTCGTGCCCTGACTGATGCCCTGACTGATGCCCTGAGTCGTGCCCTGACTCGTGCCCTGACTCGTGCCCTGACTCGTGCCCTGACTGCTGCCCTGACTGATGCCCCGACTCGTGCCCTGACTGGTGCCCTGACTGGTGCCCTGCCTGGTGCCCTGACTCGTGCCCTGACAGGTGCCCTGATTTGTGCCCTGACTCGTGCCCTGACTCGTGCCCTGACTTGTGCCCTGAATCGTGCCCTGCCTTGTGCCCTGACTGGTGCCCTAACTTGTGCCCTGACTCGTGCCCTGACTGGTGCCCTAACTTGTGCCCTGACTCGTGCCCTGACTGATGCCCTGACTGATGCCCTGAGTCGTGCCCTGACTCGTGCCCTGACTCGTGCCCTGACTCGTGCCCTGACTCGTGCCCTGACTGCTGCCCTGACTGATGCCCCGACTCGTGCCCTGACTGGTGCCCTGACTGGTGCCCTGCCTGGTGCCCTGACTCGTGCCCTGACAGGTGCCCTGATTTGTGCCCTGACTCGTGCCCTGACTCGTGCCCTGACTCGTGCCCTGACTGGCGCCCTGACTTGTGCCCTGACTCGAGCCCTGACTTGTGCCCTGAATCGTGCCCTGCCTTGTGCCCTGACTGGTGCCCTAACTTGTGCCCTGACTCGTGCCCTGACTGATGCCCTGACTGATGCCCTGACTCGTGCCCTGACTGCTGCCCTGACTGATGCCCCGACTCGTGCCCTGGCTTGTGCCATGACTGGTGCCCTGACTCGTGCCCTGACTTGTGCCATGACTGGTGCCCTGACTTGTGCCCCGACTGGTGCCCTGACTCGTGCCCCGATTGACATTTTGACATTTGGTAATGATTACAGAAATGGGTTTAGCATTTGATTTGTTTGTTTAATAAAACCACTTGAATAAAAAAATTGTATCTATGTATCTTGACAATTGTCACTACAAATTCTAGCTAAAAGTAACCTTCTTTTCGTTCAGTGGTTCTGAAGAGAAGCATTTTTTTGTCCGTGGTCTTGGTGTTCTGCTCCCTTTTCCATTACTTTGAACATGAACATGATGATGATTGTGATTGCTATAAGATAGGCGTCTTGTGCACCCTCTCAAGGAGCCCTCAGAACTGTGTGATCAGCCATCTTAACCTACTGTGAGCTCAGCGTTCATCCAGAATAGACTCTCGCATTGATAGGCAGCTAGACAATCCCAAAGCGGTCCTATAGAAAAGCTTGTGCTAAACATACAAAGTACACTGTAAATATTTCTTGTAAGATTTTAGGTAACTTCATTGTGGTATGTACCGGGCTAATATTTAAAATGAGTTTCCCGGATGTGGCGGCATTTGCATCAAACTCGAGCCACACGAACAAACTAGCTTAAAATCAGTTTGCACGCATGGAACAAGTGGGCTGCAATTGCAAAGCAAGTAAGCAAAAGGCTTTCTTTTATTAATAACTAGATCCTCGTAATCGGCTTCGCAGCGAAAAAATGTGCACTCTAAAAAGTTAAAATCTAAAATATAACATTAATGAACGGAAAATACTGAATAAAGCGTTAGGTGCTCGATTTACGAATAACGTCCGTGGTCTTAGTGTTCAGGTTGTTCTGCTAACTTTTCTATTCTTTGAGCAAGGACATATTATTCTTTTACTCTACCAAGATTTGAAACCCATAAATCATTTCCGGCTGGGTCGTCTGAGACCGCCTGCCGGCTACCTGCCTCAGTCGTGGAACGTCAAGCAAAGGGCGTGGTTCGCACACCAGTAGCGGCGATAGATTCCTCGGTATTTTATAGGCGTAAAATAAAAAACTCTTGATCTCTTCGTTTTGACTGTTGAATATTCACTGTTCGTCATGGGCAATCTTGGGAAGAATAAAATATTGTCAAACCAGACGAAAGAAGTGGTGTATAATCTATACCTATTTATTGTAAATTTAAGGAGTGACCGTGACACCCGTACAAACATGGGAGAAGTAAAAGCGGAGGTTTCCCGAGCTACAGGAGTCTCAGTTGCGAGTATTACTAGAATTGTGCAATTCAAAAAAAATAGACATGGTACAATGGTTAACCAGGAAAAATATACAATTTTCACCATGTATGTTGAAACCAGAATTATACGAGCTGATTAAAGAACATAAGCAGCAGTTTGTGCAATACAAATTTGACATGCTCCTGAGTAGCTATGGGCATACAGTTCTGCGGTTGCCTCCATATCACCCGGATCTAAATCCAATCGAATTGATCTGGGCTACTGTTAAACATAACGTTGCACAAAGAAACGTCACTTTCGATTTGGAGGATGTCAAGAAGATAGCAGCTGTAGTGTAGTGTAGTGTAGTGTGGTGTAGTGAGTGTAGTGTAGAGTAGTGTACTACGCCACTGATAACTGTAGAGTACGGAGACTATCCGGACAACCACCTGATAGATCGATAAGTCAATTAATCTATCGACTGCGTGGTGCGAGTCACGGCTGGATTCAACCCTACATGTAGTGATACTGATAATTTCAGGTAAAAGAATCGCCGTTCATCGTTTATCATTTGATGCCCTTTTATTGGTGACTTAACACGGTTTAGCGGTTATTCAACGAACTTAAATTGATGGAATTATTAAGTTTGTCACATACCATTCTGACATTCTCACCTTACCCAGACTGAGGAAATATTTACAAATAAATATTCTGAGTCGCCCCTGCTTTGCCGGTTAAGGGTGTTCGGTTTTTGTGGCTTTTTTACGTTGCTCGCAAACAATGTAAACATACTCGTATGTTTCTGACTTGTATAAATACCTATTAGTTTATAGCACCGCATAAAACTGGTAGACACGCCACTGATTTTGACCCGGGCGTGTACTAGGGCAGCCATACTTCTCTTTTTATTGCCCAGCTATTTGCTTATTGGTAGGCAGACGGCCATCGTACCTGTCAAACCGTTTTTTGGCTGAATCTCGGTACAATAAACGGCGTCTACTTACGATAGGCTCTTGTACAATGTACATCCTCTCAAGGAACCATCTGAACTATGTGCTCAGCTATCTTAACCTGGTGAGAAAGGCAGTGAGATCAGCGTACAGCGTTCCTCCAGAATTGACACTCTCATTGACAAGGCAGCTGGACAATCACACACCATCATATATGAAGAGCTTGTGCTAAAGATAGAAAGTGTACTGTAAAAATGACAATTTGCTTTATCCACTCCCTTTAAGTTAAACAGCAAAAAAAAGATTGTGACCAATTTCACCGTGAATTATGGAATGTATGGAAACTTTCGCTCGTCCCAACACTAGGCAAACCTTAACTAAGATCATAGACTTTTGGAGCGGCGACTACCTAGGTACCTATGCACGTTTAAACATGTCTCAACATTCGGCTTCTTGCGACTCTATCGTTACGCTATATTATATTGCAAAAGTTTCCTTAGGCAAGTATAAAATAATAAATATTTGAGATATTGAAAAGGACTGGAGCACAAAAGTGACATTTCACTGAAGTTTTAATAAAATAATTTGAAATACGCATCCAAATCCTTTCACAGTTAGTGCTGTCATGTGAATTAACTAAATTAATAGATTCTTTTGAACACCCTTTTATGTTTTGAGCTGAAAATGAAAAAGAAATTCAAATCTAGAAAGTCCAAGAACATTGCCGAGAAGAACGGGCAAAGTGTTAATTATAGATTCACTGTGAACCCGTTGATAAAACAAGAACTGCTGCAACTGCTGAACAAAACCAGCAGTAAACCAGATACTTTGGAACAAGGTGTGAGGCCATGGAGTAATTTTAACATTCCCGATAATTTCAAATCAAGTGTGAAACAGTTGGCTACACGAGTTGGAGTCGATCAATATCCTTTGAGTGTCCATGACTTGGTGGAAAATAGCGAATTTCTCACATATTTGGAAACCAACTATTCAAGAAAAAACACCTGTGTTGCCTATGAAAAGCAACTCCTCCAAATGTTGTATCGGAAACAGTGAAATCGTACTTTCAAAATAAAATAAAATGTATCCCTCTATGTGCCGTTTTATTACAAAATACTTTGTGAAATATAACTTGCCACGTATTTAATACCACAAAATTTTGATCCAGTATCCAGTGAATGATATTATTCGCATCGCAATCCTATTTGAAATTGTAACCCTAGATTTGTCATACGATGACGTTGTGTCAACTGTTGAGACGTTAGATTGTGAACGAATCTTCGTAAGATTTGGTTTATAAAATCTAAAAATACGCAATGGAAATTAAATAGTCAAAACCTACGAAACATGATAAAGAGTGGCGTTTACCGAGTTAAGTGTAGACAAGCACAGTAAAGCTGATATGACATTGAAAATTAAGAGATGTGATTGGGAATAAAAAATCTAAAAATATGAATGAATCTTTTTAAGATTCGTTTTGCAACACCCGCTATGTCCATCACGTCTACATCCTGTCTTGTGTCACACTTCACAGTCACACTGTCACTACTGTCAGTACTGTCACAGTTTGTGTTGTGACTGTGAGTTTTGGGTGTTTTGTGGTGGTGAGATTCGGTGGTTTTTTGTAAAAGGTGTTAATATTTTGTGACTAAAACATTTTTCCTATAATAAGGAAAAATTATTTTATCTGCACACTTTTTTTTACAGACGCAAGATAAACAGCCAAAATGCCACGAATTATGATAAAGGGTGGTGTGTGGAGAAACACCGAGGTAAGTTACAAGTTAATGGAGCAGTACGGCTAGAGACTGTTATTTTTTACTTTATTCGGGTTACTTTCAGGATGAAATCTTGAAAGCAGCTGTAATGAAATATGGCAAAAACCAGTGGTCCAGGATCGCCTCGTTGCTTCATCGAAAATCAGCAAAACAGTGCAAAGCGCGATGGTTTGAATGGTTGGATCCAAGCATCAAGAAAACAGAATGGTCTCGAGAAGAGGATGAAAAGCTGCTACATTTGGCCAAGTTGATGCCGACTCAGTGGAGAACTATAGCTCCTATCATTGGTAGAACTGCTGCTCAATGTTTAGAACGATATGAATACTTACTGTAAGTACCTTCATTCTGTCCAAAGATATCCATATCTTGACGGTTTTCACATTCTGTAAACATTGTCATGTATTTAGATGAATACGGATTTATGAGTGAATTCAAAATTCTGTCTCTTATTTTAATTTGTGTAAACAGTTACAGAAGATTATTTCGTTGTTTAATTTTTGAAGAAATTCTATGTAATGTTCTAACACCCATATGCACCGTAAGCCAATTGCGCCATTAGTTACGTAAACCTGGACTAGATTACTTGTTTACTATGCACCGCAAACTGACAATTTTGACACTGTTACTGTCAAAACAATTGTGCGAACACAACCTTGCCGTATCTCCAATCTGGATTAGTTAATCTCTTGACGGTGCATGGCTAGATGTCAAAGATTAGCAAAATGCGGTTAGGGAACTAGGATTAGAATCGCCAAACGGTGCATACAGGTGTAAGAATCCTTACTTGTTTGGTTTGAATGGCAGATGAGCACCCGAACATCCATCTAGATCACTCTTTCCTGTTCAGACCAGGTTGCTTGTGCTGCAGGTGCAGTTTTTGCAAAGTGTTATTAGTCATGGAGTAGAGTAGACTCTAGATGTCTATGGGTCTGGCATGTAAATCCTAAAAACCCTACTTACATACAAAATACTCAGCAAGAATTTGCAAACCTACTAGTATGTAGTTGTGAAATTTAAAATAGCCAAACATACTTATTTTACATTATTGCTGAAGGCCGAAATATTCTTAAATAAAATTACACAACCAAATATCATTTTTATTATTTCATGGGTAGATACTCAGTCTATATAAATTCCATTAATAAGAGCAAATAAATAGTTGTAGTGTGATATTTTGCAAAAATGTCTGTATTAACAATATTCTTGTTGTTGTTGCATATTTGCAATGATTGTACCATGACAGTATAAGGTGATTGTTATTGAATTGAATGTACACAACTGAAATACTATTTTAGTGATCAGGCTCAGAAAAAAGAAGAAGGGGAAGATGCTGCGGATGATCCAAGAAAACTTAAACCTGGTGAAATCGATCCAAACCCAGAAACAAAACCGGCGAGACCAGACCCTAAAGATATGGATGAAGATGGTGAGTTAATTGCACTAATTCCAAGAATAGTGTTCGCCAAAGTATATTTATTGCCACTGGTTCTATTTGTTGACATCAGTTTGTCTTGGAAATTTTGTCAATTGGCGCTACATATTTACATAGGCTGTATTATGAATAATTGTACAGAGCTATGTGGGGTTGAAAAAGGGGATAAAATTGAACATTTTGCTTCACAGATTTTCAACAATTTGATCGTAATGATTTCTCAATGACACACATTATGTGAGGTGAATGTGATTAGTTACCATTAGAAGCTGATAATTATTGTAATTAATCACATCCATCCACTGTGTGTGTGTGGTGATTAATATTTGATGGGTGTGCGGTTAGAGCTGGAGATGTTGTCGGAGGCGCGCGCCCGTCTGGCGAACACGCAGGGCAAGAAGGCGAAGCGCAAGGCGAGGGAGAAGCAGCTGGAGGAGGCGCGTCGTTTGGCCGCGCTGCAGAAGCGGCGCGAGCTGCGGGCGGCCGGCATCGAGGTGGCCCAGCGGCGCAAGAAGAAGCGCGGCGTCGACTACAACGCGGAGGTGCCCTTCGAGAAGCGGCCCGCGCCCGGATTCTACGACACCTCCAACGAGGTGCTCGACCCCATGGCGCCCGACTTCTCCAGGATGCGACAGCAACATCTGGACGGGGAGCTGCGCAGCGAACAGGAAGAGGTCAGTACCTCCTCACCACCTCCGCCCATTACTATTTCGTTAAGGCCCGGTTTCATAATCAAACTTAATTCGCCCATTATGTTTAATCCAAGCATTAGGAAATAAATGGTTTTCATAATCGCTAACTGACAGATTAAAATGACATAATTGTCGAATAAGTCAGTCGCTCGCCCTTAGCTAGTTAAAGCGCATCAATTGATCAATGGGTGTGTTCAACGGGACCTAGCGCAAAAGCGCTAGCATGGAAGCGCTTGCAGGCGCTAGGAGTGACCGTTGAACGACTTTCCTTTTGACGTGATAAAACTGTCATATCCATTTCCATATTTTAATATTTATTATTTGTACTGTCAAAAACCTAGGCTATAAAATCACAAAACTTGATATTAAATTGACACTAAACAAAGGTAACTGCTTCTCTCAGAACTACAAATAACTTTTTTCCAGTTATGTGCTGCTTTGCTAACCAAACCACAACCAAACAGCGCCTTTTTAAAGCGCTTACCAAGCTGACTAGCGCTTTTTTGAGAGCTTGTCGGTCATCCGTTAGTTAGCCCAAAGCGCCCACAAGCGCTGACGTCCGCTAAGTCCCGTTGAACACTACCAATGAATCAACTTATAAATCTGACATGTCGTTTGTATGACGTTTAAGAGTTGACACACATATCAGAATTTCATTAGGTTAAGGTTGAGTTGACAGTGGGTCTCCACTTTTATCAGTATTACACAGATTACATTTATTCATAGCTGCTTTTGAGCATAATTAAAAGCAAGTATTCATTTAATTGCATAATCTTTTCTATATACATCTCTATATATGTATAAATTTGCATTCTATAACGCTTTTGAATATTGCTACTGTACGAATGTGTAGCAGCTCCTCTTCTTTAGTAAAGTTACTACCACGCTCACATTTTGCTTTTTGAGGCATTGATTCCATACCTTTCTAATAAGAGTAATCACGCTATAGTAAATTAATGGAATTGCAAACATGAAAACTTGTCACAACCTGACACATTCACCTTTATAGGTCAATCAAAATGTCATAATGTTCAAACAGCACAAAATGTGACATAAAACCTTCTTCCAGGTATACCAACCACATTTTATTGCCTGTTAATTAATTGATGTTTCCAAATGCATTACGAAGCATACATCACTTTAATGATGAATGATTAAGTTAATAGGTACATTTGATAATCAATGCATTGGCAAATGATTATGAAACCAGGCCTAAATAGAAAAAAAAGACACATTATGTAATTAATTCCTTCTACAATTATGTGTCATGCATGATACAATTGATCGGTTGATCTCTGATCAGAGCCGATAATACAATTAAAAAAAAATCAATAAAACACGGAGAATAAAGCCTCAACTTGTCAATGAATATACGCATGGTACTTAGGAAAGTTTTCCATTATAGGTTTATTTCATTTTGTTCAAAGTAATTTCCTCTACTTTCAATACACCATCCGGACCTCTCTTAAATCAGTTCTGCCAAATGTCGCCTTCACATTATACTTCTAGCTGTTGAACTGCTAAATAACTCATTAATATCCTAGCGAGGAGATGGTTGGATACTACCTGGCTACGTTACAATAATATGAAATCAGGTAATACACTGGACAAACCTATTCTGATATTATTTCGGCTCAATGCTCTTTATTTGATTATTCATTCAGTACAGATACCCGAACATGATTTTTGATCATACTTATGATTCAAGAACCAGTATAGTCCGAACATGAAATTGGCTGGGCAAGGAGCCCGTTCCGATTGTGCGATCCTGACGGCCTCTTCCACCGACACCTCGACCACTTGGATGTCCTCGCCTTCCTCGACGTTCCCCCCACCACTGCTCACTTTCATCGCGTCCGTGACCGGGCAGTAGTACCAGGTGGTGGCGGCGCCCGACGTCGCCGTGTGATTCCTCACTCTGCATATCTTGTGCAGTCGGTCCATGGCCGTCATTTTGTAGCCGCATTCCTCCAGCAGTTCCTGCTTGGCCGTTTCTTCGCTGGATATGTTCTTGTCTTCGAGACCGCCGCAAAATTCGTAGGTGACGCCCAGCGTTGTGGGGTATCTGGCGAGGTCGACAGGTCCGGGTTTTCTGTCTGCGAAAGGGATTTCGTGCAGGTAGACCGCCGGTCTGAATTGCTTCACCAACACCAGCACGTTCCTGGTTACGTTGTGGACGATCATCACAACTCCATTTTTCTGCACCAAAATGTTACGCTTCAGTTGTTTTCCATTTTGCTTGTAATATACTGTGCGCGGTTTTGTGTATTTCGACGGTTCGTATTCTGAAAGGTGAACGTTCGACACATTTTGCATTTTGGCGTTTCCTTACTTCACGAAAGGACCAAAGATTTATCTTTGCATGTTTATATGTATAGGTTAACAGGTTAACACTTAGGGCTGTTGCTGTTCCAAACTATGGTTCTATCACCGTCCCAGAATTGTTTTCTTCATGCCCCGCCCATTTTACAGTTCTAAAAAAGATGATTGGTTAGTCCGCCAACGTACTGACCAATCATCGATTCTAGAATCACAAAATGGGCGGGGCATGATGAAAACAGTTCTGGGGCGGTGATAGAACCGTAATTTGGAATAGCTCTTCTGTTAACAGTCCACTTATCGCACAAAACAGGTACGGTTAACTTAGCGTTTGACATGACAGTTCATCTTTCAGTTGATCATGCAAGGATGCAAGACAGAACATAGACATTGTAAGTGCTCCATGATAACACGTTTTCTGTTAATATACGAGGTCGTATCAGAAAATATCGCAAGTTTAGAAATTTTCAATACCTATCCTTAAATGGGCTCTCCAATCGATATACTGATCCCATACTTTTATCTATTTGTCGTAAAGTTCTGACAAATTATTTTTAAACTCTGCTCAGTATAAACAGCACAGTACTGTTGAGCTCTAAATACAACTTAAGGGTCGTATTCATAGTCGATATTTAAGGGTTCGTCCCTTGAGTATGGTTTTGTGTTTCGACGGTTACTTGACGGTCTTTTACGTAAGACTCCCTTGAGTAATAATACTCAAGGAACAAAATGCAACATGACATTTCGTTGTAGTCAATGCGATTTTGTAGGTTCATTTTGCAATGCGGTGTTGTCAGTTTCTGTCACATCCGGAAGAATATCCGGCGCAAAACAAAAAGAGATAGCAGAAAACATCAAAATGTGAAAGGCATAGATATAACAAATTGACTTGAAATATGACGTCACCAAATGAATCCAGCCGTATTGTAGATGTTGCTTAGGAAATGTATATACAAGAGAAGCTACATTTGAGGGTTCCTCAAGTATCCTTTGAGTGTTGCTTAAGGGACGACTATGAATACGGCCCTAAATCTTCGACATTTCAATTTTTTTATATGTCCTCTAGGTTCAATGTAATCGTAAATAGCACCATATTTATCAACAAAAAAAAAAATGGATGGATCGCTTTATCAGTAATTTCAACAGTTTTTCTTCGAAATTTTAGACGATAGGATAATTTTGAATAGAAGTGTATATTTTCAGTTTCGGGATTACTATTGCTTATAATCTGAATGTAGTATTTGTGATTGTGATGACGAGATGACATGGAATAATTTGAATCTAATAAAATCTGTATGTAATAAAACGGCAGCGGGAGCGCAGAAAGGACAAGGCGAAGCTGAAGCAGCAGAAGGAGAACGACGTGCCTGCGGCGATGCTGCAGAACAAGGAGCCGGCGCGTAAGCGTTCGAAGCTGGTGCTGCCGCGGCCGCAGATCTCCGACGAGGAGATGCACCAGGTGGTGAAGCTGGGCCGCGCCAGCGAGGCGGCCAAGGAGGCGGCTGCCGAGAGCGGCGTCCAGACCACCGACGCCCTCCTCAACGACTACACCGTCACGCCGCACGCCGCCGCCACGCCCAGGACGCCCGCACCGCACACCGACAGGTAATCATAACGAAGCACCCACAGGGGCTTGAGCGGCAAAATTTACTCTTGGCTACTGTGTTGTGTGGACAAAATTCACCCCTAACCAATGTCTACCATCCAACCAAATTTCATTTCTTTCCGACCTTTTGCTGTCAAAAGTCTCTTTTTCTCACGTAACGATAATTTGATTAAAATGAATTACAAAACTTCCTAGAGAATAAATTAACGGTTGAAAAAAAAAGTAAAAAATACGTTTTATATGACGAGTTCAACCAATTTGGACAATCCGTACCTACTGAGACATTTGACCGATTTGGAAATACTAAATTAGAGTGAATTTAGATAAAATCAACATACTTTGATAACAATTACCGATATTGAGTCTGTCACTGAATATTAATATGTCACCCTGAATGTAGACGCAGATATAGTATTTAGAAATGGATGTTGCATGCTTATAATAATTGCTATAAAAATGGTTAGGATCCTGCAAGAGGCGCAGAACATGATGGCGCTGACGCACGTGGACACGCCTTTGAAGGGCGGCGTCAACACGCCGTTGCACAACTCGGACTTTAGCGGCGTGATGCCGCAAGCGCAGACCGTGGCCACGCCCAACACCGTCTTGGCCACGCCCTTCAGGTCGGCCAGAAGCGACGCCGGACCCGGAGCCACGCCAGGTAACCCGCTTTTCCTAATTCCTATTCGTAGTAGCACATAAATGCAGCTGTACATGAGAAGGTCGTACCTTGTATAAATGGTAATTCCTTTTTTGTGACAGATCTACCAGCCAGCGCTTCTCTTACATATTTATTTACCTCATCTAGTTCTATTTATGCCTTCAATCACTATCTGTGTTACCTAGATATGCTTAGATTATCATGGTATTCAAATAATTATCTAATCTTTATGGTCCGTTATGGATGGAAATTTTTCAGAATTGACAGCTAAATTAATTAGGAATTTTACTTACCAGGATACGAGATTTTTATTGATAGAAAGCCGAATCTATCATGACAATGTTAAGATATTTTCCTCAAAAACAAACTGAGATTCAAGGAAACATCAAGAGACAAAAAATATATGTTCATCTTTATAATAGGAAAAAACATTTAATTTTGTTTTTAAGACGAGTGCGATGCAATTTTGATGCTAATAATCGTGAAACTGCTCTCCGAAAAACCATTAAAAATGATCATTAGCTGCTAGTCAGTGATGGTTTAGCGTCTTATTGTAGTAAATTAACAAAAATTAGCTTCATGATTTTTAATTAATAAAAGGTAATTATTCTCCGGACATCTTGAATGTCACACTGTGGAGGTCACGTGTTTGCATGACCTTTTCTGGTTGAACTTGAATGACAATTACGCCTTTGGAATGTCTGCGTATTATTATGTAACACTCTTAAGTATAATGGAACCCTAATTAGCAAGCAAATCCTTAACGGACGTGTCGTATGTACCTGCAGCAGGAGGAGGAGGAGGAGGGAGCACCCCAGGGTTCGGCACGCCGCGAGCCGGCGAGACCGCCCAATCGGGTGGCGCGGCCACGCCATCCGTCCGGGACAAGTTGAACATCAACCCGGAAGAGGGCGCTGGCGCGACGGAGACGCCGCGCGCCCTCCAGGAGGCGGCGACGCGCGACCAGCTGCGCAGAGGGCTCGGACAGCTGCCCCAGCCCAAGAACGACTACGAGATCGTCGTGCCCGAACAGGACATGGACACCTTACAAGACGCCGCCGCCGATGCAGAATACAACGAACGTATGGTTAGTGTTAGATGCTCACCCCTAAATAGGTTTACAACTCATAGTTACAACTGAACATAGAGAATAGTAAACAAACCACTTCAGCATGGCGTGCGCAAAGCCATCATCTCAAGTAAATAAACAGATTTTTGACGCTTCAACCTCCAAGCATTGCCAACTAACCTGAAAATTCTTCCAATGCAACCCATGTTACAAACACTGCACTTTTTGAGTTTCATCTCGAAAAACTGTTAAACTACACTCGAATATAGCACAACAAATTCGTAAAGCTTCACTACAATCACCAACAAATAGCAAATTCGATTTTACTGACCAAGCATAAAAGACGCACAAATAAAATAAACGTTTGACAGTCGAGCTTCTACCGTAAATAAGTCGCCCGATGCGTTTACGATGAAGAAATATGCAGTAACACAGTAGAGGTCAACATATCTATTGATTTTGCTGTAATCATTCTTGAACCATCAAAATACCGTCTTTTTTAACGCAGAATGGAATATGTCTGAATACTGTACAATTAAGCCGATAATAAATAATTATGATTGCCGTATCTGGTGGTCAATATGACAACGTAAGAAAAGATGTCGGCCTATTAAAATTAGTTGTTTACTACCTCTATGTTCAGCTGTTACTCTGAGGTTTACACAGTCATTCAAAATTCTAATGATATTTAAATTTTCCGTAGAAAACTTTGGAATTTTTTATTACGAAAGCGATATTATGCGAAGTTTTTGATTTTTATTATAATAATATAACGGCATTTTTTACAATAAAACTGGAAGTTATTTCCACTTGAAAACAAAGTAGTCCTTTTTACTTCGGCAAAATGTCAGAATGACACAAAATGTTACCGCATTCAATTGTTTTTCGGCCGCCATGGCTATAATGGATTGAGGTTTACTTCCACATTTTAGAAAATTTGAAGTTGAATATTATAAAAACTTTTCAAAATAAGATGAACAAACCGTATATTTTTGGAAACAAGGTGATATAATATACAGGGTGTCCCATTTAAAAAAGTGAAACATTATAACGAGAATTATGATCTGTTATATTTTTGTGTTTTTCTTGTCAAACTCTTAATGTTAAGAAAAGCTATGAAATGTTCAGATAAAAGCTGTTTTCTATCTCTTCAAATAAAAAAAAAGATAAAGAGGGCTGGCGAAGTATGAGAAAACACCCGGTCGTACTTTAGTACACACTCTCGAACGTGGTCAAAATGGAACTCCTACGTTTAGTTCCAAACTAGTAATTAACAATGATGTATCTACGTATATGGTGGTGGTTTGTTCGTGTCAGGTGGAGGACCAATCTGTGTTGGACGAGCGGCTGTTGGAGGAGCGGAAGGCGCGCGAGGCCGCCGAGCTGGCGAAGAGGTCGCAGGTGATCCGGCGCGACCTGCCGCGACCTCACGAGGTCAACCTGTCCGTGCTGCGGCCGGCGCACGAGAGCTACTCCCTCACCGACCTGCAGAAGGCCGAGGAGCTGATCAAGACCGAGATGGTGACCATGCTGCAGTTCGACAACCTGAAGAACCCGCCCGCCGCTCCAGGAGGCGGCGGAGGACAGCAGCCCACGGGGAAGAGGTCCACCATGTCGCAGGCGCAGCAGCTCGCCTATCTCGAACAGCACCCCTACGAGGACTTCGACCCCGAGGATCTGGACGTGGCCAAGAACATGCTCAAGAGGGAGATGGACTTCGTCAAACACGGTACGCCGTACTGCTTCTTTCGTTTCTATGGTTGCTTGTGTGCTACGTTAATACAAAAAATGGAGTCTGGTTGATTGACTCGGTACTTCCCACACATAATGATTATATCATTTTATTATTTTTCGATTGCACGAAACTATAGTCTGAGATTCCCTTGTAGCCAAATCATCGCCCGGGGCCCTCAAAAAACATCCACCACAAAAACTCTAGGAAATAGTTTCTTGCCTTTCTCTTCATAGGAACTAAAACGACACAGTTTTTGTTCTAAGACCATCAACTGGGTGAAATGAAATGATTAGGGACTCTCAAATTACCTAAAAACGAAATTTGAGTTGTTTTTCATTTTTAGTTGTTTTTATTATTGCTGCGCCGCCACTGACCCAATTTCTAAAACCATACGCATTTTCCATCCTCGCCACGCGAATGATATTGTGTCGAAGTTCTATTAAAATCAATTTCAAGTTACACAATACATAAAGATGTAAAGCAACACTTGTACCTGTAATAGGCAAGGCAATGTTCCGATGGCCCTAAAAAAGTGAATCATGTCGTTAGGTTCTTCTTTCGCATGTTAATGGAGAAGCTATTGTCAATACAAAAATGTTTTCAGTTTTGCAATCCCCACCAACCAAACATTCCAATTTCAAAACGCCTAAAAACGAAGTTTGAGCTGTTTTTATATTTTTATTTCTCTTATTGTTGATGTGCCGCCACTAACACGATTTCTAAGATAGACAAACAGACAGACAGATGGATGGAAATGAGTGACGTGGATTTTTGTTATGCAGACAACATAAAACGCCCCAAAAACATATTAACTCGAAATTAGAAAATTTAGGTGTTTTCTTGGCTAATAGTGTGGTTATCACGATAATAGTTCACTTGTTGATCGACTTTAACTGCGTGATTTATAGCAGTCATTACATACTAGTTCATTGAACAATCGATACTATATCTGTATCCGCCGGTTATCTATGAATCTAACTAAGAAGATCCTTTTTGAATTATTGTTGTGCGGTGTGTTGTAAGGTATGAACCACGGCGAGCTGCCTTTGGAGGCGTACACGCAGGTGTGGCAGGAGTGCCTGGGCCAGGTGCTGTTCCTGGCCAACCAGAACCGGTACACCAGGGCGAACCTGGCCAGCAAGAAGGACCGGCTGGAGTCGGCGGAGCGCAGGCTGGAGCAGTACAGGGCGCACATGGCGCGCGAGGCCAAACGCGCCGCCAAGATGGAGAAGAAGCTGAAAATCATCACGGGCGGCTATCAGTCGAGGGCGCAGGCGCTCATCAAGCAGCTGCACGACATCTTCGACACCATCGAACAGGCCGAACTCGACCTGAACACCTTCCGCTTCCTCCAAGAACAGGAGAAGGTCGCGCTGCCCAGGAGGATACAGGTAATCTATTTGTTTCCCTTCTCACCTCTTCATAATCTTCAGATTTTTTTATGGAACCTGATAATACTTGAGAATATTATTTGAATCAGTACATCTTCAAAAAAAATAGTCCGTTTTTTATATAATGTGTCTATCGCATAAATGGCTTCTACAAAAATAAATACACAATACTTCCATGGCCTACTACTGATAATAGTAAATTTACAGTTGAACAAAAAATGTACGCATGTAGGTAAAAGGTGCATTTTAAACAATTTGCTTGTTTTTTCATATTATCCCGATAATTCATTTGGTAATGAGGAGAGGCTTATTTCCTATATTAATAATCATCAGCTATGTGCATACGCACGTGGTGAATATTATCGTGCAATAAAGCATGTTGATGTTGTAAAACATGTAGATGCAAAATTCAATGATATAGACCAAAAATCAAAGTTAACAGATAAAAAAATACATGATGACCTGATGTCAAAAATTAGTGTCATCGAATCTCAGACGAAAATATTTAAGGATCATCTTATTGATGTTGCAACGCATGTAGATGCAAAATTCAATGACACAGAAAATGCTCATCAAGATTTAAAGTTAAAATATGACACAATACATGCAAAACTTAATGAAACTGGTAACATTTGAAATACGTCTAACTTACTACATATTATATTGATAACTAGATTTTCCATCTACTCATTAATGCCTAGATCATGAGAGCAGTTCATTCCAAAGAAAAGCTTCAGCTAATAAAAGTTACATAAGCCGGCAAGAAAAAAAATTAATCGAAGACGCACCATTATAAAAGGTCTTGATGAAACATGGCAATCTGATTAATTGAAATGCAAAACTATTCCAAAATTATGGAGCGGCGTACTTATTTTGTGGTTTGATGTTGACAGTCTCTGACGGAGGACGTGAGCCGTCAGACGGAGCGCGAGAAGGCGTTGCAGGCGAAATACAACGAGCTGCAGTCGCAGGTGCGCGAGCTGCAGGAGCAACACGAGCAGCAGCTGCAGCAGGCGCAGTTGGCGCCCACCCCCGGCCCCGGGGAGCCCCAAGGTGCGCGGACGGCGGCGGCGGCCGGCCCCCCAGAAGGACGGGATGAGGAGGAGGAGGAAGACGATGACGATGAGGAGGAGGAGGAGGAGCGACCGAGGAGGAGCAGCAGCAGGAGGAGGAACGTGGAGCAACCGTCGCCACCATCGTCGCCGTCTGGGTCGTCGTCGTCTTCGTCGAGGTCCAGCGTGGACGGCCCCGCCCCTGCCCCCGAAGTCACCTCCACCACCGACGCAGCCGAAGCAGAAATGGACGTCGACACTTCCTACGACGATTAGCCGAATTACCACGGATTCTAATCAATTCTGTGTTCGTTCCGTATAGACATTTTTGTCATTTTCATTGAACTTTTTAGTATGTTGCACTTGTATAGCCATGGCTCGGAATATATTAGGATATCTCTATTAGCCCATCTCGGTACTTGAGTATGGATAAAAGTATGCATATAGGAAGCAATAAATTATAACAATATTTTTATTTCATTCACAATCGGACAAGCATTTAGGCAGTAACTTTTTGTTAAAAAAAACTATTCGCTTGCACATTTTCATTCAATCAATAATTCTTACAAGGTCGAACGAGTTATTTCAAAAAGATAGATATAAGGGGATTGGTATTTTTAGCCTTTAGAGCAAATCTATTGGGCGTAAATCTTTGTGCCACCTAGTAACTCACAAAATATCAATCTGACTAAATGTTTTACCATAAAAGATGTGTTGGATCCTTTGGATACTATAGTCGAATACTAATATATTTTCCCAATTTAACAAAAAAGTGTTGTGAAAATGAAGAATTTTTATCTTGAAAATCATTTTTTTGCGATTCTCCTGTTTAACAAAAGAAAAGCATATTTCTGCTTAGTAAGTCCGTGAATTTATTTTTGCAGATCCATATGATTTTGTAAATGTAATAAAAGAATTTTTTACGAAATTATATTCGACTAAAATTTTATTTCAATTGAACAGCTGTATATTATTAGCCTACGATATTGAAATTGAATTGACTTGTTCACTGGGTATATGAAAGTAATGTTATGAAATAAAAATCACAATAAATTTTAAATGAAATATAAAGTGTATTTATCGTATACTATTTTATAAGAGAATTAAAAATTCTTACCTTTTTCAAAGAACTGCGCATTTAACATATTCGACTTAACTTTGCGACGAGAGTGACTTTATATATAAAGAATTAGAAATTACGGAAAAAGCATTTATCCTGTCTCGTTGCTTACGGCTTTCACAAAATAACAGGCACGATATTTCACTCAAAATACATTTATTTGTACTTACTATCTAAACATTAAACAATATCTGTACAATCTTCCCCAATAAACACACTACATGGCACTATATTTTTTTATCAAAAGCATTAACTACTGTTTTCCGTTTCTGGATTTTTAGCCCTGGAAAAATAAATGCAAATGAGTATGGCTCATTTAGCTAAACATTTTTAGCAACGAAATCTCGGAGCACGTCTTGTTGCATGTGGACATTTGAAAAAACAATCTTAATGTGAACAAATGGTACAATAAATCTTTGAGTTAATATAAGCGATTATGAAAAAAAAGCTTACTTTCACAGTTGACCCAATTTTTCAGATAATACGTCTAGAAATACACTTCTAACCGACGTTGCCTCGAACGAATTACGTTCACTATTATTGATTAGTGCTTATCAGGGATAGGAGTGACGTCATACAAGCGTGTGATATAATATCACACGACTGAGACTGTCTTCCAGTTTAATACTTTAATCAATGCTTCCAGTACAAAAATAGATGCTGTGCATTAAAATAGTACTTACTGTCTGTATTATAATGTGAGATTTTTACTTTTTTGTCTAAACTTTGGGACAAAATTTGACTTGCTTCATACGATTGATTGACACCTAATCCCAAAATATAGTTACCTAAAATCTGTAAAACTATAATATAGTCATATTACGACAGTTATGGAAAAAAATATTCCAAATCTCCACAAACGGAGATCCAAAAAAAAATTGATACACACGTTTGCAGAAGTGTCCGGAATTTGACACTATCGGATAGAAGCGCTAAATTCGTTAGTATTTTGGAATGATTTATGTGAATTTTAAACCAGATGGAGATTGATGCAAACACACGTGTACAAAAAAAGGTGTTAAAAAAGGTGTATCAAACTTATACCTTGTACAAAGTAATGAGATTATTCTATATAATATATCCTTGATTTTTTTTATAACTGAGCAGACCGCGTAGGCGCAGCCTAATACCAGAGTACCACAGCTGCTGTGAAAGGGTTCTGTGAGGGGAAGTTTGTTAACGCGGGATTTGAATGGGCCAAAACCCGCAGGCCCAATAAATTCATCTCCCGGCAGTCCATTCCAAGCTCTGGGAATAAATATGCGGTTGTACCGCTCGGTTCTTGATGTATGAAGAACGACCGCCTTAGGATGAGATGCAGCGGTCGCGCGGGTGCATCTGATAAGATCGGTGAGCGGTTGAACTATAGAGGATAACTCGGAGAAGCAAACTCCGTTTGAATACCAGTGGAAGAGTGAGAGGTCATCAACCGCACGCCGGCCGGTGACTAAGGTGGCTGGAGGTGGCGCGTTAAGGACGGGGCACCAATTAGTAAAATTGCCCTATTTTGGAATATTCCAAGCCGGGTCTTATACATATAGCGTGAGGATGTTAGGGAGGTGAGAAGCACTTTCTGGCTCTGAATAAGTACCCAAGCTTTTTACCAGCAGCTGTTGCGACTGACACGACGTGTTCGTGCCAGATCAGATTTTCTGTAATGTTGACTCCTAACAGCCTAAATGAGTGACTTCTTGGCAGAGCCTGATTGTTCATAAGACCAGAGTGCTGGCCTAGGTACTTTTTATTTGATAGCGTACCATATAAATTTATTCGATATAATTGAATTTTGTTCATGTACTAACAACTTTGCAAGTAAACAGTTCTTCAAGCATGATGAAACTCTATACAAGATTTAATCATAAAAAATTGTCTATAATATTATTTAAAAATTATACATGTGCTTCAAGTTTCATCACATTCGTACATATCAAATTTATCAACGAACTATTCTTATTCCTAATTAGTATTAATGTTGACCTCTTTAACTGTCATGCTGATTCGCTAAGTAACATTATTGAGTAACACATTGAAGTTTAATATCTTAAATAATTATTTGCTCACAGGTATTGGTTAACAATGTTATCTCATATTGCCAAATATGGCTGCGAAAGTTTTTTTGACCTAACCTGTTACAACTAGTATCTTCAATCTTCATGTCTCCGTCGATAAAAAGCGTAGTTAATTTTTATCTGTACATTTTGGAACTAGTTGAAAAAGGTGAGGTCACACATGAGAAAAATAGTTGTTAAATATAAATGCTTTGGTATTGAGGCAAATGGTAATAATGGAATATTGTTGGTTTTTTAAATAAACGTTAATTCGATTGGAAACCTCAATCGTTTTTCTTGAAAGTTTCTGTTCAGAGATTACAATAGTTTTGATTGCAATATTAAAACATCTAATCAAAGGGAAACTCTTCATAACGATCAAGGTAAGCAATGAAAATGAGAATTAGATTATGCACATTCAGTCATGGATCCAGCAAAAATTCAACTCTCTCTAAAAAGCATTGGAAACCTCTAAGATCAAAAATCTCTTGAATTATAAGGTACCTACTTGTAACTTTAGAGATGACTGCACTTTGGAAAAGATGATGGATTATTATTGCTAACTGATTATACAGGGCGCTAACTAATGTCATGTAGATATGACACGGGACAAATTGAGAATAATACATGGTCTAAAACGCGATATTTTCGTTATAGGTGGCAAAGTTCCAATTTTTTTCTCTCATTTAACTGACACGCCCAAAATATCTGCATGACATTTTAACTACCTGTATAAGCAAACTTTTTAATTGAAGTATCCTGGATCCATCACTGGTACACGTACAATGGTAAACTTCATTTACCTAATTAACAAAAATCACACTAGAAAAGGATAAATATAAATAGCGACTTAACAGCTACAAGAACACCACGCTGAAAGATGACAACAAAAAAATCACAGTACATAATAATATAAATGCAGGACATGTTTTGAATATTAGTGGAGGCAAAGGAGGGTGAACTCCTTAGCGATTGAGCGTATATTAAAGTTTGCTATTGCGGATGGATCGGCCGGATTCGTATGTGTCTAAATTTGAATTCCTAGAACAAAATTTTCAATGTCAGATACAGATTTACACCTTCAAAAAAATCCACCGAAAACCAAGTTTCGCCAAAAATAGCATCCAACCCTTGATCAGAACCTCTCAACTGATGGAGCAAACTGGCGAAGAACATGAAATAATTCATGTGTTCTTCTAAAAGTCTCTTTGTGTAAAAAAATACTCTGATAGAATTATCTCCTGATATTTTTTATTCGGCACAGAGACTGTAATTTCTCAGCTTTACAAGAATATAGAACAACTGATTAAACTCTTTAAAAAAATAGTGTCGTTTTTCTGTAAAGTAGGTATATTATTGTCAACTATTGAACGACGTTTTCCTCCGATGAGTACAGTTTGGAAGTTACAACTTTGGTTCACGGACCTGATTTTCCTGTGATACCATTGCGGAATGGCTCTCATATTCCTAGCAAATGAGCAGATTTACGTCTTTAATGAGGAGTGGTGATCTGAAGGCTTTTCTATAAGCCACCCTTGACGAGGCTGTCACAGTGAGGCCTTTATTATAATCCATCAAAACAGCGAATTTCACTCAATCATGTCTCATTAACGGTGCTACTGACTAAACTTCGGTGATATCTAGCAGTCAGAATTCGTAACTAACTAAGCGATTCTCAAAAAAAATTGTCGTAAAGCTTCATAGCATACTTGAACTACTTTAAGAAAACTTGTAGCTTTATTACTTTGTAACAAACTGTTAAAGGAAGAGCTACCTGCTTTGGGTACGAATATTTATCTTAAAAAATAGTTACAAAACTAATATGCCAACGAACGGCATATCTGAAAATAAGATAGTTGTAAAAAAATCTATTTTTCCTAGTATCATTTATATATTAAAACAAAAATATGTTGCTGCCATCCGTTTAAAAAAAGACCTGTGAATGTCGCTATATGTTTATTTAGTTACATCATAATTATCAGCATATCATGATAACATATTCTCAATTCTACGTTCTTTATATTTTGTTAAAATTATCTAAAACCTTCGGTGTATTTGTATCGTTTTTATTTGAGCAGTTGTGAGAGTTACTACGAAAACTAGCACCGAGTATAGACCTCACAAGAAGCATCAGTTGGCGACTGTCCTTTAAAATAATTATGTCCCATAGAGACGAGCCGTTCTAATTACAAGTAATTTCTTGTAAGTTCATTCTTCGTGTACGAGGGCACTTCTTGTTATGCCTATACTCGGTGGTAATTTGTATTTCTTTTATTATTTGAAATATTTCATTAATTAGTGACGTGATCTGTATACATATATACGAGCATGTATCAGAAAATAACGAGATTGGTACTCGTAAGTAAAATCCGAACACTAAGGAAAAAAAAAGAATATTTTGCATTGACAATTTGTACACGGCTTGGCAGTACCATCTCTAGTACATGTGTAACACTTTTTGTTCATTCAGACGCTATCTAATCTACATTCTGATGAACTATCATGTGGATATGTACTTTTAATCGTTTCTATCATTCAAAGTAGTTACAACAGTGTAGTCCCGCTATATACTGACACATCCTCGCATTTGTGAACCCAGAATAAAACAGCAGTCGGGGTGTGTATACGTTTATTTTTAGCAACTTCGTCTTTCGACCACTACTCCATCACCGAAACAACGCATGCTAGATTGCTACGAAAAACCATCCTGTTTGTTTTTGGAGGGCGGATCGGGAAATGGCGGGAGGTTAGAAGGAGATGTGTTTGGGGATGTATCTGGAAACAAAAACGACGGTACACCAACATCATCGTCACAACAATGGCGATCTTTTATTATCTTCACAAATACAACGATAACAACGTTCCAACAAATTAACCAAACAACAAAAATGTTATTGCCGCTAAAAACTTAAGGACGTCTGGTCAGGTATAGTATATTGCATGCATACGTTCGGGTTAGTCGGAAAAACTCTAAAATTAACTGAAATCACCGGTAGATGGCGTCATGCTAGAAAATCGCCCGATGCATGCATTTACAAATAACTCTACACTACTTTCGATTACACATTCAATTATATTAAATTATTATTATATCACACACTAGAAATGTTACGTCATAATGATAAAGGATGGTCAAAATTTTAAAATCAACAATAGTCAACGTTATACTTCCTTAGGTTATAATGTATTATAGGTAATCCGTTTCTAATTTACAATTTAGAAGTTGATATATTCAGTTATAGATCTCAAGCAGTTTGATACGACATCAAAGAATGTTGTAAATATTTTATAATTACAGAGAAATCGCCAAACAGAGTAAAACGAACCGATTCAATCCTCTTGATGCAATGTAATCGATTCCTAGTTCAATTCTGACCATCCCTATATAAAATGTCTTCTTAACTCCTCTTTCGGTCCAATGCATTTTTCTGGCATGACACCGTCTACCTTTCTTTCGAAACGATAAGAAAATGTGAGAACGATTGAAATAAAACAGTTGCTCAATTCGAGCATGTCAGGTACATCTACTATGATTCTTTTCCGTTTGTTAGTGTTAACCTACTGCATAGACATTTGGCATATATATCATATAAGTATATGTACAATAAACGACTAAAGTATCCTACCACCATAACAGGCGAATTAACATTACAGATTTTGGTTATCCCTTCACCCTGTATAATTCGTAACGTTCGGGAACAAATACTCGTATGTGTAAAAGAGATTATGTCTTATCGGGAATTAGTACTTTTACAACATTGTATTATGCAAGTATGGCACAAAATTCCTTTTATATGGCGTTAAATTATTATTACTGATATCGACCCCAAACGATAATAACACAGTGATATAATTTTTCCAACGATTAACACAGCCTTATGTAACGTAATATAATAGAAGTCTGATGCTGATAAATTAATCTTATCAATAAGTGTTTAAACAACTTCCTTTTGCTATATTCTTTTTTTCACTGGGGGGTCTAAGGCACAAAAAATTACAGCAATACTGATTACTAAATTATATCACTAAACGATACGACTCAAACGGTATCATCAATTCGCAATTTACATTCATCACTGACAACACAACATGATGAGAAGATGGAAAAGGTCACCGGACTATTGTTTTGATAGGTGAACATTTTCACAGCTTAAATGGAAAAAGATTTGAAAAGTTTTGCTGTAAAGATCAAGAATGTCTTGCGATATAAAAATGATAAAAAATCACTGGAATATCTGTTAGTATACTATAGCAAAACGAGATTAAATGCTGGAATGTCTAGACATTTAGGAGTATACATTCGAATGGTGCTTATATTGTCAGGTCATTTTCAGCAATAAACTTTGTAAGCTAGATCTTAAAATAGTTTTCATATCAAAAAAATAAATTGAGAATACTGGATTCGAGTCGTACGTTAACCCATGCATTTTACTTGTGTTTTTTCCAATTATTGTTGTCAATGAGTGTGGAATGCGCATATAAATCGGATAATTTCAATATTCAATTAATCATTCTTCGCTTATCAGACATTTAAATTAGAGTTCATAAACAAAAATTTTGTTATGTTATGTCTACAGTTTTGTGAATCTTGAATCTTATTTATATGTATCATCTTTATGAACACATTATTTAGGTAAAAATAACGATTATATCAGGTGTAAAATGCCCAAAACAAATAAACTTTCCAGAGTGAAAACAGTAAGGTAATAATTGACAGTATAAAACTCTATGTAAAATAATATCTCAACAGAGTATAAATAAATAAAACTTGTGCGTATCTATTTTCGGTTGATAGACTATATACATATAAAAAGTACCCAACAACAAACAAAAAAAGAAACGAACAATCCCCAATTGAAGATGTGCGTGTCTATGGTTTTCGTATGAATGACAACAATGACTAAAAACAAAACAGTTTAAAAAAAAAGGGGAGAACAGTTAAACACGGTGTCAGAGGTCGCGGGGCTTAAGTGGGTGACACACGAGTTGAACCGTTTTGAACGAACTTACATGTGTTCGGGGTGGTTCCTGATACAGTCGATGAAGCCGGCGGGTCTCAGTTGGCCTGTGCAGATCCTGTGGATCGCCGTGAACAAAGGAAACCTAAACACAACAGAAACGTCAAATAACATACCATCGTAATAAAATTATATAATTCTTCAAACAAAAATGAAACTCTTTGATGACTAAAGAAGAAATTATCCACATCAAAGTATAAGCAAAAAAAAGGAAATCGTCCTCTAATGAGTTTATCGAATCACTCGAATGAATGAATGAATGAATGAATAAGGACCAGAGGCTATCCAGCACGGAATGTGGCTGGTGCATAGGCCACACGATGGGCCCTTTTGCGCCTCTATCCGCGCTAGTTCCCAAGACCTGCCCTTTGGCAAAGGCAAGTACATTCTTAGGTCCTATCCGTTTTATCTCTATTCGTTCCAAGGTTCTTGAGGCCAGCATAGTCTGCCTGTGATAACCCAGGGTTTCACAGCGACACAAGATGTGTGCCGAGGATTCTTCCTCTTCACCACACCACGTGCACGTTGGGTCGTTGACCACCTTCATCACAAACAAGTGACGCCTGAAGGTGTTGTGACCCGTTAGTAGGCCTACTAGCAATCTCAAGTTACTCCAATAGAGAGAGAGACAAAATCGTCCTATTCTCTCTGCAGGCCCTGCTAATAGCTCCCGAGCGTGACGGAGATGACCAGACATGTTGTTCCATATCAGAGAGTGTTGATTCTGGATCCACTCTCCAGTTGTTTTCCTAATCATGTTTGCAAACAGTCCTAAGGCTGGTTCCGGGCCCACAAGACTGTTGCCGGATTCCATCTTGGCCAGATGATCCGCCATTTCGTTACCCTTTACCCCAGCGGCCCAGGTACCCACATCAGTGATACCCTGTGTTTAGCTGAGATGTCGTCAAGAGCGCTCCTGCACTCCAGGACCAGTCCCGACGTTATTTTCCAAGCACTCAGTGCTTTGATGGCTGCCTGACTGTCAGAGCAGATAGTAATCCGCCTCCTAGACCCGTCAATTTCCCGAACACGATTTACACAGGCAAGTATCGCATAGACCTCAGCCTGGAATACTGTGGTGTGCCCCCCAAGATGGAGTGAAAGTCTTGTATGGGGTCCGTAGACTCCCGAGCCCCAGCCCTCTCTAGCGAGTGAACCGTCTGTGTACCAGACCTGTCCTCCTCCTTCGATAAGCTGTCTTTTCCTAGACTCCCACTCTTCCCTTGACGGGAACACCACCGTAAATTTGCGATTGAAGCGATGCGTAGGAGAAACTATATCGCTCCTCGCCAACAAAATAGGACTATCCTCCTGCAACTCTGCTAGAATCGTCGAATGTCCTTTGCCTGGATTCATAAAAGTCCAGCTACCCTGACTCCAGAATCACTCACTCACATCATTAATCATTAATCATTCTTTTAGTGAAGCAGTATTTCTACGCCTTTAGAAATAGCAATGAACTTACTTGTCTTCCATGCCTCTGTTCTTCAGCATGTAGTTGACTTCCTCGGCCGTGAAGGGTCCTTGCAATTTTTGCCCGTTCAACATCTCATCTTCCAGCTCTTTGATTGATTTGCCGGTCTTCACGTACGCTTCACTCACCTGAACAAAATTTTATATCACATCACATTCATCAAAATAAAAACATCGACATGTCGTATAGACGATAAAAAGCCAAGCGGTTTCATAATGCCGTGATATTTGGAATTCCCTACACAGGAATCTTATTGATATAACTATGCTCTCATTACTGTTATCTATCTACAAAATAGGGTAATATTTTTGAGTAGTGCTTAATTGAATTAAAAAGTGGTTTGCTGAGTCTTTACTGATTTTACTTGCACTTGCACTTTAAAGCACCTATTATGATCCAGTTGGCTTGAGAGCCGAGGGAGGGAGAGAGTAATATTGAGGAGGGGGTGTAGTGTGACTGACCTTCCTGTTCCTGCCTCCGTAGCAGGTGGTGATGAGATCGGCGACGCCGCAGCTCTCGAAGAAGGTGGACAGTTTGCCTCCCGGATAGAAGACGTCCACGAACTTGACCATCTCCATCAGGCCCAAACGGATCACGGCCGCCTTGGTGTTGTCGCCCAAGCCCAGGCCGTCCACGAAACCGGCTCCGCACGCTACGATGTTCTAAACACGATACATTTTATCATAGATAGATCAAAATAACGAAACTAATACTATAGTATAAGTACATATTTATTTGAACATCTTCAACAAAAATAAAAAGCACTGTTGAGCTCTAAATCCAATTTAAATCTTCGACCTTTTTAACACTTTTATGCACGATCGGCAGCCTTATCATGTATCTTGCAGACAACAAACGACGAGTTTCAATCGCGCAATACCTGCTGTCAAACGTAAATTTCTTGTTATGCAACGACGTCATCATGACGGACAACAACAATTTTAACGGTCCTGTTGCTGTCATGTCGCTGTTGCTCGGTATCCGCTCAGAGGCCGCTGTCGCAAATTTTTACATAATAAAGGCCCGGTCAAACAGAGGGCGTTCTAGAACGCGGTGATTCCGGCGTTCTTTAACGCCGCGTTATAGTATTCCGTTGTTTGTACCAAACAGGCCTGTTTGACGGGACGGGTTGGGCAAAAGCGTTACGCCAATTTTTGTCAAGATGTCTAGTGATTCGAACATAGATGAACTCCAGGCCCGGTCAAACAGAGGGCATTCTAGAACGCGGCGTTACGGCGTTTTAACATTTGGCCGTGTCGTACATTTTCTTCGATTTTGCGGGTAATAAGCTTCATTTTGCATCTTCCGCTGCCTTAAAAATCTCCTTGGTGGTGTTCCGGAAACCATTTCATCGTCACTACTTTTCATGATAGGTATCGAAGAAAATCGAAAATATTTTGTCGTACGAACGTACAGAATTTGCAATCAAATTGTAGTTAAAAAAGGCGACCATATATTCCCGTCTTATTTAGTCAGTTGCTATGGTAACGGTGACACAGGTGCCCAGAATAATGTTGTATAATTTGTTGTAAGTTGCAGTACGTTTTTTTTTATTTAATTATTTTCTGTAAAACGAATATAAATGATTTGGCATATTACTACACAAGGTGTGTTATAATATACAACAATAATATATACCACCACAGTATAAAATTCAAGCAAGGTGCAACGATATTTGTTATAAGCTAGTCACAGAAGGTAAAAGAGAAAAACATATTTATTTATTAATAAAGGATTAGAAAACCGATCGTGCATAAAATTTTGTCAGTACTTCGGGCGTAAACAGCATTTATGTTATATGTTGCGGTCCATAAACGCTTGTTTTACGCTCTTGATACATAAATAACTATTTTGACTTGTGGAAACATGGAAGTCATATGAAACAAGGTTGAGAGAATGGATGGCGAATCATAATGTCCACCCCTGGTCATTCAAATTTATTCGTTCACGATATTCTTGTTTAGCAAGCGTTTCGAGCATCATCATAGAAGGTAAACAGCTATAGTGTTGATGTACCTTGAGAGCGCCGCAGACCTCGACGGTGTCCTCATCGTCGACCACCACGACCCGGAAGTAGTCCGTCTGGATGATGTCCCTGAGGAGGGGCCCGTTGCGCACGTCCTTGCAGCCGATCGTCGTCTCGCAGAACTTCTCGTCGGCCACCTCGTTGGCCAGATTCGCGCCCATCAGCACCGCGCACGGGATCTTCAGGTGCCGGGTGATTATGTGCGAGATGAGGTCGATGCCGCCGCCTTCCGCTCGGTCGAAACCCTACAACCATCACAAATATTTTCAATTATACCTACATAGCAGTTGAGCAGCCGCAACTATTATCCCACGCGGTCAGATAAAAAGGTTCAGGAGTCAGGGCCCTAGATTTTGATCTCTACCGCCATGGCCGACTGTACTCACTAGGCCGGAGCATTGAAATATGGCAACACTGTATCGGGGACCGAGCTTTTATTTGTTGTTAAGTCATTAGTGTACTCTTCCAGAGCAAAAAAGGAGATTGGAAGGTGATTTTTAATGTGTTTCTAATTATTTACCTGCACAAACGAAACTATAAAGATAAACAGATGCCTGCAAAGTGTATAGTACCAGATTGCACTAGCAATTGTGCTTCCAATAAAGGACATAAACAGAAGTGGGTGAACGGTATTCCTCGTATGGGCTCGTTATATTTATAAGAATAAAGACAATACTTTACAAACATTTCAAAGGATAAGACCTATTTTAAAGCACAATGTGGTACCTACAATGTTTTCTGGACCTCCCAAATATCACAGAAAAATACAGTTAATAGAACTCATCTGGGCATGCATCTGGGCATACCTACGAAAAGATTTGATAATGAAAGGGAATCAAGATGGCTTCACAGTGACCTAATAATGAATTTTTCTAGCTCAAGTTAAAATTTACAAAGTAAATTGAGTGTTCATTTAAGTGGAAGTGGCAGCAGGAAACAGGTTGTGTTTATTTTTATTTTGTAGTGTTTGACTACGATGAACCAGACATCAGATGTAAGTAGTATTAGTAGTGGTAGAAGTAGTTCTAAAAAGTATTTTTCTTAATTTATTAACCGAGATGAACTCTGATACATATAAAATGTAATACTTATTCTGAAACTATAGGCCCACTATTTGACAGCTAAGCCACGTTGCTACATCTAAGGCTCCGGCCATGCTACCACTCTTTTTGCCAACAAAATTAGACATTGCGTTGGATCTTCTAAATGATGATATGAAGAAAATTATCAATTGGTTGAATGAACAACTGAATACTAATAAAATAAAATGTATGATAATAGACAAACATTTAAAAGAAACACCAATTAATTTTTTGGCTAATAATCACAAAAATGAAGTGGTTACATCTATCATATATGTATTTAGGCATATATGTTGAAGTTGACAGCAGATTAAAATTTGAATATTACTTCAATTATATTATTTCAAAAATATCCAAATAGATTAATTACGTTTATAGAATTTCTTAAAGCCTCAGTATTTATTCTAAAAAGATTGTGTAAAACACTACAGGGTGTTTACGATCTTAATGCCGTTATGTAAAGTACGAATATTACACGTCATTGTAATGCTTGTAGCACAAATATAATACGAATATCCCAAATTAGAAGTTTCAAAAAAAATCGCAACATTTTCTGATAACACAGAATATGCGGCAACAAGGCTAGAGACAATAACATTTGTTTACATATTATTGAAAATCGTCAAAAACACCTGACCGAAACTAGGGCGAATACTGGGCAATGTTGTCGGATTGTGATTTTGCAGTCATACTTTTTTATTTTTTTTCGGTTTAACTATGCGTTAACTAGTGAAAGGGTACTGAGGTTTCAGGTTCAAAATATCATGATCTATCGTTCCTCCAAATTAATGCACTAAGATCGTAAACACCCTGTATAATTCTTCCTCTTTTATTGTACTGTACAACTATTTTATATACCGCAAATGAAACCATATTTTCATAATTAAAAGTCCTGCAATATAAAACAATGGGAATAATGTTGAATAAAAACAAGTTCACAAAGGTAAGTTATACGTTAAAATAACTACAATGGTTGAATATACAGAATTTTATATTGAATCTCGTTCTCACTTCCATATTTAGATCAAAAAATCATTTATTACCGGATATTTTAGATAATTTTATAAAACTAAAACTGTCACACTATCATAACTATTCGACTAGAAGAAATATAGATTTTTCACCTACAAATTTGCAACAGCAATATGACAAATAAATCGGTGTTCCAAAAAGGGTTATACGAATTTGATAAATTGGATAATAATATTAACTCAAGTACCAATTTGAAAGAAATCAAGACAAGATTGGAAATGCATTTCTTGGATATACAAAATTTATAGTGATGTATAAACATCACCACACGCCACTGGCGTCAACATTTTCCCGATTATTTATTATCCTTATTAACCTGTTATGAGATGTCGACAAAAGCCACTCAAGCCACTTCCTGCAGTCTTTTGATGACCTTTATTTCAAAACATCTTATTTCTTATTGCTGAATAACTTTAATGCATGAAAAATATCAAGTTTATCAGTTCCAGCCAATTGCTTCATTGCTTGTGAATATTAGTGTTACTAAAACTGCACAATATTGGGGGCGATTGAACCCCATAGAAGTTAGATCGTGTAAATCAACATTATCTACTGGATAATGGCACGTTACAAAACCACGCTTGTAACGGACGATGTGCGATTCCCGAACACGTGAGAATTATGTGAATATCTATTATGTAACGACGATTATGCGATGCGGATTACTTTATACGCCAACATAAATATATCGCGGCCGTCGTGAATTTGTCTGTTGAAACGCTCAAATCTGCTTATCGTCAAGACGAGTAAATCACGTCAGGTTTCCGTCATGCGGCGGTTTTTTTGCGGATGCACAGCGCGCGACGTAAAAATAGATCGCGGTGGAAGTATGAAACTTGCCAATTTTTCCGAAATACATCGTTCGCTATTTTTTTGATCGCAGACGGCAAGGTCACGAACGATAAAAAAAGCTGATGTTTGGCAATTACTCTAACTTATTGTGACATTCTGGAGCATCCTTTTCCTAGCCATTACTTGAACAGTTCACGTGATCTTTTTTACGTTTTTGTCCTCGAAATTGTGGTAAATTTCGAATTCGAGAAATGATTTTTTTTGAACATCAATAAAATGCTACACGGCCATTATTGGCCCCTCTCACAGGTATAACTGATACTGCATCTTAAGTTGGAGACTATATTACAATCTGCATAATGAGAATGTGATGTCAAGATGATTCCCTTTCAGCTCTCACTGAAAAGAGCTTATGCAGAGCCTCTGTCTGTCCATCTATCCGTCCATATACAAAAGATGGCCAAAACTACAGGTGCTAGAGGAAAGTTGAATACAGATTCAGAAAAAAATCTGGTTTTGTCAATATCGCTTCAGATTCCACAGTGAGTGCGACATTTGAATTTACCCAAGTAAATTCTTTTCTTTTTTTTTCCAATGTATTTGAAACAGTTATTCCATAGGATGAATGCTTGCCTAATAAACAAAACCTTAAAGAAATATCTATTTTACTTTTCTGAAAAACTTTAGTTTCATTTTAAGGAATATTTTCATATCTACTATCAGGGTCACATGAGAAACGTTCAAACAAATTAAATGAAAGATATTACATAGATAAGATACAATCAAAATCCAACATTTGGATAAATAAATGAAATATTGCACCATTAATTAATAATTATAATCATTCCATATTTGACTAAATTTATCTTGCCTTTTTTTTTCTTCAAAATGTAAAAACTACTCATGAGTTGCAAGTATAAAATTACACAAGTAAATTGGCAAATAGTTTACATTGCTACAACAATCACTGTAATTCAATGACTCAGATATTAATATACAAAAACAAGTTATGTATTAAAACATGATAGTAGCATATAAAGGAGCTCCTTATGTTGTGGTACAATCCAAAGTCCATAAAGAGGACTTTTGTATCAATGCGTTTGATTAATGTGTATATACATTCACAATATCTGTTCTCACATACAATAGCTGTTACCAATTATAAATCTCAACTCTTACACAACATTGGAGATAATCAATGATTGAGTTGGCATTACTTAACATTTTAATTAGTTTGTCATGGTTGTACAGGGTATACAGGTCTTTACTATTCTACTACTGTACAAATCTTCAAAATCAGTAGTAATAAGAGAACCATTTTGGATTATTCAATTGCTAAGAAATTTTAAGTTGAGAGCCTTTTATTATGTCGTTAAAGTATTCTGGTATAAAACTGTTTTTGTTATCAAAGACCACACTAGGACCGAGACTAGGACTATAGAGCTAATATTATTTTAATACCCAAGAATATGGGAATGCCAGTAAGAAATGTACAGTATAAGTGTATAAATCAGCAGTGGTGTCATGTTTGTAAGGGGTATGATGGCCCCTCAAAGTACTATTGTAGGACTTCAGAATGTTAAATAATGTAGGCAAATCTTTTCACACAGTTCTAAATAAACATACCAAACATAATTGGTTCACTGTCCCTGCCAATTAGCACTTGTTAAAATATGAAGCAAGCAATTAATAAGGTTTTTATTATGCCACACTCTAACTCAGCAATTGTTTAACCAATGTTACATTGTATAATGCTAAAGCTCACAATGTACAGAAATACTGGATTGAACAAAAAAAAAAGTATCATAAAAATAAACTTACCTTGATAAGAGATAAAGCAATAGCAGTTGGCTTGATCTTTCCCAGAAGGGTTGAGCATAATGTCCTGATGAATTGATGTGGTATTACGAAAATTAAAATGTCAGCATCCTTTGCTGCATCAACTACATCTGGTACAGCTACCTATTTAGACACACAAAGTAGTCAGCACAAATTTTCTTGAAATATATTTCAGGCACTCATATTCTTAACTTTTATAAGAGGTAAACCCTAATGTTAGTGTCATGTAATTTGGGCAACTTTGACATTATTTTTAAATTAATATAGGTATTAGTTCCATCAAAATAAATAACGATTAGCTAAGTAACCTTATTTGTAATAAGTTTTATAGAAATAATGTTTTACAATATGAAAGTACAACACCCAAATTTTTTTAAAATCAACACAGAGCATAATATGTGAATCATTGTCAGGATATCACACCTACAATTAAATGTAATTGTCTACATAAATTACCATCAATTAGCCATTGACACACATGATAAATGTTTGCTTCTTATAAATGAATAATTAGGAGCATATGGTACAAATTTTACAGGAAGTTAGAGACATCAAATACCAGTTTAATGTCTATAAAGAAAACTATGTCCTCAAAATAACAAATATAATAGAGTAAAAGGAATATATAGCCTATTTATTCTAAAAATAGTTTGTTAAATGTATCCAACAAACAATGTGCCAAAATAATTATGTTATCAACAGTGATTGTAAATATAAATATGGATAGACTCTACAATCATTATAATATGATGTAAATTCTCAAATGATAAACACCTACTGCATGAGAGCAAAATATTTTGACACCTAGGACCTAGGTATCAAACATCAGAAGATATTCTAGAATCCTCTTTTTAAAGGCTTCATAATTATTCCAACACACGTAGCTATTTGTGCTATGTTTTCATAAAGAAAAACTTGGCAGAAACAGTAATTTTGCATATACGTTATTATGATTATGATTAAACATTTAGTAGAATATCCTAGATATAATAATCTTAATATCAATGAAGAGCAAAATTTTAAACTTACTACATTGGGTGGTAACTTGTGGCCAGGCAAGTATTTAACATTTTCATGTTGTTCGTTAATGATTTCTGTCAGCTTTTTTCCATTAATCATTTCCTCGTAAACATACATAGTGACCCTGTCGTCGATGTGCTTTTGTCGCAAGGCATTGCTTCCTACGATTTTTGCAATTGCAGATCCCCTGAAAAGAAATCATGCCGGTGTAAACGTTAACAAAAACACACGGTAATTTATGCATATATCAAGGTTGAAGTTACCTAACAATTTTATCTATAAATAAGGAAATTAAAAAGTGAGGTTACGATCTAAGACGC
This sequence comes from Callosobruchus maculatus, assembly GCA_951848785.1. Lineage (NCBI taxonomy): Eukaryota > Metazoa > Arthropoda > Insecta > Coleoptera > Chrysomelidae > Callosobruchus > Callosobruchus maculatus. The sequence goes on from CATOUR010000052.1 coordinate 47,948, forward strand.
ATTTATGTATGAATGAAAAATGCCTAGCGAAAGATTAATATTCAACAACAAAATTACCAGTTGCCGCTACCCACGATGCAGACCCTTTTCGGAGCTGTGCATGCCATTTTTGTTGAAGTAAAAGTCCCAAAGTTTGACGTTAAACAAAAGATCGGAGCGAGCAAAACAACTCGGCGACGGACGGCGCAAAACTGAATATTTAAATGATTTTTTTCAAGACCGTCAAGTGATTGTTGGAGTTGAGCTGATATGACCTACGTATCGTTCAACGTAATATTACTACTGATAATGATAAAGGCGCTCAAGGACACCGCGGCAACTTGGAAACATCCCAATCACATCTATTTAGGAATAGGAATTTTTTAAGAAATTGGGAAACGCGTATAATGACGCTGATGATAGGAAAAGGCGAATGGACCAATCGTACATATTTTATTTTTACAGTCGGGTGTATTTTCGCAAGCATTCCGAATGTGGGGAGTTTGTTTCAAGTTTTTTTTAGTTTTTTTAAAGGCTACGCTATACCCCCACTAATGAAATGAATGACTTTTGCGTTGTGTGTAATACAGGTTGCATAATAGTGTATACTGCACAACACGAAATTACTGTATTGTATGATTTTTTGGTGTGCCATAACGGTTGCCTAACAGGTAACAAGTGTCATATCTTGTGGTCATATCTATGAAAGCTTTTTTTAATCATAATGACAAAAGCGATTTATTATGATTTGGCGCAAAAAGTATATCTGGACATTATGACAAATTTTAACTATACTTTAATTAATAATAATTGTTACTTTCCCATTTATGATATCTATTCCCCTGTTCCATGCCTGTTCCCAACTTCACACAACGAAAAAACGGCAATTTGAGAGCTGTCAGAGAATGACACTCGTGACAGATGTTCGAAATTCAATTATTCCCGGTACTCCGGTAGTTTCATACTTTGAATCCTAAAAATTACCGAATAAAATGCTGTTTTTGCTAAAAAGTTGTGCCGATGGTAAAATTTACTATTTATTGAAAAATAAATACATAGTTGGACGAAAAAACTGCGATATACTGATCGAAAACGACCTGTCTATCAGCAGGTTGCACGCAGTTATTCAAGTCAAGCAAGATAGAGTGACTATCATGGACGCTGGCTCTAGGTACAGCACATTCTGCGATGAGCAAGAGCTTCGAGCTCATATAGAATACCCATTAAAACACGGAAACAAAGTAACATTTGGCCTGTTGGGTAGCAAATTCATATTTGAGCAGCATTCATTCATCACCGCCGTCAGTGGCTTATCACCCACCGAGAGATCCCAACTGAAAGAAGATTTAGGAAGCATTCGAGGCCAGGTTGCCGAATATTGGGCGCACAATTGCACCCATCTCACCGTGAAGGAGGTAGGAGTGACGATGAACGTTTTGAACGCAATCGCGAGCAACGTACCGATCGTAACGTTGCAATATTGGAGCGAAACCAGGAAGAAAGTTGATGCCGGCGAACAGTTGCCCGATGTGAGCATGTTCGGCAGCCCACCAGTAGCCAAATCGATAGCTAACAGGGTTCAATGGAAGAAGAATGTTGGTCGGAAAGGTCTTTTCAAGAACAAAACGTTCGTCTTCGTAAGCGAAGACGCTACGAAGCCGATGGATCGTCTCATTCTGCAGCTGGAAGGGTGTTGTGTAGCTTGCGATAAGGAACCCTCATCCATATTAGTCACGAAACTGAAAGAGTCTGCACAACAAGTCGTCGTTGTTCAGCCGAAAGGCGGAAAATCGTCAAACGCGACGTTTAACGAAGTTGTTGGATATATTGAAGAGAAGAACCAACGTCTGATTCTTGAGGTAGAGATAGCTCTGGCTATTTTGTCTGGGAACTGCGATACTTTTTGTAACCCGGATTTCAAAAACATAAACCCCGGATCTATTCTAGTTCCCAATTCTGCTGCAGACGATCTTCATCCTCAGCTGTCAAACAAGAGATCTACTGCTACAGATGAACGAGCCCTTCAAGGTGATGTTCCGAAGAGACTGAAAAATGAAGTGATTCCTCAAAAATCTGAAGCTGTAGACCAAATTAAACCTAGTGGGGGAAGAATAATGATAAGGCATAAAGTGGAAAAAGATTCTGTTGCTAAAAAACTGAGAAATTTTAATCGGCTTGCTGTCTCAAATGCTGCTGATGATGGAGTTAAAAGTCCGATAATAAAGTCTGTGCATGGACAGAAAGGAAGTTTGGGCAGATCAAAGGATTTGGACAGCTCAGAAACAAACGAAATCGACGCATCATGGCTTTCGAAAACATCTTGCAACGTTCCCATTACTATCGACGACTCTAGCTGGTACGATGAGGCGGATTACTCGACAGAACTGATAGAAAGGTTCAAAAATGCGGTGGATATCGTGCCCATGAAACTAACTGTGGAGACGCGCGATGGCAAAAGAAACTTCAAGAAGTTCAAGAAGGTGAAGCCGTTGTGTCCCCAAAGCAAAACTATCAATAGTGACCGGTTAGTGTGTGTCTCCTTGCGAAGAAAGGCGAGCTTAGATGCCGAAGAAGTTCGTTTAAGTCAGTATCAAAATAAGCAAGTTCCTTCTTCTAGTTGTGAGGTTGCGCCTGTTGTTAAGAGGGGACCTAAAAGATTCATCCTCACGCAACAGTTATGTATTTAAGTCTGGTTGTTGCTCAAGTTCAACGTATTCAGGAGTTTGGCAAATTGTTACATTTTCAACAGGTTAAGATTTTGCTAGTACAGCTCTGTTTTCATTGTAATTTAAATATGTACGTAATTACCGGATAGATATACTTACACAAGTGTCTAATATGTTAAATATTTCCTCATTATAGTTAAAACAAAGATGTTTGATTATGTGTATACATTATTTTTTTAATAAATAAGCCCTTGATATTATTATTGTGTCTGAGCAGTCTATTGCTATACAGACTCCATCTTACTCTTACTAGAATTCTGAATCAGTCAATCAGGCGATTTATATATCATCAATATAGCAATCGCATCAGTAATAGACTTTTAAGCTCGCTTTTAAGCAGCGTTTCCCCTTGACGTTACAATGAACTTTCTTCCTTCATGCCATTTTCCAAATTTGGAACAGAAATCAAAAGTTTTATGATATCTATATAACGAAAATCCACGACACTCATTTCCTTCGCGTCGGTCTGTCGCGTTTTTCTAGCCTCGTAATCTCAGTAATCGCTGTATGTATTGTGATGAAATTTGGGTACCGGTATATGCTATGGGGTTTAGTAGATAAGTAAATAATGGATAATACTGCTATAGTTTTGAAAATCGATACATTGGCGTCAAAATAGTTACCTAGCAAAGAACAAAAAAGTTTAAACTTTCCTTAAATTTCGTTTTTACGCGTTTTAGGATTTCCTTATCAATTTCCAAACTTTTTTGGGTAGGGGTGAAATTTGGGTGGTTGGAGGGTGAGGGGTTGCAAAACTGAAAAAGTTTTTGTATGCATAATAGCAAAGATTACAGAATAAAATATATATATTTTATTCTGTAATATTTGATAATAGGCTCTCCATTGGCCTGCGGAAGAATCCTCTCTTTTTAAGCCAATGGGAGCATTGCCTTACCTATTACAGATATCAAGGGACTTCGATTTTTTTTCTGATGTATGTTACATCTACATACGAGTATTACAGTGATAATGAAAAACTAAAAATATAAAAATAGCTCAAACTTGCTTTTTATTCAATTTGGGGGTTCTTGATCGTTTCGTTTCATTCAGTTGAAGCTGTTAGAATAAACACTGTCTCCTACGGAGAGAGATGCAAGAAACTGTTTACTATAAAGTGTTTGTGTTGGAAGTTTTTTTGTTATATGTGGGAAGTACTGAGTCAATCAACTTGACTACATTTTTTTCCTTTAATCAGTGGTTTTCGTGGTGGGAGGTTTCCAAATGAACACCCTCTATATGTATTTATGGTTACGGTATGGTATCGTGGGAAATAATTTTAAACAAAAAAAAAAAAATGTCTTGTCTGAGTGGTTGACTACTTGACCAACTGATGACGAATGACGATGAGGTCATCTGCGACTCACAATTAATTACGGTTTTGTTATCAGCGCGTTTCCAGCAACGCGATTGGTTAGTGCAGGCGCTCCTTTGCTTTTATTATACACCTACCTCATCTACATCTAATTAAACCCCGAAACTTTCTGGGCGCACCCGGAATGGGCTTGCCCCCCATCCCCCCCTTCCTCCGTATCCCCCTCCACCTCCCCGCTTTAATCCCCTCCCGGCCGATTCTTCCGATCTACTTGCCGCCTGGATCTGGATAGTCGTCTTCTGATTCAAATCGGTAAGTTCTTCCTTTCCTACCTTCCTTATCCTTCCTTACATTGGCGTAGTCGTTATAGCAGCCCAACAAGAATAAGGGTCATCACTATAGACGTCGCGCGGTGTTTTTGGAAGTGGGTCCAACGCATTACATTCAAAGTACGAAGTTCGCATACGACGCTTAATGATATGGAAAATTTTCATATAGGTAGCTTTTACCCTGATTTAAGTCACAAAAATATTTTCTTAAGGTTTTACATAAACCTTCATTTTTCATAACAGACAACAGTTATCACTAATACGAGCTAAAACAAACAAATATATTCTCTCATTTTACCTAAATGGTAAATTCTTAGCTTGTCCTAAAAGAAAGCAGTACAGACCGCCATGGGTCACCTTATGCGAAACACTTAGATTACTCGAAAACAACGGGATTATTTTTCTAGAACTGCTTTCCTATTCTCCTCTGGCTTACATATCGGGTTACTCTGGGCACAGATTAGCTAATGTGGCACACCTTTCACTAGCACCATCACCACCTAAAGATCCAATAGTGCTACCATCCTAGTGTTAGTAGTGTTTAACACAACCTACAAAGTAACCCAATATCCCTAGGAAGCCGTATGGCCCAAATTTGGGATAAGACCAGAATGACATCTACAGGTTATTTGTAGGCTATCCTTGGTTGTCCTATAGGTTAGCCTAGGATAACCTATTTGGAATATCCTCTCTAGCAGGCAGGGATGGACATCCCTTGGATATCCTGCTGGAATATCCTAAGTACAACGGTTTTGGAAATCCTCAGCTTGTATACTATGAGGCGGTCCAAGGGATATCCCTTCAAGTCCATACCTTATTGTATACAAAATCTGTCATTTGAAAGTGTTGACGTTAGAAAGACGAAAGAGGTGAAAGGTGAAGGTGACTTGCAGCTTGCAGCAAAGCTGAGAAAAGCAAGCTAGCAGCTTGCAGTAGTTCCTGGTTCCTGGATCGTTTTTCGCCGTTTCATCATAATATCATCCAATACCTTTACCATCTGTACCTGTGATCTGTACCATATCCGACATGCCGGGCCCCCCAAGTACAAACCACAAATTGCAAGTCAGATAATAATTCGGCAGCCTGTTTATTCTCACAAGGTGGGTGTAGAATTGTCCAGGTCAACATTCTATAGGAACATTAAAAAGGAAAAGGAAAGTTTAATGGCAAAACTTTATATAACGATGCACTTCATGAACATGAAGGAATGGAACAGAACGAGGTTAGATAATTGAATTCCTACACAGCATTTGATATCCACTGTATGGAGGGATATGCAAAATGTCCCAGGGAAAGCCATATCCTGTAGGTGTCATTCTGGTGGATTACCCCATACATTTACATAGTCTCGACACCAGTAGCAGATAGTCTGGTCAAAACAGAAAAGAAGAGTAGAGGAGCAAAGCAGTAATCAGTACGAAAAAAGATAGTAACAGAATTTGTCAAAAAGTCGCTACAAATCGGTTTATTTTGTAAAATCGCCGCTACATCTCAACGTAATCAAAATGTCGCTATTTTTGGGACAAGTCGCTACGAATGGCAACACTGCCCGGACACTGCTTGTGTGAAGTCACAGCTAAAGATAGAAACCACAGCATAATAAACAACTAGCATAATATCTCTGAGGAATTCCTATATAAAAATGGTTCCCACAAAATTTGACCTTGGGAAGGTTTATGGATGATTTTAGAGCTGTGAAGTTTAGGTAAAGATGCGAAAATGAAAATATCGATACCGGTACCAACTCGATATTTTTTAGCGTCATAGGCGCGTGTGGTTCGTACATAGAAATTTGTACGATTGTATACACCCCTCAATAATTATATAATAATTTCCCATACAAAAGTAGCGATACTAGCTTGGAATCGCTCAAAAAGTATCTAAGATAAATAGTCGATATTAGTGCAGAAGTACAAGTATCGAAGTACTGTTACCATCCCTACAAAAAAAATCATTCAAAAGTGGGGATGCGTGTGTAATTTCCGCCATCTTGAGTTATTGTGCTGGTTGTTTATTGGCGATTCCAATTACCGATGAGGGCGCTCGCGTTTTTAAACAAATATGGAGGATAGCAGGTATCCTACACGCTGTGACACGCTTTTGGAGGAAATGCGTGGCAATGAATGCTTTTATCATAGTCTTTTTTGGAGTGGCAACCATAAACACTACAGTTTGTATTAAACTTGCTAGCCTTTCTTGATTTGAAGCCTGATGTAGATGCCATATTCCTGACAATAGCGTATGAAGAAGGTCCGAAGAAATATTCTAACACACTATATACCAATTAACAAAGCACAAACTCGAAAACACGACTGAACGAAGAAACATAAACGGCATATAAACGGTTAATGGCATGTTAATTGTGTGCCGTCCGAAATTCGAGTACCTGCTTTGTCAGTGTAGATTTTTGCCGCTAGAGGTCTCATCGATTTTTGGAATTGCCAATTATGCCGTGATAGAAACACCGCCACCGACGTGTTATTGTGACGTCACATGTCAAAATCTATATGTCACTTTGGGTTATGTGACGTCAAAGTCAGCCGTGAAATGGGGATGAAATTGTTTTATAAATTAAAAAAATATATACAAAAAAGAAATATACAAAATCCGGGACATTTTCCAGGACGGTGTAAATGCGGGATGGTTCATCTGAAAACGGGACAATCCCGCAAAATCCGGGACGAATGGTCACCCTATTCATCCCGTCAAATTTTCCGCCCCCGCAGCCGCGCCGTCACTGTGTTTATAGCTTCCGGCGCCGCGGGGTTGGGGGGCGTAACTGATCTCACACCCCTCGTAATTTAACAATGAGTTTGGGGGTAACTGGGGGACAATAAGAGCGAACGAGGCGAATCGGCCCCTTTCGTGGGCGTACGTGAGGGGCGACGTATATATGTCAAATGCCAAATCCCCTACAATTTATCACCCACTTCCGGAAAAAATGAAAAATGATCAGGAACTCGCCTAAAATGCCTCCACTATGTTAATTAATAGTGTAGAGGGCAAGGGATTAATATGAAATAAAGTTGATTGAGTTAACGCTTCCAAGACGGCAACATCTTTTTTTCTATATTATCCAGAAAAATACACGGTGGTCATCACCCCAGCATAAAAAAAAGCCCTTTACCTACCGAATGCCTTTTCGATTGAGAATTGATGAAATTGAGGATTCGATTCGTGTCTATCGCAGTATCGCCGCTGCCACCGTGTGATCGCGGCAGGATTGCCGGATCCTTCCCGTCCATTTTCCTGTTGAAATTTAAAATATAGAACAAAGGACTTTTCCGATAAAATCCCTCACCAAAAAATTACATGTTCCTGACCAAAATGTCTTTCCGCAATACACTTTGTATAACTAATTACCACAAATCACCAAATACCTAATTACTGGACATATTATCCAATTTTAATGCATACCCTACGCTGTGTTTTTCATAGGTACCTACGACTTATATTTATAAAAACTCGGCATGGTATACTCACCAAGGTATACTAATAATAACCTACCTATAGGTACCTACCCTATACCTGCCTATCTGACATACAATTAACTTAACGTTATCTAAGTTAAGCGGTTCTCCGATTCTTTCTAACGCTTGGCCACTCCCAATTTACGCGCAGGAGGTGAGATTTGAGTTGAACAGTTTCGGAGCTAAAGTTTCTCCACATATAAACATCCCCCGAAACAAAAACATTCCTAATTTTTGTAGAAAATTCCTAAATGTGGCAACGATGCTGACCGCGGCCCGCGGACCATCGATTCCCGACGTCCTTCGCCTTCCGTCCCTCACCCCCCGCCCTACTTCAGCCACCTTCGCGCACTCTCAAGATGAGAACGACCTCTACAGCGTTGCCGATTCCAACCGGTTTTTACACTTGGATTTATTTAGGTACCTACTTTCAGTTCCCACTGATGCACTGAAGTCACTGAAAAGAGCTTATGTAAAGCCTCTGTCTGCCCGTCCGTCTGTCCATCCGTCCGTCTGTCCGTATCCAAAGGATAGCCATAACTACTGGTGCTAGAGAAAAACTAAATACACATTCGGAATCAGCATGAGAAAACTAGCCCGGGAAAAAACAGGTTTTGTCAATATCGCTTCCGGCTTAAAAATAATGAATTAAATTACGACAGGTAACTGACGACGTACTATGTACGGTGTATCGATATTCCTGAAGTACAGGCAGCGTGGCCGAGCGGTTAAGACGCTAGGCATTATTTTTTTACCATCTCGGTCAACAAATTTTTTTCTTTTTTGTTAAGAATAAATGTTAAATTTGTTGATCACTAGTAAGAAAAATCAGGTTTTGTCAATATAATGAAACCAATAAATTTTTATACCCACAAATTTCACAGGAAGAGCGCCGTTTAAATTTATGCAAGTAAAGTTCTTACTTTTTTTGGGTCGCGGAGGGCCTTGGTGTAGGACGTGGCAACGTGGCGATGCGCCGTTGCGTTTGGATTGGATGCGTCCGCCGCGCCGTAGCGCCGTAGACCGCCGAGCAAGCTTAGGCGGCTGTGCTCAAGCTCAAAAGCAAAAGCATCCCAACCCCCGCAACCCTCAACCCTTCCCCACTTGAAAGGAAACACTTCAAATCAAACTGCAAGTGTCTTGTGTTCTGTTTGTCGGGCGGTCGGTCGCACACCCTCTGCATACTCGACGAGTAGCTATTAAGTCGGCGGTAGTGTTGTAGGTAAATAAGAATCGGTCGGCGGTCGGTAGTGTGGGCCCCTGCGACGGAGCCCTGTGTATCGCGACTGTGGCCTCTGAACAGCCATGAGGGTGCTTCTGGTGGTGGTGTTGGTGTCGATAGCGGCGGGCACGGTGCAGCTGGCGCAAGCCAAAAGGAAACGGAACAAGTTCGAGGGAGATTTCGAGTTTGCCGAAGAGGTAAGTGCATGACGGCATCAGTGCGATGCACCAGGTGCACTACAGCAGGTACCTGCAGGTTCACCTGACAGGTGCACTGCACAGCGATAGGTACCTACAGTATAATACGCTTCCTACCAGGGTTGATGGGCTGCCTGAAGTTTTTAAAAGTCGCCCTATATTTTGTCATACCTACCCTGCTACGTTTCTTGCTTTTAGTCAGCGTCCTATTGGTTATACAAAAATTCACCTCCAGCGCTGCTAACTAAATACGTGGTATTCAGAGTAATAATTCTTCGCTCGAGAGAAGAATTATTACTCTGAGCGCGGTACCTAGTATGTGACAAAGACAATGTGAATCTTGTATGAATGATGGATGATGGTTTTATTTTTTTTAAGAACTGCGAATAATTAAGAGACAGTGTAAAACATCAGCAATTTTTATTCTTAAACATTAAAAATTAACAATAGAAGCTTATTTCCAGCTAAAATTATAACGCCTCAAAAATAAAGCAAGTTGTTTTTTAGTTTTAAACAACTTTTAGTAGCATTCACGAATCACCTTTAAAGTTTAGGTGAAACATGATTTTTAGAGGCACTGTATCTAGAAAACAACCAAATACAACGGAATACAACAGAAAAGAATAGAAAACAGCCCAAGACAACAGAAAACAAGCAGATTACAGCGGAAAACAACAGAAAACGGGCAAATACAGTCGAATACTATAGAAAAGAACATAAAACATCTCAAAACAAGCAGAAAACAGCTGGAAACAACATAAAATGACTAAAATACAGCAGCAAACATCCAAACACAACAACGAAATTCAATCGAATAGAACAAAAACAGCTTAAAACAATAGAGAAGCAGCTAGAAACAACACCAAATGGCCAAATACAGCCGAATACAACATAAAAGACACAGACAAAATGATTTTTTTTACGTAGGTATTTATACCTAGCCTAGATAAGTACCATAAACAAAGTTACGTCCCTTTATCTGGGGGGGGGGGGGGGGGGCGTTAGCCCCTTACAGATACAATAAACAGAACGACGTTACTGATTTGAATTATTTTTGGGGGGGTTAATTTCATTCTGCCCTCGTTTGGAGGTGGGCTAGAATATCTCCCATCGTATATCCTGCGTGTTGTAAAAGGCGACTAAAAGGAACCGAACTACTGTCGGTACAAACAGTAACCTCTTCTTCCAACAGCTTTGGGTGGACGAGTTAAGAAGAGTCAGGACACCTTCTTGTCCTTGGGGTGAGAAATTGCCCCTAAAGGCGGATGAACCAGTAGATACCGTCTGGTCAATGGCATGAGGATGCAGAAAGCGAATGGGAAACTACTGCATTAAAGATCTTAAAGATATCCCAAGAGAAACTCTTAAAATGAGTAAAGCACTTTACGAGTTCACAACATGTCTCTTAAGACGTTGTGACTATGATGATGAATTTTGTTCTTGAATTTGAGTTGGAAATATAGTGATTCGATAAGAACACAGTTAATTTGTTTTGTTATAACATTTCAAAAACAGAGTGAGATACGAGGAGACATCAAGAGACAAAAAAGCTGTGATGTTATTTGTTTAATTTGAAAAAAGTTTAATGACATACATTTTTTTGCTAATATCAATAGTGAGACTGCCCCCGAGACGCCAGACCGTGTCTTATTGCAGTGAACAGCACTGCCAAATAACGAAAAGGTCAGACCAATGATCTTTTAGAAATTAAAAAAAAATAACTTATTTTTCAAAGTTTCACACCTTGTTTAATGAACACCAGACTCTTTAGGACACGTGCTTATACCTATGAACTTTTCTACTTGAATTTGGGTCTGAAATGTGAGGGTCTAACGCATATCTTGTATATGTCTGTGTGAGACCTGAGAGTGACCAAATTTAGGTATTCAGTCAGATTATTCCTTATTTCTTTGGAAAGGCTGGAGCAATAAAATCATTTGTGGTGTTATAAATTAGCAACAAAAACAAGGTTTTGTGAAAAATACGGACCTATCGAAGGGATATAGATAACAATATAATACTTTTCGAATGGATACAAGCGATATTTTATGTAAGAAGCAGAACCGACGGCGACGGCGTGCGATAAAATCAGCATTCATCCGTATTCCGTAGTGTCATCAGTATCCATCCCTCTATCCATCCATTCGGCATCTATCCAGCCATCAGAGTCCATTACATAGATAAAAAAATTTTGGGTTGGGTTAGGTTATAGATGGGAAACTGACGTTCAGCGCCATCTCGCGTTTGGAGCCACGAAATAATGATATACGGGGGCGTAAGAGAAATACCTGACTACGAGGGCGAGTAGAAAATTTCAGATAGAAAATTTTGTGGTGATAGTAAAGTTCTAACACCGCCTAAGTCAAAATTTACAATTTGCCAGACAGCCACACAAACATCATAAAGGAACTATTTCAGCGCTAGATATAGGTTTTAGGAGTATGTCTGCGCTAAAAACAGCACTTTATAATTGTTTCTTTTTGTCTGACAAAATGCAAATTCTGACCTAAGCTAATGTTAGAACTTTACTGTAATATTAAAAAGACGGGTTAACGATTCCACCACAATACTGGTGGAGCCATGAAATTAAAGTAGAACAGTAAGGTCCACATAGCTTCATTATTTTCTAATAAAACATGATACAAGAAAATAAAAACGATAAGTAACAGTAAATTGAATAATAATAAGGATGATGATAATAATAACTCCTGATGCACACTCTTGGCAGTCACTGCTGCTTTTAGCAGTTTTCTGTCCTTCGGTTTCAGTGCTGATCCCTTGAGACTGTCAAAGGTTTTGTCAATGAACATTAACAATTCTATTCCAGCCTGTTCCATCATACCTGGAAGCAAACATTGGCAAATGTAATCTTGGTGTACAGTACAGCTACATATGAATCAATATAATAATAAGAACCAATACAGAAGGTGTGGCATTCAAATGTCCATGTTGATACCAATCATAAGAAAAACTATGATTATGATGGCGAATGACTCCTACATTAGAACCCAATGTTTAGGTGACCATTTGGCATTGAGCAAAAGGATCTTCAGAATATAATAAATGTTCAATTATACAGTCACAAAAAACTGATTTGTTGAAGCTAATATCTCCATATTTGTACAGTGCAATAGATGAATGACGACATGACTGGTAAGGCAATATGAGGTGCATTACAGAATGTCCCCAGACAAGCTGCATGTATGGAAATGGTGGAAAGTAGACCACAGTTCATTGAAAAGCTCACATCTAAAACCAATTTAGCTGTTACAATTTTATGTTTTATGGATTTTTGTTGGCATGACCCTAAAAATTAACCCAAAAATCAGTCTTATATTTTTCTTCTGAGCCCAGACTTGCCTACCAGTATCAGGCAACCTACCCCATGTGACGATGATACATGATTATAGTCAAAAGTGTAAAAGGGCTATATATATTATATGAAATACATCTAACCTTGATTAGGCAACTACAGTGATGGATTTGCATTACCTTTAAGTTGGATCTTCGTCTCTTGTGTATTGGTCGATCTGCCTCTTTATCCTCTAGTCCAAAGTGCCTGTCACAGACTCGATAAGCATTTCTGACTTCTGTTGGGGTTTTCTGTCGAAGCTTCGAATTTCCAACCAGTATTATCCAGCGACACCTCGGCAATCATAAATCCACCCTAAGTTATGTGAATTGAAACTTTTAAACTTTGATTAAGTGTCATCACAAATGTGATATATTACAGAATTAGTAGCGGCAATGAGGCACCCTTGTTGCGCAAGGAGAGCCCTGTTTTTGTGGGAGCACTGGGGGCCCCACTCTGCCTACCAGGGTGACGTATTTACAAAATTACAAATTTATAAATTATTTATAACCAAACTTATGGAAGTCGACTGTCAAGTAGCTTTAGGGTTAGGGTGAATGACCATTTTGGAGTATATGAATTTTGACATAAAACGGCTGAGTTTCCCACGTATGAGTCCATTATTCATCATGCGGCACGAAGTGTGGTGTGATCCAAAGCAAATCCAAAGGGACTGACTAGAATCCATACAGTTCGTGACGTGACATGATTGATACCTTATTTACTCGGGACCCCGTACCTTGCTCTGCTACTCTTGTTACACGTTTACCATTCACGTTCGCGTTCACCTTTTCTAAACGTGCTCGCTTTAGACATTTCCACACGCATTGTCACTTCATTTTGGGATTGAATCTCCTTCTGATTTGCGCTAAATGCCGAGCTTTTGTCCATGATTGCATAGGACATGGCAAAAAATGATTGCATTATTATTAAAAATATATTTAAGAAGCATTTAAAAAATATGTGCAGAACAGAAAATGTCCATTTTTTGAAAATTGTTATAAACATTACAAAAGCAACGTTATAAAAAAAACAGTGATGTTTATGGCACAAAGTCTATTAATGAAATATCTTCGAAATGGGCTCATCTATACGCCCACAAGGTTTCGTTAGCAGCGCTGGATTGAGGTTTCATGGGGCCCGGGGCTATTACAGTTTAGGGGCCCTTTATGAATAACATAACATAATAATAAATAGTAATAACAACATAATATAGCCCTCGCGGGGTCCCACTAAACCGCGGGGCCCGGGGCTCCAGCCCCTTTAGCCCTATGGTTAATCCGGCCGTGTTCGTTAGTCAAGTGCCAAAGCCAAACACCCTGTATATGGAAATCGATAATACCGGAAACTCTCTGAAAACTGTATAGGGTGTATTAATTTTAAAGTTCGTCACCTGCGCGGCGGTTTTATTTGAACGGATGAATATTTATTCCGGTCGTAATGTGTAAAGCGGGGTTCGTGGCGATCCTGCGACAACGCCAACGGCGGACGGCAACTATTTAATGGAAATTCAAAAGTTCATAATAAACCGGAAAGTTCGCTCGGCTCGGTCACTGTAGGCTGTAGATAGCATATAAATATATAACAACATTATTCCGGATGGAAAAAGTTTGGATGCGGCGACCGCTGCATTATTAGCGCGGCGCGACTCCCTTGACTCGAAGTTGCCCTTTCGCATTTCATCCGTTAGCCGTCATCGTAGCGTGCCGTGCGCCAGCGAACATTATTCATAACATAATTTAAACACTTCGTTCATTACATTAAACGTGCAGCTACTCGGCTAACTGTATCGATCGAACAATCATCACGTGAAAAGTGCCGGATCTATCATCACTATCTCTCCTCTCCAAGCGTTTGCTATGTTCGTTGGTCATTAGGGACCTTTTGTACCGCTCTTTCCAAAGTGTCAGTAGTACAACGTTAACGGTATAGATCAGAATATGTAATACCGAAAAATTTGTTGTATTCGTAATGGGCTGTCCGAGGGGCTGTCCATTGATATGTGAATGAAAAACCTAGCGGCATGATACACTTTTTTAGGTCCATTCGAACGTTGCATGCCTATTATAGAAACCACGGGACTTGGAATTTGTGATGTATGTATATACATACCAGTATTGTTTTAGATTGTTCGATATCACGTAACGCGAAAATTGTTCAATTGATTTTAATGAAATTTTGACACAGTATTACTACCGCGGCGAGGACGGAAAACGCGTATGTTTTGAAAAAATCGGGACAGTGGCGGCGCGGCAATAATAAAAAACTAAAAATATAAAACCACCTCAAACTTAGTTTTTAGACGGGTTGGAGGCTCTTGATCGTTTCGCATCGTCCAATTGAAGCGTGTAGGAAAAAACTGTGGCGTTCTAGTTCCTAAGGAGGGAGACACAAGAAACTATTACGAGAGTTCTTGTGTTGCATGTTGCTTTTGCGGGCGGGTGGGCGATGATTTAGTTGCAAGGGGATTTCAGACTATAGCTTCATATGCAATGGGAAATAATAAAATGGTATCATCATTATGTGTAGAAAGTACTGAGTCAATCAACTTGACTCCATTTTTTCAAATACATTTCTCCGAAAACTGAAAAATATGCGAGATACAGAATCAAAAAAAGTAAATCTGAGCTTGTGTATCAAGACGTACCCAGGCTGTTTGTTTAGTTATATCTAGCCGCTTTCAACTCCAAAACTATAGTTTTATAACTATGTGTGGAAAGTACTTAGTCAATCCATTTGACGTCATTTTTTTTAAGCCAGGATTTCTATCAATGAATGTACGAGGCAATCTACCTTCACATCGATATTATTCTATTTTATCCGATTCCATTACAAATCACGTATTACTTTTTTTTCGTCTATAATGCATTCTTTTTATTGGTGACAATCAATCAGAGTCTGAGCGGACTCCTGTTGATATTTCATCTTTTAAAAATATAAATATCGATGCTGTCAGTATTTAATGTCATACTATAATTTAGCTAAAGGTTCCACCTTTCCATTCGTACAAACAGCTTTTCGTTGTGAACTATAGTTTTTGAGCTAGAGTTTCATAAAGTTGAGTTAAGTAACGAATACTCCTATATGAAATACCTACATCGTTTCTAGCTCTAGCGCATTTGGGCATTTGGGACTGTCTGCGGAGGAGGACTGGTTTGGCGTTTCCCGGAACGGGATTTCAAGGAATCCTTCCGCCTTCCGCCCGGCTCTCGATGCCGATTGGCCTGTCACCCGTTCAATTGTTTTTGCACAGCAACCTGTGCTTCCGAAGATGCACAGTGGATACTGGATAGTGAAAACAGTCGATTATTTTTAAGGGCAATTTGATTTCTGACATCGCCGATATTTTATTGTTTTCCCGAGCGTGAGATTGTGTTTCCACCAGAATTATTGTGCTAGGAAAATGAACGCAGCTAGGATGTGTAGTGGAGCTGTGAAACGGTGTGCAGATGGGCGGTGGGAGGATGTGTAGCAGGTTCTTTTCAGATTGCCAGCGAGCGAAGTGCATCTGCTGGCCTACATCCACAGCATACATCCCTTGCAACACATTTCTAGCATATACATCCATTGAAACACATTTCTAGCACACATTCCTCTCCAACATGCCTTGTTTTGCAGGTACAGAAGCTTCGTTCTGCTAAGACGTCTTCACCAGAGCTGTGCTGAGTGAGGAGAAGTAATTCAAGCGATTCTATTGGTTCGTTAAAAGCACATCCCAAGGACTTTTGGAAGTTACTGTTAAAATCTAACTTTGAGTATGAGACCATCTATGAAATTTGTTTAGATACTGTTTAGAATTCAGCAAGACTTGTGTATTTGATCGAAATAGTTATTTCCATTAATTGATTTGAATTAAGCTACTTACAATGCCGTTATAACTTGACTTTATTAAGAGGGGGTTATAGGTAGACGTACGTGAGAAGTATTTGCAATGGTTCAGCTGTAACCATTTTTTTTTGGCTACTAATTTTGATAAACCGATCCCTGTGGTCGAGCTGGAATGCAGAAGACTGGCAGTGGCAGCTTCACCTTCAAAGGATCTCGATACCATTACCGCTTGGGGGCTCAAGAATATGGTAAAATTTAACGCTTCCAAGACCCAGTATTGTACGCTATCAAACAAGAAGTACCTAAGTCGAACACAGCTACTGGTAAAAAGCTTGGCCACCTATTTAGAGCCAGAATGTACTTCTCACCATGTAACCTCCTCACACTATATAAAGCCTAGATAAGACCTGGCCTGGAGTATTGCTCTCATGTCTGGGGAGCTGCTGCCCCTACTACCCTGTTTATACTAGATGCCGTCCAGAGAAGGGCAATTCGACAAATTGGCGACCCGGCCTTAACGCCCCACCTTCAGCCACTTTCTCACCGGCGTGTTGTTGGTGACCTCTCGCTCTTCTACCGATATTCAAACGGAATCTGCTCCTCTGAGCTATCCTCTATCGTTCCGCCGCTCACTGCTCCTATCAGATGTACCTGTGCGACCGCTGCATCTCATCCTAAGGGGTCTTTCTCCATACATCACATTCATTCCCAGGGTATCCAAGACTCGGTATGGGCTGCCAGGAGATGTATTTATTGGTCCTGACGGTATTGGCCCATTCAAATCCCGCGTTAACAAACTTCCCCTATCATAACATTTTCACAGCAGCCGCGGTACTCTGGTATTTAGGCTCTGCCTACGCGGTCTGCTCAGTTATAGAAAAAAAGGTATTTCTGAACTGAAAAAATATGAGCATGAAGAAAAAGTATAGTTCTAGAGAAATGTCGACGTATTTTTTAATATTTCCTAATAGACAATTATTAAAAAATTGCCAACTCTGTCGTTTTTTTGACTAAATTCACGGTCCCCTTTCCAATGCTTGAAACACCTTTTAAACTTGATCTTCGGGATAGCCTTAAATTCTCTCAGCGATGAGCTTTTCATATCATTTATGCCTGTAAAATCATGCGATGTCTTTTTAAGGTCATTTTTAATTTGGAAAATAGAAGGGAAAAATGTATACGTAAGAAATATCCTCGTTGATCCGTGCAAAAAGAGGATGAAAGATACACACACCGTGGACCGTGGTGGTGGCTGGTGGCTCATTTATTACATTCCACCACCACCACCCGCCGCGCCGGCTTCCGGTCATTTATAATAGTTCTTGCCAAGAAATCTTTTTTGCTGGTGGCTGCCCCGTAACCCGTAACTGGACGTGGCTACACTAGGGCTGCCAACATTTTTCTGTCTTTTCCTCGATATTCTCGAAACCATTCATAACAAAATTACGAAATTAGGTACATTGGGTAAACTTTTGATGCTGAATCTGATTCTAAAGTCAGAATATCATAACTTAAATCAAAGGCGTATTATACGGGTGGAGTTAAGGGTAAAAATAACCTCATTTTCTAAATGGTAATTTTTTTGACATTTTGATTTTAGGATATGGTATTTCAGAGATTTCTACGTAAAAATGGTCTCTTGGTACATCTCGATAGGGCTAACCGTTTTCGAAAAAAATGAAAAATTACCAAGCATTTTTTGCTGTTCCAAGTGACTTCGGATACACACTGTATAAACATTCATCTATTTTACGGAAATATAGTATTTTCGCGTATTATAATGTATTTCTTCAACAGTGTATTGTACGGCGTGCCGAAATATAGTATACAATACTACAGGGTGTCCAGTTAGTGTGGAATTCTTCGATATCTCGTAAGGTATACCCGCCATACCTGATAGAAGAAAATGTCAAATACAAAAGTCATTTGGTTACTTGAGACGCATATTATAAAAATATTTTGAAATATACAGGGTGTTGCGGGAAAGTAGGATAGTGATCAACTTAATTTTTTCATATGGAAGTATACACTTTTTTTAATATTCTTTTAGTTTCCATCATTGATCTCTTTGCCAAGTTATAATTTATTTTCTATTAATTTCGTGATTTGCAAGGTCGCAAGTAATACGTCCAAATTGATATATTCCTTAGTTACTTGGATGTTAAGTGGATATTATTTTGGATGCTACCAGCAATTTGTGTTTAGAGGGTGTTTTTGGCAGAATTTTAAATTACGGCAACTTGAAGGTCATTTTACTTTGTTTTTTTAAATGTAACACCCTGTATTTTTTATTTTAAATCGAAATATCTACTAGTAGAGTGTAAAAGATAGTTCTGAAACATACCCCCCACTCTCCACGCCTGTAGACCCCCCACCATTAGCCCCCCACCCATACCCCCTCTCCACAAATTCTGAAACAGACCTCCCACTCTCCACGCCTGTAGACCCCCCACCATTATCGCCCCACCCCCCTCTCTTCACAAATATAGCCACCTCTCTGATGTATTAGAATGTAGTATATCCTCCCACCACCGTCTTAGAACATAATTAAACCTCTCTCCAATAAGAATGCCACACCCCAAGACCATTAATTGATAACCGGTTTGGGTGGAGGTGAGTGGGTTTTCAGTATAGGTTCAAGGGAACCAAAATGAAAGAAGCGTAAGCCGGTTTGATCGAGTTCAATAAACTGTTGATTGATGGTCATGCACCTGAGAAACCTGTTTGAGCGGATGTGAACCGGTTTGATGGGGTTCAAGAAGATTCAATGAACTTGCTCTCCGAATGCCACACTCCTAGACCATTAATTGATAACCGGTTTGAGTGGAGGTGATTGGGTTCTCAGTATAGGTTCAAGGGAACCAGAATGAAAAAAGAGTAAACCGGTTTGATCGAGTTCAATAAACTGTTGAATGATGGTCATGCACCTGAGAAACCTGTTTGAGCGGATGTGAACCGGTTTGATGGGATTCAATAAGATACAATGAACTTTCTTTTTGATGTATTAGAATGTAGTATACCCTCACACCACAATCTTAGAAGATAATTAAGCCTCTCTCCAAGATAAACACCACTCCCCTTAATTGCACACATACCAAAAAAACACACGTATGAGCTGGGTGGCCACCAAGGAGAATATTTTTGTTGTGAGTGTAATTTACAGTATATGTCGCTGAGCAGTAGAATGTATCTTTTTTTGAAATATATAAAAGTGCTATTTTTTTCTATTATCACCGCAATCAATGTGTGGTAGGCTGTGAGCTGTTTTTACTCCACTGGATAAACTAAGTGAAACTGTGACATGGGAACAATGTAATTAGAGAAAAATACTGTCCAAATCAAGAGGAATTCAAGAATCACTTGGATTGTCTAAAAAACTTAATGCAATGATTATATACAACATATAGTGTAACAGACGGAAATGAGTCATAAGAATTACTATACCCAAAAAAATACTGACGAAGGCTCTACACCTATAGCAGCTGGTCATTGTCCTAACACCAGACAAAAAAATACTGCCGACTACATAAATGCATCGATGCAAGGTCAAAAAAGTAACAAGTTATGGTGGCTACAACCATGTAAGGAAAAATGAATGTACCAGACTGCTTGAAGGTACATGGAAGTAAATTGTTAAATTAAGTACCTGAAAAAGCAATCAGAACACCAGTGCACTTCAAAACTCGATGCCTGTCTACAAAAAACCAAGGATGTAATGCTTATTTAGCAAGTGCATTGCTGTCTCATAAAATGAAAAATCCCTCAACGTATGGAAGGCGATTTAATTTATTGAGCCATTAAGAAACTGCCTTATGACAGGAGATACATATATGGAAATCCGTGAATAATAAAATTAATGAGTAGTAATAAATTGAAACCACTAGTGGTAGAATGCACTAATGTGTTTGCATTGAACAGGACAAAAAACCGTACTGGTATATAAAGGCACTAGAACTGTTCTCGTCCTCGTACAAGATATTTGATATTTTGTGAACATGGCAGCGATCAAGATTTTGTCCCACATGAGAAGGCAGGCAGAGGAAGAGAGTTTTGAGGAAGTTGATACCAGCTTCGAAGTTATCTCTGGAAGGCTGGAAGAGCTACGACCCATTAACGCTTCCACACCGGTGAGTAAAAAAAACTATTTAATCAGTTTAAACCTCTACTCTTTAGTGATGTTTTTTGTAAGAAAGTGTTGTGTACCCAAAAATTATCCAAAAAACTATTTAGTCAGTGTAAACTGCTACTTTTTAGCGATTTTTGTGAGATTATTTAGGAAATATTCATAAATGAATAAGTACAGTTTTAAAGCTCTATTAATTAAATATATGATATAGTAAGAGTTATCAGTATTTGATCTACTTTCAGTGCTTCAAACCTTACCTCAAGACTTGAAAAACAATATTAGGATTTTGTTAGATCAATCTCTTAGGTTTTTACAATATTAGGATTTTGTGAGAATAATCTCTTAGGCTTTTTACAAGAATAGAATTCTTAGAAATAAATTATTTTTATTCGTTATAGATACGCAGTCGTCAGGACCACGCAGAAACTGAGGAAACCGAGGGGGAAGATGAATTTAATACGACTATAAGCGATGAGGCAGAAAACTTCCTGCAGGAAGTGAACAATTTAAAAAGTAGAGGATTACAATTAGCTAGAAAACATAAAAAAAAACAGATGGATATTCAAAGAAAAATTAATAAACACAGAATGAAAATTTTAAAATTAGAAAGTAAATTAAAAAAAATTGATGATTTTATCAATTTATGTCAAAATTTAAGCACGTAGTTTTTTGCTGATTTTTTATTTTTGCTGATTTTTTGAGAAATTCATTTCGCTTTTTTATTTTTTTATTTTATAGATCTCAAAATTTCCATCTTTTCTTTATTATGGTTTCTGTATAGTTCTTATTTTTAAGTTGTTATTTTTAAGTTGTTATTTTTAAGTTGCTTTTTAAGTTGTTATTTTTTAATTGATAATCTTAATAAATATTTTTAACTGATAACTTCGTTTTTGATTTAACAAAACAGAAAATGCGTTCAGAGTGTTATGAAAAGAGTACTATGAAAAGAAGATTGACAAAGAGATGCAACAACAACAAATATGGCTGAACTTCAAAAATTGATTTTGTTATGTTATTTCAATAAATGAAAAAATCTCTGGTCTACCATACATTAAGACAAGATTGTCTTTCAACTAAATGGGTGAACAATTGTAAAGTCACACTTACTCGAAAGAAGACTGACCTCTATATACCACCACAAAAACACATCATAACTCATTACAATAAGTCCCACATTCTTCACGTTGTATTGGAAAACGACAACGAATCCACGGCGCGACGCATTGCGATGCGTGAAATGGTGGTACGGTTAAAGTGAGAGTCAAGACTGGTTGTCCAAATTCGGCGACCCGGGGCCGGCGACCGAACAACGGGTCCTACCTACCTGCAGCTGTACCAGTTTTGGTTGAGGTGTATAATAACGGTAATTTATCACCCCAAATCCACGACCACAAAATGGAGCTCAGTAGCGTTGTACGAGGGCAAGCTGAGTAATATCTACACTACGAGGGGAAGCTGTGTAAGATCTACACTATGTGGGGGAGCTGAGCAATATCTACACTACGAGGGGTATCCTTTATGTTCCAACCACCCCTCCCTCAGCAACTTCCACCATTACGGTAAACGCGACCTCGTAATACGGTTGACGACAAAGCAGAACAGGTTTAACAGGTATGCTAAAGTGATTTTTTCGTTTGGATTGAAGTATTATAAAATGGGGCTCCAGCGCAGATCTCTCAGCAGTTGTATAGATATAGCTAACAAATGGCGAACTCAACCAATGTTTGTGATGCGATCAAAGCGCAAATAAAAAATGAGTTTGACGAGTGGCAATCTAAAACAAATATTCCAGAGCGATTTACAAAGATGGAACAGCTCAAAACATTGTACAACGCGGTTAGAGATTTTGAAGCTGGTTGGATATGTCAATGTGATTTAATCAATAGTATTAAATACAGTGAAAGGGCGGATTTATTTTACCCTCAGATGAGTCGACTGCCACCAAAGTTATACTGTTTTTTAAAAGAACAGTTTGAAGCTGAGAATCAACAAGTTCCGGTACGTACAGCAACCTCTCTACAAGTCACAGTGTTGTCAGATGGAAGGCGACAAGTTTGTGCTTATGAATTGTAAGCCACAGGAAGAGGAGTATGTGAAGACCCCCCCTCCACCATCTTGTAACATGAAACATGTTAGTTTTTGTGACGATAACATCACAAGATACATAGTTGTGTGGTCCACCGCGGCAAGATTTGCGCGACAAGGAACGTGGCAACAGACTTTAGCAGACCGGTGTAGATTTGAGCAGCGCGTGACGCAAACTGCACAGGTTTTAGACAGAGTGTTGTGTGGAAACCATAGAGACAAAGTGTATAATGAGCGATTTGAGAATATAAGTGTGTCAAGTATATTGCAGGGTTATGCCCAGAATGTTATATCTAAATTGAAGAAAAAAATGGGGCAATAATAATACATTCATACATTCCAAACCCACACAGATCTATAACAATGGAGGGAGGCTTTCAGTTTTGTAATTATTTTTGATATGTATAATTGGGGGTATGAGTTGTTTTATTATATCCATTGTAGACATGTTATGTATGTACATTTCTTCACGTGTTAAGACAAGTTGTTACATTTAAACCTCACCTCTTGTAATTCATCAAGTAGAAATAAAAAAAGACGTTGAATACAATTATGCTTTTTTATTAAAAATTAGAACTCAATTGTTACAGCATCAAAACATACAATACTTTCACTTATACAAATCTTTCTTGTCGATCCAAGAAGACTTATTTAGCCCAAACCATGAGACTAAAACCTTCGACCCCTTCCGTTTCAAAATTTTTTCAACCAAGTACACGTCTGGATATTTCACTTTCTGAAGTTCGGGGGTATAAAAAGTACCCAAGATATCTTGACCATCTTCATCCTCCAGCAGGTAAGTGGTAGGGTTTGTATAGCGAACTTTTCTGATTTTAAAGACTTCATTGGACCAGTTTGGTGTGTAGGCCTTATTGAAGGTTGTTCTATGTTTGCTAACCCGCACATGAGTACCTGCTTGATATTTGACGCCCTTGGGGTCAATGGTCTTCAAACGCTTGTACACCGTATTCAAGAGGAGTTTGGCGTTCTTTTTGCTAACATCTTTTGGCCTCATTCGAATTGTGCGATGTATTGTGGCATTGTATGCGTCAGTTATCTTCGGTAGAAGGTCTAACCATCTGTATGATCCTTGGAGACTGAATTGCTTCCACATATGGTTTTTCAACGTACGATTAACTCTTTCAACTACGCTTGCTTTCATTGTAGAGTATGTACTATAGTGATTAATTTTGTAGTGTTTCATTAATTTCTGAAAGTCATTATTGTAAAACTCTTTCCCCAAATCCGTCTGCAAATTTTTTGGTATATCTGGCATTTGCGCAAGAATGTTATTCATGGCTGCTGTAACTTCTTTTCCTGTTTTTCTTTTAACCGGTTGCGCCCACACAAATTTACTAAAGACGTTGATAACAATTAAGATGTAACGAAATCCTTTGTTAGTCTTCCAGTATGGAAGCATTTCCACGAGATCTGCCTGTAGAAGATCATTTAGCCCCTTTACAATAACTCGACGACGTCGGTATGTTTTTCTAGCGGGTTTATGTAGTTCTTGAACAATTTGTGTTTTAAAGTTCATCATTGTTTTACTAGTGGGCATCGAAGTACAATGTGAGCGTCGAGGTTGGGTTTAGGGTCTCGACTTGTGTAAAATTGTAATATGTCACCTTTTTGTAATATAGTATTGGCGGTAATCGAGCGTGAATCACGTGTTACCCTAACTTTTTTTGGTAGAGAAAGACTATCCACGATCCCTGCCACCGGGACGATATAATCTTTTTCATTATCACCGAATGTATAGAACATCCCTTCAGATGTAGTAGAATAAATAGGTAATGCACACAAACTATATAAGTTTGCTGTTAGAAAATCCGTGAATAAAGATGAAATAATATTGTTTTTTGAATGAAAAATATGTCTTCCAAATTTATCGACAGGCATTGTTACAGTGTAGCTGTCCAAACCTTAATGAAGAGATTTGAGTCCTCACATTTATTTTATAATTTTTAATTCCCGGAGCTCCTCCAGTATAGAAAGTATCTCATTCTGATGTGAATTGTTTCCCGCTAATTTTGAGGCAATTAAAATTCGAAGGCGGGGGATCAACTCATTGGGGTCATTATAATAGACATAGTCAATTGGATTATTCGTAAGGCGAAGCATTCCTTTTCCTTTAAAAGAATGTACTCTTCGTAACCGACCTTTCGGTGGAGCAGGTTTCTCAAATGATTCTGGTCTGTAATCCGTCACACCTTTTAGTATGTTGTGTTCTTGTAAATATGGTTTGATTATATTCCTATACTTAGGTATTGTGGTCCCCTGTATTTGAGTATGGGGCTCATTATTTCTCCGGTATGTATTAGTACGGGCTAGCATATCCATATATTGAGTTAAATCATGTTGTGTGAATCCAATGGGGTTCTTTTTGAAAAGTAGTTCATAGAGACCTGGCGTACCTTTATATTTTATCTTTTCAACTACTATATCTGGTCCATCGAAAGTGACTAAGCTTTTACCCAGATTAAACTTATCGGTATCAAGATCATGCGTTAAGCCATACGTGCGATCGAAATCTTTTTCATCTCCGCGCAGAGACGCATCTACATACTGTCGAGGTAAGGGGTCAAAACTTTCAAGGTATGATTCATATCCAGGTGCATCAATCAGTTGCTCTAATTCTTGTCGAGCATTTGTGACAGCTTGATTGATTGACTGATTTTCTCTATCGAATATTGTTGAATTAGGATCATACTCCTCTAGTGTCGAAACGGTGTTGGGATCTGGGAGATTGGAATATGTGTCCTCCAGAAAGCTTACTCCTACCGGTGGTAGATATCTTGTGTACAAATCTTCTTTCAATTCTTTACGGAGTGAATCCAACTTTTTAGGTGTAGATGTTGTTGATTCTACTTTTGTCGGTTCCTGTTTAATTTTAGGTACTTCAACCTTCTCAAGCAGTTGCTGCAAGGGCTCTGATATAGGTTTGAACCGCTTGTGTAGCTCACTTTCTGTATCAGCTATATCTGATTTCAGAGCCAGATATTTTTGCTTGACAGCTTTTCTTGTTTTGATCAACTCTTTTGCTAATTTAGGATCCATGTTTCTATACGAAATGTTTGTTTTATACTACGAAAATGGTTGAGTAAACAATATTTATATACGATTTCTAAAAACTAATGTTGCTGGTGAAACACTTTCTATACCGTCCTGAGTTCCTGGGGGCATCCTTGTCGATCACTACAAAACTGTGTGGCTCTTGCCAACATAACGAACACAAATTTTTAAATTCGTTAAAAGACATATCCAAACTTATGTGATCATCATAAATATGTTTCAAATTCAAATTGTCTTGTGGGAATAAAATCAACAGGTTGAGATTGTCTCTCAAATTATGCTTGGGTGTTGCAGTATACGTTTGACAAAGATAGAAGCAGTCTGTATTTCGGTGTCGTCCAAAACTGAAATATTGTCTAATGATATTTTGACTGCAGGAGGAAACATCATCGAAAATAATAACAGCGTTTGGTTTGATGAGTTCTGGTGATACAATATTCTCATCCTCACTATATTCAAAGTACCCTATTTGCTTCAGTGGTTTGAATAAGGTGCGTAAATACTGATATTTAGGTTGGTACAGTGACTTGCAGTATAAGTATACGTTTTCGAATCGCAATCCATTTGGGTGTGTCAACAAACTTATCATGACATTTGTTTTCCCTGATCCACTAGGACCGACAATTAAGGCTCGCTTAGAAGCTCCATTGAAAAGATGACCATGTTTTCTAAGCAGATGTTCCTGAGCAATTCCGTCATAATTTTGCACAGGTAATTGTACGACTGATGGTTCCACCTTCATTCTTCGAAGCTATAAATAGTACTGATGCCAAACTTCTCAGCATACTTAACTTTATACCTGATAAAAAGTATAAAAATGACGATTCATCGCAAGTTATTGAGCAGTAACAAACGAGCAGTGGCAGCGAAAGGTACCGGTTTATTGGACTCTGTTATAGATAAGCTCCCTTTTGAATTACATCTACCCTCCTACAGATTTTGCGGGCCAGGTACTGCCCTGCAACAAC
Source organism: Callosobruchus maculatus (assembly GCA_951848785.1). Lineage (NCBI taxonomy): Eukaryota > Metazoa > Arthropoda > Insecta > Coleoptera > Chrysomelidae > Callosobruchus > Callosobruchus maculatus. The sequence goes on from CATOUR010000052.1 coordinate 74,614, forward strand.
GCCTTGAGCGAGGTGATACTGGAATAAATCCACTCGACAACGCCTGTAAAAAACACGATATTGCTTACGCATCATCCAAAGATAGCAATACTCGTCGTCAAGCGGACACAATCTTACGTGATCAAGCTCTCAAACGAGTAGTGGCATCTGACTCATCAATAGGTGAAAAGGTAGCTGCACTAGGTGTCACAGCTGCTATGAGCATCAAGAAAAAGTTAGGTCTTGGTATGCGTAAAAAAAAGTTTAGCCGTAAGGCGAAAAAGACTGGGCATGGTCTAAGGAAAAAACGACGCAGTGTGAAAAAATCTCGACTGCTTCCGATTCCTAAAACAGGAGGATTCCTACCTATACTTCTCCCACTTCTGGGTGCACTAGGTGCACTTGGAGGGGGGGCAGCATCAATCGCAAAAGCTGTTAATGATGCAAAGGCTAGTCAGTCTCAGCTGGCGGAACAGAAGCGACACAATCTAGCATTAGAACTTGCTAAACAAGGAAAAGGTTTATATTTGGCACCATATAAAAAAAACTGCTAATTAGCCTTCCTAGACATGCTCTAACGAACATAGATTTGATGGAATTTGCAAAAAAAATGAAGATTCCAAAGTTTAGGGGGGTTTTCATGAGAGACAGTTTACCTAGGAGAATTCGTGCTAAAGAGTGTGGTATCATTAATTTAGATGTCTCAACGGGTAGTGGTTCTCACTGGACTGCCTATTTGAAAAACAATAATCATGTCATATACTTTGATTCTTACGGTAACTTACGTCCTCCGAAAGAAATTGTTAAATACTTTTACAGCAATAACGATGTCACAGATATAGAGTACAACTATGAGACTATTCAATCATTTAACTCACACAACTGTGGGCAGCTGTGCTTGAGATTCCTATATAAGGTCAGCCCAATGCTCCTCCACTGAATATTGCTACATCATGTCAATGACATTTACTCTTACCGGTAATTCTTCTACTCTCCAAGCTGACTTCAATCCTCCAATCGAGCTAGCTGATGATGCAGAGTATGAAATAGGTTTATGCAACTTTGAATCATTCAACGTAATTCCTAATATCAATGACTCCAACAATACGTTCATCTACTCGACGACTTCACTTGAGACAGATAGGGTTTCGTTTAAAATTCCTGTTGGTACATACGAAATATCAGACATAGTTGCTTTTCTTCAACGCAAACTTCCAGCTGGGTTGCAAATAACACTTACTGCCAACCAGGCGTCATCAACCGTCACTTTAAGAGCAAATTTTGATATCGATTTTACTCCAGCAAATACTATTGGACGCTTGTTAGGTTTTCAGCCCCAAGTATTACAAAGGAACATGTTCTATGATTCCGATTTCCCCGTTGAAATTTTGAAAGTAAATTCACTGTGTATCGATTGTAGCATAGCAACAGGTTCCTTCACGAATGGGCAACCTAGTCATATAGTTCACCACTTTTTCCCTGGCACCGGTGTAGGGTATAAAATCATAGAAGCTCCACAAACTGTGCTTTATTTTCCTGTGACTGTCAAGACTATCACCACGTTAACTTGTAAAGTGCTTGATCAAGACAACGATCTTGTGGACTTCAGAAACGAAACTATTACTATCCGTCTGCACTTACGTAAATCAAATAATGGTAATTAGATACAACGTTCCATACCACACGGAAAAAACCTATAAAAACCTGAATCGAAGATTTTACGACATCAGTGTTGGACCAGTCAACGCTACATCACGTCGTCGCACCTTGACCAAGGCAAACAAACAATATTTAAAGTCATTGGGGCTTCAACTGCTGCTCTAAAAATGAGTATTTTAAATGTTACCGAATCACCACTGATCGATAGATCCATAACAGATCTGGAGTACCACACCTATCAACCATATATTAATGCCAACTTTGATCATAACGATGAAATTAGAATTGGTATCCAGGAGCTGGACGCCATTACTTTACCTTCTCAAAGTTTTGTATACATTGAAGGAGCCTTAAATAAGGCTGATGGTTCACCATCTACAAATTTGAAATTCATCAACAATGCCTTTAGCTTTTTGTTCCGAGAAGTTCGGTATGAGTTGAATGGAGTGGTAGTGGATTCGGTTCGAAACGTGGGACTCACTTCAACCTTGAAGGGGTATCTGTCTTACAATGAAAATGAGAGTTTGCGGCTACAAAATGCTGGTTGGTTTCCAAAAGAAACACACTTTTCCAGTGCTGGTAAATTTAATGTTTGCATTCCATTAAGCATGTGGATGGGATTTTTTGAAGACTATAGAAAAATAATTCTGAATATGAAACAGGAACTAGTTTTAATTCGTAGTAATGATGACGTTGATGCAGTTGTTACAACTGCAGATGAACAACCCAAAATTACTATAGAGAAAATTCAGTGGCGAGTACCCCACGTTTCGGTTGATATACCAGAACAGTTAGCTCTAACAAAACTGGTAAACAAAAATGTTGATATACCGCTTTACTTCCGTAGCTGGGAGCTTGTAGAGTATCCCTCCCTACCACAAACTACCAGACATACTTGGCCAGTTAAAACTAGTACCAAACTAGAAACCCCTAGGCATGTGATAATTGCTTTTCAATCAGATAAAAAAGGTAAATTGCAATCCAATATGTCAACATTTGACCACTGCAAGCTAACCAATATTCGAGTTTTTTTAAATTCGAATCGATATCCTTATAATGATTTATATTTGGACTTTCCAAATCAAAAATTTGCTGCCTTGTATGACATGTTTTCAAAATTTCGTCATTCGTATTATGAAACTGGAAATGAACCACTTTTCACCCCTAAGGACTTTGCAACTACTGCACCACTGACACATATTGATTGTTCTAAGCAGAAGGAAAGTATTCAAACTGGGTCTGTTGTTATGCGAATTGAATTTGAAACTAGCGAGAATGTGTCACCTAACACCTCAGCGTATTGTCTCCTGCTCCATGACCGGCTTTTTTTTTACAACCCTCTAACAAAGATAGTTAAACAGCGTTAGACTATAAAATCATTAAGCTACCAGACCAACCACTCATTCAAATCATGAAAGCGTACCGAAAAGCTTTAACAAGGCATCTGCAAAAGCTCAGGGCTCTGAGAAAAGCACTAAACTTTTATTGCTTGAAACAGCGTGTTGTGAGACAGTTTGCTGATTTAAAACTATGAATTTAATTGTGGACATACAGGGCTTCAAATTGGAGCACAATAAGTTCATAGTGAAAGAGCTGGCTGCCTTTGATGGAGTTAAAATCTGTCACTACATTTTTAAACCACCGTTTCCTTGGGACCTATTACCACGTGACCTGCAAACGCAAGCTCGATGGCTGATAAATCATCATCACTGCATTCCATGGGCTTCTGGATTCACACCACTTCATAAGGTATCTACTATCCTCCAGGAGTTAACGTCCACAGCAAACCAAATTTTTGTGAAGGGGAGAGAAAAAGCAAACTATGTAAGGCAGTATTCAGTAAAACCGATAATCGAACTGGATGAACACCCTCGCCTACCGGAAGGTCCAGCGCGCTGCTTTTACCACGTCAAAGATACATGCATATGTTCCTTATCAAATGTCTATTTTTTATATGATACTTTCATTATGTCATAGGTTATTCAAAAAATAAACTGTTTTTACCATTCTTATAGTTTTATTTACAGCAGAAATGCTGAACTAATATCTAACATTACATTTATTAGTGGCAATTACATTCTTCTTTGAAGGTGTTCTCATAGACGTACAGGAACTCCATCGCCATGGTAGTATTTTCTGTTGGAAAACTCTCTGCTGAATGTAGTAAATTGGCTGCATTTGTGATAAGATCCCCACCTTGAGTTTGAAGCCCGTTCTGTAACACTCTAAAGTAGTTTCCAAATTTTTGTAGTTTGAAGAGTTCAACGGTGTGATTCACAACTGGTAGCAAGTTCCACAGCGATGCCAAAGATTCGTATCCCAGGTATATCACTGAGCCATCTTTTGTCAATTTTAGAACTGGTGTACCGGAAATGTGTGTAAAGTTGATGGAGCAACAGCTCGTCAGAATTGGTGCACTTGCATCCGTTGCATACATGTTATGGGATATAACGTTTTGATAATCCAGGAACTCTTTCCACTCACTTTCAGTAAACACGATGTTATCACCTTTAACCCCCATCAGCTTAATTCCAGGCGAGTAATTGTATGCAGGATAAACTCCAATGGTCACATGTTTGCTTTTTGATTTGTTTAACGGATATCTTCTTTCACCTAGTACCACAACTGCATTATGGCTGGTCTGAGTGCTGCTGTCCACCATGTTGTATGAATAACTCTCTTTCAACACTGGATTTTTTTGCTGGGTAAACATTTCACTAGTCGTTGAGTATAGTTGGCTGATCCACTGTTGACTGTACCACTTCACACTGTCTTCACCACTTTTGAACCAGTGTCTAGTCATCGTTTGATTGTGGGGGGTATATACCGGTGCACTGCTGAGAAGTGGGAGGTATAAAACCAGCAGTACTAGGGTACACAACATCGCTGTAATCACAGGAATCCTCTGAAGTTTTGAATAAACACTAGTGTTCTCCTCCTCCTTCCGCACACACATGCGTTGTAACAGTTTATTGATGTGTTTTGCATAAACACAACCTTTTGTATACTTAACATGATCCTTGATAGGACAATCACCTTTTCTCCAATTATACAGTTTAACTCCACAACAAAATGCTTGACATATGTCACCCCTTCCAGTGTAAAAGAATCCAGCTAGAGCGATAGGTAGGGGGTCGACGTGATTTGGCCACTTACTAAATGTTAATAGACGTTTATCTAAAGAATTGAACTGCTTAAAGTTCACTGAGTGATCTTCACCACACATGACTTACAGTGTTTTCGAGACAACTAAGCAATCATCGATATGTTGCATCAATATAACTCAATATCTTTAGTGGAGGGGGGTTGTGACTGTGCAATTACGTACACGCTCTGTATCTTTTTATTCTCACCGTAATTGGAGAGTGAGTATTGATAGTGCGTGAGTATGACAATAACAACACATAATGTTCTGTATCACAAATAGTTTTATTGTTTTAAAAAAGAAAAAACCATGCCATAATCAAACATTATGCTTCTTCTCAATCCATTACACTTGTTGGAGCAAGTATATCTGTAGACTCTGGTGTTTCTGATAGACCTGATGCCTCTGCTGGACCTTGTGTATCTGTTGTGCCTTGTGTCTCTGCTGGACCTGGTGTCTCGCTGTCTTCAACACCCTCAACTACAGTCTGGATTTGTTGTCGACACTCCAACTCACAGGTGGCTGGTTCCTCAGGAAAAGCGATTCGTATTTGAACATCTTCAGGTAGAAATCGGAAGACTTGTCTGATTTCTGGAAAGTATGTTTTCAGGCGAATGATGGCTCCTATCCAACATTCTCCGCAGATCTTCCCTTCTTGGTACAGTTCTGTAAGTTCGAGCGCTGTACCTTCCAGTTTTGCTCGTTTCTGGCACTCTTCCATCGACCACCATCGCTCCATACCGTAAATTGCTTCGTGGTCGTACTCCCAACGATTTTTACTGAGTTCATCACAGAGGTAGTCTAACGCGCTGGTGAAATCCGTCACAGATACTGTATGACTGTATGCACGCCACATGTTTGCTGACTATGTGTACCATGAATGACCGCAGGCCTGTTAATACATCTACGTCTGTATAACTGGAGGGGGTGAGATGTAGGAGGGGATGTGGTTAGTGGTGGGAGGTGTTAAAGCAGTTTCAAGTCAAACTCAGCGATATAAAATTCTTCTTCTTCTTCGTCTTCTTCTTTGTCTTCTTGTTTATCATTACTTTTAGGTTGGACAAGTGTATCAAGCATATCCCCAAACTCTATCTGGTTTTCGATTTGTCTGTATCTTTCCATTACTGGGATTGCGTGATGCCCCCAAGCCATAGTATGAATACTGCCAGGAACAAAATACCTTTTGTCATCTACACTCGTCAAAGCTACCTTGTTCTTCAGCTCTGTGTAAATAGTGTGCAAACATGATTTAAAGACAAACATTTTCTTGTACAAGTTTCCTCCTTCCTTAACTATGTGCTTGTAATCAGCTACAGTTAACTCTTTGATAGCACTATTTCTCACACCTTTTGCTTTTTTGATATCACCGTCCTGTAGTTTTATACAATATGTTTTTGCACCTAAGCCATAAAATTTGTGAATTGGAGCTCCCGCATATTCGTCTTTCATTTTTCCAACCACAGATGGGGTCTTCGTAATTCCATGTATATTATTTTCTGGAAAATTCGATGTATCAAAATAGTTGATATTACTTCTCATATCATCATAAAAGTTGTCTGTTCTTATATGCATCACTAACGAATCTGTATCTGTGTAGCATAGTACAGCATCATCACCATATTTTGCTTTGATATAGTCATAGTAAAAGCTGTACATTATATTTTTGGCTATCTCTAATACAGTGAAGCCCACAAATAATGGTTTGTCATAAGTAATTTCTATGGGAGACATTTGCACTGCGACTAGATTCTCGGAAAATATGGAAACTGATTTGAAATTCGGCTTACTAATCAAATCTTGTGCTCCAACACTTCCTTGAGTTGACTCCCAGTGTGTACAAAGTCTGATGTCAACACGTTTGTCTGGATTCTCCATCGTTTTGCCAAATACTGCATTATTGAATAATTTGAATAAATCTTTCTCAAATTTGCTACTTGCTTTATTCCTCAAAATGGTATTTAGATCAATGTAACTTTTCAGCCAGGGTGATTGGTCAAATTCAAGAATTCTGTGTATTTTTTTTAATTGTAGCCCATGTTGTAAACACTGTTGTAGATTTCTGTAGTGGATGACGTACTTGGTTTTATTTTTCAATGTGGCCAGAAGCTTCTTGTGTTTTCCTTTGGGTGGCACAGCTGTTTCAGGGCAGAAAGGAAGGTCGTTGTGGAGGTCATGTAAATGCTTTGGATACAGTAAGTCAACTTCTAAAATATACCCCTTTTTACTGTTTTCATCGGCAGTGGACCACTTGCAGCTTTCAATCTCTCCTTCTGTTAACCATTTGAAACCTCCGGTTGGTAAGCACTGTGACATTGCTTTTCCATACAGATTCGTGGCATCGAGGTAAACTACATATGAGGAGGGTTTTGTTTCATCATAATCTGATATGAACTTGTTGTTTGCTTCTGCAGCTCTTTGACTGCATTGGCTCAAACCTCCTCTGATAGCCTTTCGAAAAAAGTGGAGCATATCCACATCTGTTAGCAGGTCCAACTCCACTTTCGTTTTACGCAGCATTGCATCCCATGCCAACGAAGGTGCTGTGAAGTACTGAGCTGGATCCAACTTGTACGTCGTCAAACTCACTATACGAAAACGTTCAAACACATCTGCTAAAAGCAGCACGTCTGATTTAATATACACATCTGAATAATCCCCCAACGTTTCGCACTTGAAAAGCTTCCAAACGTAGCAAGCTCGATTATATTCTTCAGTAGTAATGTTTTCACCCCGCAATATATCAAAAAACTCAGCTCTGCTAGGTAACGAGGTGACACTTAGTTTTTCCCAGGAATCAACGTATGAATATGGAAAAATTCCTTTTTTTCTTATTTCATTGAATTCATCTTGATTGGAAAAAAATTTTTTTATTTCACAGCATTCCTCTGAGGCTAACGTTTCACTTAATTTATCCAGTGCGCTGGGTAGAAACCTGTATGAATCCAGGAATCGCAACTTCATGAATACATTGTCTTCTTTTTCATTTCCTTGCTCTACTAAAATCCTTTTTGAAAACGAAATATACTTTTCTTTGTTTTGTGCAATGACGTCTACTTTTTCTTTGTCTAATGCTAGTTTTTTTATAAATAGGTGACTATCGTAATTACTTAAGTTGTGCAGGAACACAGGCACAAAGCGTGGTAGCTTATAGTTGAGATTGCACACTGAATGAGCGGCAAACCTGTATTTCCCTGTCAGGTGACAATGATCTCTAACTTTGATATCTGCTTCTTGGAACTCTTTTTCACACACATGGCACACTGTGCTTTTCTTGAATTCATCTTCTTCTTGTGGTGTCAGTGGTAACATCTCTTTTGGTTGTTTCAAATATGTATGATATAGTCTAACTACGTGTTCTTCTAGTTTCTCTACAAATTTTTCAGCAGCATCGAGTCCTCTATATTGTACTATTTGTGATACAGAATCATCGAATGAGCATTTTATATAGAAGCAGAATGAAAACGGCACATGCTCGAACGTTTTTACTGAGAACGAATCTTCACTATTCGGCTCAGCATACTGAATAGGTTTCAGCATACTTTCGAAATCGGCATAGACTACAAAGGGGACTTTTAACTGCTTCTCTAGATTAGTGAATTTTAATTTGTTTTTTGGTATATACTCTCCATACTTGTTCAAACTCATATTTGTTGTTGGTAGCTTCGTTGTAACATGATTGCAATCATAAGTTTGATGTCGTTTCAATTTTTCCATTGCATCGTAGCATTGTAGACATCCATCACATATATAAATGCGACCCACATGCCGTGACCTTTGTCTGGAGATTAGTCGAGACATATCTTTGATCAGACAATAGTGATGTTCACCATTTTCTGTGAGTAGTAATAAATTTACATGAGTGGCTCTTCTTCCAGATGTAAAGTATAGGGGGCCAACAACCTTCCATATATTTGTTTTGTACTCATACTCCAATCCAAACACGTTGATGGAGATATTATTCTGTTTTTCAAATCTTGGTATGTCTTTCAGCTGTACAGGGAAATCTATACCATCAAAATTCAATAAACTTGAGAAATGTGGGTAAGATGTAGATCTACATGGATGCCCCATCGGTGGTATAAGAGCTGCTACAATCGAGTGCGCAAAACAACACTGGTCTTTGTTTTGGATATTCAGCACAGCCCTCTTGTATTCTATTTGTTTTGGTAGCTTGATGAAGCTTCCTGCTCTTAAAGGATTATATTGGTTTATATTTACCTCCAAATATAATAAACTCATTAACAACCACCCTGATTCTTTTTCTTCGAATGTTCCACACTTATTTACGATTTCTGTCTTAAATTCTTCATATATTTCATCCAACGCTGTTGATATCACAATAATTTTGTTTTTTGTATTAAAAGATTTTATATCTGTAGTCTGTTTCTCTGGTTTGCTATAAATACCAAAAAGCTCACAGTTTACTTTTAATGCCTGATATTCTGTTCGGTATTGTTTGATAATAGCAATTACTTTTTCTTTGACTCCTTGAAAAAATGCATCACAGTCCAACTTCACTTCTTCATTGGTTGTAAAACGATATGTACAGATCCTAGACTTGAATGCACTTGCTACCTTCTCCACACCTGGTGCTACAGCGGTTCCCGTTGCTTCCAATCGTCTCTTCCGTCGCCTTTGATTGTCTGCTCCCTGATCAGTTACAGATGTTGATGATGCATTGGCTTCACACCGTCTCCCACCCACTCTATCACTTTGGTTGTCTGCATTATGATCGAGCGTTGGTTGACCGTTGCTTCCCGATGTTGATGGTGTTGGATCATTGCTACTTCCAACCCTTCGCCTTTTGCTGCTCGACACTACATCAAATCTAAACGGACAGCTCTCTTTTTTGTGACGGCTAAGCGATGACTTCGATGCAAAAAGTTTGTAACACAATGGACACTTCATTTTACACAACACAGCAAATGTTCGCCTTTGTAGTCTATACCGATTTTTTCATATGCCTAATACTTTCAAGAGTTGCAGCTGTACTAACCTCCTTCCTTTTTAAAGCCATCTATATTCATCGCTGATGGAGATTATCCCCCACCAAACCTGTTTACTATTTTTTCTTTCTGCTTGATTTTCACTTCAAGTTCATTGAATCTTATTGAACCCCATCAAACCGGTTCACATCCGCTCAAACAGGTTTCTCAGCTGCATGACCATCATTCAACAGTTTATTGAACTCGATCAAACCGGTTTACTCTTTTTTCATTCTGGTTCCCTTGAACCTATACTGAGAACCCAATCACCTCCACTCAAACCGGTTATCAATTAATGGTCTAGGAGTGTGGCATTCGGAGAGCAAGTTCATTGAATCTTCTTGAACCCCATCAAACCGGTTCACATCCGCTCAAACAGGTTTCTCAGGTGCATGACCATCATTCAACAGTTTATTGAACTCGATCAAACCGGCTTACGCTTCTTTCATTTTGGTTCCCTTGAACCTATACTGAAAACCCACTCACCTCCACCCAAACCGGTTATCAATTAATGGTCTTGGGGTGTGGCATTCTTATTGGAGAGAGGTTTAATTATGTTCTAAGACGGTGGTGGGAGGATATACTACATTCTAATACATCAGAGAGGTGGCTATATTTGTGAAGAGAGGGGGGTGGGGCGATAATGGTGGGGGGTCTACAGGCGTGGAGAGTGGGAGGTCTGTTTCAGAATTTGTGGAGAGGGGGTATGGGTGGGGGGCTAATGGTGGGGGGTCTACAGGCGTGGAGAGTGGGGGGTATGTTTCAGAACTATCTTTTACACTCTACTTCTACTAATACCCTATCTCGCCTTGTAATATTTTTTTTCGCGTTTGCGACGTTGCCAAGTTATAAATTATTTCTCCAAACTTTTAAACAAATATCCACGATTTTAATTTATTTTAAATAGAATCCTCTCCTTATTTTTATTGCAATGAATTGCGCATGTCGAATTTAGAAAGATGTCACAATTTCAAAATTTTGTTTCGATTAATTACTGAGATACGGCAACACCGTTTTTTCACTAAACGGTACCGGAACGCTTAAATATTTCCAAAACTGCCACAACTGGAGGGGTGAAATTCAATACTTGGGGGTTTTTGAACATACAGAATTCAAAAACGCTAACATCAGTGTTGTCAGATTTACCAATTTTACGTCATAATTTAGAATGGAATGCCCTATTTATGAAGTCTAACGTAAACGTGGTAAAGAATTACCCACTAACTGGACACCCTGTATAATTTATAGTACGGTCGGCAACCCTAGTCTGCATATCGGTAGCTAGTATCTTAAAGTATTTTTGTGGGAAAAAATTTAGTCAGGGCCTTCTGATAGTGGTCTCGTAGTATGTCGTCTGAATTCGTTGATCCGTACCCTTATCAGATGAGCGTCTCATACAGCTGGATGGGTGGATGGATACGTAATAGGTAGGCATTATGGCCCCCCGATGCATTTCTGGCGCGTTCCGCCGCAATATTCTAAATCGATTTATAGTATACGCCAGCCGCCAGCCAACGCTCCGCTCCGGCAAGCGGTGCCGCCAACAAAGAAACCTACAAAATATAGGTAATATATTGCGCTGCTGAATTGCGAATAAGGCTTCCAAAGCCGCTAAACCCATTTAGTTTCCCTCCATGCCACCAATATACATACCTACCGAGTAGGAGTGCAGTTCAAACGATCGTCACATTGACACTCAAATTCAACAGTCTAATTTGATAAAAGTAGTTTTATTTGAATGTGATATTTTCCGTCAAACCTGTATTGAGTAATACAGGGTGGGGCAAAAAAACCAAGTGTTTTTGGTTTGAGTAGTACTCATATATTAGAAAAGGGAGGAGCGCGCGGTTTATTACAATCCATTCCTTGACTCAAACCATTTCACTTTCTTACTTGCCACTTGCCATCATGGAGCGGTAGACGCTAGAACAACGCGTGGCATATGGCGTGGCATCATTGGCCCATATTTTTTTGATAAAATGGGGTCACCGCTACAGTAACATCTGAACGTTACATTCATATGGTGAATACCTTTTCCATACCTGAATTGCAAAGAAGAGGTGTGGATATGAAAGATATGTGGTTCCAGCAAGATGGGGCCACGGCACACACCGCCAGAGCATCCATGGCTGTTCTTCGCCACCTGTTTCCAAATCGTTCAATTTCGAGGTTTGGTGACATTTCATGACCTCCTCTGTCTCCCGACTTATCAATTAGTGATTTTTTTCTATTGGAGTAACTCAAGTCACGTGTTTAAAGGGCCAAGCCCCGTACGTTAGATGCAGAGAAGGAATCGATTCGCCATGGAATCTCTCAAAAATCAACAGAAACATGCTGGAAACAGTGGAGTGCAATTTTCGTGAACGGCTTCATCATATGCCAGATGTAATTTTTGCACTTGGATATTTCAAAATGGTTTATTATCAGCTATGTCCTACTACCAATAATTTTTTTTTTAGAGTAAAAACTGATAATTTTATGATTATTTCAAAAACACTTGATTAATATGCCCCACCCTGTATAATAATTATTTGTATGTACCTATAATACATATCATTGAGATAGACATATCTATCTTTCAAATCCTACATCTGCTAAATCAAGTATTTCTTGTTGCGCGATTGTGTACGATTCTTTTTTTTTTGTGAATTTGATGTGATTTGATGGGAGGGTTTTCGGCGTATCGTTTATTCGGTTGTCCAAACGGATCCGATGTAATACCGTAAATACTACCTACTGATGCGGATGCAAATAGCGCTTTTAGAATCATACAAGTTGGATTAATGAAATTTCACTAGATCCGTCTATGTGTATGTTTTGTTTCGCTCTACAGGCTAGATGACCATGTAACGAAAAATCCATTAAATGCATTTTCATTCTCGTACAGCGCAATAAATTCTGAGCTTATGGAAAAAACAAAAACCATACATTTTCAATCACAATATTCTTTTCGTTTATATGAGTATCTAGCAAAGTAAAGGAGTGCTGATTTTCACGGGTCGCCAGCCCAGTTGGCTATATTCTGAGCTTGTATTTTTGTCATTATGTAGTTATCTAGCGATCTTGACCTTGATTGTTGGTTCGCAAAAAACTCTCGATAAAAGCAATGTCAAGTTAGAGAGCTTGAGCGCATCAACTCGGAGCTGAACTTCGAGGGAGCAGACAGAAAGAATTCTGCCGGTGCGCCATCTAGTACCCGAAGGTAACGGCAAACCAAGGAAATCTCTGCTTAGCAGCAGTAGACTTTTGGTGGGACGCCAAGGTGCGCGGGTTCTATACGCCACTGCGTATGAAAGCCGATCTACGAGGGCTGCTCTATACCTCCGTCAATCCACCAGTACGCAGACAGCTGTTTCACGCTTATTAGCGATCATCAGTGCGCCATAGGTCGATTGACGGAAATAGAGAGCATCAATTTCTCCATGTTTAATGAACATGTGAGACATGTGCGAGCAGACAGAAAAACTACATACACAGGGTTGGTATAAAGTATGGAACCAAGCAAATAACTTTGGAACGGAAAGAGTGATATTACTAAAAATTTGCAGGCAAGTGTAGTGACGTCTAGTGCATCCGAAGACATTATGTTAGCTATTAATGTACTTCCAGTTTAACCGGAAGTACCGTCAACTTTTTTAATTTAAATGGGACACCCTGTATATTTTTGCAGATTTTAATTCACCTTTTTTTTCAGAATACGTCCACAGTGGGTTTAGCATTATTTTCTGTAAAAACGGGAAAGATAAAGCTTCTTTATCATTTCAGGTGTTTAAAATGCCGGTCATTCAAAGTCGGTTTTGGCGATCGCGTGAGAACTCACAAAGAAGTGTGTCAACTTTTAATGATTTACGTCCCGACAGGGGTTCTATAACACGTTTGACGGTGACTAAAAAAAAAAAAATACGAAAAAAAATTACCTCAAACGGGAAGACCGCAGACCGCCACGGACGAATTTGTGAGACAAATTTTTTAAGAAACAAATACTAAACCCACTATGGATGTATTCGGAAAAAAAAGATGAATTAAAAATCTGTAGAAATATACAGGGTGTCCCATTTAAATGAAAAAAGTTGACGATACTTCCGGTTAAACCGGAAGTCCATTAATAGCTAACATAATGTCTTCGGATGCACTATAGACGTCACTAGACTTGCCTGCAAATTTTCAGTAATATCACTCTTTCCCTTCCAAAGTTATTTGCTTGGTTCCATACTTTATCCCAACTCTGTATAATTATTTTCGATACCGATACCGCTACAAAAGTAGCGATACCAGCCTGGAATCGCTCAAAAAGTATCTAAGATAGAAATACTCGATATTAGTGCAGAAGTATCGAAGTATCGTTAGCATCCCTACAGATAATCATCCAAAAGTGGGGATGCGCGTGTAATTGCCGCCAACCTGAGATATTGTGCTGATTATTTACTATGCTGTGTAAGTAGTAAGAGGTGAGGCTTGCACGTGTGGCGGTGGTTTTACTCAACCTGAGGACTGAATGATACGATATGGGTTAGTTGAATTGCCTTTTATTTTTCAAGACCGTACACAGACACAGCCGAACGAAGAGCAGTGTAAAGCGTAGTGGCAACACCGTCTCAAATCTTGAGACGGTGTTGGTAGTGGGTCAATGGGAGCGTGCGTAGATGTCGGGAGGCAGATGGGGGCCGGAGCGTTTGCGGTGGGCATCGTCTTCGGCGTCTGCGTCTGCGTGGCAATCTCGGATGCTGACCTGGGGCGAGAGCAGCGCCTGTTCGGGGTGCAGCCACGGCTTGAAGGTGGCGTCCGGCTGCGCCTTCTTCCACTCCGGGTACCCGTCCACCGCCTTACGCACGTTCTCCACGATCTTGGGGGCGACGATGTGCGCGATCCGGTTCACCAGCCACGGCGGCACCTTGCCGCCCGGGTCCGATTGGCTGATGTACCTAGTTCATCAAACAGACAAAAAAACGAAGTTTTTACATTACATTTTTCTTGGCCAATTTCTTTCTCAATTTCTTGTCCAATTTTTTGTTCAATTTCTTGTGCACGTTTTGTTCAATATCATGTCCAATTTTTTGTGCAATTTCTTGTGCAAGATTTGTTTAATTAATTTCTTGAACAAATCGGAGACAATGAACCAATTCTTGTTGAAAAAAAAATAGTGGCCGAAATCAGTTTTTCACAATTTATTGTGCAACATTTGTTCAATTTCTTGTACAAGATTGGTTAAATTTCTTGACAAATTTCTTGAAGACGTTGAACCAATTCTTGTTCAAAAAGTAGTAGTCTAAAGCAGTTTTTACACAATTTCTTGTTTAATTTCGTGTTTAACTCCTAGTTTCATTTTTTGCATCAATTCCTTGTTCAATTTCTTTTCAATTTCGTGTTTAATTTGTTGTCTAAAGACTGTAATACATTACACAATTTCTTGTACAAGATTTCCTTCAATTTCTTGAACAAGTGTATTGTGTAAAGGCGCGTCCACGTTACGCCGAGCGGCATGGCTTCGGCTTAGACCGAATGAAAAAGCCGAATTGTGCCGAATCGGTACCGAACCATCTCGGTACAAATTTTAAAAAATTCCAAACCGAATCAGTACAGGTTATACAGTGTAGACGAGTCGATCGGCTTCTATTGAACAAAAAATAAAATTACAGGTTTTGTTTGAAAAACTTGTTCAGTTTTACTTTCCACACCGATAGGTGAGGGGAGTATTGTGATCGCGAAAATTTTCGATTTTGAGATAATACGCTTTTTGGGCGTTTTATGATGTCTACATAACGAAAATCCACGTCACTCATTTCCGTCGGTCTGTCTGTCGGTCTGTCTGTCGCGTTTTTCTACCCTCGTAATCTCAGTAACCGCTGCATGGATTGTGATGAAATTTGGGCAGCGTTATGCTGTGGGGTCGTAGTAGGTAATGTTCCTATAATTCTGAAAATCGTTATACGGGGGGCGGAGTAATTAGCAAAAAACGAAAAATTTCAAATATGCTTCAAACTTCGTTTTTAGGCGTTTTAGGGGTTGCTGATCATTTTCTAGTTTTTCTTGGGTGGGGGTGAATTTAGGGTGGTTGGGGGTTGGGGGGTTGTAATACTGACAAATTTGTTGTATTCGTAATGGGCTGTCGATTGATATGTGAATGAAAAACCTAGCAGCATGATCCACTTTTTTAGGTCCATCGGAACGTTGCATGCTTATTATAGAAATCACGGGAATTTGTGATGTATACATACGAGTATTGTTTTAGCTCGTTCGATATCGCGTAACGCGAAAATTGTTCAATTTATTTTAATGAAATTTTGACACAGTATTACTACCGCAGCGAGGATGGAAAACCCGTATGTTTTGGAAAAATAGTGTCAGTGGCGGCGTAGCAATATTAAAAAAACTAAAAATATGAAAACAGCTCAAACTTTGTTTTTAGGCGTTTTACGGGTTCCTGATCATTTTCTACTTTTTCTTGGGTGGGGTGAAATCGGGGCGATTAAGGGGTGGGGGGTAGTAAAACTGAAAAATTTGTTGTATTCATAATAGTCCATCTATTGACCTTATGTAGAATAAATACCTAGCGGCATATTACTTTTTTTTAGGTCCATCACAGAAACTAATTTTGTGATTTGTACATATACGAGTTTTGTTTTATTTCGTTCTAAGTATATTGCGTAAAGCGAAAATTATTGAATTGATGTTAATAAAATTTTGACACAGAATTTATTACCGCTGCGAGAATAGAAAACGACTCTGTTTTTGAAAAACCGTGTCAGTGGCGGCGCAGCAATAATCAAAAAACCAAATATATAACATCAGCTCAAACTTCGTTTTTAGACGGGTTGGAGGCTCTTGATCGTTTCGCATCGTCAAGTTCAAGCATGCAGAAAAAAACTGTGGCGCCCTAGTTCCTAAGGAGGGAGACGACGCAAGAAACTATTTACGAGGGTTCTTGTGTTGGATGTTGTTTTTGCGGGCGGATGGGCGATAATTTAGTTGCAAGGGGATTTTAGACTAAAGCTTCATGCAATGGGAAATAATAAAATGGTATCATCATTATGTGTGAGAAGTACTGAGTCAATCAACTTGACTCCATTTTTTTTTTAACAACAATTCGAATTGAAATTCAATTACAATGTGAAACTTTGAATATTTTCTCATAATATTAGTCCAATTTGTCACCCTCCGCTCGTTTTGCGAGTCAATAAAAAATATTTCAGATTGTTTTCCGTGAGATGGTTCTTTGAGTAAAAAATAACCGTATTGTCGTAAAAAGTATGGAACAAAATCGTATATAGGTAGTGCGTACCCAATGAAGCAGCCGTCTTTCATCCGTCTGATGACGTATCCGGTGATGTAAGAGGTCGCTCGGACGTATCCTTTTCTGAAGTCGTAGTCCTTGTGGTTGACGGAATGGTTCAGGATCAGTTTCTCGTCCTTCTTGTTCGACCAGGATCGCTGCAGCACGAAGTCTCTGTTTTTGATGAAAGGCGGACAGGATAGGGCGTAGTAAGACACGTCATTGGTCGGGTCCAGGTAACCTGCAACAGTACATCAATACGAAGATGTATAAAAAAGGGGCAGATTTCATATGACCGATATATCAACACAGATGCATATTATATTTCGCAGTTAATTTATTTAGATGCATGACAAGAAACTACATATTCTATAAAAATAATATACACCTTCAGTAAACATAGTGAGTGCCCGATATAAAATTTATCCCCTTCTTAATATAATAAACATTCAACTAAATTGATGCCTGACAAATAAAATAATTTCTACATGTCAAATTCACATGCAACAAAAAGTTATTAAACATTCGATAAAAACAAGATAAGCTCAATAAATGTAACGAATTCTCAGTCTCAAATTTAAATTTATTTATTTATTTATTTATTTACGGATAAACCATTTTACAATTTCATCAAAATATAAGAAGACATATAAATAAAATAGAGAATAAAACAAAACCAAAAAATTAACAATTATAGCGAAAGTGTGCAATTTTACATTTACATGACAGAGTACCTATTACAAATATATTGCTAATTATATATTCCTAACCGCTAATTTAAATGAAACCACTGAGGAGTCAAAATATGGGAGATCATTCTTGTTAGCAAGACGGATCATCCTTGTTAAAGGGTCATTTCTACCATAGTTAGTAGTGTGACTTGGCTCAAAAAAGATCTCCGATACCCTAGTCCTCCTATTCATATTAAAACTAACAAGCTTTAATAAATCTGGACAGTTGACAATGCCATTAATTAACTTATGGAAAAACTTCAAATCGGCTTCTATTCTACGGTGCTCCAAGGTGTTCAGATTCAAACAATTTAAAATATCGGAATATTCATAGAAACCATGTCGAAGCCCCAATTTATATGCACAAATCCTTAAAAATCTATTTTGAACTCTTTCCAGCAGCAATATTTCCTGATGATATGTAGGACACCAAATAATTGAATTGTACTCCAATACTGATCTCACTAGAGAACAGAAAAGTGATTTCCAGGACCTTACGGTGAGATCGCAAGCTGATCTTTGGATAAATCCCAACATTTTGTAAGACTTCGCTACAACATCATTTATATGACGTTTAAAATTCAAACTTTCGTCAAACGTTATTCCTAAATCCTTCACATGATTTCGTTTTTCCAAATTAATGTTTTTGATGTTATATGCATATTGTACTGGCCTACTAGACTTTGTAAAAGTAATACTACTACATTTATTAATGTTAAGGTTTAACATATTGATATCACACCAACGAGATAGATTAGATAAATCAGTTTGTAGAAGCTCTGCGTCTTTTCTATCCTTAACTAATCCAAACAACTTTAGGTCATCTGCAAACATCAAAAAATTTCGTCTTGACAAAAACTGAGCAATATCGTTCACAAATAAATTAAAAAGCACAGGACCTATATGAGAGCCCTGGGGAACACCCGAGGTAACAGCAATAGTATTTGAAATAGCTCCAGCACACTTTACAAGCTGCGTTCTGTCTGTTAAATAGCTCTGCAGCCACTTTAACATTTCGTTATTAATGCCTAAGGATTTGAGCTTAGCAATCAAAAGGTCTATATTTACACGGTCGAAGGCCTTGGAAAAGTCTGTGTATATGGAATCAACCTGTCCACCACCCTCAATGGATTTAATAATAAAGTTTACATATAACAGCAAATTTGTTGAGGTGGACTTACCAGCAGAAAAACCATGTTGTTCTGGGTTCATGATATTTTTTGTATCCCATGTAAGTTTTCTCCCTATAATATGGTCCAATAGCTTAGGAATCTCTGATTGATTACACACTGCCCGATAGTTTTCAACATCTACTTTTGAACCAGACTTATGAATAGGAATGACATAACTGGATTTCCAGATATCTGGAAATATGCCTGACTCCAATGAAATATTAAATATAGAGTGTAAAGGTTTAGCCAATGTGAAAACACATTGTTTTAAGAAAAATAGTGGTATGCCATCAGGCCCAACTGTTAGTTTTGACGGCGCCGAGATAATACAATCAATAATTTCCTTAATATCTACAGAATAATGTGATATATTAACACTGTCACGCATATAACTATAGTGAGGTACTTGAGTTACAATTTCTCCACTATAAATCTTTGCAAAATATTCAGCAAACAAATTAGCAATCTCTATACTGGTTTCTGCCGAGGTGTTATTATATACTATTTTGGCAGGTAAATTATACGATTTTTTCTGATTATTGATATATTTCCAAAAGCTGCGCGGATCATTTATAAGTTTATTGTCAATATCAATATGTTTCCTATATTAAAGAATATTTGTTAAAAAATAATAGAGGCTTGATTAGATTCATCCATTTTTACTACCCACGTGTTTGATCTGAAAGTTAGTGCATTTGGGTGATTTTTAATATTAATCATTTCTTCAATATTCCTTTTAAAAAAGTTGTTTTCACGGCAAATAATCTGTGTATCGTTAAAATTGAATTTATGTCCAGTTTGTATGGCATGTTTTGCAAGAGCAGATGAATCTTTCCCATTAAGTGCATCGTAATTGTGATTATAGATTTTCTTTTTCAAGTACAGGGTGTTCTAAAAGTTGGGACTTTCCTCTTTAGAAGCAACGGCCCTTGAAACGGCAAAGCTAATGCACTGTGAACCAGCAGCAAAACAGTAAAAAAAAAATGTCTTGCAAGTAATCATTATTTGGTTGCTACGAAGTTGTAAGTGCGGTCCTGTCGTAGGCGTCTTACAGGTAAAAGTACGATTTACGATGTCTTCTTCAATTTGGACCATACGGGGTTGTCTAGGTCTTTCAGCGTGTCCACTACGATGTGGATTCAGACATCCTGTGTCTCGAGCTCTTTGCACGAGCGAAACAAATCGACGAGGTGCAGCATGAGCACGGTTAGGGAAACGATCGGCATACACTCGCGAAGCCGCAGCGGCATTTCGACCACACTCACCGTACATTAAAATCATGTCTACCAGTTAATTATTGTTATAAGCGTGCGCCATTGTTGTTGTTTTTAAAGTCCGATCGTCAGATGTAGCAAGTGAAGCACTATCGTACACTATGCCACAGCAACGCGACGTATGACGAACTGCCTGTTTTAAGTGATTTCTCACCGTCATCGGCACCGCTAGCGCTGCCTTGTTTGTTGCCATTGCCCAGGGACGGAGTTAGAATTGAGGATTTGTTTAATGGTCAGTATCTCGTTTTCTCTAAATAAATAAAAGCACTAATTTTGGCAAGTACTATCCGCTGTATGAAAAAAGTCCCTAATTATGAAACACCCTCTATTGTTTGGATTGTCCAATCGAAGGTTCCTTGGCAGTGTCGGCGAAGTAGTAGCGGCACGGAGGTACGGGAGGGGCAGGAGTGGGGGGCGTGACAATGTGACATACCTATGTCTACGGATTCGATCATGTGTTCGTCCCACATCTTCCTGTAGCCGGGATCGTGCAGCACGTCGAATACGGTGCTGGGCCGGACGTGGGGGAAGAACGCGTGCACCTTCACCATGCGGAAGCTGCACGCGTTCGTCGGCTTCGTCCAGATGCGCATGTTCACGCAACACGACGACGACGACGTAGTGGTATTATTGTTGTCCGAGTTCGCCTTCTTGTCGTACTCCAGCCGCCAGTTCGTGTGGTCGTCCATCAAAGTGCGTAAAGTCTCGAAGTCCTGCAAACCAAATTACAAAATAAATATATAGTTAAAAAAACTAAAAGAAAGCGCTTTTAAAGAACAACGGACGATAAAGTGTTAAAAACAAAATAATCTTGAAACAATAACGAACGGAAAATACTAGTATGATTGTGAAAAAAGCGTGGGCGTTTTGTGCCATATTATTCGTAAATCGAGCTGCCCATTCAGAATACTTTTTTTTTTAAAGATTAGACATAGATGAAAGATAATGAATGTCTCTTGTATGATTTGTGTCGTCAATATCAAACTCCTAAGCCGCTATAAAATACGCCACACATCATGCGCAGACAACACTTATTTTTGTAAAAAATAAATATTATTTTTTCCTCAAAAATATGCTTTATGTTACTTTATTTCCTTCTAGCGATGAACAAAAGCAAACCGTTTTTATACGTATGTACATATATTATATGCATGTACCTGCTCATCGGCAATTTTCACCACTCCGGGTTGCAGCATCTCGACACTCCAGGTTGGTCTATGTATATTTGATAGTGCAGCAGCTGGTAGCAAGTTTACCTACATTTTTACTGGAATATGCGAAGCCCGAAACAACACTCTTTCGACATACTTTCGATGACGTATTTTCTGCCACTCTCGCGTCATGTTCGTCGCGAGCAGGTTAGGGCACCGAGATCTGTCGGTGATCTGTCTCACAGGTGCAGGTGGCGGAAATTCGATTCCATAGGTCAAACTGAACATTTTTGCAAACTTAGAGCCGATTTCACCGGTCCCTGATGATAAGTTTCGGATAGCCTATATTATTTGTATGGAATTGTCTGACAGGCTATCTGATACTTATCAGAGATCGGTAAAATCGGACCTTATACAATGTGTTCCACCATCATGTCGACAAACTTTGAAGTATGAAAATACAATTAAAGTTATCGAAAAAAAAAAGCGAAAAAAGAGGTCATCCTTTTAGTTAATTTTTTATTACATTTTCAATTTCTGTATCACGACTCCATGGGTTCGCGCAGTTGTAGCGCCATAGCTTGATTATTTATCGACCGATTCACGACATTTTGGACTCATTTTATAGGAGAATGACTGGGCATATCAACTAAAGCAAAAAAAAGATAATACCTGACAATTTCTAAGGCTAAAAATTCACTAAACTGAAAAAAAAAATTGAAATGCACTTATTTGGGTTACTTACAAATAATTTGAAAAAAAGCCGTATTAGTGCCTATTTATTAAGACAGTTTAATGTTTAGCAGAATGTTTCCTGTCTAGCCACATGCAATTCGTGTATGTAGCACGAAAATTTTCGACAGAATAGGCCTTTTTGTATTATGACTTCTGTATCACAGCGCCATGTGTTCACGCAGTTGTAACGCCATATCTTGATTATTTATCGAGTGATTCACAAGTTTTTGGACCCATTTTATTGGGGAATGACTGAGCATATCAACTAAGGCAAAAAAATAACATCCGACAATTTCTAAGGCTAAAAACTTCCACCAAACTTAAAAAAAAATTGTGTAATGCACTTGTTTCTGTTACTTGCAAATAATTTGGAAAAAAGCCATATTGGTGCCTATTTATAAACACAGTTTAATGTTTATCAGGATGTTTCCTGTCTAACGACATGCAATTTGTTTATGTAGCACTAAAATCATCGACGAAATAGGCTTTTCTATTACGACTAATTTTGAAATAAACGAGAATTTGGTATGCACATTGTCTTTATTGGACTTCGGTACAGATTATTACTTAAATGCAATTTACAGCTTTTTTCATAGCGTGTCGGGGTAGACCCCAGGCTCTCGAACTCCCTTTTTTTTTTGTTTAACTTCGTATTAAGAAACAGATAACTTCTGTCTATTGATAGATACAGTTCGAGTCTGGACACCAAACCGAATCGATTGACATCCCTTTTACCTCGACCAATTTGGTTAGATTTTGTTAGATAAGGTATTGAAATTTCCAAATTTGGTGGTATTAGATGGCTGCATTTAGCGTTGTTTTTTGGATCAAAATAATAATAACTGAAGCACATAAACGAATAGCTCGGCAGCTTGGATGTGCGCATCAGCAACCGCTCTATGCTCTAAATTAAATATATTTTTATTATAATAATAATTGGAAGGCAACGAAGCATAAACATACGTTTGTTTGTTTGTTTGTTTGTTAGTTGTGGTGTGGTGGTCTGAAACTGACGCAGTCCAGCCGATTAACGCTCCAAACAAATTCGCTAAAGGATTATGAACGCGCGCTAAATAATTTGCTTTATTTGTTATTTTGTGTATTTAAACTGAACCCTCCGACGAATTGAAACGAATCCAAATTGTTTGTGAAAGTAATGTGATGTGCAGCAAACGGCCGATCCCTGCAGCAATATTGCCGCTGCGGCAATACGGATAAAATTTGGCCGATGCTTTCCATTCTAATCAATATATTCCATTTATCTATACGTAGTATACGTTACCGGCCAAACCCGATTTTAGATAAAATCTTATTTTCTAGTTTATCTAAACAGCTGTAGAATAAACTAATCATAAAAAATTTCATGGTCCATTACGAACAGCTAATTTTTCCTAGTCTGAGCTAGCTTGAATTTTTTTTCAGTATGGATGGAGGACGAGTAGCAATTAAACAAAGCTGGGGTTAGCCTACAAAACTGAAATAAATTTATTACTTATTTACTTATTGTTACTTATCAAACTATCATGACATCATGACCAGTTTCACAATCATGGATAACCTTTGGTAGACAGTCACTTAACCGATAGGTGGAAATTAACCAAATAGATATTGTAGAGCTCTGTATTTTTTTATGGTCACCCGCCCAGGTTGGAACCCTACGGCGCTGTAGAAATCCTGCGAGAGGATAAGTTCACGTTAGATTTGAAACGCTGCAGTTTGTAGCGGCTGGGAAACAAATTCCCCGACAGCTCGTTCCACAACGTCGAAGTTCTCCAAAAAAAGGAATACTGGAGGAGACTGGTTCGGGGAGTAGGGACCACGACCTGGTAAGGATGACCTTGCAGAGCCTCTTCGATGTTCCAGGCTGCGGATGTCCTTTGTGACGTTAGGCGTATCGATTATTCTAATTGCTCTCTTCTGGCTAGTGTCCAGAAGCTTTAGGGAGTGCTTTGGAACGCATCCCCATACATGGGAGCAATACTCCAACGATGGTGGGGCCTGTGCCTTGTAGAGCAGCAGTAGTTGCTCTGGTGTATACAGTTTCCAACAGCGGAACAAAACTCCAAGCTTCTGGGATGCCGTTTTAGCAATACTGACAACGTGGTCGTACCAGGATACGTTGTTGTTGATGTTGATCTCAAAAGCTTTACGAAAGGTGACTCGACTATTGGGTGGCCCTCCATTTCACAAAGAAAACCAATGGTTACCCACTGTTTAACCGGAGCTTTTGAAGTAAATGGCCGATTATGAAATCATATATTAATAATTTGAAAACGGTCCACAGCGAACTAAATTCTATATGGCAAACAATATTATCTTTCTATCATGATACGGATAGTTTATTATAAATATGTAATATAAATCGTCATAAAAATCGCTCTGCAGTTTTGTTAGACAGTGTATGTATAGCCAATAAAAGTCCAAAATAAACCATCTGGAATATTGCGTCGTTTACAAGCTTTTATTACCATTAATTTTACCCAGTGTATGAAAAAGGCGAATGTGACATTTTTTATTTGATTATAAATCTCGTTAGTTTAAAATGCATGTGTAAATTAACAATTTTCCGCGTAACTATTCCCATTTTCAATCCGATGTATTTTATATGCAAATAAAGCTGCAATCAATATCGGATTGTATATAAATGTATGCATAGATTCGTATGCCTCCACTGAAGTACCGTATGACAATTAAATGTATCCCGTAATATTGACTCGAAATCGATATGCGTTATGCGTGTGCTTGTAGTTATGTGGACACTGCGTCAGATGTTGTTCGAGGAGGGGTCATACTGATGACGTCAGTTATTGCAGTCACTAGTGTCACTATACCGCTCGCTGAATGATAATATACTATCCTCTACGGCCATATACAGGGTGTTAATTAAGTATGTTAAGAAACTTTAACCACGAATAGTACTCCGAAAAATAGAAAGAAAATGTCATATGAACATGGGTCCGGAAATGCTTCCTAAGGGAGCTACGCTCCTTTGCATGGGGCACCCTGAAGACGGTTTTCCCTCGATATTCTCGAAACCATTCATAACAAAATTACGAAATTAGGTACGATGGGTAAACTTTTGACGCTGAATCTGATTCTGAATTCATAATTTCACAATTGTAATCAGAGGCGTATCATACGGGAGGAGTTAAGGGTAAAAATAACCCCATTTTCTAAGTGGTAATTTTTTTGACATATTGATTTTATAATATGGTATTTCAGAGATTTCTACGTAAAAATGGTCTCTTGGTACATCTCGATAGGGCTAGCCGTTTTCGAGAAAATTGCAAATTATTGAATCGATACAGGCTATTGTAAATAAATACATTTTCATCTATTTAGTAAGTGTGCTATGAAAAACAATTGCAATAAATGATAAACAACTTGAGAACTGTCAGTTATTCAGTTTCGAGAATATCGAGGGAAAACCGTCTACAGGGTGCCCCATGCAAAGGAGCGTAGCTCCCTTAGGTTGCATTTCCGGGCCCATGTTCATATGACATTTTATTCACTGGCGTTTAATAAAATTATTGTATTCACCCTGAACTAATCTGACTTGACAATCCCATATGATGAAAATACATTATAACTAGCTGGTTTTAAATACTAAAACTGTCATGAAAACTATCTACATATCGACATTTACGTTATTTTTCCTCCAAACTGTTTCAGTGACACATTGACTTTGAAGCGTCCGCACTGGGACTGTTTCGTAGCCAGGGAATCAACGCCTGCTGGATTATTTCGCACGACTGAAGCTCAAGATTTCCATTCGGATGCAATATTTACAGAAAGTTTAATTAAATAATCGGGCCAGACTGTTCGAAAGCAAAGAGACTAATGAAACAAAATTTAATTGGGTTCAATCAGCGCCAGCGAGTGGAGGCAGGCGAATCCGTCAACCAAGGGCGGATTCAAGAAATTATTTGGGGAGCATCACCGTATCTATATACCAAGGTTTAATGTAATTCGACGTATTCCTGTCAGGTGTCATGATACTACAGCTAACATGCAACACATTTACCTTAATAATGTATGAACAAGAATCAATAGTTTTTGAGATTTTTTAATTTTGACGAAATTCTAATAATTTACCCAAATTTTAAAATTTTTGTCTAGTTGTCTAAATTGTTGCCCTTAGGGAAAGCTTATACAGGGTGTCCCACAAAATAGTGTCAAGCGGAAGTCCAGAGATAGAGCACACCTAGAAGTATACGAATCACCCCCATATATGTTATGCAATTTTTTGTAGTTTCCGAGTTATGAATTTTTTTCAGAATTTCAGAGAATCCTCTACCTCGACAACTTAAAACTGTTCCAAAAGAAAAACTTTTCCAAATTGTCTTTTTTGGTAATCAATCTCCAAGGGTTTACTGTTCATACATAAAATAATTGGCTTCGTAACTTTGATGAAAGTTATAAAAATTTTAGTGTAAAGTGAAAAATTTACGATCTGATAATTATGACTTAAATCTTCGACTCGCAATTAAAAATCCAAAGAGATGATTCATAATTCCTAAGCAGGTCTAAAAACTTCTTCAGACTCTCAGCTATAACAATCATTGAAAAAAACTATTACTTAATGGGGCTACTATCGCTCCGATTGACCTTCAAAGACAAGAGGCGAAGATTTCTTGAAATTAGCGATGTGTTTTTCAATTCATCAATAACTTATGTTAGCGCGTTAATAGCAGATTGATTGTCAGTACCGCAATAATAAACGTTAAAAACGTTGCATAAATTAAACATTTATTAAAAAAGATCCTATTTCTTGCTAAAAAACCACAAGGAGTAGCGCATTCTTCAAAACCTGTTTTTACCTGAGCGCCAACAAAAAGGGCTAACGCTAACGCAGTAAACGATGGCGATGTTAGAAAGAGATAGCTATGATATTGTTGTGACGTTTTTTCAAAATGTGTCATTGCATAAGTTGTTTTCGTTGTCTTTATTCAATCGTCTGTCTGTCTTTGCGGCTTTAAAACGATACGCTTTTGTTTGGATTGGTGTTGTTTCTGTTGTCTGACTACTTGGCTATTCCTACGGACCTTGAGTGCACGACAACTGGATTTAACGATGCTGTTTTCTGCAGGAGACTATGCAACAAATGGATAACTCGTGGCGGACCCACTGAATAGCCGCCACAGTCACCTGACTTAATTCCGATAGTTTTTTGTTTGGGGCTACTACAAAGAACTAGTTTATGCTAAAGAGTGTCGAAACATCAGCGAATTACGCAACAAATTAACACAGGCTGAAGAAACAATAAAAAACAATCGAAGAGCTTTTGTTAATTTAAAAAACAATTTTTCCAGAAGCTGTAGATTATGCATCGAACAAAAAGGTAAACATTTTGAAAATTTCTTGTGAAATTTAATAAACTTAGTGAAGAAATCTGATAATTTCGTTTCATTTTACAATTTCCGACTTACAAAAAAAACGTAAAAAAAAAATCTTAGCAAAGTGGCACAGGTGGTCATCTATCGATATTCTGATCGCACTGAATGTTTTTTATTGCGGCACTGACAGTCCTTCTGCTATTATTGCCCTAAAATTAGTTATTGTTTCATTTAAAATCCCATCGCTAATTTCAAGAAATCTCCGCCTCTTGTCGTTGAAGGTCGATTGGAGCCATAGTAGCCCCATTAAGTACTCCTTTTTTAATGAGTATGATAGCTGAGAGTTTGAAGAAGTTGTTAAACCTGCATAGAAATCATGAAATCACCTCTTTAGTTTTTTTAATTGCGAGTCAAAAATTTAAGCCGTAATCAACAGAACGTAAATTTTTCACTTTACATTATAATTTTCATGACTCTCATCAGATTCACTAAGCCGATTCCTTTATGAACAGTAAACTCTTGAAGATTAATTAGCAAAAGAGATAATTTGGCAAAGCCTTTTAATTTTCTCTTTTGAACAGTTTCAAGTTATCGAGGTAGAGAATTCTGTAAAATTCAGAAAAAAATTCATAACTCGAAAACTTCAAAATATTGCATAACATATATGGGGGTGATTCAGATACTTCTAGGTGTGCTCTATCTCTGGACTTCCGCTTGACACTATTTTTTGGGACATCCTGTATAAACTATGCATAAGAATTCATACTATTCATACTAACGCAACCACTGAGGTAAAGCAAAAGAAGGTTGATTTTCAGCATACTCAATTGCTCATGTACTAATCATGTACCTTGTCGAGTTGAACTTGAAGGGGTCCTTACGTTATCGGTTCTTTAGAATCTTCCTACCATGTCCTGCGCCCTTGGCAACGGCAACCGGCAACGATACGGCATACGGCAAGTTATAATCAGTTTCGGGTCGCAATCTGGATTAATTCGCCGCGCCGGTATCAACCAATTAAACGGACGCCAGATAAGGCGAGACGGGAGTCTGTATGGAAATTCTCAATTCTCGATCTCATTTCGCTTGCAGACGTCTTCCTACTATATTGCCTGCACTTAGTCATGCCAATAATTACAAATAGATAATCAAATAGATAATTGACTTTACGCTACAACTACATAAATATATGTTTTTATACAAAGGGAAGTTTTTCAAAACAATTCTACTTATTTCATTTTCAAAGAATCTTCTTCAATACACATCTCTGAAACCAAGCCGAAACCAGTTCTGCCAAGTGGTCCCGTCATTTCCTTCTTATTTAAGTAGAGCAGTAATAGCTGGACCTCGTCGAGGATATTAAAATAAAGCCCTGTTATTATTATTATTATTTTCTCACAGTTACGGGTGTATCCTCATCACCAAACACCCAAATTTCGTTTTGAGCCTTGATCAACATGTAAATAGTACAGCCAAAAGTCTCGTCACCTGTTATAATATTGTTGACATACCAAGAGTGTCCCTTATCAAACATGTTTTAATATGACGTATTAATGAATCGTATTTGATATTTTACGTGCATTCATACAATATGAAATATTATGTCTGTATACAGTATGTGTTTTGTTTCAGGATGAAAACAGATCGAATAAATCCGCAGAAAAGAAACGGTGGATACACGATCCTTCTAGTAAGTATATTACTACCTCAAAGTAACAACTGAACATAGAGGTAATAAACAAAACACTTCAGCATGGCGTGCTCAAAGCAATCAACTTTGACACTTTAGCCTCCAAACATTGATCAGCTGTGACCACGCAGTGACAGTTCAAATTTCAAATTCTAAACAATGCTGTGCAAACATCTCGAAATACTGTTAAACTACACTCGAATATAGCACAGCAAGTCCGTAAAGTTACCAACAAATAGCGAATTCGATTTTACTGACCAAGCATAAAAGACGCACAATCAAAACAAACGTTTGACAGTCGAGGTTCAACCGTAAATACGTCGCATGAAAATTATGTCGGCGTTGCCAGCTCCACAAAATTTAAGACCTCAGAATTTGCGTTTATAATGAAGAAATATTCATTAACGCAGGAGAGGTCAACATATCTATTGATTTTGTTGTAATCATTCCTGAACCATAAAAATACCGTCTTTTTTAACGTAGAATGGAATATTTCTGGATACTATACAATTGAGACGAGAGTAAATAATTATGATTGCCGTATCTGGTGGTCAATATGACAACGTAAGAAAAGATGTCGGCCTATTAGAATTAGTTGTTTACTACCTCTATGTTCAGTTATTACTCTGAGGGTTATTCCATTACCATAGTTCGACATTACCCCAGTACTAACATAGTACCGATAAAAATCATAAAAAAATTTAGCGATCGTAGTATTTTTGTATTTTTGCGCGATTCATTTTCGTCCACTTCCATTTCTACCTACAAAATGAGCGTGCTTTGGTTAAAAGCGCCTCTTTGTTAGACTTTGGGGGGCTGTGTTCATGAATGTCTTTAACGTATTCCCGGCCGGTATTTTAATAACGTCTAAATTTGCTTATCTGGCTTCATGCCATTCATCATTTTATTACACGAATTATTTTTCCGCTTAATTAACTTTATCGATCCGCTTTTCGGCGAAACGCCACGCCACCTAAGGATTATTCCGCAACTTTAGTAGCATCGATAATGCCACCAAATTTGTTTAGATTGGCGTATAATTAATGGTACACTGCAAAATATTGATATTCAACCAAACGTACCTCAGCATAAAAGTTGATAACAAACAGAATGACATAACACTGTTTTCTATACTAGTGTAAACACCAGTTCAGGTTAAGGGAGTTTTAAATAATAGAAAGCTGATTAATGACCACACCTTTACTTCAACATTACTTTTACAGTGTATATTTTAACAGTATACGGTTCCAATCAATAAATCAGTGTGTACTTACTGCTATTCTGAGTTACAGCCAATAGTATACAATAATTCCACACGCAAGAATACCTTTACCCTCCACGCGTAAACATAAACAGCCAACCATTCCTCAAACGGTATGTCCTGTACGACGGATCCAAACAATCCCCCTGCCGGCGCAACGCGCAACTGACACCCGATAGCGATACATAAACAAAAGAATAGCTCGCCCAAAGACGTTAGACGTCAGGAATAGACGACTAAATGACCGAACACCTGGATAAACGGTAATAAAGCTAACAGTACGTTAGTGAAGAATGTATCGAAATTTTACAAGGCACGATGACGTGAACAGTGAGGTGTCATGACGTGCATCTTTAGGATACGGTAACGTAAATTGATACGTTATGACATCGCACCGTTCCACGTTGACGACGTCGTGACGTGGAGATGTGGACAGGCCCCAATAGTAAAACATTCCCGTCATCCCGTCGTCGCCGTCCTTCCTGTCTTTTCCGTCCAATGCCGTATTCCGTATTGTATTACGCTGCTACGGGCGTTGTGTTGCTGCATCGTTGAGTGCCTGAGTGGTGTCGGTGTTTGTGTCGCCGTTGGCGTTGGCGTTGCCGTCGAGGCGTCGACGGCGGCAGAAGAGAAGATGCGTCGCGCCGAGAACCGCCGAGAATGGATTTTAATTGCTACGTACATATTTGTTCATGTCGCACACCGGCACACCCCGCACCGCACACAAACAACAACCCTGTTGTCGCTTGTCTATCGACCGAATGACACGGTTATCGTGTTGTAATGGTAGGTAATGGATAATGGAATACTAAACCAATGGCAATATTGTCTTTCACGAACCATCCTGCTCTCATGTCTGGGGAGCTGCTACCCCTATAACCCTGTCTATACTACAATGCCGTCCAGAGAAGGGCAGTTCGACTAATTGGCGAACCGGCCTTAACGCGCCACCTACAGCCACTCTCTCACCGGCGTGTTGTTGGTGACCTCTCACTCTTCTACCGATATTCCAACGGAATCTGCTCCTCTGAGCTATCCTCTATCGTTCCGCCGCTCACCGCTCCTATTATCAAATGCACCCGCGCGACCGCGGCATCTCATTCTAAGGCGGTCTTCCTTCATACATCAAGAACCGAGCGGTACAACCGCACTTTTATTCCCAGGCAGGCACGTATTTAGGGGGGGGTCCAGGGGGTCCGGACCACCCCCCCCCCCCCGGAACATTATAAAATGCCGTCTAAAAAATGGAATCCACAAATTTGCACCCCCATCCCCGCAAATTTAAGGATTTAAGGGGGCAACTCTAATCTGGACCCCCCCCGAAAGGTCAACTAAGTGACACCCATAATCTGGACCCCCCCCAAAACCAAATCCTGGATATGTGCCTGTTCCCAGGGTGTCCAAAACTTGGAATAGACTGCTAGGAGATGTATTTATTGGGCCTGCGGGTATTGGCCCATTCAAATCCCACGTTAACAAATTCCCCCTAGCATAACCCTTTCACAGCAGCCGCGGTACTCTGGTATTTAGGCTCTGCCTAAGACAGAAGCCCCTTTTTACACTAAACGATGTAAAAATCTAGAAATTATGCAAAAATAGCTGGTCAAAAATTGAACTTACATATTCTTGCATCGGACACTTCAATTACTGTATGATCTTTAGGTACATTGTGATCGTAAATATGTAAATGTACGTTTATTAAAAAAAAATATGTGCAGCGCTAGCGTTTTGTCCTTCTGCGGTTCCCTAGTTCTAGTTGTGCTTTTTGCAACATTTTCCCAGTTGCTTGAAATATTTGTGTGTATGTTTGACATTTCATGAAAGGGCGTTCAACTGAATCTAATTTTGTTAACATTACACAGATGATTTCAGAAAATATTAACAAAGGGTCACAAACGGATGTTATATACACCGATTTTCCAGGGCGTTCGACAGAATTGACCACAGGCTCTTACTTGACAAACTGCGGTATTATGGCCTATCAGACTCTTTGATACTGCTATTTGAATCATATTTGCGGGAAGAAAACAATTTGTGATGTTTAATGGCCTGAAGTCCTCTGAATATGTAGCTGCGTCTGGAGTACCGCAAGGCAGTAACCTCGGTCCACTGTTATTCAACTTATTTATGAATTACATTGTTAGTGCTGTTGGTCAGAATTGTTTGTTATATGTGGACGACTTAAAGATTTTCCATCAAATAGAATCTGAATCTGACTGCCTACAGCTTCTCAGCAGTTTGAAAGATTAGATGATTGGTGTGCGCGAAACAACCTAACTTTGAATACTAGAAACTGTTATGTGATGACTTATACTTTAAAAAAGATTTTTTTTTATATGACTACACATTGTCAGATACCATTTTTCAGAGGACTTCATCTCTTTGTGACTTGGGTGTAGCATTTGATCTCCAACTGACCTTTGTGGCACATATTGATAACACAATTTCGGAGGCAAACCTTAGGTATGGTTTCATTGTACGAAACTGCCGCGACTTTACTGAAACCGCAACATTGAAGGTGCTATTCTACGCGTATGTCAGATCGAAGCTCGAATATGCATGTTTGGTTTGGAATCCTCACCATATCACTCCTTGAAAGTCGATGGTACATATCCGCCTATTGGTATACCCCATGAGTCACTACTTGAGAGACATCTTGTTAGCAGCTTAGAATCTAGACGTACAATCCAGTCTATAATAATGTTATTAAAATTAATTAATTAATAACTTAGCTGATAACTCTTTTATTTTTTGTCAACTAATGTTCAACGTCCCTAGAATAGTATCTCGGCAAAACGTAACATTTTACCTTCCTGCGGCACGTACCAACTACTTGTATTTCTCTCCACTATTCACAATGTGCAGAAACTATAACCGCATAAGTAGCCAGTTGGACATATTTCATTGTAAAATATCTACTATAAAAAACCTTCTGAAAATAAGCCTATTTTTGTAAATTGTTCTTAGTCATAATATGTATTGTTATTTTTCTTTGGCATTTTGGCCTTACCCTGTAAGTGGTATTTTGTACTGTTGAGTATTGTAATAAATAAAATAAAATAAAATTATTTTACGGCCCTCCACTTGTAGAAATATTCATCACCATAATATTCTAACCGTGTATGAATTTGTTTGTGCGCAGGCGACCTTTGTCGGCCCTTGAACTGTAAGAAGAAAGAAATTTGCCTGCTGGAAGACACCTTCACGGCGGTTTGCGTGTCCAGAAAGGAGCTCAAGAAGAACGGGTAAGTGATAGTCATTAATATAATGATGATAATGATACGATGCACGACATACATCCACACCCGTACGCTCACAGTCGCACATACATCTTACGGAGTAGATTTCATTTGATTGTTTGAGGATGGACTCTGACTCTTACACGTCAACCAATGGACTAGTATCATGCTTTTTTTTTTGATTGCATATAATAGAGTATAGCATAAGAACCTTCTCATATTTTTTCGCGACTTTTTTGGCCACGAGAAAGCCGAGAAAATAAGGAAAATATTTGAATTCCTCTAGTCGCGTGACGTCACACGGTCAAGTTAGTTTCTTA
Source organism: Callosobruchus maculatus (assembly GCA_951848785.1). Lineage (NCBI taxonomy): Eukaryota > Metazoa > Arthropoda > Insecta > Coleoptera > Chrysomelidae > Callosobruchus > Callosobruchus maculatus. The sequence continues at coordinate 108,561 of CATOUR010000052.1, forward strand.
TAACGAACAAGGATGAGTAATGTAGACAGTGGATTCGCTAAAGCCGATTCAGATAATTTGACTAGAGTTGACGTGGATATGGTGAACAACTGTCTATGTAAATATTATTATTCAGTTCCTTCTTTAATACAGAGATGAAAAACGTAAAACCTAAGAAGTGAGTTTTGGAATATTCAAATAACATTTGCGGTAATAAACAACATAATAAGCAATTATATATTTGCAATAGTAATATACATGTCGTTTAGGTATATTTTGTTTTCTAATTGCAGAGAACGACAATTTACGCTGTTCATGGTTTCTTGGAATAGCACAAAGTCGGTTAAGTCCTTCCGATATGAAGGCACAACGCACCAATATATCAGCTAAGATGGTAAAGTTTACCTACGCCTATGACCGACACCGAATCAGAAACAGAACCGAATTTCCAACTTACATTTCTGAAATGCACTATAGTGAACAAAATGATGCAGAAAGTAGCAAAATGCATCAACACATCTATTTTTGTATACACTAAGGGGTTATACATTGGTTAGACATTGTTTTCAAACCCATGATACGAGTCCATTCATAACTACTGGAAAATATACGGGGGTGTTACCTAACCGAAAATGATATTTTCACGATCGCATAAAGAAACCAATTTTCGGACAGCAAGGAGGAAAAATTTCAATCGAGACTTCAGCGATCGTAAATCTTGTGATGAGGGGATTCTCCGCCGGTATTATTTTCGGCATCAGAAGCACAGACTCTTATAATAAAACTCATACTTTTCAAGAAGTTTTCTTTTTCCAGACTTTCCATCCTTCCAACTTTACGTTTGTTTAAGAAGAAAGCAGGGTCCTTTTTATTAAACACTTCACCAATATCCGTCGCCTACGTAAACAGTCACCGTAAAACTTTACGATACGACCTACTTTTACTTAAACGTCGTTTTTGTAAGCGCGTCATTAATTTTTCATTTAGTTTTTCTTGTCAACGATGGATTTTATTTTTTACCATAAACAATATTGAATTGCCCAATGCCTGCAGTTAATTCTACTACACAAAAATATATAAAATCAGTACCGCATAAAATCCTGTATACTTGTAGGCCTATATACATTGTTATTAGGTTTCATTGAATCCGAGTGAAAATATTTACGTCACGTTTTCTAATAACATTTTAGGGACATAGTGGTGCCTAAACCGTCAACTCAAACTGAAGAATCAAAAGACGAAGAAGATGACGATGTGTTCTACGACACCGAAGATGAACCAGAAAGTGACAGCGAAGATGAAGGAGATTCTGGTCTGGTGTAAGTACATCACAATAACTATATATTCAGGTTTTTTTAAAATATATTCATTCTTGGGCCTCTTTTCTATACAACATGCTTTGATTAGCTTCACATGTATGTTTGCATTTTGTAATCAACTGATTTGGATTCGCTTTTGTACCATTTTAAACGAACAGATTTAATTTAAACTTTGTATATTATTATCTCATTATTCTGAACTAAAAAGTGAAAAAATAATTCTTATATAAACTGAAAATGACAATGAACAAAACCTACTAGTATTATGGTGAAAAAAGCGATGTACGAAAAATATGACACAAATGGAGTTGTAAAAATGTGGAGGTGGTCATTTTTTGTGAATAAACTATTATTACTTCTTATTTTTGTTAGATTAAAAAAATTGCCCATTATAAATAAATAAAATATCATGCGAAGAACGGAAACCAGACTGCTAAGAACACATACTATATGTACATATTATGAACTTTTTACGGCTTATCATTAAGTAACACCCTGTATATGAGCTGCAAAGCTTTCAACAAATTTCATGAAAGCATCCATCGTTACTTTTGGGCAAAACTGAAAGACTTTGTTATAGAAAAAAAAGGTGTAACAATCTGAAAAGTATTCTTTGCTCGCTAAATGTGTTTAGTATGTACATGTTACATATTTTAAATTTTCTCGTTCTACTAGTATGTTTGACGTTTGTTTTGTTATTTGTATATGCTGTTTAACAAATAAACGAATCTTTTTTTTTTAAATATTGTTGTGTGTTGCAGATGCAAGGCGTGTCCGGTGGTGAAGCCGGTGTTCCTGTGCGGCTCCGACAACAGGACGTACAGTTCGCTGTGCCGGCTGGACTACCACAACTGCATCCATCACACCGCCATACGGGTGGTATGCAAAGGCTTCTGCCCGTGCAAAGGTGACACTCTTCCTCTACTCTCTATTCTAGGATAGCATCGTGCATTTTGTTTGTAAATGTGTAGTTATGTACAGGGTGTTTCACAAATTTGGACTTTTTTTCATACAGCGGATAGTACTCCACGTCAAAATGAGTGTTTTTTCCCAGTAACATATAAACGAAATATTTTAGAGAAAACAAGATACTGACCATTAAAGAAATCCTCAATTCTAAGTCCGTCCCTGGGCAATGGCTCACCATGTTATAATATCACAACAAACAAGGCAGCGCTAGCGGTGCCGATGCCGGTGAGAAAACACTACAACAGGCAGTTCGTCATACGTCGCGTTGCTGTTGCTACATCTGGCGATCGGGCTTTAAAAACAACAACAGTGGCGCACGCTTATAACAATAATGAACTGGTGGACATGATTTTAATGTACGGTGAGTGTGGTCTAAATACCGCTGCGGGTTCGCGAGTGTATGCCGATCGCTTCCCTAACCGTACTCACCCTGCACATCGTCGATTTGTCTCGCTCGTGCAAAGAGCTAGAGACATAGGATGTCTGAATGTACATCGTGCTGGACACGCAGGAAGACCTAGACAACCTCGTATGGTCTAAATTGAAGAAGACATCGTAAATGGTACTTTTACCTGGTTCCAACTTTTAGAACACCCTATGCAGTCATAATTATGTTGTACCCAAAGTACTTTTCTAAGGACGACCCGTAAAGGCCAAATGGAGCAAATACTTTATCAATATTTGCAATGCTCTGGCTCATAGATCAGTGACTTCTGAACAAACAATTGACGCTTTTCTCCTGAACTTGCTCCATGCGATTTCCGTTTGTTTCCTGAAGTCAAAAAAGAATTGGGAGGACGAAGATTTTAGTTGGATTTAGAACTCGATAACGGTATAATGAACAAACACCCTGTATACTAAATATACTAACAAAGAATGGTTTCTGAGAAGTTTATTACAAGTGTTTAAAACGATGGCATAAGAGTGTTGAAAAAAATGTAGAGTACTTGAAGCAGATTTATAAATAAATATTTCATCGTTATAGTATAGCAGACACCATAGTCTCGTTATTTTTTATACATCCCTATAAACAAGTCTCGAATGTTCCCTATGTAAGCCAAATTGACCTTTGCAACACTCGCATAGAACGCGGAGAGTTTCATGCGGAATGACGTTAAAATAACTACCGTGCTTACATAACTTTTCAGTTATTAATTTATTATTCGCTTGGAGCCACATTGAACGGGCGCATCTCCTCTGCAATCATGAATAAATTAGTTGTCGAATGAATATTTGAAATTATCCTCTGCAGCCTGTACGCAGTAAAATTCGATAGAGAAACTTTAATGATATACGTATGATGTACACCTACATGCGGAAAGCTATATTCATGTTTATATGCACTAATATTTTATTCAGATTAGCTGTACGCTAGTTGAAGCTTAATGTGCATATGAGGTTTATTAACAGCTATAAAATAAGTTGGAGTTCTGTACATACGACTGCAGCTCTCTTTACTGGTGTAAACGAGCTTGTAAAGCAGGTGACAGCATGTAATTCTTCAGTCCAGAATCAAGCTGTGGCATAGCAAAACACAAGGTTATCAAACAATTGTCCAAAGAGGACTAGCGATGGCCAGCCTACTCATCATAGTCACAATGTCTTAACAGACATGTTGTGAACTCGTAAAATGCATTAAGTCGAAGCTAGAGTATTGCCGACACGAATATTATCAATAGTTTTGAGAACTGTAGCTCGCCATCGTTCGCGATGTACTGTCAGTTCAACGGCGCTCTTGATACTCATATCCAGCAACTGTTTCGTCGTATCCACCCAGCGTGTAGGGGAACCGCCACGGCGCTGCCCACTCGGGGCATGACCGTGAACTACAAGTTTCTCCATATTATCGCTTCTGTGAATATGTCGGAAGAATGTAAACATTCTCGTCGACACAATGGAGGATATTTCTCCATATTATCGCTTCTGTGAATATGTCGGAAGAATGTAAGCATTCTCGTCGACACAATGGAGGATAGTCTCTTTGGATTACCGAGCTCATCGCTCATCCAGTATGGAAACGTTAGTTCGATGGGCGGTATAAGGAATTCTCAGCATTCTCCTCCACGTCCACATTTCAAAAGCATCTATGCGAGCTCGATCTGCCTTTTTAACAGTCCAAGTTTCCGAGGCATACGAAAATATGGAGAACACAAGAGACTGAACCAGCGAAATTTTGGTAGCTTTAGTGATGTTATGGTCACGCCATATTTTAGTAAGCTTTGTCATGGCCACACGTGCCTGTTGAATGCGCCATCGAATCTTTATTTCTTGATGATTATCGTGCTCTCTATCTACGATCATAACATTGGTCTTGTTGTAGTTAATACCAAGATCTTATCCTGCACTGTGTTGTTCTAAGATGTTTAATAGAGCTACTAGTTGTTCCTGAGAAGCAGCAATAAGGGTTGTGTCGTCAGCAAATCTTAAGTTGGATATTTTGCTTCCGCCAATAGTTATACCGCCATTCTAGTTGTTCAATACCTGTCTCATCACAAATTCAGAGTAAATGTGGACCAGCACTAGGTAAAAAGCTGCATACAAGTCCAAATCACCGGTTCACTAACTGGCTAGTCTACAAAAAGGAAGATTAAAAAAAGTCAGTGGCGTATGTATTTTTTTTGATAAAATTCGACAAAGTGCCCTTCGGGATGCCACTAGACTTGATAATTTTCTTCTGTTTGTAGCTAAATAAGCCCTTTATTACTTCAAACAACTTTACCAAATTTCAACAAAATTGTTGAACGATAGTTAAAATAGAAATGAAAAACCAATTATGGAATAAATTGTCAAAAATGTATTCTACATTTTGGTCTTATAATTTACTAAAGAGGATTCAACTACTTCATCTTTGTCAAGAAAGTTGGGAATCATCCAAACGTCCATGAAGAAAAACATAACTTTGTTATGATGTGTACACATTTGAATATCGTTTTAGATCGCTTTGTATTGTGTTACGTGGAAATTATTGAAACTAGATGCAATATGATAGAATTTAATTCACCTCGGATATCTTCCATTGCAGAAAAGCAAAAGCGACTGACAGGCACTGTCTGTTTTGTGAACTGGCATATGTATACGTCTTGGAGAAACTAGCATGCAAGAGCGCAAATTGCATGCAAGTTTGACTTGCAAATGAATCCACAGTGTGCTAGTTACTTGCACATGCCTTTAACTTGCATGCAAGCTACTGTTCTGTTTTACAGGCATGTGTATCTCCGCCTAAAAGCGATTTAAAATTTTCTGGTGTATACACACGACTATTGTTTTAGATCGTTCTTTATGAAATTTCGACTCAGTAGAATTACAGCTCAAACTTCGTTTTTAGGCGATTTGGTAGTTTCTAATCGTTTTGTTTAATGCAGTTGAGTCTTGCAGAATAAAAACTGTGTCGTTCTAGTTCCTACGGAGAGAGATACAAGAAACTATCTACTACAGTTTTTGTGGGTTGGCGGGCGTTGGTTTGGTTGCAAGGGGTTCTCAAACTGTAGCTTCATGCTTTGGGAAAATAATAAAATGGCATCATCATTATGTGTGGGAAGTACTGAGTCAATCAACTTGACTCCATTTTTTGTGAGAGAATTAGAGAAATTGAAGGTTGCGTTTGTGTGTGTGGTTGCAGAGAACAGCGAGGAGCGGCTGCGCAAGAAGCAGCGGCAGGCGGACAAGCTGAACCTGTTCATGAGCAAGTACAAGGCGACGTTGGACAAGGCGGGAGGCTCCAGCGTGGGGGCCGCAGCCCCCGCCCTCAAACCCCCCCTCTCCAGGTCACCCCTCCTCCCACCCTTCCATCCCGCCGTCTCCAAGGCCGATCAGCTGTACACGTACACCCCGCAGGACTTCAAGTACGACAACAAGCATTACAAGTACATCAAGTATACCAAGTACAATAACAATAAGGTGAATTTTTAGCATACTATCGTTTGTTACCTATTAAATACTGTGCGCACATTAAAATACGATCAGCGTTGCCAGGTCAAATTTTAAAAAAGAAGTAGGTTATAGATAAAAAAAGCAGTAGATTTTGCAAAAAAACTAGATTTTTTTTGCAAATAAAGAGTATAACATCGAACCACAAACAAAAAATGTTAGCACATTTTTTATTACAAAACCACAAAAAAACTTAATTGCTCGAGTAAAACATAATCCTAATAAAACTACAAAAAAAAAGATAACTTTTTACAACACTGAAACTCTTAATATGCCTTACCTAATAAAACTAAAAAATAATAAACAACAATACACGCCTTAATTGATCTAGATCTGAATATGACAAGTCTGCATTTCTTTTTGGTAGATGGTACATATTATATTGTTATGTAGTTTAATACAATTATTTAAATCCACATTAAAGCAACTTTGGCTTCTCGTTTTCACTTAGTATGAAAAGTGCCACAACAAAATACTTGACGTAGATAGACGATAGATGCATTTGTTTTTTGAAGATTAGCATCTGAGAAAATTGTTTCCACGTTTGCGGGTGAATGTCGCAAAACTTGCGTATTCAACGTAAATTCAGATAATACGAAAAACATGGGACTATCACCTCCAAAAGAGACGTGTTTTTTATTTTTATCCAAAACGCAGTAATATTTTCGCTTTGATTCCCCGTGAGAGGTCACTATTTCGTAGTAGTCGCCACTCATTATCGAGCTATTGAAGTTTATTAGGATTGACTGAATTACTGAATTTAGAAAATGTTTGGCAAGTTTAGTGGCATCACTGAAGGATACTGACCATCCAAAGCTGTTAAGGGCTTAACCAATGATACATTTTTCAGAACATCTCTTTGGAAATCAAACCTGTTATACCCTATACATTTTCTTGAAATATAAAGACAGTGATGTTCATTATTTCTTGAAAATCGAAAAAAATCAGTAGATTCCGCCGTAAAAACAGTATCAGTAGACAAAGACCCAAAAGCAGTAGGTCTACTGAAAAATCAGTAGACCTGGCAACGTTGAATACGATCACAAATAAATGTACAGGGTGGTCCAATAAGCGCGCGGTACTCTCTAGAGGCCTTACCGTTTAATTAAAAGAAAATGGCTTGAATAAAACACGTTTCTTTTCAAATGGTCTATTTGTAGAAAATAATTTTAAAGATGGCGGACATCCAGATACACCGGAAGTAGGTATCAACTTCCTTATTTTAAATGGAACACCCTGTATATTATTGCGTTTCTGAATTCAGCATCGATTTTTAGGTCCAGTTTGTTAACCATAGTTTATGTCTACGAAGCCTATTTTAAACGTTATTCAGTAATCTTTAGAAAACTTGACGTTTGTAGTACCTACTTTACGAAAAATATTAATATATCGGAAACTAAGAACGACAGAAAGATGTGGTTTTCGGTTTTAAAATGAGCAAGAAACATACGACTTGTGTTTCAGTGAGATCATTGTTTCAAAAGAGCATTAAGTAAATAGACTCGCAATTTTCAAATTCGAAAAGTTTGAAACGTTAAAAACTTTTTTTTCAAATGGGATGGTATGATAAGTTTCGGAGGTTCAGTGGATGCGAAATTAAATTCTCAATTTCTTGTTCACAAAAGTAGCCATTACTTTTGGTAATGAGATAGTCAGTAAACATATTACTAAGACTTGTGACTAGTGACTTTAAGGATTGCCAATTCAGACCACTACTAAAAAAATTAAATCTGACTTGCACTTCTATGTTAGCTGTTACCTATCAAATAGACGTCAAGCCAGTCTAAAGTATCAGGTAACAGAGAATATCTTCTCTGCTGCCCGTTTTTAAACTGCTATATTTTGCCAGCTCTTGCTATTCCACTTCATGACCTCCAATGGATAATCTCAGTTTGCAGCGTACATTCTTCTTTAATGTGATTGATATCATCGTTTAAAACTTAAAATTTGGATGTGACGTTAAGACTAAATAGTCAAAATAGTATTTTGACTAGAAATGCGTTGTCAAGCAATCCCTAATCTAGTTTCGATCATAAAATTGGAGATAGAACACAACTAATGTCTGGATTGCAGGAACTGAACGGCAACGCGATCTATTCGGAGGACAAGGAGCGCATGCGCGGCTACAACGAGGTGCTGGAGGACGACAAGATGGTGGCCGGCGGTGGCAAAGGCGTCGTGACGGACAAGTCGCAGGCGTCGTCGGCGGTGCAGAAGCAGTGCTCACCGGCTGCCCTGCAGGCCATGGGCAACCGCCTCCTCGACTGGTTCTCTGTCGTCATGGCCGACACCGCCAACAGGAAACGACGGTTGTTCTTCAACACCAACGCTAAAGGTACCTACGAGTCCTACGACGTTCTTCTAAATGTTCCACAGTCGTTGGTAGCTGCAAAGTTTACGGAATACATACAAGTTGGATCACTCCGCAAAAATATCAAAACAGCCTGCCCCTTGCTCCGTCTCCCCGGTACACCAGTAGCAGTGTACCGACGTCAGCCGGGAGATACGGGGCGGCGCAAAGTAGAGGTTGAACGTGTTTAACGCAAAGTGTCTCAAAAATATCGGATTTTGTTATTTCGGATTTGTTTGCAGGAAATGGATAATCTTTTTAGAAGTTTGAGAGTAATCAATTTCGCGAAAAAAGTTATTACCAATCAATTAAAATTTATTAACGGATGGAGAGTGACAATCAGATCCATCCTTATTTTATGGTAAACCTTGAAATGTAAGGGATATAAATACAGGGTATCCCACGACGATTAAGACAAAAAATATGTCGGAACTGGGCAGTAGTAGAGAATTATAATTATGGCCATGTAAATTAGAGCAGATGTTGTGTCTTTTTTTGTCATTGTACTACCCAATGAGGTATTTGTTTTTGGTCACGTGACATTCGATTTAAAATTATTAAAGGGACACCCTGTATATTTGTGCCTGTGTTCCTCCCGATAAAACAATTCCAACAAACTGCACACTTGGGGTCTAAAGTGATTAGTTCAAGAGCTACAGCTAAAAGGATTGTATCACGCTAAAAGGGTATAGTGAGACAAAATATTCATTCGGTGGTCTTACCATACCACCCAGGGACATTGTAAATTATATTTTAGAGCTCGAAAGTATTTTTATTGATAACTTTAACAGTTTAGTTTCTACAGTAGCAATTGGAATGGCAGTGGAAAGCAAAATGTCAAAAATAATTTATTCACATCCATGTAAAGCATTCCACATGATTATCTTTAAAAATTGTACATACGAGTTCGTATATATTATACCATAAAATTTATAAACTATAATTTCAAAAATAAGCCAAATAAACAAAACATTAAGGTAAAAATACTGCAGCACCTTTGAACCATCAGTTTTTACTTATCTACGAAATAGCTAGAATATGTGAAATCATTTGAGATTCATTAGTAATAGTTTTACTAGGCTTTATTTTTGATATCCATTTATGTAACAATGTAACTTAGTGCATTAGCAAAATAAACGTTATATTTGTATTTGTATATGTCTAAATCGGCCGTCAATACATAATTTTTCAATGACCCTCGTATATACGTACAACCCAGGCGTTTGCAAGTCCCCGCTAAAAGACCCTCGTACTTGAGCAAAAACCAACGCAAAAACTAACTGGCGCGTGCGGCCGCGGCATCGCTTTCATGTGAGTTCTTCAAAGTGCCGACGGAGAGTGATCCAACTTATATGCATTCCGTAAACTTTGCTACCACGTTCTCCTAAACGTTCCACAGTCGTTGGTAGCTGCAACTGAGTAGCTGCTATCGAATCGCCACGCCATGGTCAGTGGTCACTGGTAGACACTACCTGGCAGCTGTAACGTTGCTAAGATTCTTTTCCTACATACATATTCAATATCAGTTCTAGTGAATAGAAAAGTTCAATAAATATCAGTAAAGGGACATAATTTTAATGTCTCCTTTTTCACTTCAGGTTTTAGGCGCTGTGGCTGTTACAATATCAATGTTTTTCTTGGCCTAACGATATAGCTTCTTCTAAAACATTAATAAAGTCTGGCTCTGGCTAAATTCCTATCTTCGTGTATTCATTTTACAGTTCATTCTGTTTAGTTCTATTTTCTTTTATTTTACTTCCCACCCCGATAGGTTAGGGGGAGTATTGTGATCGCGAAAATTTTCGATTTTGAGATAATTTTAATGATGTTTACATAACGAAGATCCACGTCACTCATTTCCGTCGGTCTGTCTGTTCGTGTTTTTCTACCCTCGTAATCTCAATAACCGCTGCATGGATTGTGATCAAATTTGGGCAGCGTTATGCTGTGGGGTCGTAGTAGGTAATGTTCCTATAATTTTGAAAATCATTATACGGGGGGCGGAGTAATTAGCAAAAAACGAAAAATTTCAAATATGCCTCAAACTTCGTTTTTAGGCGTTTTAGGGGTTCCTGATCATTTTCTACTTTTTCTTGGGTGGGTGTGAATTTGGGGTGGTTGGAGGGTTGGGGGTTGTAATACTGAAAAATTTGTTGTATTCATAATGGGCTGTCCATTGATATGTGAATGAAAAACCTATCGGCATGATACACTTTTTTAGGTCCATCTTAACGTTGCAAGCTTATTATAGAAACCACGGGACTTAGAATTTGTGATGTATACATACGAGGTATTGTTTTAGATCGTTCGATATCGCGTAACGCGAAAATTGTTTAATTGATTTTAATGAAATTTTGACACAGTATTACTCCCGCGGTGAGGCTTGAAAACGCGTATGTTTTTGAAAAATCAGTGACGGCGCGGCAAAAATAAAAAAAAACTAAAAATATAAAAACAGCTCAAACTTTGTTTTTAGCCGTTTTAAGGGTTTCTGATCATTTTCTACGTTTTTTTTTTTGTGAGTGTGAATTTGGGGTGGTTGGAGGGTGGGGGGTTGTAAGACTGAAAAATGTGTTGTACTCATAATGGGTTGTCCATTAATCTTTGAATGAAAAACCTAGCAGCATAATACACTTTTTACGTATATCCGAATATTGCCTTGCTTATTATAAAAACCAAGCGACTTAGAATTTGTGATGTATACATACGGGTATTGTTTTAGATTGTTCTATATTGCATAACGCGAAAATTATTGAATGGATTTTAATGAAATTTTGACACAGAATTATTACCGTGGCGAGAATGAAAAACGACTCTGTTTTTGAAAAACCGTGTCAGTGGAGACGCAGCAATAATCAAAAAACCAGAAACATAAAATTAGCTCAAACTTCGTTTTTAGACAGGTCGGAGGCTCTTGATCGTTTCGCATCGTCCAGTTGAAGCATGCAGAAAAAAACTGTGGCGTCCTAGTTCCAAAGGGGGGAGACGCAAGAAACTATTTACGAGGGTTTTTGTGTTGGATGTTGTTTTTGCGGGCGGATGGGCGATAATTTAGTTGCAAGGGGATTTCAGACTATAGTTTCATGCTGTGGGAAAATAATAAAACTGGTATCATCGGAATGTGTGGGAAGTACTGAGTCAATCAACTTGACTCCATTTTTTTCCTACGTTTTGCTGTCAAAAGTCTGTTTTAGAACGTAGCGATTGGACTATGTACATAAATTCTATTCTATTGTAATCTGTGGCAGCAGGAGCAGCGGGAGGCGTATCCGTAGCCTCGGCGACAGTCCACGTGACGGCAGGTGCGACGGCAGCGATAGGCAGCAGCAACGTGGGCGGTTGCAAGAAGCCGGAGGTGAAGTGGATGTTCGAGCACCTGGACGCGAACGGCGACGGCCGTCTCTCGCTGCAGGAGCTGTACGACCTGGAGCACGACCAGCGGGAGGCGTGCCTGAAGCCGTTCCTGCAACGGTGCGACGCCGACCGGGACGCGGCCGTCTCCCGCGCCGAGTGGTGCCGCTGCTTCCAGAGGAGCGAACGACCCTGCAAGGCGGTGCACAGGAAGATCATGCACGCAGCCAACGCAGACATCAACGCACACCGCTTACCAGGTAACAAACGAAATCTATTTGACACGTTGTTGGACATGACGGCTATAGCCGTCTGCGGGGAGTGATCGTGATACGCCACGACGGCTATATCAGTCAAAACTTGCCCTGTTAAGCAATGTTAGTGCCGTAACGCTATCCCAACTATTCATGTTTCAAGGTGCATGGGTAAAACGGCACGACGGCTATAACCGTCCATAACCGAATATTTATTCAGGTAATCAATAACATTTGAAGACACAAGTGGATAGAGGTGTCATGTAAAATTTTTTAAAAAATGTGTATTTTTCATTCAATAAGCTTAAAATATGCTTCCATTTCATTCTTAAGTTCCTTTGTTATGTTATTTTCATAAATAACATCGATATTCAGGTGATAAAGGTGTTATGTACAATACTTTTTACTTTTTACAGTGGATAAAGGAGTCAAGGTGACATGACACCTTTATCCACTCTTAAGAGTGTTAAGAGTAAAGTTTATCTAGAGTTCGCAACATGATACATGAGTTTGTGGTTATGTCATACCATTCATTAACATATTTTAATCAATGGTCGTACTGTTTTGTTGTGCTTTAGTGTAAGGGTGTTGTTGTTGAAACAGTTTTTTTACTAATATGTAGTCAGTGATGTCTAGAAGAAAATACATTTGAAGACACAAGTGGATAAAAGTGTCATGTAACATTTTTCCAAAAATGTGTATTTTTCATGCAATAAGCTTAAAATATGCTTCCATTCCATTCTTAAGTCCTTTTGTTATGTTATTTTCATGAATAACATCGATATTTAGGAGACAAAGGTGTTACGTACAATACTTTTTACTTTTCACAGTGGATAAAGGAGTCAAGGTAAGAAAGGCTATAAATATGGTACTATGAAAAAAAATTTGAAGACAACGAAGGGAATCCAAAGAAAAAAAGAAAAACCAATTAGTGATTAGATTAGTTTCAAGTTTTTTGTTTTTATGCAATAAAAAACACCAATGTTTGTGTACGTAGCTCTTTTTCCAAATGCTTTTAATACAGGCCATGCCAATTTTTCATGTATAAAGGTGTCATGTACGTTCAAAGTCCATTTTCCCGTGAAATATAAAAGTGTAAAAAATACTTGAACTATATGCCTCAAATGTGGTGCATAAAAAAGTTCCAATCGAAAATCTTTAAATCGATTTTTCTCAGAATAATTATTTTGTGACATAACACCTTTATCCACTTGTCTTCATTTATTTAATAATATGTAAAATGAGGAAGTTTCCATTTTTTCAAATTTTAGTTAAATCGGATAGTCCTAAAGAGAACAACGGCGAAAAAATTTTGTAATTATCTCCATTAATAGAAAATTTATAGTCCTCCAAAGTTTGAATAACCGTATCCTCCACGCGAAGCCGCTGTGACGTCACGCGACACCACGCAAGCCTGTGTGCGCGTCCTGTCGAGGATGCTTCTTCCGCAAACCACCACGCCGCCGCTAACGGCGACGGTGACAAAACGATACACTGCAGTTTATTGGTACTCTTATTATTAGAATATGTCTAGCAGACCGAGAAGCTATAAATATTGCGTTGTACTCAGGTGTACTAACACCACCATAAAAACACCAAACATATATTTCAATGGATAGCCTATTATGAATACAAAAAATTTGAGTTTTATGATCCCCCCCCACCCCCCAACTACTCCAATTTAACCCAAAAAAAAGTAGAAAATGATCAGGAACTTCTAAAACGCCTAAAAACAAAGTTTGAGGAATATTTAAGATGTAAATCATTTTGTGTAGCTTAAAGTAAACAAATATTCCTAGAAATTACTTCTCATAAATTCGTGGATACCGTTAATAATCACATTTTGCAAACCTAGGAGTTTCATGAGCACGTCAAGTCCAAAATATCGAACCATTTCAGAGTTTGCCTGAATACGTACCGGCAAAGTCCACTTTGACAAGGTAATCTTACGTACGACTGCATTGCAGAATATAACAATACTATTGATATAGAATGTACAGTTGCAGTGTTACATTGAAAACGTTATCCCCTTTTGTTATTAGTAAATATGTGGTTGTTGATGATCTGTTGATGATACCGATGCTTATTACAAGGTATGCGTTGTGTGTCGTTGTAGGAGGAGTGTACGTGCCGGATTGCGACGGGCAGGGTTACTACAAGCCGGTGCAGTGTCACAGCGCGATCGGCATGTGCTGGTGCGTCGACAAACACGGAGTCGAATTCGCTAATTCCAGGACGCACGCCAAACCGAATTGCGGTAAGCATTCATATATTTATTATTCACATATTTATTGTTTTTCAAAGAATTCTTTCGTAAGATCAAAATGCATCTATTGGGCTTCCCCGTTGGAAAAATGAACCTGTCTCTGATTAAAGTTTCCTCAATTCTATCGATATCTTTTAGTAACAGAAACCGTTCGACCTGAGTTGACGCATTTCACGCTATAAGTCACACTATAGAAAGTGACAATTTTCTATGTTGCATAATCACTACACTTACACTACACATTTTCCAAATGTAGTTTCTAAAGGGTCAAGTGATAAATCAAAACGGTCAAGTTAACTCGTCAATTGTAAATCCAAACTGTCAGGTGTAATTTTGTACATGTCAGTTTGAAATTACAAGTGACGAATTGAAAAACTAACTTGACCATTTTGAATTATCACTTGACGCTTTAGAAACTACAGCTAGAAAATGTGTAGATGTAGATGGTGCGATGAAGTATATACAGGGTTATTCGACACGGAGCATTATGGCTAAAGTATTTGATAAAAAAGAAAATAATTTCGGATGGATAGAGACCCATAAAGGCTAAAGTTAAATGAAAACTACCAGAGATTGATAATCACAACCTTATATCATTAGAAAGGTTATCAAATTCTACGTTTAACCGTATAAAAAAAATTAGGCATTCCCGTTTGAAAAAATCAAGTTATCGCTGATCGAAGTTTCCTTAATTAATCAACCGATTTCTTCAAGCAAAAACGTAATTTAAATTTGACAGTCTCCTCAAAGCTGACGCATTTTATGCTTAGTAATACAGCAAAGTCACAGCCTTCCAAATTTTATAATCTTTGCGATATTCAATTTTTTCCTGATATTCACTTATACCGAAAATGGTGATTTACACCTAAACGGTTCGCTTTAAGTCCCATGTATAATACATAAAGTCATACTAGAATTCACCAAGGAATCTGAATATGCAATAATATACGGGCTGTTCCATTTAAAAAAACATAACTTTGATACATTTCGTGTTTTTGGGACACCCTGTATAACATGAAAATATTTTTAAAATGCAGACTTTATGGGTCTCTATCCATCCGAAATTATTATTTTCTTTTTTATCAAATACTTTAGCCATAATGCTCCGTGTCGAATAACGTGAATAACCTTGTATAAGGCGCCACGAGTAACGTAGCAGTAGTTGAGTTGAGTTTTAGTGAGATAAGGTCAAGTGATTTTGTATTGAGTAATGAAGTGTAGAAGTGTAATTACGTTCAGTTTGATTCCCAGGAGAGCAGAAAAAGCGGCCGTCGTAACAGTATGTTTTGTTGCAGATCCGTTGTTGAGCAAGGAGAACGAGCTCTCGAAACAGCTGGTGCAGTCCAGTAACTCCGTAGACAACAACAATTCCGAGGGAGACAGCGACGACGAAGACGACCACGACCAAGACGTGGAGGGCAGTGCCGATCATCCATCAGACTATTAGCCTCTTTTCCTTTCTTCTTGCCACACTGATTTCCATCGTCAGCCTTACGTTTATGCCCACACTCACCCACTACACCAACGCCATAACACTACCATCGGATATTCTTACTGTTCAAGTGTTTACTTGACCGGTAGCTAGATACTATACGAACTATCTAATCACCTGGCCTGGTTATTTTAGTGGCAGTTAGTCATCTTTTCAACTGAAATAGCATAGACTGTTGGTTAGTTTGTATACTTTCCATGCTATGGTGTAGTGGGAAAATACCTATTGAGCTTGACCTGATTTGTAACGACTTACACTTTCTTTTATATTATCTGACCAGCGGATCTGAAGCTACAAAAGGAATGTGGACAAAAATGTTCCATGATGCCAAGTTTATTTATAAAAAAAAGCAAAATTAACGGTAACAGCAATTTAAGATATTTTTATAGCTACTTTAATATAGTAGTTGTTAATGTATTTTTATTTAATAACTGGATATTGTCATATATATTTGTTAATGTTAATGTATTTTTTTTAAATAGCCGATATTTATTAATCTGCCTGTTATAAAATGTACATACTTTTCCGAAATTACCATCAACTTCAGGTGAATCGGCAACAATTCACGAATCCTGTCATCTAACGTCTTGTCAGGGAACCTTGTTGGTTGAGGATCTGCTACCATGCCGTTGCCATGGAGATTAAATCTTGCTATTGGCCGCCCTGCCACCAACTTTATGTTCCTGTCTCTCTCTCTGTCTGGAAATATCGAAATACCAGTGGCGTTTTGTATGTCGTGATTATAATCTTTCTACAGATTGTCCCAAACTATTTGAATATCTGTTTTGTCGAGTTTATTGTCTTGTCAGCTTGTTCAGGTACACTGTTTTTCGTCGTTATTATTGTTATTATCTTATTTAAAAATGAACATTTATACAAAGGAAAAGACGCTTCATAACTCTGAAGTATTCACGTAAAATCCGCACGCCCATGGCTATTTTATGAATGAAATCGGCCATGTTTTTTTACAATTATACCCCTCTTACCTCTATAACCGATAGCCCGTAGCTTCAGAACCGTTGGCCAGATAATAATGTACAGTGCTTACGTAAAGTGGCTAATCATAATTGTGTATAACAGATTCAAGATAGGAACAAGACAACCAACACCTCTTTGAGGAAATATGAACATATTTTAATACTTTTCTGAATACGATATGCACTCCAATGTTTTAGATCATAGTTGCAATTTAGTTAATGATACAGGCGTATACAAAAGCTACAATCTTCTTGGTTGTGACTAAAAATTGGACAAAAACTGAGAGGTAGATGAGTCATGCACACCAAAAACGAAAAAATAGGACACCGGGTGTTATTTTCAAAAATAAATGAAAGCCAAGTATTATTGAGGGTGATTAATGGAGTTTTTAATCTTCTGAATGTTTCCTATATAGCTAAAAGTTACACATAAGAAAAATTTATTGAAAAAAAAAACAGTAACGGGAGTAAAATCTCCTTTCCGTTAGCTCTCTCCACACGTTGAAGAATTTATTTGCTGTTCGTTCTTTTTAAGGTTGGCTATATTATTGATAAAATTTGAAATTAGATTTTCTCACTATCAAAATAAATATAGTCTGTCTCCTGTCAAACAAAACAAAAAAAAGTTCAAATATGGACAGACTGTATGACTAGACTCCGTGAAAAATGTTTTCTAAAAAAATGTATTTGGGACCTCGACGACTTTTGAAATCCTTTGAATTGCTAGTCGATCATCTGACCAAAAAGTGTAACACAAAAAAAATATTTTAATTTAGTGAGAAACTAAAGAAAACCAGAAAAACACTGGTAGTCCACTCTTTGGTTGGAGAACGTTGATCATTTCTAATCCTGAAGTATATCCAACAATACTGAGGCACAGATTCTTTACTACATATTTTTTGGTCTCTCTCATATTCAGCTCTGATCTTCTAGCAATTAGTTGAGAAATAGATAGATAGGCATAATAAAATGAACATTTTGTCCAAACTCAAACTGTATTGTAATGAAATAGGTGCGAGAGTAGTTACAAATCAGGTTCAAATAAGTGTATCATTACGATCACTGGCTCATACACAAGAAGATCATTATTGTAGGATTATTTTTAAACAGCTAAACGTAGCTGCTAAATACATTGATATTCAGATTTTATGTATGAATATACAATACATGCCTAATTTATTTGATATTCGTGCAATCATATAGGCTTAATGTAAGTTCGGACATTTTCTCAGGTTCCTCACATTACTTTCCAAAATTGTATGGTCGCAGCACAGCACATGCAACTTTATCTTAAAAATAGTAAATCGCGACAAATTTGGGGTAAATTATGTTTATTAAAAAGAAATCATTACATAAAATAGGTGAAAATGTCGAACATTTTTTTTATATCGGGTAGTTTTCAAAATATAGGATGTTGAAGATGTATTTGAATGTCCATTTTTTATTTTTGTTTTAACTATTGTTTACCCAATTTTGTCGGAACTAGGCAAAGTTCTTACATTGTGCATTTTGATCTACTTATACAGGGTGTTCCGGTGATCATGTTGCAAACTTCTAGGGTAGATAAAACACACGAAAATAAGAACAAAAGTTCATATGGACATGTGTCCGGAAACGCTTCCTTAGGGAGCTAGGGCCCTTCGAAGATGACCTTCAAAAACTACTCTTCGTTTTATAGTTTCGGTACTACTGCAGCTATCGCCACCAATTTTGAAACAAGAAATGTAGTTGATAGGTTCATCAATTTGAGCCTTCCGGACTTTGTCACCTTTAACCAGGGGCGTACAAACCAGGGGGGTATTTGGGTAAATTTGACCCTACTCCACTAAGGCGTCAATTTCTTGCCATTTTTATATCTGATTATGATTCTCTAATGCCTTTTACATAAAAAAGGTACTCTTAGTAATAGTCGCTTTCTGTCGCCGTTTCTTCGGAAAATAAAATGGCTAAGGCCAATCAATAAGAAATGATTAGTCTTAAATAAATTATTACGAGTACGTTGAAATATGAAAATGAAGTTCAGTACAGATAGTGAGCATTAAATTTAGTCAAATCTTCTTCTTTAATGAAAATAAATTAGCGATATTTATTGCCTTTTCGAAATTGGGGGTATAAAAAGTTAATGGGAACGTATAGTTTAGAAGTTTCAAAAGTACAAAATAGACAAGTAACACAAACAGGTTTAACGAGTCAAGGAGAAGGCAGAGTAAATTTTTGTCCTGAAGATGAATTTACTAACGCTGTCGTTGACTGACCCTGTACGTACCAAAATAAATTCAAAATAACAATTGCTGAAAATGCCTACCACCACGTTCAATACATTTATTGCACCTACGTAGCATATTTAAATTGACGTCAGTGAAAACATCAGCAGGAAACCGCTCCTGATACAATCTTGAAGCGGCTCTTCCATTGCAATGAACTTCGCCATAAATTAATAGCATATCGGCTTATTCGGCGAAAGTATAATCCATGATTCACTGACGAGACAATATTTTATTGACAGATTTTTGACAACTAGATAAATTTTAACAAACTAACGCCAACGTGATCAAACTGCGCAATAGGAATCAATTAATGTATCCGACTTAGTGCCGGTTTCCGAGGAAACGGTGACAGATAGCGACTATTACCAAGAGTGCCTTTTTAATGTAAAAGGCATTGGAGAATCATAATCAGGTATAAAAATGGCAAGAAATTGACGCCGTAGGGTCAAATTTACCCAAATACCCCCTTGATTTGTACGCCCCTGGTTAAAGGTGACAAAGTCCGGAAGACTCAAATTGATGAACCTATCAACTACATTTCATGTTTCAAAATTGGTGGCGATTGCTGCAGTAGTACCGAAGCTATAAAACGAAGAGTAGTTTTTGAAGCTCATCTTCGAAGGGCCCTAGCTCCCTAAGGAAGCGTTTCCGGACCCATATTCATATGAACTTTTGTTCTTATTTTCGTGTGTTTTATCTACCGTAGAAGTTTGTAACATGATCACCGGAACACCCTGTATACGAAATCGTCTGTGAGTATATCTGAGAACATTGTCATAAAACGAAAGCCTTTGGAAATGCCTGTAGCCACCACATTACTACGACAACCATTCCTCACCGTAACTCTACATTCCATAATTATTTCCTTTGAAAATGCCGAACGCACGGCGTCCGGTTTTTAGTTAAGTTTTCTATAGTTTATAGATGTTTGTATATATCCAGCGTCATGGTTTTCGTCTTGTATTTTTTCGATACGGTAGTCGATAGTTTACAATTCGTTTTTGGAACATAACGCGTCTTATATGAGATTAGATAGATATAAGTAGAAACAGCTTTCATGTTTGTGCTGTCCAGAAAAAAAATAATTAACGTATATGCGCATTTATGTGTTAGAAGATATTGTAATGATGATTGTTAACTCTGGATTGTTTTGTCGTCATTTTGATGTACGTTGCTTTCTCAGTATTATCGTGTATTTTAGTTTGTTAAATTATCCTCATCCACTTGTATATTATTATTATATAGTTGTGATACTTATAATGGTACTATGTACATAAGAAAAAGTACTCTTCATAAAGTGGTTTCAGTTTGTTTCTGTACCGATGTTGTGCAATAATTTCACGTTACACGAAATCACACAAAGGACTTCTCCTGTGTCTAATGCAGAGTAGCTTTCTGATCTTGTTTTTTTAGCAACAGACTGCTAGTTCAAATGCTGCTAGAGCAATAGCACGATCCTAATCAAACAGTGGCCATGAACCATGATCATGCCAAAATCGAATCGATTTTCAATTTTCACGTCATTTTCGACAAAAAACAATTTATTGAAGGGTCTAATGCAAGAAGTGCCTAGTCACATTTTTTTTTTTTTTAGAAAAACACTTTTAAAGATTATATTTCTCTCTAAAAATATGACTGTATTATTATTATTTCAAATAAAGATTTGATTTGCTATAATCTTGTACTTTATTACTTTTAAAGTGGGCGGCTTCTAAGTAAAAGCTATAGTTTAGTGATCTGCTTTCCAAGATTGTTTCAAAAATGGACTTGGGCACTTCTTATATATTGGACTCTTCAATTTATTATTGTCGTATACCTATGAAAAAGTTATATGTTAGTTTGTTTGAGGTCTGGAATACTATACATCTACGATTGAGTCGGTCTGATAACAGTAAGGATTTTGGCTTGTCTTTGGATATTGAGCGATGGAACAGAATTACTGGTGGATCAATTAATTCGCGAATTTTAAGGAAGAAATCAAACTGCTTAATTTTATTACTGAATCGATTCGATTAAGACTCTGCTACAAATCAATCATCACTTTGTTGGTATCATCTAGGTACTTTTTATTCTATTAGGTATTTGCTTTACAAAATATGCCTCGAGGAGACTTTTTTCACGAACGCAATCTGTACTCTTTATTTATTATATGTATGTTTTTAAAACAATAAAATTAGATCTCTTATATAATAAAGCCCTTCTTTGTCTGCTCAAGATTTTCCTATCACCATTTCCTTCTACAGGGTGTCCGAATATTCGACCGACAATCGACAATGCTTGATAAGTTATAGAACCTACTCTGTAGCAACAGCAAGCAACTCAAATCATTTTATTGAACTGCTGCCCAGACATGAATCGGTTAAATTTTACGCTCACCGCCAACACAACGCAACGGATTTTCCGCTCGTGTAGTTTGGCTCTTATTCTGTAGCAACTAGCAACAGTAACCAAGTTTTTAACATTCACTTCACTGACATTCACTTATTCCTTCTTCACGAACGCCAAAAGAACAACACATAACAAGAGTAAAGTGATTTAATCAAATCTATTTAGTGATTTGGTTTCAATCACAGACCACAACAACCAAATCTGTGAACCAAATGAACCAACTCAATTCTGCCAAATGTCAACTGCTAGGTTAGAATTAAATGTCTTGTCACTCTTGTCAGTGCAACTGCCGCTTACTTAACCTAGGAAAACCTTCAGTTTGAAAAATTCAAAACTTCAAAACAGAAAACTAATTGAAATAGGTGGTAATTTCAGTAGAATGAATAATGACCTTTTTATGAATGATACGTTAGATAACATCAATTTTTCTCAAGATTTAATCCCCAAAGATGTGGTCGCGATCAAAAACTCGCAAAATAAACCACGGAATGCAACACAGAATTTGGCATCAGAAGAAATTAAAGAAAAGGAAATATCATTTGATGATTCTATATTTCTTTCAGGATCATTAGAGAATGATGTGAGTAATGAAAAAGAAAACACACCGATAATATCTAACAAAGTAGACGTATTAAACGAGGTTCAAAGTAGAAAAGGAAAACAATCAAATGAATTCATCAAAGATACATACTTCAGTGAACCTCTCTGTTTACAAACAAAAGATGCAGAACAAACAGGCATATCAGGAAACACACCCAAGAAAGAAAAAGATAGTTTGTCTAATGAAGCATCTCAGTTTGATTTTGATAATGCTTGTAAACTATCCTCATGGGGTTTTCCCAACGAAATATTACAAAAGTATGAATCCAAAAACCTACACAAAATGTTTCGATGGCAAGTAGAGTGCCTGAATAAACAAGATGTCTTAAAGAACTATAAAAACTTGGTGTATGCAGCACCTACCTCTGCTGGCAAAACATTGGTAGCAGAAATATTGGCTATAAAAACTGTCCTGGAAAGGAAAAAGAAGGTAATTTTCATCTTGCCTTTTATATCAATTGTCCAGGAGAAAATGTACTATTTTCAAGATCTTCTAGGAAGCAGTGGTGTTAGAGTAGAAGGCTTCATGGGTTCATATAACCCACCAGGAGGATTCAACGCTGTCCAGGTAGCTATTTGTACAATAGAAAAGGCTAATAGTTTAATCAACAGACTACTCGAAGAGGAAAAAGTGTCAGATGTTGGAGCGATTTTAGTTGATGAGATCCACATGCTTGGAGATCCTAGTAGAGGTTACCTACTTGAATTACTTCTGACTAAGCTACTATACATTTCAAAGAAGAATGAAAACATCAAGTTGCAAATAATTGGAATGTCTGCTACTCTGCCAAATCTGGATCAGTTAGCTAAATGGCTCAATGCCGAATTGTACACTACCGATTTCAGGCCTATACCTTTATATGAACTAGTCCATGTTTGTGGAGAGATTTATGATAAGGATTTGAAACTTGTAAGGAAATTAAAACAATTGGAAGGAGTTGCTACAGATACAGATAACATCTTACAGCTCTGCTTAGAAACAATACAAGAGTCTTGTTCCGTTTTGATATTTTGTCCTACAAAAAATTGGTGTGAAAGTTTGGCTCAGCAGATTGCAGTATCATTTTGCAAATTAGGTAATATAAAATTGTACATAGGAAGGTCCTTCAGAAATATAACACATTTAATTAACTAAGAAAACTTATTTTTAGGCAATGCAAAAAACCAATGGGGTGAATTACTGAGATTACAGCTCAATACAAATTTGATAATGGAGGTGTTAGAACAACTTAAATTCTGTCCAGTTGGATTAGATGATTTGTTATGTAGAACAGTCTCTTTTGGAGTTGCATTTCATCATGCTGGCCTAACTATGGATGAAAGGGACATCATTGAAGGTATGATCACTCAAACAAATGCATAATAGATGCAATGTAACCTCAGGTCTTCAGGTTCACCAAAAAAAAAATCTATTCTTTATTTGGTTTCCCATTAGAATGAAACATGCCACTATTTTCAAGTTTCATTCTCATTTAGCAAAAGTAAAATCCTTATTTAGCTTTCTATCAAGACAAATCCTCATGCTCTGGATAATTTGAGAGTGATAATTAGAAATCTTGCTACTGTTTTGAGTTTCAGTCTTGAATAACAAAAATTAGAATCCTTATTCAGCTTTCTATCAAGATGAAATCTCATGTACTGGATATTTGAGAGTGATAATTAGAAATCTTACCACTGTTTTGAGTTTCAGTCTCGTTTAACGAAAATTTGAATTGTTATTTAGCTTTCTATCAAAATGAAACCTCGTGTGCTGGATATTTGAGCACCATAATTAGAAATCTTGCCACTGTTTTGAGTTTGAGTTTCATTTAATGTAGAGTTCTTATTTAGCTTTCTATCACAACAACACCAATCCTACTCTTTAACAAAACCATGTGTCCTGCATAATTTGAGGGTGATAATAAAACCAAATGTGTGATAATAGACAAATATTTAAACGAGACACCAATTACTTTTTTGGTTAATAATGACAAAATTGAAGTAGTTACATCAATCAAATATCTGGGCATATATGTAGTTGAAGATAATTTTGATTATATTATTTCAAAAAGATTCAACAAGATAAATTAATTTTATAGAATTTCCCAAAGCCTTAGCGTTTATTCTGAAAAAGTGTGTACAACACTACAAATCTTCATTTATTGTATTGCTCATCTATTTTATATACTGCAAATGAAGCCATATTCAAAAAATTACAGGTGTTGTAAAATAAAGCTTTGAGGATAATTTTGAAGAATAAAAGTATAAGCTCACAAATGTAAGTTATATGTTCAAAGAACTTCCATGGTTGAATATAATAGTATAGTATATATGAGGTAATGACCATAATAACTGATGCGTTGAAGTTTGCATCAAGAGCTGTATGCAAAACAACCATTTATTACCGGAATTTTTAGATAATTTTATAGAATTAAACAATCACTATCATACCTATTTGACTAGAGGAAATATAGATTTTCACCTGCAAATTTACAACAGCAATATGGTGTTTCAAAAAGTGTTATAAAAATATAATTGATTAATAATATTAAATCAAGTTCCAATTTGAAAGAATTCAAGACAAAATCGAAAAAGTATTTCTTGGATATACAAAATTTATGATGATGTAATCTTATAAATAATGTTCTCAGCGAATTAAGTTAGTTTGTATTATTGATAACAACTGTATTGTAGCCATTATGCAAAATAAATCTATACTACCACTTCTAACAAGACAAAACCTTGGGACATGGCAATTTGAGGATGAAAATTACAAATCCAGCCCTCTTTTTTTAGCTTAAGTCTGATTTAATAAAAATCTAAATACTGATACAGAAGAGATAATTTTGAAATCTCCCAAAAAATGAATATGAGCAACAGTCAACTTGAAAGACTTATGTCAAAGTAGACCTAATTAGGCTTTTGTTTTCAGTCTTCTTGATACACTTGCTCACTCATTCAAGCTTAAGCATACACTCAACACAATTTGCGAACCTGTTAATGCAAAATGACGCGTAATTTTCGTGTCCAGTAAACCGGATGACGCTTGTTATTTGGGTTCTAGAGTCATTTGGAAACTTTTTTGTCATTGCACCATAACTCTAAACTAGGAGGCATCGACGGTAGAGGGGGCTGAATAGTAGTAGATTTGGTAGAAGGACGCGTTACAACGTTTTTTTGCACAGTTTGCATTTATTTACCGCCATCAGTATTGTGATAACAAGGGGTATACTCGTTGTGTTTGTGTGTTGTTGCTTTCAGGCGCGTTCCGCAGCGGCGCGTTGCGCGTCCTGGTGGCCACGTCGACGCTGTCTTCGGGCGTGAATCTGCCGGCGCGGCGCGTCATCGTGCGCACCGCCGTGTTCCATCAGGGCAGGCCCTTAGGGCCGCTCACCTACCGGCAGATGATCGGCAGGGCGGGCCGCATGGGCAAGGACACCGTGGGCGAGAGCATCCTGGTGTGCCAGAGGAACGACTACCGCGTCGCCAAGGCGCTGCTCAACGCGCCCCTAGCGCCCGTCCAAAGCTGTCTGCAGGGCGCCGGGAAGCTCAAGAGGGCCGTGCTGGAGGTGGTCGGTAAGTATGGATAGATAGAGATGCTGATACACTGTACTTATATATAGGCCACAGGGTGGTCCAATAAGCGCGCGGTACTCTCTAGCGGCCTTACCGTCTAAATTAGAAGAAAATGGCTTTCATAAAAAACTTTTCTATTATCTATCTATTATCTGGCCAACGGTTCTGAAGCTACTGGAGTGGTCCCTGTTCTCGGGGACCAAATAGGTGTGGGTTCGTTGAGGAGATAAACCAGGTCGCAGGAACAGTACTTTTAACACGACAGAACAAATGGAAAACTTAAAGATAACCCGGTGTCGACCTGTCCGCATCTCACGTCCAGGGCCGACTGACCGACAGTGTCCGTTTGACACTGACAAACTAACCCCTCAGCGCACACTTCTCACCAAGTTTTCGCCATCGACCTGCACTGTAACCATTATTTGTATCGCGAACCACAGCACTCCGGGGTATCGGTAAGAGGAGTATATAGTTGTAAAAAAACATGGCCGATTTCATTCATGAAATAGCCATGGGCGTGCGGATTTTACGTGAATACTTCAGGGATATGAAGGGTCTTTCCTTTTGTATAAATGTTCATTTTTAAGGGCCGGTTTCTCAATGTCCAGTTAAAGTGTCAGATACCAGATAGCATTGCTATGGATACAACTGTCAGATAAGGTTTACGTGACTTCGTAAGTTTAGCCTTCAATCGTTTAAACAATTTATCTATCAGTTGCTGTTATCTTGCAGATAAATATTTAACTGGACATTGAGAAACCGGTCCTAAATAAGATAATAACAATAATGGCGACGAAATACAGTGTACCTAACGAGCTGACAAGACAATAAACTCGACAAAACAGACATTCAAATAGTTTGGGACAATCTGTAGAAGGATTATAAACACGACATACAAAACGCCACTGGTATTTCGATATTTCCAGACAGAGAGAGAGAGAGAGAGAGAGAGAGAGAGACAGACAGACAGCAACATAAAGTTGGTGGCACGGCGGCCATTAGCAAGATTTAATTTCCATGGCAACGGCATGGTAGCAGATCCTCAACCAACAAGGTTCCCTGACAAGACGTTGGATGACAGGATTCGTGAGTTGTTGCCGATTCACCTGAAGTTGATGATATCTTCAGAAAATATGTACATTTTGTAACAGGCAGATTAAGAAATATCGGTTATTAAATAAAAATACATTAACAACTATATTAAAGTAGCTATAAAAATATCATTGCTGTTACCGTTAATTATGCTTTTTTTATAAATAAACTTTTCAACATGGAACATTTTTGTCCACATTCCTTTTGCAGCTTCAGATCCTTTGGTCAGATAATAATAACATTCCACTCTGCCTGGCTTTTGTTGTTAGACGTATGAATGTTTGATTTGATCCATTTTGGTTTACTGTAGTAAACTGTTATATTTTAGTTTTATTTTGTCATATTGTTTTCGTCCGACGAATTATTTTGAAATTGATCATGACATAGAATCATTAACTATTTAACGTTGCACAGTTCCAATATCCAACATGGAGATATCGATATGAATCTCCTTTTGGTCGTCGTTATGGGGTGACGTCATAAGTTGTTTTGCAGCTAGCGGCGTGGCGTCGACCCCCGAAGACGTCGACTTGTTCGCGCGGTGCACCTTATTGGCCGCCACGAACGCACGTGGTGATTCAAACTCGGACTCGGACGCTGAAGAAGCCTTAGAAAATCCTATCGAGGAGGCCGTCACGTTCCTCAAGGATAATGAATTCATCAGGTTGCAGAAACAGGACGACGGCACCGAAACCTATGCGGCTACGTCTTTAGGTATGTTACACCGAAACCGCTAACGTTCACTTTCATTAACACACACCCACACACATACATACAAAGTGACTAATATATATAACTGTTTTTAATATGAAAAAGGTCTTTCAAGAATTATAAGTAACACGCAGATGTCAACATCAACAACAACTAGCAAATTTTAACAGTAACTAAGTGTGTAGCGTCTGCTGTTGCAGCTGACATCTAGTTTAATCACTTCTTACTTCGATCAAAAAAATGTACATTTGTAAATTTGACTGCCTACTGAATGATTGATAGGCCCGCAATCAAGATTTCACTTCGGGAGGGGGCTCACTTTTTTTTATATAGATGAGCAAACCGCGGAGGCAGAGCCTAAAACCAGAGTACCGTGGCTGCTGTGAAAGGGTTATGTTAGGGGAAGTTTGTTAACGCGAGATTTGAATGGGCCAATACTCGCACGCCCAATAAATACATCTGGCAGTCCATTCCAAGCCTTGGATACCCTGGGAATGAATATGCAGTTGTACCGCTCGGTTCTTGACGTATGATGAACGACCGCCTTAGGATGAGATGCAGCGGTCGCGCGGGTGCATCTGATAGGAGCGGTGAGCAGCGGAACGATAGAGGATACTTCAAAGGAGCAGATTCCGTTTGAAGATCGGTAGAAGAGCGACAGGTCACCAACAACACGCCGATGAGAAAGTGGCTGGAGGTGGCGCGTTAACGCTGGATTGCCAATTAGTCGAATTGCCCTTCTTGGGACGGCATCTAGTATAGACAGAGTAGTAGGGGCAGCAGCTCCCCAGACATGAGAGCAATACTGCAGGCAAGGTCTTATCTGAGCTTTATATAGCGTGAGGAGGTTACATGGTGAAAAGTATTTTCTGGCTCTAAATAGGTACCCAAGCTTTTTACCAACAGCTGTTGCAATTGACGCGACGTGTTCGTGCCAGATCAGATTTTCTGTAATGTTAACTCCTAACAGGTTAAAGGAGTGACTCCTTGGCAGGGCCCGGTTGTTCATTAGAACCAGGTGTTGGCTTGGGTACTTCTTGTTTGATAGCGTACAATACTTGGTCTTGGAGGCATTAAATTTAACCATATTCTTGAGTCCCCAAGCGGTAATGGTATCGAGATCCTTTGAAAGTGAAGCTGCCACTGCCAGTCTTCTGCGTTCCAGCTCGACCACAGAGATCGGTCTATTGCTCATAATGCCTGCATGCAGCGTATTGACATCCGCAAAACTGTGGATTGGATTCGTAGTGCTAGAGAGTAGATCGTTAATGTGAAGCAGAAACACTGTCGGAGCCAATACCGATCCCTGCGGAACCCCGGCATTGATGCTATGGAAAGAAGGGGAAAAGCCGTTTACCTCGACAGAGATTTTCCGACCTAAGAGAAAGTCTGCGAGCCAACCGCTCACTAGCTTAATCATCTGACCTGCGGGTGGAGGTGTAAAAAACAAGAGCAGTCAGGTATCACCAACAACGTCCTATCGAAGGTCTTTTGTATCACCATTTTTGGCGAGCAGAAAAGGGGTTTTTTAGGTTTGCGTTTCTCACACACATCCTGAAGGAGTAGTAAAGAAGCGTCACCAGTAGAGCTAAAAAAAAAAGGTTTTTTTGGCGGCCCTACCTAAGGGGGACCTTTTGAGCATTCGAAATGTTCAAAGCCTATTTTTATCTACAGGCACCTGAGGGGGGGGGGCAAACGCCTAAATGCCTAATCCTGTATCCAATACTGTACAAAGTGAAACGACAAACGTTTGATACGATTTCAGATATGTATAACGGGAGGAACAAGTGAGAAATGACAAATGCTAAGGCTACTAGTTGCATCTATTTGGATGCGTCTTTAGCTTTGGATTAAAGATTATTTCAACAAAACTTCCTATGTTTGCTTTTAGCGCTTGTTGAGTTGAATTGAGTTTTTCTCACGAAATGTTAACAATCTGCTGTTCAAAATGAGTTTTATATTAGCGGTGGGATTATTTAGAACGAAAGCCTAATTCTGTTGGAATGTGATTTCAGGAAAAGCATGTTTGAGTTCGTCAGTAGCGCCGGATGAGGGGCTGGCACTCTTCACGGAACTTGACAAAGCCAGGCAGTGTTTCGTGTTGGAAACAGAACTGCATCTGATATATCTGGTAACGCCATACAGGTAGGTCTAGATAAATACATACAGGGTGCCATGATATTATAGGGAGCGATAGATAACTCATCGATACAAATTAAGTCTACATATAAAAATTAAAATAATTGCTTGCAATACATACAAATGAAAACAGCTTTATACTTTGCTTCCTTTTGCCCCACTTAATTTCCATTGATGACTTTATTAAAGATTTTAGATTTTTTACGTGTAAACCTCAGGATCCGGGCATCGGAGATTTTTCATTTTCATTGAACGACACTAAAACTCGAGACAGCGGACGGATTTGTAATTAGGATGCTCTAATTATCTAGGATACGAGGTTTCATTATCATACAAGATCAAATAAAGATTTTAGATTTTTTGCGGGTGAATCTCAGGATCCGGGCATCGGAGATTTTTCATTTTCGTTAAACGAGAGTGAAACTCAAAACAGCGGCCGGATTTGTAATTAGGATGCTCTAATTATCTAGGACACGAGGTTTGATCTTCATAGAAGGTCCAATAAAGATTTTAGATTTTTTGCTGGTGAACCTCAGGATCCGGGCATCGGAGATTTTCCATTTTCGTTGAACGAGACTAAAACTCGAAACAGTGGCCGGATTTGTAATTAGGATGCTATAACTATCTAGGATACGAGGTTTCATCCTCATAGAAGAACAAATAAAGATTTTAGATTTTTTGCGGGTGAACCCCAGGATCCGAGCATCGGAGATTTTTCGTTTTCGTTGAACGAAATAAACTCAAAACGGCGGCCGGATTTGTAATTAGGATGCTCTAATCATTTAGGATACGCGGATTCGTCCTCATAGAAGATCATTTAAAGATTTTAGATTTTTTGCGGGTGAACCTCAGGATTCGGGCATCTGAGATTTTTCATTCTCGTTGAACGAGACTGAAACGCAAAACAGCGGCCGGATTTGTAATTAGGCTGCTCTAATTATCTAGGATATGAGGTTTTATCCTCATAGCAGATTAAATAAAGATTTTAAATTTTTTGCGGGTGAAACTAGATTTTCTCCTATTTTTTTAAATGTAACCCCCCATATTTTATTATACTAAAAATTGCTTTCAATATGCTCTTCCATGTTGGATAGCACTTTATATATCTACATTTATCAGTCCCGAGATATTTCAATTTTTCTGCAAATTTTAAATAATTAATAATAACTCGCCCTGTATTTTCCCACTAGCGCCTGCCATTCCTGGGGCAACCTGGACTGGATGTTCTACCTGGAGCTGTGGCAGAAACTGCCGCGAAGCATGAAGAAGGTGGGCGAGTTGGTGGGCGTGAGAGAGTCGTACCTGGTGAGCGCGACCAGAGGCAAACTGCACACGGACACCACCAAATCCTACCACAAGCTGTTGGTGCACAAGCGGTTTTTCGTGGCGCTCGCCCTTCAGGACCTGGTGAGCGAGAAGCCTTTGGGCTGGGTGTGCGCCAAGTTCAGCTGCAACAGGGGATTGCTGCAGTCCCTGCAACAGTCCGCTTCCGTTTTCGCCGGTCAGTATGGACTCCAAATATGCAATAATACACGGGGTGTTTCATAAGTTGGGACTTTTTTTTCATACAGCGGATAGTACTCGCCAAAATGAGTGTCTTTTCCCAGTAACATATAAACG
Organism: Callosobruchus maculatus; assembly: GCA_951848785.1. NCBI lineage: Eukaryota > Metazoa > Arthropoda > Insecta > Coleoptera > Chrysomelidae > Callosobruchus > Callosobruchus maculatus. The sequence goes on from CATOUR010000052.1 coordinate 139,817, forward strand.
AAATATTTAGAGAAAACAAGATACTGACCATTAAAGGAATCCTCAATTCTAAGTCCGTCCCTGGGCAATTCCTCACCATATCATAGTAACACAACAAACAAGACAGCGCTAGCGGTGCCGATGACGGTGAAAAAACACTAAAACAGGCAGTTCGTCATACGTCGCGTTGCTGTTGCTACATCTGACGATCGGACTTTAAAAACAACAACAATGGCGCACGCTTACAACAATAATGAACTGGTGGACATGATTTTAATGTACGGTGAGTGTAGACAAAATACCGCTGCGGCTTCGCGAGTGTATGCCGATCGTTTCCCTAACCGTACTCACCCTGCACCTCGTCGATTTGTCTCGCTCGTGCAAAAAGCTAGAGACACAGAATGTCTGAATCCACATCGTGGTGGACGCGCTGGAAGACCTAGACAACCTCGTATGGTCCAAATTGAAGAAGACATCGTAAACCGTACTTTTACCTGTAAGACGCCTGCGACAGGACCGCACTTACAACTTCGTAGCAACCAAATAGTGAGTACTTGCTTGACATTTTTTTTACTGTTTTGCTGCTGGTTCACCGTGTATTAGCTTTGCTGTTTCAAGGGCCGTTGCTTCTAAAGAGGAAAGTCCCAACTTTTAGAACACCCTGTATAGAGACGATTAAAAAATTTTAAATTTGATATGAATCACCTTGTATAACCGTCAGAATGTAAGTGAATATATTTTAACGTTATAACCGTCAAGGCTTTCCTACCATGATCAGGTAACAGCCCACAATCTTCCGTCCACTCACTGTTGGCCCTCCCTGTATACTTTCTTATTTGAATAAATAAAAACATCTATTATTATTATTTTTATTATGAATGCAAATGGACTAGTATCATGGGTTTTAAAACAATGGTTACATCATTATAACCTCTTATTGTATACAAACATGGGTGTATTGTCGCATTTGGTTATTCTCTGCATCGTTTTGTTCACTAGTGATTCCACTTTAAAGTTTAAAAAAAGGAATTTAAATTCACCCAATGGGTGCGATGCGCGCCATACAGCAGCAGTGCACTGTTGCCTCGTCAACTTCCAAATCGCGGTATTGACGCAATTTTCACGGAGTCGAACCTGAACGCCTGTACGCACGGTGCAGTTCAGTCAACCATCCAAGCGCTAACCGCGCACAAGGCTGCTGCTGCCCCACTATCGAAGGCAGACGCTGTTTATCGCGCAGCCACGTTGGTCCCCATTTTTGCCGCTTACGCAGGCTCTCAAAACCGTAGGTCACGGATCTGGACCAGCTAACATAGATTTTTTTCTCATCAACATTAAAAAATCCAGCCTCAGTGTAATAGTCCGATTAAATTTGACGCCACCTCTTGGGCCATATCGCGGCCACTATGCGACCTTCCACGATCATGAAGGTACCGCTGAATCATTTCTTTTAGGGCTGTCCAAACAAACATAGTTCGTGTTTTCTCCTTCTAACCTATGCGAATTCGTTGGCTTCACTGGCCGTATATACCGGGTGTCCCAGAATTTCCTTGACACGTAATATTTTCGTTACGAAAAACGGTTCAAGCAAGAACTGAGTGGTACTTTTGAAGGTACTATAGGGTCTATCATACCATGCATTCAAAATAGCACCCCATAAGTTTTCCTACATAAATGATATCCTCATTTTATTCAAAAACTTGTGGTACCTTTAATTTTATATGTAAACTTATTTTTTCCGTAAAATCATAAGCATAAGACAAATGACATGATAATTTGTTTGGCGCCTAATATTTTTGTAACAAAAATGGATAAAAAAGAAAAGTAAGTGGGTTTTTCAAGGGTAGTAATGACCTATCATTCCTTGCTTATAAATAATTTTTTTCTTACTTAAACCCCTGGAATCCACCCTTAGCTAGTTCTTTCATATTTCAATCCACAATTTTGCCTGGAAAAATAAATTCTTTACTTGAATTTAATTATCGTAGTGCCTTACTTTTTATGCCCCTACTGCAATTTATCGTTAATTTTGGCGCCCGTGTGTGGGGCACACCCTGCACACGGGGTTGGCGCGGCTCGATGTAACCATAAAACTTTTTCACGTTTTTGCACTCAGTTTTATTGTCACTTTTTTTTTATTAGTTGATTCATGATAATAAAAAAATATTTTCCATACATGTGTTTTAATTAATTTATGCTTACGATTCCATGGATTAAACGAAAAAAATTAACGATAAATTGCAGGAGGGGCATAAAAAGTAAGGCACTACGATAATTGCTTTCAAGTAAAGAATTCATTTTTCCAGACAAAATTGTGGATTGAAATTTGAAAGAACAAGCTAGGGGTGGATTCCAGGGGTTTAAGTGAGAAAAAAATGGTTCATAAGCAAGGAATTATAGGTCATTCACTACCCTTGAAAAACCTACTTGCTTTTCTTTTTTATCCGTTTTTGTTACAAAAATATCAGAGGTCAAACAAATTAACATTTCATTTGTCTTATGCTTATGATTTTATGGAAAAAATGAGTTTGCATATAAAATTAAAGGTACCACAAGATTTTAAATAAAATGGGGATATCATTTATGTAGGAAAACCCACGGGATGCTATTTGAAAAAAAAAGTTGGGGTGAGTTTTAGGGGTTGATGTACAAAAAAAAAATGTTTTGAATGCATGGTATGATAGATCCTATAGTACCTTCAACCGTACCACTCAGTTCTTGCTTGAACCGTTTTTCGTTACGAAAATATTACGTGTCAAGGAAATTCTGGGACACCCGGTATAAAACTATGTATCTATTTTTTAGCATGTGTAGATGATGCATCGAACATTGGGACTTAATTTAGAACGGCAACACGGCACGCATACCCGTCTTCAGATTGACTCTCCTATAGTACCATGACGTCGCGCGACTAGAGGAATTCAAATATGTTTCCCATTTCCCCGACTTTCATGTGCTCAAAAAAATTGCAGAAGGTTTTTATGCCATACTCTATCATATACAATCATAAAAAAATCATGATACTAGTCGATTTTAATATGATTTTGTGCTGACCTGGTGCCGGCAGGTATGGTGAGCTCTTTCAGTCGCCAGTTGGGCTGGAGCAGCGTGGAGCTGTTGGTGTCCCAGTTCCAGGAGCGTCTGCAGTTCGGCGTGAGCAGGGACCTGCTCGACCTGATGCGCCTGCCCATCCTGAACGGCAAGATCGCCAGGACGCTGTTCAACGCCGGCGTCGAAACGGTCGCGCAATTGGCCAACGCCAAACCCGCCCACGTGGAGGAGGTGCTCTACAAGGCCACGCCCTTCGAAACCGTTAAGGGCAAGGAGGGGGAATCCGAGTACGCCCAGAAGCAACGGAACAAGTTCAGGTAGGATCTCGATTATGATCATAGTAAGGAAGCGATTAAAAGTGGCTATTGGCGATTCCAATTACCGATGAGGGCGCTGGCGTTTGTAAACAAATATGGAGGATAGCAGGTATCCTGCACGTTGTGACACGCTTTTGGAGGAAATGCGTGGCAATGAATGCTTTTATCATAGTCTTTTTTGGAGTGGCAACCATAAACACTACAGTTTGTATCAAACTTGCTAGCCTTTCTTGATTTGAAGCCTGATGTAGATGCCATATTCATGACAATAGCGTATGAAGAAGGTACGAAGAAATATTCTAACACACTATATACCAATTAACAAAGCACAAACTCGAAAACACGACTGAACGAAGAAACATAAACGGCATATAAACGGTTAATGGCATGTTAATTGTGTGTCGTCCGAAATTCGAGTACCTGCTTTGTCAGTGTAGATTTTAGCCGCTAGAGGTCTCATCGATTTTTGGAATTGCCAATAGGGTCACTGACGTTTAGTGTGCTATACATACCGACTATAAACCTAGGTAGACACATCTGTTTACAAAAATATTTAGTCGGAACATTGTTGCCAGAGAGCCAAATTCATGAAATGCATGTCCATTGTTTTCAGTATCATTAGACCTATTGAAGATAGGGCCTAGAGTAAAATTTAGAAATATAATTCTTGAGCAATGCCTATAAATCCTCATCCCATTTCTGCTTACCTGTGCCCACCGCTGGTCATTACTTGTTGCGACGTTAACAAATGTACAACGCTGTGATGAGAGGTCTAACTAGGTTTATAGTCGTTGGCTATACACTTAATCAGTACTGGAACTTATAAATCATAGTAATGAGTTTCCATATAACAAGGTCACATTCTGAGACGATTTCTGAAGGGCAGTAGAATATTATTCCTGGACTGATCTTGCTCTGATGAAAGTGAGTGTGATTAACACGAAGACAAGAACAAAAAATACGTCCATTCCATCTAATGCTTTGGCAATTGTTTTCTCAAAATATTGATTATACTGGTATGCAGAAGTATAATACTAGTCACTAGTTTAATAGTCAGTGGCTATACATTTGACCAGTGGGAACTGGTAGATCATAATAATAAACTATAGTAAGTTGCCAAGTGATATTATACGAGTATAACTGTGGAAATGGAGGGTCACCCAATACTCGAGTCACCTTCCGTCAAAGCATCGTCAAAGTTTTGGGGATCAACATCAACAATAACATGTCCTGATACGATCACGTCGTCAGTATTGCTAAAACGGCATCCCACAAGCTTGGAGTTCTTGGAGTTTTGTTTCGCTGTTGGAAGTTGTATACACCAGAGCAACCACTGCTGCTCTATCAAGGCACAGATCCGACCATCGCTGGAGTATTGCTCCCATGTGTGGGGATGCGCTCCGAAGCACTCTCTAAAGCTTCTGGCATTCTTCTGGGCACTATCCAGAAGAGGGCTATTAGAGTAATCGATACGCCTAATCTCACAAAGGGTCTCCACAGCCTGGAAAATCGAAGAAGGGTGGCTGATCTGTCCTTTTTTATAGAATCTATCACCCAGATAACGCCGAAGGCTGTCCGAACGAGGAACACTAGAGAGGCTCTACAAGCTCATCCACAAGGTCGAAGTCCTTACTCCCTGAACCAGTCTCCTCCAGCATTCCTTTTTTTTTGAGAACTTCGACGCTGTGGAATAAGCTACCGGGGAATTTGTTTCCCGACGGCTACAACCTGCAGCGCGTTAGAAAATCTATCGTACACCGACACTTATCCCCACTCAGCGCTTCTACAGCGCCATAGGCTGTTTCAGCCTTTGCGGGAGACTGACTTTAAAAAAATATAATTTATTTTTTTCCTGTGACAAGATCTCAGACATACAAATTCACAACAAGATCACATTCTTATGGGACGATTTCTGAAGGACAGTAGAGCATTCCTGGGCTGATCTAGCTCTGTTCAAAGTGAGTGTGATCAACCAGCAGACACGAACCAAGAACGAAAAAAACTTTCATGCTTTCTAACGATTATTCAATAGTTTTCTCAAAATATTTATTATTCATTATGCTGGTATGTAGAAGTACAAACCGACTAACTGTCTTCCTTTTCTAAACGCGATGCAGAAACGTCTGGGTAACTGGTAAAGAAGGACTGACAGAGAGAGAAGCTGCAGAGATGCTAGTGAACGAGGCCAGAAAGTATCTGAAACTGGAGATGGGTTTGGTGGATGCCAAGTGGAATGCAGATACTTCTGAAGAAAATGTGGAAGTGACTAATGTTGCAAAAGATACACACCAGGAGGTAAGTGTTGTTTGACTATTGTTATTTCGTCACAGATATTATATTCATTGGTTGCCTTTCAGGCAAATGTTCTTTTACTTTTCTTTTCATATATATTTTTTCTGTCCAATTCAACTATCCCTTTCATGAATATAAAGGGTTCTTCAATAAGGACGGGTTGATGTTAAAATGAAATAAAACAAGCTGTGTATGAGATATCAAATAATTTTTGTTTTTATTTGGAAGGCTCATGTATGCCATTAGGTGTGAAATATCACATCGTTCAAATGTCCTCCGCGGCTTCTCACGGTGGCACGGATCCGAGTGGTCCAATTTTCAATCACTCTGCTGCATAAATCTGGCTGAATTCGAGCCACGGACTGGATTATGTTTACCTTAAGGGCAGCGGTAGACTCCGGCTTATTGGCATAGACCTGTGACTTCAGAAAACCCCACAAGAAAAAGTCTAGTGGGGTTAAATCGCACGATCTTGGTGGCCAATTCACGTCACCTCTGCGAGAGATAACCATACCCCCACATCGTTCGTGCAGACCAATAACGCCGCCGACCCAGAATCCGCACCAAACAGTAACTTTCTGTGGATGCATTTTTGCTTGGTGAATCTCGTGAGGATTAGCATTGTCCCATATACGGCAATTCTGCTTGTTAACATAGCCATTCATCCAAAAATGCGCCTCGTCACTAAAGATGATTTTTCGGCCGAAATTGGGGGATTGGTTATATCGCCTTTATATGGACCCATCCAATCCCATACTTTTTCAATAGGCGATAAATCGGGTGACTGTGGAGGCCAGGGCAGTACCCTGACATTAGCTTCATGTAAGATCCTCATCGATACCTTTGCAATATGAGAATGCGCGTTATGTTTCAGGAAGAAACCCTTTTCGAGGCCTCGGACATCTAGATGGGCAACTCGTTTTTCATCTTTATAACCATAGCAATATGGCGTTAAATTTACATTACCATGAAATTATAATAGTAGTTCTATTATTTTTAGTATTTCTACTACTAAAATCTTATAAGATTATAAGCTAAATGACATGATGTGTCTTGAGTCATTAATTTTAACTTAACACATTCTTGATACTATCAAGGTGTCTAATGAATTCTAATTGTACAAGTATTCAAGTTTGAAGATATATACTTATATATCAAAGCTACTCTCGTTCCACCCGTAGTGTGGCAAATAAAAGGAATATATCTGTTTCAGCCATCAACAAACCAAAGAGAAGTAAACAGGAAAAACGAGCAAGATAAGGCGGAAGAAACAGAAAAACAAACATCTGAAGAAACCCCGAAAGCAGAAGACTGCAAAGACGTCGAAATGTCAATACAGAACGTTTCAAGCGATTGCTCTTTGTTCGGCAGCGAGACCAACATATCCAACTCTTCTATTAACGAACCATTGCCAGAATTATTGAAAAACGAAGAAATCGGCAACAAACGTTCACCAGAAGATAACCAAAATATGCCCAACACTTCTATTCGTGAATCATCGCATGAGTTTTTGAAGAGCAGTCACAGTGAAGAGATCAGTAACAAGAACGCATTACAAATTGTTGAAAATGATAACCAAAATATGCCCAACTCTTCGATTCGTGAATCATCACTTGAGTTTTTGAAGAGCAATCACAGTGAAGAGATCAGCAACAAGAAAATTGCCGAAAACGGACAAGCAGATGGTAGCCAAAACGTCTTGAACGCAACTTACGTTAAAGATGACTTTGATTCGTTCTCGAACGTGAATTTGTCAGAGATCGAAAGAGCCGTATCTTCAAACGGGCACAATAAAGATTCGCCTTCCAAACGAAGAGAAGTCTCGGACGCTCTATCTTCATCTTCGTCCAGAGAGCTGAACATTTCCAGCGGTTCTGCGTGCAGCCCAGTCAACGTGACCCTGGACAATATGCAATCTGACGAGAGCCTGTTCGATTCGTTCAATCTTCACCTGAGCGGCAGCTCTTCCGAAGAGAAGAACGTCGTCGTCGGAGCAGAGATGGACACGATGGCCGTCCTGCAGAACGCCTTCGCCGAATCCTTCGACAAGAATTGCAGTTCGGACATTTTCGATACGTCAGAAGATGAAGCGGAATCGAAGAAAAGGAAGAACGCAAGCATGGGCGCCGCCACGCCTAGTAAGAAGTTGAAAAGCTGTGTAGGGGTAGAGTCCATTCCTGTAAGCTTGTCTTTTGCCGAAGACAAATTCTGTGACGGTGATGCGGTGGATTTGAATCGGATCGAACTTGTAAACGTTTGTGATGATTCGGCTCTGTTTGATCTGTTTGCCGGTGAATTGAAGCGACAGCGTAGGTTTTCTCTGTCTTTGGCCTGTAGCAGAGTTGCGGAGACCAAGGCGACTATAGGATTGGGTATGTGTAACAATATTGTCACGACTGCCACTTTTTCTGTACTCCAAGGGATCAAACTGGACGTAACTTTCACCGTTTTAGTTCACTACTAAATATCTCAGCTACAACTCAACTACTACCGCCACGCTACTCGTGGCGCGTTATATACACTTTATCGAACCATCTAGAGAATTTGAGACATTATTTTAGGAAGCGGGTAATCGTTGCCGATTTGTTAGGAAACAAAACTCAAGCTAGATGGCTGGGTAGCGGCAAATAAACAGCAGAGTGTACTCTTAAAACTCTATTTCCAAGCTTTCGGGATCATTTGATCCCTTCTTCAGGGCTACAAATACAATTTAGCAATCAGCAACATTAGAAAAATTAAGATTGAAAAGTTTTTACTTACAAAAGTTTGTGAGGATGTTGCTGGAAGATGTTATAAAACAAGCCAAAAGAGCAAGTAACAACACATATCTTGCATGAAGCACGTTATACAGACACAGAAATTTACGAGAGACATCTAGATGACATTCTAGAACGCCCATCCGTCATTCCCGAAAACTCTAGACCAGCTCTAGACGATTCGATGACGTTTACACATCAAAGATCTAACCTAACACTTTGACTTTACAATATGACAACTAAAACACGAATACCAGAATATACAGTATGTTACAAAATATAAGTTGATGGTAGTAGTATAGATTTATTTAGCATAATTGCTACAATACAACTGTTACCAGGATTACAAACTAACTTAATTTGCTGAGTACATTTATAAGATTACATCACTACATATTTTGTGTATCCAAGGAATACTTTTTCAATCGTATCTTGAATACTGTCAAAGTGGTACGTGATTTAATATTATTGTCCAATTTATTAAATTCCTATAATCCTTTTTTGGAACACCGATTCATTTGTAATATTGCAATTGCAAATATGTAGGCGAAAAATATATATTTCATCTAGTCGAATAGTTATGATACTGATTATTTAATTCTATTAAATTATCAGGTTCTTTTAATATATAACTTACCTTTGAGTACTTTTATCTATTTTATTTTACTTATTCAAATTTATTCTCATTGTTTTATTTTGCAACACTTGTAATTTTGAGTTACATACAGCGTTGTACACAATTTTTTTTATCTTTTTAGGTATTTTTGGAATAATATAATCAAAGTAATCTTCTCGGTAATCTTCAAATTTTGATTTACTATCTACATATATCCCTAGATATTTGATAGATGTAACTCTCAGAGTAACAACTGAACATAGAGGTAGTAAACAAACCACTTCTTCCATCATCTTTTGACACTTCAGCCTCCAAACATTGATTAGCTGTGACTTCGCAGTGACAATTCAAATTGTAAACAATGCTGGGTAACGCCAACTAACCTGAAAATTCTTCCAATGCAACCCATGTTACAAACACTGCACTTTCTGAGTTCCATCTCGAAAAACTGTTAAACTCCACTCCAATATAGCACAGCAAGTCTGTAAAGCTTCACTACAGTTACCAATAAATAGCAAATTTGATTTTACTGATCAAGCATAAAAGACGCACAAACAAAACAAATGTCTGACGGCCGAGGTTCTACCGTAAATAAGTCGCATGAAAATTATGTCGGCGTTGCCAGCTCCTCAAAATTTATGTAAGACTTCAGAATTTGCGTTTATGATGGAGAAATATCATATGCAGTAACGCAGTAGGGGTCAACATAACTATTGATTTTGCTGTAATCATTGCTGAAGCATCAAAATACCTTCTTTTTAACGTAGTATGGAATATTTCTGAATACTATACAATTAAGACGACAGTAAACAATTATGATTGCCGTATCTGGTGGTCAATATGACAACGTAAGAAAAGATGTCGAGATATTAGAATTAGTTGTTTACTACCTCTATGTTCAGTTGTTACTTTGAGGTTAATATAATCGTTAATATGCATAACATGATGGTTTACAGGTACAACGAGATGTCAAATGAAAAGTGAACAACCAAAGCGACAATTTGCGTTCAAAAGCAGCATGTTGAACGGCGTCGCTGTATCATGGGGCGCGAACGTTGTCTACTATCTGTCTTTGGAGGCAGCTCATCAAATTACCTCGAAAGTTGCAGAACTGTTGAAAACCGTTTTGATGAACGAGGACGTTAGAGTGAAGATGTTCGATTCCAAGGAGCAGATCAAGATGTTGCGGTACTGTCTGGATGTCCAGTTCAACGCCAAGGTTGACGACCCGAAGGTGGCCGATTGGATCTTGGATCCTGACGCGACAGAGAAGAATCTTCTAGCAGTGGTGTGTTTTACAGTCGCTTGAATATTGATTTTAAAGTCACACAATCATATCTACACGTAAGATGTCTCATTGATATATTTAAATGCAAAATGTGGACATTGAACGACGTAGATCTCGTTCTAGGAACTTTCCAGGCTCAAGTGGTTGTTGTTCATCCCCTGACGTTGTTTTACCATAACTTTATTGTTACAGCAGTTATTGACATTTTTACATTTCACCCTATTTAATTCTTTTCTAATCGCAATTTTGAGAAAAATATGATTATCGTTTCTAGCATAAAAACACGTCGTTTTTTGGTGGGATCATTTCATTTTGAATTTTACGAATGATATAATTTTTGATCGGCAGATGGTGAGTTATTTCCCAGAAGGGATCAAATTGGCCCAGCTGGCGGGACGTTGCAAAGGTGTGGGAAGCATCGGATTAGACATTTCCGGTTCTGTACAACCGAAAAAACGGTCTGCAATCGAGGCTGTTCTTACTTGGCATCTCGTCGACTCCTTAAAGAAACGTCTGGAAGACGTTCAATCATCCTATCTAGATGTTTATGGTTAGTATCCTTTTCTTAATGTGAAACCTAACAAAAGCCTCATTATAATGTAAAAATTCAACCTCATTGCTGCTGCATTGACTATTGAGCCAAAACAAAGATAGAAAAGGTATGCTTCTTATCAAAGCATGCTTCTTGAACATCATTTTCTCACAGAATTATCCTTTATGGTAGTTAAACAAAATTTCAATTTACCCTTGTATTTTAGACTAAACAACAAAGTTTATCAAAGTTCGAGATATGCCACACGAGGACTATTGAACGTGGCATTTTTCTAAGAAACTTATGGAAATCAAACAATAAATGACAAAGTAATGAGATTTCGAAGTTTGGGTAATGCGATAATTTTGAGGACTATTGAATATGGCTAACATTTAAAAAAAAAACATGGAAATCGATCAATAATAAATGAGAAATAGGATTTCGAAGTTTGGGTAATGCGATAATTTTGAACAGCTCTGTATTTTATACTTTTTCTGCTCGTAGATTTGGAAACTGACGTCATTGTATGCTTGTCGAGAATGGAGCTGAACGGGATTAGCGTGAAGAAAAGTGTCTTCCAGGAATTGGAAGAAACCTTGAAGGCTCAACTGGCGGCGATCGAAAGGAAGGCGTATTCTTTGGCCGGCAGACGTTTCAACTTTGTCTCTTCTACCGATGTTGCTAAAGTCATTGGTAAGCTACACAATTACCACACAGAAAAAGACTGTAATTGAAATAAAAATAATCAAAATAGTGATTTTGAAACATGTGGGGTTTCTGAAATAAGCGATTCATCTTCGGTTGTCCACAAGAAACGTTAAGATAATCCACACTTTATCCCACAAAGCAGGTACGGTTTTATCCCTCAGTTAACTACAGGTTAACCAGAATTTTTGACGTAAACCGACGATAATGGAATGCATTGTTTTCACTAATCACTAGTTTTCTTGTAACTACTAGATAACTAACGATCGTGATACTTAGAGCCCGTCCAGATAAAGCGATTTACGCGTGAGTAGACTCGCGCGTAGTCAATTTATATTGCGTCCAGATGTCGCGTTTCACTTGCGTTTCTACGCTGGGAGAGATTTCCTTCCAGTTAAAAACATGGAGTTGGATACAGCAGTTGTGTTGTGGCGTTCATACCAGCGATGGAATCTTCGTAAACAAAGAGAAAGGCGACGATTCAACATGCATCCAATTCTACATGACAGAATGACGCACAGTATGTTTATAACATTATACCTAAAGCTGAGAGAACACAGTGAAAAGTGTTTCAACTATATCTTCCCAGTTCCTACGTTTTATGAGTCTATTGGAATAATCGGATGATTCCATATCCCATATATGGCTACTCTTTTTTCGACTGCGTCAATGAAAAGTTCTGTATCGAAGTTATCACGCTCCATTTTCAAAAACAAATACGTCCACACGCCACGGACTCGCGCGTTGTACTGGACGCAACAATGTCGCCCAAGTATCTCGACTCGCGCGGCGCTCGCGCGTACAACGGGCGAGTCGAGAGTCCCGCGCGTTACAAGCGTTTTACGCGTGAGTAAAACAACGCGCGAGAGCATCTGGACGGGATGTATGTAACTCTAGTATCTCGGGAACGCGCGAATGACTGGGAATCTGGACGGGCTCTTAGCATTTTATCAGGTAGTTAAAGAACACTAATTGGAGTGTGGCATCTAATATGAAGTTTGTATTGGAATAGGTATGTTCAGGGGTAGGAAAGTGAGCACGCGCAAGCAAGTGCTGGAGAAGAACGACCATCCGATATCTGAGCTGGTGTTGACGTGGCGGAAGGTGAACTGCACCCTCACCAAGACGCTGTACCCCCTGATGCGGGTGACTGAAGAGGGGGAGGGGGCTCATCATCCCCACCACCAGCGTATCCACGGGTGCTCCATCACCCACACGGCTACCGGCAGGATCTCCATGCACGAACCGAATCTGCAGAACATCCCCAAAGACTTCAAACTCCTGAATCCAATCACCAAGGAGGAGGTATGCCGTTTCACACACCTGAATATCACATTAAACCGTTCAAAAAAATGGAGTCAAGTTGATTGACTCAGTACTTCCCACACATTACGGTGATACCAGTTTATTATTTTCCCATAGCATAAAGATATAGTCTGAGATCCCGTTGCAACAAAATCATCGCCAGTACCCCCCGCCCCCCCCAATTGTCATATGCCGCTAGGTCTGTCCTGCACAGGTCAATGCACAGCCTATTATCAATAATACAAACTTTTCAGTTTTACAACCCCCACCCAAAAAAGGTACAAAACGGTCAGGAACCCCTAAAACATCTAAAAACGAAGTTTGTGCTTTTTTCATATTTTTTGTTTTTTGATTATTGCTACGCTGCCACTGACACGATTTCTAACAAGCATACGCGTTTTCCATCCTCACCACAGTAATAATAATGTGTCAAAATTTCATTAGAATCAATTTAATAGTTTCCACGTTACAAAATACAAAACGATCTAAAGCAATAAATACTCGTATGTATACAGAAAATTCTAAGTCCCTTAGTTTCGGTAATAGGCAAGGCAATGTTCAGATGGACCTAAAAAGGTGATTTATGTCGCTAGGTCTTCCATCACAGGTCAGCGGACAGCCTATTATTAATACAGCAAATTTTTCAGTTTTTCAACCCCCCACCCTCCAACCACCCGAATTTTACCCCCACCCAAAAAAACTCCGTGAATGATCAGGAACCTCTAAAACACTTAAAAAAGAAGTTTGAGCTGTTTTTATATTTTTAGTTTTTTTATTGTTTCTGCGCCGCCACTGGCACGATTTATAAAATCCATACGCATTTTCCATCCTCGCCACGGTAGTAATACTGTGTCAAAATTTCATTAAAATCAATTCAACAGTTTCTTCGTTACATAATATAGAACGATCTAAAGCAATACTCGTATGATTACACCAGAAAAAATTCTAAGTCCTTTGGTTTCTGTAATAGGCAAGGCAATGTTCAGATGGATCTAAAAAGGTGATTTATGTCGCTAGATCTTCCTTTACAGGTCAGTGGACAGCCTATTATGAATACAGCAGATTTTTCAATTTTTCAACCCCCCACCCCCCAACCACCCCAATTTCACCCCCACCCAAAAAAAACTCAGAAAATGATCAGGAACTTCTAAAACACTTAAAAACGAAGTTTGAGCTGGTTTTATATTTTTAGTTTTTTTATTATTTCTGCGCCGCTACTGGCACTATTTATAAAAACCATACGCATTTTCCATCCTCGACACGATAGTAATACTGTGTCAAAATTTCATTAAAATCAATTGAACAGTTTCTTCGTTACATAATATAGAACGATCTAAAGCAGTACTCATATGTTTACACCAGAAAAATTCTAAGTCCTTTAGTTTCTGTAATAGGCATAAGGCAATGTTCGGATAGACCTAAAAAAGTTATTTATGTCGCTAGGTCTTCCTTCACAGGTCATTGGGTAGTCTATTATGAATACAACAAATTTTTCAATTTTACAACCCCCCAACCCCCAACCACCCCAATTTCCACCCCCACCCAAAAAAAGTAGAAAATGGTCAGGAACACCTAAAACGCCTAAAAACGAAGTTTGGGGAATATTTGAAATTTTTCGTTTTTTGCTAATTACTCCGCCGCCAATGCACCGATTTTCAAAATTATAACAGCATTACCTACTACGACCCCACAGCACATCGCTTCCTAAATTTCATCAAAATCCATGCAGCGGTTACTGAGATCACGAGGACAGAAAAACGCGTACAGACAGACCGACAGACAGACAGACCGACAGACCGACAGACAGACAGACCGACAGACAGACCGACAGACAGACCGACGGAAATGAGTGACGTGGATTTTCGTTATGTAGACATCATGAAACGCCCAAAAAGTGTATTATCTCAAAATCGAAAATTTTCGCGATCACAATACTCCCCTCACCTATCGGTGTGGGAAGTAAAACACAACTTTTTGCCTCTCTTGGTGTCCCACTTTCTTTTGGAGGACAAATATCAAAACCAGTCCATAGCGACGGGCTCAACAAAATGAGATACGAATAGCCATCAAGAGACAAAAAAGTTTCGTTTTTATTTGTTTCGTCTGGAAACCAACATTTGATGTGGTTTAAAGTCAGTGGCATACATTTTTACTTCCCACACCCACAGGCGAGGAAAGTATTGCGATCGTCAAAATTTTCGATTTTGAGATAATACGCTTTTCGGCCGTTTTATGATGTCTACATAACGAAAATCTTCGTCATGTCTGTCTGGCGTTCTTCTAACCTCGTAATGTCAGTAACCGCTGCATGGGTTGTGATGAAATTTGGGTACCGGTATGCTGTGGGGCCGTAGTAGGTAATGCTGCTGTAATTTTGAAAATCGGTGCATTGGCGGCGGACTAATTAGCAAAAAACAAAAAAAATTAAATATCGCTCAAACTTCGTTTTTAGGCATTTTAAGAAATTTGGGTGGTTGCAAGGTAGGGGGCTGTAAAACTGAAAAGTTTGCTCTATTCATTACATGTTGTCCATTGAGCTGTGAAGGAAAGACCTAGAGCCATATTATACTTTTTTAGGTCCATCCGAACATTGTCTTGCCTATTACAGGAACCAATGAACTTTGGATTGATTTTATTGAAGTTTTTATACAGTATTATATTATTGTGGCGAGGATGGAAAACATTCATGGTATTTAGACATCGTGTCAGTGGCGGCGCAGAAATAATAAAAAAACTAAAAATATAAAAACAACTCAACTTCGTTTTAGGTGTTTAGAGGTTTCTGGTCATTTTCTACTTTTTTTGGGTGGTAGTGAAATTGAAGTGGTTGGGGAGTTGTAAAAGAGAAAAATTGAGAACATTGTCTCGCTTATTACAGAAACCAAGGGAATTTTCAGTATTATTACCGTGGCGAGGATGGAAAACGCGTATGGTTTTTATTTTTATTTAGAAATCGTGTCAGTGGCGGCGCAGCAATAATCAAAGAACTAAAAGAACTTTTCAACTTGAATCTGTATCAGTAACTCCCGGTAGATATCAAAACATGTGCAAAAAATGGTTTTTAAAGAAAGTGAGTCTTGAATTAAAAAGAAATGTACGATTTTGTCCAACCTTGGTTGCAGGTGTCGATCAGTTGTCGCAAAGCGTTCGGGGCGCCGGATGGTCGGTGTTTGCTGTCGGCCGATTACTGTCAACTGGAGCTGCGTATTCTGACCCACCTCTCCCGAGATCCCCTCTTGGTGAACATCATGAGCCAGCCTGGAGACGACGTTTTTCGACTGATAGCCGCCAAGTGGAACAAGGTCGACGTCCACAAGGTAACCAAGCGATCACTATCACCATCGTAAAGCCTCGTGTTCACTTGCAAGTAACTTGTGATAGCTTTTGCAGCAAGTACTTGTTTGTTTGTCTACACTATCTTTTAATTGTTCGCAAATTTAACCTAGGAAATTGCCTTCGCAACTTCACTTGGGCTTGATTGTTCTAATTTCGTGTACTCTATAGATAAGGATGTCGTATGCAAAATCTGTAGCTGCTGCGAGAGCTGTGATATATTCAATTTAAAAAAAAGAAAACAGGAGAAAGATAGTGAAAGGCGGAAAAAATGTTGGGTGAGACCATTGATTAAGGTATTAACGTTAATACCTTAATCAATGGTGAGACAGTGGATTCAATGAGAACTACACTAGGGATACATGAACTTTAATGAGTCAAAGAACTCCCAAGTACTCTTATATATTTCATTAGTCCCTTGTCCACTTTTCTTTTTTTGAATTTTTCTCCATCCTTGGTTAACTTGCGTTCTCAAATTATGTAGCTTCCTTTGAATGTCCGCCGTATAATTATTAAATAAGTCGGCCAATTTTTGTAATGCATTCTGCTTTTCGTTTCTGTCCTTAAATTCTGTAGTATGTACATTCCATAATTCAGGATATAATTCAAAATGTTCAATTAAAAGACACGTGTCCTCTGTCGTCCAGTTGAACTTCTCCATATTTGATTTACAACACTCCTTGCTGCAAGACTTTCGAAACAGTCTCGAAAGTTTTGTGGCAAACTAATTTCCTGAGAGTAACCGTGTACACTACAAGCTCTCAGCAAGTCGCAAGTCCTTTATGTGCAAGTAATTTTGCTGCAATATTTCTCTAATGACGTCGTGCGCACGCTACGCAAGTGACTGGTGAGAGCAACTCTAGCAATTTTATTTGCTAGTGGACACGAGGCTTAACAGTAATGATTCAAAAAGCAAACTGAAGAAGAAAGCTCTCGCTATGTCACTTCGGTGGCCTTATTTTGATATCGTATCTGGTTGTTAAATTACATTTGAAGAATGTATGATTTTGCATTGAGAATTTTTATGCACACCTAAGAACTTTTTTTAAAAAATTGCTCTGAGTTGTAATTAATTAAGGTCTTTGAAATACTTTGTATGTAATGAGTTGTGCGGGAAATTGTGAGTCCGTGTTTTACATGCCAAATACATATGTATAAATGCGTGTGCCGAGGCCTGTTAACGAATGCTATGGTGACTTGGTCGATAACATTTTACCATTTATCAAATTTGTTGCTATGTCCATGAACCCATGATGTTTGGAAAGTACCATGGCAACAAACTTGACTTGATTTTTGTCGTGTGTGTGTGTGTGTGTTCAGGTGGACGACAGGATGCGTCAGCACACGAAACACCTCTGTTACGGCATCATCTACGGCATGGGTGCGAAAGCGTTGTCGGAACAACTGGAGATCGAAGAGGAGGATGCGTTGGCGTTCATGGAAACCTTCAAAAACACCTATCCGGCCCTGAAGACGTTCATCAGAGAGACGGTGGAGAGATGCCGCAGGAACGGATACGTGGAAACGTTGACGGGCAGGAGGCGGCATCTGCCTAATATTAACGACGATACTGATCCAACTAAAAGAGGTTCGTATTAGTATTAACTTTAGATAAGGAAAGAGAGAGGATAGAACGCGCGGCTGACATCTCTGTTACCAAAAAGTACCAAAGCGCTAGTCCCAGTGCCGTAACTAATGGGATTAACATTATGGTTAAGCTGTTTGGAGAAATAATCTATTTTCAAACAAAATTTATTAAAGTATTGTTATTCATGGATTCTGTATGGCCAATTTCACCATCCGTAGTTCAAATTTAAGTAATTAACATTAACTTAACCGTGAACATTTGACCAATATCTTGTCTTGCAAACTGTAAGCTATAACAGATACGTCACTGGAAAACTGATTGTATTTGAACCAAACCATGCCTTAAAAAATATAATGTTTACACTTTACATGCTCAAAAATATTTTGACTCGAATATTAGTGGCACATTTGAAATTATATTTTGAATACATATTTCCGAGATATACAGGGTGTTAATTGAGTATGTTAACAAACTTTAACCACGAATAGTACTCCGATAAATAGAAAGAAAATGTCATATAAACATGGGTCCGGAAATGCTTTCTAAGGGAGCTACGCCCCTTTGCATGGGGCACCCTGAAGACGGTTTTCCCTCGATATTCTCGAAACCATTCATAACAAAATTACGAAATTAGATACGATGGGTAAACTTTTGACGCTGAATCTGATTCTAAATTCAGAATTTCATAATTTTAATCAGAAGCGTATCATACGGGAGGAGTTAAGGGTAAAAATAACCCCATTTTCTAAATGGTAATTTTTTTGACATTTTGATTTTAGAATATGGTATTTCAGAGATTTCTACGTAAAAATGGTCTCTTGGTACATCTCGATAGGGCTAACCGTTTTCGAGAAAAATGCAAATTATTGAATCGATGCAGGCTATTTGTATTCGTGGTTAAAGTTTGTTAACATAATGATGTTAAAATATCGTTGCAGGTCAAGCGGAGCGACAGGCGGTGAACAGCGTGGTGCAAGGCTCTGCGGCAGACATAGCGAAAAGGGCGATGATCTCCGTCCAAAGGGAGTTCCGCAAAGCCTTCGGAGGCACGTCCATTCCGAAGCTTGTGCTGCAGCTGCACGACGAACTGTTGTACGAGGTGCCCTCCCCAGACAAACACCTCCGCAAAGCGGCTATGATCTTGAAAAAGGGCATGGAGCGCTCCGTGCGGCTGTCCGTCCCTTTTCCGGTCAAGTTGAAGACCGGCCCTAATTGGGCCCATATGGCCGAATACACCCCTTCTGATATACGTTCGTAGCGGTCAGCAACGTTGCCAAAACAACTCGCATACATTTTAAAATATCAGAAAATAGTGGTCGGCCGGAGGCGGGATTCGAACCCGCGACCTGCAGATCGGTAGCTAGGCGTTTTTGCCAGAACTCGAAAACAGCGCCGACTAGATATACGCGAATCATCTCGTCAACCTCCTTCTAGGAACTACTAAGCTGAGGTTAACATTGATAAAGATAAATATTGTCAGTTTTTTGAGATGTCGATCTATTCTGCTGAATGCTAATTTTTCACGTCGTTGCGATTTATAGAGTATAAACCATTTTTATGTGTATTCATGTATGATTGATGTATTACAGATTCGTATATTTTATCTAGCTCGGATAAAATGAACAGAAAAGATAAATGAATTTTTAAATTCTATTATAGCTATTATCAAAATGCGTAGTTTTTTTTTTAATTCAATATATCGAAATGTTGTGAATTACCAGTAGTGTAAACAGAATTGATCGGCACGTAAGAAACCCAGCAAAATAAATTATTGTGATATTTTATGTGCTTTTTTATATGGACGACTTTTTTTATTTTTATTGTGTAATTTTGAATTTTGTACTTTTAATTGTTCAATTGTAATTTTCCATTGTGATTTTTCATTATATTTTTACTTGTTAGCATATTTATGTCTGTAATCTGTAAATGGTTGTATAACTATGAATGTGATATTCTCCTACTAAAATAAGGTACTTCGCCTAATACAAATTTTACAATCAACCACTGAATCTTTTGATTTACTTGTATTGCACTCTTCCACTTCTGATATGAAATGTATATACCCACTTTTTTTTTAATTAGATACCCACCTTTCGAATGGAGTATTTTCCAACTTGCTAATATTGTCTGTTTAATGGTTGAAACTGATTGCTTGTATCTCATTTGTAATGATAGCAGTGTTTGCTCAATTTTTTTTCTGCCCACGTGGTGTAAAGATAGACTTTGAAATCATCCCTTTGAAAAGAGCTCATTTAAATCTCTTAGACCTCCCGCCTAAGAAACCAACCAATCAAAAGTGATTTTTATGCCGGATGTAGATAGGATGTGACTATTTTAATTTGAATTGAGCGTAAATTCAAGGTTGATACGTTGTTAATATTTTTTATTGCACAGCTATTCCATTTTTTTGCATTATGTAATTAGCAGTTTACTCTGAGAATGTTTCATAGTTACTTTTCACAATTTTACTCGTCATTCGGCAACACTCGTCTTTAACAGCCTGTCACTAGTGTCATGCATACATTATCTCATTTAACAAAGATAGATGATGAAATGATGTAAAAAAACATTCTGTTGATCAATACGAAGCGGAAGTTATGTCTGTAGATGGAGAAAAGGAGGTCAGACGACAAGGTACAGTCACATTCTAAGGATAGCTCCACGAAAGACTTATTACGTCACAGCTTTGGCGCAAAATTTTATATTTAAACCTTGCAGGTGCTTTTAAGCCACTTCACGTTCACAGTAAAAAGTAAAAATGTTAGTTACATGGTTTTTGGGGACGTAACAAATTCTGTATCCTTTATTTGCCCAATAAAATTTGATGTTGACTCATCTGGTACTGTATTACACTGGGACGCTTGAACATAAAAACGCCAATCTTCTACATATACACTTATATTCATTCACATTAAGCGGACAAGTTAAATAAATCAGAAATAAAAAAGATGGTGTCAATTATCAATACACATCAGTTATAATAATACCTAATCGATATAACACGTCTACGGTCTACGATGAGGCATGCATTGTTGTTCTCTGGGCACAACGAACGTTGTACGCAATACATTTAATATGTTCAATATCTCATATAATTATGTAGGTTAAGTACCGCTGTCGGCTAGGAACATATACGATCCAGTTGTACGGTTTACGGTTCTTCTTTGGATTGGGAGGCAGAGTCGAGGATCACCTCGAACGAGAACGGCTGGAACATGTAACCGGCGCCCAGGTAGAATTTGCTTTGGAACTCCACCCTGCAAATACGCAAACATACATTTTAGCATACCTTTTCTTACATTTACCTCATTTATATCGTCAATTTAAGTAACATATATGTGCTGTATTTAGCCAATACTATACACAAGGCTCTATTTGTATATGAAATATGTACAAATAAATAGAAATTGCTCTTTCGATCAGATGGAACAAAAAGTGGACTTCGGTTCCTTTGGACTATTACCTCAACTATTTGAAAGGGCGTGCATTCAGCGTATCAAACAAGTTTGGAAGAGTCAGTAGTGAAGTTACTTAGGCATCCATCTTTTTATTCCCAAAGTAGAAGTTGAAAGATAGATTATTAGGCTCAAGGGCATGACGTTCTTTTTTTAGATGGCGAGAATAATTTAGTTATTTGTTCCCATTATCCTGTGTTTATTTAGCAAGCGTGCAAAAATGTTCGATGTGACCTACGTGTATAAGCAATAGTAATAGTGTTTTTTGTTATATTTACCAATGCAATCGAAGGGTGTGCAGGAAGGCGGACAGTCCTTCCATCAGGACGAGAATGGAGACGGTGAGACTGGCCCAGAAGGCGAAGATCACGTACAGGGCGATGCCACCCGGCCATCCTTCCACCTGCAGCCCTTTGCTCAACACCATGTTCCACAGCACCTCAGACAGTTCTATATCAACGGATCATTATTAATAAAATACTAATTTATTCAATGTTACATGTTTACTAACACGTACAACTGGTTACAAGTGATGGCAAGGTAGAAAAATTAAGACTATCGAGATTTACATAAACTAAATAAATACAGTTTAAACAAATAAGGTATTAAGAGCCCCACAGACATCGTTCTTTTTCATCAGATTTGCACGACGCGCCAACCGATCACACTCATTTCGGTCCGTGTGTGCCGAAAAACCGTTGTGTTGATCGTCGTTCCAAAAAATCTGTCCGAGCTTGATATTACCCGTCGGTTTCGAACGCCATCGTGCAACTCGGTACATGTGTGGACGTTCATCGTGCAATCACGACGGAATTTTGCAGTGTCGTTTTGGTTTCAGGTATAATTTGTAAAGCTTGGGGGGATATCGCAACTGAAAATTTCAAATCGTCGTAGCTTCTACCCGTAGCAAGGAATCTCAATGTAGCTGTCAGTAGTTCATGAGGGGAAATGCTTTGTCTTATCCAAGTATCCTGTTTTTTTATTAGAGGTGCTACTGAATTAAGTAATTCTAAGTATGTTTTCTTCATCCATCCTCAAATAATTGTACCAATCCCTTGGTTCCAGACGCAATTCTTCTAATAGATTTATATAGTAGAATTGGCCTCTTTTTAAAAGCCACTGTTTCACCCATTTAGAACGTTTTTTCTTGCTGTATTTCACTTTAATAGCTAAAGCCGCCGCCAATGCTAAAGTATTATCCATGTTAACGGACCAAAAGATTGCGAGAAACTGAAAGAAAACCGAACAGTGTGTGGAGGTATCGTTCCATCGGTTTAACCGACATCGGTTGGCACGTCGTGCAAACCTGATGAAAAAGAACGATGTTTGTAGGGCCCTTTATAGCACTAAAAAGTGCAAAATAATTCTTAATAGAAACTGAAAATAACTGAAAAAAATACTAGTATTATTACAAAAATTATATTTAAAAAAATTAATCCTAAAATCTCAAGTGTTCCGTTTTTTCGTGCCGGTAAGTGTAGATGAATTCATCCTGTGATGACGGGAAGGAGGGATACTTACGCGCGTGAGCCAACGATAGCGCCCATAACCGAAGGTACGATGCGGTATGCGAGACTGAGCCCAGCACGTACTCGATCGTGTGGATGGCCTGGTGGATGAAGATCTCCCCTAGGGGCTCCTCGTCGTGGCCGCCGGGCCCCCCGGCCCCCCCGCCTGCGGCGCCCCCCACCACTTGCTGGGACGCGTCGCCGTTCTCCGTCGCAGACGCCATCTGCTGGTGCGTCACCTGAAACAACGCACCACATTGTACACCGCACGCTTCAATCGTCCACATACTACACCTATCACTTGCTCATACTCTTTGCTTACAATCTTTTAGCGGATGTTATTAAAAAATGATAGACCGTAGGGGGACATTGAAGTGTTTATTTATCTACTCCTATTACGTTAATCAACCATTACCAAACTACTTCTGAACAGGTTATGTTACCTATAAACAAACAGCGTAGGTTATACTCCATAACTCACGAGTTATGTGGTTGTAAATAACTGTACTATTATATTATTTAATGCTGACTTCCTATAAAACCTATATCTGTAAACGTTAGAAAGATCAGCAGAGTTTACCTACGTACTATTTTGACGCTTTTGAGTCAGTCTGTCATCTTGAGCTCTCAAACGGTTCGGTCCCAAATAAATTGTATTATTTGATCGAGCAATAAATTTTTTAGAAACAAAGTTTAAATTCTCGACCACTTAATTCACGGTCCACCACAAGTATGTCCAGGCATGTTCAATTGGATTCGCGTCTGGACTTAACGCTGGCCACTCCAAGACGCCAATGTGTACATCTTTTAAGTATTGTTGAGTAATTCTCGCGGTGTGGGATCTGCCATTATCATGCATCAGAATAAAATAATTTCCCATAAAATTAATATAAGGAACAACAAAATCTTGCAGTATCTGACAGCAGTTAAAAACCCTCTTGGAATTATGTACAACTCTGCGCGTCTCCAGAAAAATTCCAGCCCACACCTTGGTATCCTACCCTAGAACTAAAGGTACAGTCTGCAAAACGTTCTTGTGGTCTTCGCCATACCCTTTCACGGCCATCTGGAGATCGCAGGCTAAATCTGGACTCATCAGTAAACAAAATACGCCCCCATTCATTTTCACCTGTGTTCATGATTTCTCGCAAATTGAAGTCACGCTACACGAAGACGACTAAGAAGCTTTGGACTTGTAACGGGTCTATGACTACCACGATTGGCTTCAACAAGTCTTTGTCTAATGGTCCGTTCGCGTACATTAGTATTTCGGACGTGATGAAGTCGATTTCTGATTTCTATAGCTGTAGCATGACGATCTTATAGACCGTGTAAGATGATAAAGCGATCATCATGAGCGTTAGTCCTTTGTTGGGGACCAGTGCCAAGTTGCCTAGTGTAACATCTGGTTTCCAAAAAACGTGAGCACAGTGCTATTGGATACGGGATGATAACGTTGGACAACATATCGTTCATTTCTTCTGTCTTGAATCAACGCAACCATAGCAGCTGTGGTTTGGGGACTAACAGCAGGCATTTTTAGCTCGAGTAAACGCAGCAAAACTTGTAATCGACTTACTAAATACAGCAAAACTTTGACAAACGTCTGTCAAACTTATTAAAAAGAATAAAGAAACCCTTGGCCAATTATGCAGTTTTGAATGATACAATTATTATTATTATACAATGATCATTTTAGTACGCTTTTTATTAAATCCAGTTTTCTTTTTCAAATAAACGATTGTTTGTTGTTAGAGAAATTAAATTAGATTAAATAGTAGAAATTGATAAAAAAATTGATGTTTTGCTTGTGGGTAAGTATTTAGGACAATGAAACTTAACAGAAATTATATTTCAAAAAATTAATCATAAAATGTCAAGTGCTCCACTGTTTGTGCCGGTCACTGTATTTGATCTATTTAAAAAACCCTGTCCGGCGAGTATTTCTGGATTTGGGCGGTTGTCGCTTGTCGAGATGACTTACCGAATAGGCGTGCTGTTGTTTCCTGGCGCGCATGATCATGAGCGGCTTGGCGAGCAGCATCCACGGCACGCAGATCATGGCGATGTAGAAGAGCAGGTATTGGAGACCCGTCTGACCCGCGAACATGCTCGACGTCTCGCATTTGGGCTCGTACGGAGTCCTCTTCTGCAGCACCATGTTGATGAACGTGATCAGGATCGAAGGGGCGCATCGAGTGCCGTACACGAAGTCATCCTCTGAAACATCGTATACATTAAAGATAATCGAATCTACTGCACAAGTCCACATTGAAGGGGGGATAATAAATTCACAAAATTCAAACTAGTCTATCTTTGCTGTGTTGGAGTTGGACTAGTTCTGACGTGCCGTTTTGGAGATAGTATATACTGATAATGGACTTACACTATATACCTCATTCCACGGAACCAGATAGTAGAAATAAACAGAAAGGCGGAGCGCAAAAATCCAGGACCGTAATGTAAAAATATAAATCGCAACAGACGCTACGATTGTTGTCAGGTTGTCATATGAGTTAATAAATTGCTCGCACTTTGTGTTTGTTTTCAGTATATTATTACAACTTATCACTTTAGATGAATTTATGTTGCTATAAATTATTTCAAACTGATACGACGTGATTACATTGTGAATCTATCTAATATCCAATATTTTGTAAAATAACCTGAATATATGTTATAAGGAAAATCAGTGAATAATTTTCCAAAGTGGCAACGACACATTTCTAACAGCGTGTGTCTGCGGCTGAGTGGTTATCAAATACTACGACGTACGTCGTGTCTCCTTTCTCGTCTTGATCAATCGTATCAGTTCCGAATTATATTTAAGTATTACGTTTACTTGATCACTTGCTTCAGAACCTGCTCGCGTCACTTCTGTTTATATTGAAGTTTTGGTGCCGCATTTTCTTGTTTTTTTATTATTTATAAAGCGTTCGGTGAATTATTTTTAATAAGTGGGTGATTTACTTTGAAACAATGTCAAGTTCAACTGATGCCGCAGACCGAAAGTTTTCGAAAAGGTAGACGATTTTGAAAAGCATGCCATAAGGCGGAAAGTCACGAGTTTTTCTCTCGAAATGTGATAAGTCTCAATGACACCAGCGATAGCTATGTAGAAGAATTATCAAGCAATCTTGATTTTGAGTAAAGTAGGTGATTTTGTACATATTTATATTTGTCTATCTCGAACAGAAATTAGAATTAAATTTCGTTATTTATATATTCAGATACGGTCCTGCCTGTGGGCGGAGCATATCCTTATCTCTCCAATAAAATTCGACTCAATAGTCAAAGTTTATTTACTTTCACTATCAGATTTCGTGGAATGGACTTTAGTTCTGCTTTCGTATGTTTGTAGTGAATACACTGCATCGGTGGACATAGGTTTATTCTGATCTGTAGTATGTGAGTTAGTATACCACCAGTGGCGATGGACTTGTCCTAATATAGTTTTTCAATTTACAATATCTCAAAAACAAAAAAAAGTTTCTCCTGTAAAATTTACATTTTGTGACTTAGCATACTTCTGCTCGAAGGGGACGATATATGCACACACAGGAGGATCTATCAAAAAATAACAAGACTGATGTCTTCAACAATTATCGTTCAGAGCACTCATCATTCTATTCAATATACTAAACTGGTTTCATCGCTTTAAAGACTCCAGTCGTAAACTTCTCAGAAACCTTTTTTTGTTAGTCTATCTAGATTTAGTTACAGCTGAACCAGTCTGGTTATGTACTGATATATCGCTAATTGTATTGTCTTTGTCTTACCTTCAACGTTGGCGAAGTAGACGAACCATTTGATGAACATCAGCATTACCATGTACAAAAACAGGAACGACAGGAATATGATTTGTGGTATGAATTCTGTGATGATGCTCAAACGATTCTTGAAATACCTGAAAGTATATAATAATATTAGAAAATAGAAATTTATTGAAAGAAAAACCAAAGCAGCAAAAATTAGATCATAAAACACTGTTAACCCAAATGAGATCTATCCGTCTTGAAAGCAACTTATTACTAACAGCTGTTCCCAATGTTTCATTCTCAGATTGTATCTCCTCATCTAAGATGTGCTATTCGTAAGTGAAATCTGAATATCTAGAAGAAAAGGAACATTTGCATAGAAAATTTGTACACAGCTTGGCAGTACACATGTAACACTTTTTGTTTATTCAAACGCTATTTACCTACATGACACCTCAAAAAACTCTAGACGTGTAGAAACAAAGCATGCCGTTTTGTCGTTGTTGCAAATGTGGCGAGAGACTAGTTGGTTGCGTGAAGATGCCCCCTAAAATAGTACAGTCCCAGTTTACGTAGTTAAGCCTCTTTGAATGGGTGGGGATTGTAGGCCGACGAGAACGTGGTGCCTCTTTCAGAGCAACTGCTGTAACCATGGGGCGTAGCGTGGCTACAGTTGTAGCAGCATGGATCGCAGAAGGGCAAATACAGCAAGTTAGAGGTTCTGGAGCATGTAGAAAAAGTACAGACAGATAAGATCGTCATCTAAGACTACTGGTCCTTCGATACAGAAGGCAATCCACTCCAGCTATTGCTGATGCTTGGTATGCCCATTTGAATCCTTACGGTGTACCACAGATTGAGTGAAATGGGCTTAGGATCCTATTGTCCGACAATGGTATGCTGAGTGGCCTTATCTAACGAGTCCAGATTTTGTTTACAGACACATAACAAACGCCAACGCGTAAAACGACGACGGCGTGAACGACGTGATCTCCAGTTTGCTGATGAGCACCATATACACCGTCCTATTGGTTTGATAGTTTTGGGTGCCATTGCATTCAACCAAGTCACTTTAACTTGTGATTCGTGGCACAATGACTGCGTATTGTTATGCATGTCCTCATATTGTAAGGGCATCGATGAGGTTTCTACAGGAAGCTGAGGTCAGGGTATTGCCCTGGCCTCCACGATCACCCGATTTATCGCCAATCGAAAAAGTATAGGTTTGGATGGGTAGATACATAGGTGATCTACCCAATCCTCCGACCACGCAGGACGAACTGGAACATGCTGTGAGAGCAGCTTGGGAGGCTGTACCTCTAGGGTTTATCAACAACCAGATTACGAGCATGCCGCATAGACTAGAGGAGTGCATTCGTCAACATGGAGGGCCCACCCATTATTCATGTGTTGTATTTTTTTATAAACTACTTATGACAAACGAGTTCGTTTATTATTGTATTTAGTTCTATATCATTTCATCAACCGCAACCCTTTTTACTTCCCACACCGATAGGTGAGGGGAGTATTGTGATCGCGAAAATTTTCGATTTTGAGATAATACGTTCTTTGGGCGTTTTATGATGCCTACATCACGAAAATCCACGTCACTCATTTCCGTCGGTCTGTCTGTCGGTCTGTCTGTCTGTCTGTCTGTCGGTCTGTCTGTCTGTCTGTCGGTCTGTCTGTCTGTCTGTCGGTCTGTCTGTCTGTTGGCGTTTTTCTAGCCTCCTAATCTCAGTAACCGCTACATAGATTTTGATGAAATTTGGGTGGTGATATGGTGTAGGGTCGTAGTAGGTAATGTTGCTACAATTTTGAAAATCGGTGCATGGGCGGCGGAGTAATTAGCAAAAAACGAAAAATTTCAAATATGCGTTAAACTTCGTTTTTAGGCGTTTTAGAGGTTCCTGATCATTTTCTACTTTTTTTTGGGTGGGGGTGAATTTGGGGTGGTTGAGGGGTGGGGGGTTGTAATACTGAAAAATTTGTTGTATTCATAATGGGCTCTCTAATGACCTGTGAATGAAAGACCTAGCGCCATAATACAATTTTTTAGGTCCATCCGAACATTGCCTTGCTTATAATAGAAACCAAGGGACTTACAATAATTTGTGGTGTATACATCCGAGTGTTGTTTTAGTTTTAGATCGTTGTTTATTGCGTAACGCCAAAATTATCGAATGGATTTTAATGAAATTTTGACACAGTATTACTGCGACTGCGACGGCGAGGATGGAAAGCGCGCATGTTTTGCAAAAATCGTGTAAATAAAAAAACTAAAAATGTAAAAATAGCTCAAACTTTGTTTTTCGGCGTTTTAGGGGTTTCTGATCATTTTTTACTTTTTTTTGGGTGGGGTGAAATTGGGGTGGTTAGGGGGTGGGGGGTTGTAAAACTCAAAAATTTATTCCATTTATAATAGTGTCCATTGACCTGTGAAAGAAATAGACGGCATAATAGACGTTTGTTAGGTCCATCCGAACATTGCCTTGGCTGTTACAGAAATCAAGGGATTTGGTATTGGTAGGGGTAGGTATTGATTCAGGTCGTTCTGAATTTAGTAACATGGAAATTATGGAATTAATTTTAATGAAATTTAGGCACACTATTATTACCGCGGCAAGGATGAAAAATGCGTATGGTTATCAAAAATCGTGTCAGTGGCGGCGCAGCAATAATAAAAATCTAAAAATATAAAAATAGCTCAAACTTAGTTTTTAAGCAATTTGGGGGTTCCTGATTGTTTCGTTTCGTCTAGTTAAAGCTGAATTGTGTCGTTTTAGTTCCTACGGAGAGATTTAGGAAACTATTTACTAGTTTTTGTGTTGGATGTTTTTTGACGACAGGCGGGCGATGATTTGGTTGCAACTGTTATGTGTGGGAAGTACTGAGTCAATCAACTTGACTCCATTTTTTTCTCAGTGTTCGGATTTCACTTGCGAGTAATATATGTGTGTATTTAAACTCGCAAACAGTATCTCGATCAAAATTTATTTATAACTCACATTTTTTACCAGTTAGACCTGACAATATTCTTAACTAGCCCACCAGACCTTCTTCAAAAGATTCGTTTTTAACAATATTTATTTTTCACTTTCAAGTTCAGTCAAGGATAACACAAAGTTTAAATTAAATCTGTTTAAATTCGATCGAGGCCAAAGGAATCGATTACAAACAAACATACAGGAATAAAAGCGTGCGGGAAAAAAGAAAGCAAAACTTACAGATGATTGAACAGGCTCATGACGACGCCGAACAGCATGTGAATGATACCGAGGATGATGGAGATCTTCATCTTGAAGGAGTTTTGGAAGATGATCTTGTTCTTGGCCAGCTGCCAGGCGGGGTCCATGCCGATGGGATACGGCGTGCCCAGATAGTTCTGGGTCGTCCTGGGGTCCAATTCGAACACGTCCTTCGCTTTGAGGTCCGCGTTGCTGACGTTGAAGATGCGCCAACCGGAGCCGAACAGGTTCAGCGACTTGGCGAAGATGTCGTTGTAGATGAAGCCCGTGTACATCGAGAACAGGCCCATCAGCAGAATGATGTAGCGACCGCCGAAGAAGATGTTCCAGATCTGCCATCATTATTTTCATTATGATTTTGTTACACTACCATGGAAGCGATGGTAGCAGCGCTTCCACAAAGAAGTTCTTAAGAGGCTGGATCATCAGCTGATCAACTGCGACTGCGAAACCGGCTCATTCGGGCGTTTGAGCTTTAACTACGGCGCTGCCCACATCACGCGCGCATAGCGTGGTACCGAAGCGACTGTTGCTTTTTCATCACGCGCATTCCAGGTCATAAGGAATTAACCGGAATTAACGATTTTTTTGGAGATTACATTTTACGCCCAAAGTGGCACAGATATTAAAAAAACCTAAAGAATAAAAGTTTTTTAGAAAACGATTAGGAAGGGGGGACAAGATTTAAAATCTAGTTAAATTGAGTAATAAAGATTTTGGAAAACTTTTTTGAAAAATTTTGAAAAACTAATCCTTGTCCCCTCTTCCCAATTATATTCTAAGAGACAAGTACGCTTGCGAATTTTCTGATTTTTGTCATCGTTTGGCTGTAAAATGTAATCCCGTTTGAGAGGGGTGATCTGGGCTCTTAATAAATGGACTAGTATCATGAAGTTGAAAATAGCATTTTTCAATGCTATACAAAAAATAGTCGCAAAGGAGCGTTCAGTTAATGTTTTTAACTCTTGGGTCCGATTTCATCAACACAGGCATTTTAACAAAGGCATTGACCAATCGGAGCAGCCCATTCGAGAACATGCATCATCTGTCAAAGTACTCTTAAAATTACTGATTTCGCTTGAAATTTACTTCAAAAAGGTGAAAAAGGACATGCTTTATATATGCAGTCGACCATTATGAACCCTCTAGAAATTTTTCAACTATAATTTTCCATTCTAAATGGGTGAAAACTTGCATTTTCCTGTTTAGCAAAGAGTTTAGCAATAGGGTACTTGCAAAGGTCGTGAAATCGCCTCGGGAGTATACATAGCGTAAAAAAAACCATATCAAGAAGCAGTAGGAAACAAAAAACATGATTTTACTGACGGCCAAAAAAAGATATTTGCAAAATAAAATAAGGATATATTCAAATGTTTCCACGTGACTTAAAACAAGGGCTGACATCACAGGTATCTTATCGATATCGACAATCGATACTGTTACAGGTTTGCCAACTGCGCATTCGACTAGAGATGATCTGAATTCTTTAACAAAATGCGACTGAATTTATTGATACTTAAATAGGCAATTAACCCACTACCGTTTTCGTTGCAATACATTTTTATAACTGATAGGTATCACAGTTCATCCTGGTTGTGACCGAGATTCGCAACTAATCGAAGCCATCATTTTATTTCGGCACATCCAATTATGAATGAATCCAAAGATAGAATCTAATTCAAGCCCATCCCTACACGGTGAATTAGTAATCTAGCCTGACTTTTATTCTTTTGACTTTTGTACTTTTGTGTGTGACTGTGTTTTGTGGTTATAATGATCAATGTCAAAATGTTAAGTTAGCACTGGCTATCGATATCGAATATCAATACTTTACATCCCATCACTATAGGATATCACTGACGTCAGAGGTTGTTTGCGCGGGATTTTCCGGCATTTGAAATAATTTTTAGAATATCTCTCACAGCCGATTCCAAAAAACCAAACAAGTGATTTTGTCATGTTTACTAGGCTCTAAGGAACGCGTAAACGACATAATATTTTTTTCTGCAGGTACCCTAAAAATATTTTTGATAAAAGTGTCATCCAGCTTTGACGTTTTGTTTCCAATATTGATAAAATACTATTGGATGATACTCTCTACTCGCTACTACGCTACTCAACATAGCCCTCAATACCCAATAAAAAGCTTTTGCTAAACAACATCCAATAGGAAAGCTTTGCCAAAGTCTTTGTTAAATATGCATTTTGATAAAATCGGACCTTAGTATCTTAATAAAATGGCTTTGAAATCCAGGAACTGAAATTTAAATGCAGCCAATAGTTGCAAAGCACGGTTTTGATCCCACAACCAGTGTTGCCAAACATATCCTGATTTCAAGAACTCCATGGTTGACAAAAGGTGCCATCACAAATGTATGTACGAAAAGCACATTAATGTATCAAAATTTACAAGGTCGTATGATAAATTGATAACTTTTAAAATGTTCAATACACTAACGGCCTCATTAAAAGGGGTGATACACGTACGAAAAGTACGCCGTACTTATGGCTCGACGACCTTTTTCGCATGTGTGTCACCGTAAGTACACGTACTTTAAAACCGTCGCGCAAACCGCCGGCGATCCAACTGGTTTGAAATCTTGCTCGTAGTTCGTCTCGGCTCGTACTGCGAGCAGCGAGCCTCCACTTTATTTTGGCAGAGCATCGATGCGCAACGCTTGTCGTGTTTAGCGTTTGTTACAAGTTTTGTTTATTTAGGAAAATTATCAAAACGAGTGATTTCAGCTTCACGTGTGTCACCACGTCGAGCCGAATAAGTTCGCGAACTTAAAAACCGCGTACTTAAAGTTCGTACGTGTGTCACCCCTTTAACACAAAAAACGGGCCCTACGCTTCAACTTGATCATTCTAGCTAGGTACTCGTTGCTTCCACTAAACATAAACCCACAAGTCGCCCTTATACACTATCGTATTGTTGTAGCACTGACCTCGTTGTCGGACTTCTTGGCGGCGAGCGGCTTCTCGTTGATGACCATCCAGGCTCCGAACAGAGCCATGAGGCAGCCGTGGCCCAAATCACCGAACATGACGGCGAACAGGAACGGAAAGGTGATGATCGTGTACGGCGCCGGGTTCATCTCCCTGTACGAGGCGATGCCGTACGAATCGATCAAAGCCTACGATAACAACAACAAAACACACAGTTAAAAAAATGTGGGGCAAGTCAAGAATATGTGCTTTTTGGCTCAGGTGAAACCTCACAAGATATGGATGGTACGTAGGTCTCATCCGAGGCAGACACACATATCAAGGAAACTGGTAACAAAATAACATTACCCTCCCATAACAAGTTTCTATATCACACGATTACACTTATAGATCAAGTAGTAATGAACCTAAATTCGTAATCAGGCACCTAAACTACCTATAGGGGACCCAAGCTAACGTCGTGTGCAAAATAGGGAATAAAACGTAATTCTGTGAAACTAAACACTCATTAAGGGCCGGTTATACAAACACAGTTTAACTCGAGTTCAACTTTGAACCGAGTTCATCTCTAATTTGCTGTTGTACCAACAAAGTTCAAGCGTTGACTTCAGTTCAACCTCGGATCAAGTTGAACGGCCACCGGGGAGCGTTTAACGGCGGTTCAAGGTTTAAAATGGCGATGTTTACGACCAGCTGATCAGTTTCTAACCCTAATATCCGACGTGAGTGACATAGTCAAATGCGGTATTTCCACTTGAGCTACATGATGGAGTACTTTAACGAACCTTTGACCGAGGATGACATTATTAGGAAAAACGACCTGAAAAATGCCAAATGATATTTGTACCCAATGTATCGTGAACAAATTCTCAATCAATTGTAGGCACATCAGCATTAAAAGTTTCCGCATCATCGTCGAATGTAGATGTGAATCCTGTTATTTGGGGTCCGATTTCTCTTTTATTGACATGTCCAAGTCCTGTATTTTGAAATCCTACGGAGGCCCACCGCCGGCATTATGGATGTACTGTCTGTCATCGGCAAATTTTTGTTTTGTCTTTTTTTTTAAATTTTTGTAATTGCTTTTCAGTATCTTTGCTTCACGAAATGTCTCTCCACGCAAGCTGATGGACAAGTTCAACCTTTCCGTTTTGATTGTATGAATATTTGTATCCGTTTTCTGGCATTCCAAAACAGTCTCATATTTTTTCACAAATTCTATTAATACGGCCTCTTCTTTCGCCGTAAAATTAGTCACCCTTTTTTTGGATTCCAATATAAAATTGCAAAATACTTTTTGACCGACAACAAAATTTGATGAATGTCAGAATTTGACATTCATAGTCGTGACATTAACATAACCTGCATAACATTAAACATTAAATACGAAAAGTAACTAGTTTCGCCACCAAATACCCTATATCCATTGCTACCAATCCTCTTTTGATCCTGTTCAGCTGATCCTTCACAGAACCGGGTTTGTACAACGCGTCAACCGTTGAACCGTGTTCATCGCTGAACTTAAGGTTACGTGATCGGGAGTTCACTGAGCGTTTGTACAACCGGCTCTAAATACAATGTAATATTGGGCCACTAATGAGGTTTCAATCAAACCCTAGTTTGATTTAGACTTATTGATCCACACTCCTTCATGTACAATTGAGAAACACTGTGTGTTACAAAGAGCAAATCTGTACCTATGATTAAGGTCATCATCATCATCAACATCATCAAAATATGAGTGAATTAGTTATTGATGATTAAGGTACATAAATAAAGATTTTAGAGAACTAAAATATTGATTTTAGAAGCACAATAACGTACTACTTCTGGTGATGTGTAGGAGTTGCTTATTATAAAATGAAGGTTTCACAAGTATTATTTTGTACTCACCTGAAAAGCCGTCGTGAATTTGTTCGTGTGGTTATAAGTGGGCGGGTCTTCCGGCGTGTCCATCTTGTTCAAAATCGGCGGTACTGAACTGCCACTGCGTTCCTTCAACCAAAATACACCAGAATCAATATCAAATCGCGGTTTTTCTTAAACATCAAAAAACATATAGACAAAAAATAGCTCTGACGCACAGCATTCTCTCTGGAATGTGACATTGCTACAAAGACGTTAAATCCATAGACCTGACATGGTTTTATGTTGATACAAGGATGTTTTGGTAGGTCAGTGATTTTTAATAACTTTTTTTTTTCGAAAAAAGATCATTTTATTTTTTTCAAATCATTCTCTTTTACATCAGTATATTTAGTTCAACAAATTATCCTTAAAGCCATTAAATATACAAAAAAAAAGTGTTTATTCTAAATCCTGAATAAAAACTTTTTTTTACTAATTTTGCATGACTATCTAAATCCAATTTCAACAATTACGATTTCGAAATAACCCGGTTCATGGGGAAGGTGTGCTTAACTTACCGTGCCTCTCCGTAGAGCCAACTGAATATTTTCCAAATCCAAAACGGGCACCCAGCATTCGGCGATCAGACACTTCTGGGTGACGTCCAAATTGAACAGGTTCAACGTATGGTAGATCGCCTTGATCTTCCTCACTTTCACGAACCAATTCTTGATGTTCTTCGCGGCTGCCACTAGCACCCTATGCCTGTGGTCCTGGGTTTGCCCCAACACCTGAAACATCCAAACACGATTCAGTATAATGATCTAATTATAATTTCACTTCAAGAGAGGTTTCCTTATAATTTATTATTGGATCTAAATTAGGATGCTGCTGTATTAATCAGTATTTATAAAAATGACGTATTCCCTTCAAAGGTAAAAGTAGGAGAAAAAAATGGAGCTCACAAGGAAAAAGTAGAAAGAAAAGATTTTGCTTTATTTCGAATTCATAATCTTTTCATTTTCTTTACGGATATGATGCCGCCGACAGATTTAAATTTGCAGTTACAGAAGCATTAATGTTAGGTTAGGCACAGGGTGTCTGCTGGTACTGCTAAGTTTTACTCAGAGCTTTGAGATTGTATTTTATAACTGAGGAACAGTCAGACTGCCAAGTAGAGGTACAACGCACAGCCGAGGAGCAATCTGAGTGTAAGGTCATTTCATAATAAGATTCCGTTGGAATATCGGTAGAAGAGCGAGAGATCACCAACAACAGGCCGGTGAGAAAGTAACTGAAGGTGGCGCGTTAAGGCCGGGTCGCCAATTAGTCGAATTGCCCTTCTCTGGACGGCATCTAGTATAGACAGGGTAGTAGGGGCGGCAGCTCCCTAGACATGAGACCAATACTCCAGGCATACTTTCTGAAGCAAATCCTTCAAGTTTTGAAGCTCCTGCTCCTGCTTGTAAAAACAAAAAAAGAAACCTTTTCCTTTTTAGAATCCAAGTGACATGAACGTATGTACGTACCGTGTTCAGATCTTCGATGCGCGTCATGACGCCCATGGCCATCTCCCTGCGGTCAGCGGGCGCTTCGGGGCACGGATACAGGGTGGCGCGGAACCCTTCGCAGATCTTCTTCACCCTCGTCTTCAGCTGGTCCCCTTGGAAGAAGATTATGAACACCGACTTGTACACCTGATCGCCCTGCAAATCAATCAATCAATCAATCAATCGGAAAATATGTAGACCACAACCATTATACAGGGTGTTTATTTGAAAGCTTCCACCACGGATTTATCGAAAACCACTGATTAAAAGAAAAAAACGCCAAGACACGTCGAAAGATTTGTCAAAAATTGCTCACCTCCCTTGTACCCTCTCCCCTCCAAGGTCATCTTAACCATTTTAAATGACAAGGGGTATCGAGTAATAGCTTGTTCCAAAGGTATGTCGGAATCCTTTATTTTTACGTTTCATTTTCAAAATCGGTCATTTAGTGTTCGAGAAAATTAGAAAAAATCTGTATGTACATTCATTCGTTCAGATAAAATTGATAGAAAACGAAAACATACGAAAATATCACTTTCTATTGCAATAAGTGTTCAAAATGTTGCCCGTTAAATAATGATATAGGAGATGTTCAAATTCCTGACGGACAGTTGTAAAAACAGTGGAAATGACTTCAATTTATGGTGACCAAAATCAATGTGCTCAGCAAACTGCTATTCCGTTTAACGCCAGACATCTGGGGAAGAGAATTTCGCATAAGTTTGTTTTGGACCTTGTTACGAAATTTACTTAAACTGGATCTGTTGCAAATAAAAAAAAAAACGGAGTTTTAGATGAAGCCACTCAAGTTGAAGTTTTAGATCATTTTAGCATAAATCCTAATACTTCATTACGCAAAATTGTGGATCTGACTGACATATCATTTGGCTCTATACATACAATTATTAAACTCTATAAATGTTATCCATTCAAATGAAAATAGTGCGATAGTTAACCGAAGATGATGACCTTGATCAGCGAGTTGAGTTTTGTGAACAAATGACTACAGCGATTAATGATGTCCTTCGGTAAAGAATATCTGCCTCATTAATGAACGCACATTCTATCTAACTGGATTTTGTATTAAGCATAAGTGCAGGTATATCATTGTTTCGCCAATAATAACCGGCAACATTTTGAACACTTATTGCAATAAAAAGTAATATTTTCGTGTGTTTCTGTTTTTTCTATTTGAACAAGTTAAGATACATACAGAAATCCAATATGGCGGATCTTCCAAGATGGCGGAATAGTCACTTTTTTGCACTTCTGCAATATGGGTATCAAATGAAAGGGCATGCCGAGAATATAATTAGAGAAATATTCTACATATCTCTTAATTGCGGACTTTTGAGGTTTTTTATGATTGTTCGAAATTTACCGACAAACGACCTTGCGTTGAATGCGATGAACAGACTGAGAAGCCTAGCCAGCAATAACTAAACAACTGAATAATAAATTAAAAGCAAAAAAAACCTTTTTTATAAGATTTTATTTAAATGTTCTAAAAAGAAGAAAATAAAATTTTCCTTGAACTATCTCATATATACATAATTTATGTGATCAGAAAAGCTTGCCGCGAGGTTTTCTTAAGTACCTTTAAGTATTTAATCAAACTGACATTTAAAAAAAAATAAAATTGGCATATTAATCGAGCGACAAGCTTTTATGTTCACATAAATTTTGTATAATGAGGCCTTAAGTTAATAGTAAACAAAAATTTTATTATTCTCTTTGTAGAGCTTAGGTTTTTTGCTTTTAATTTATATCTTAAAGTCCTTTGTGTAATTTTTTTTCAGATATTTTGTAGTCACTTAACTGTATCACATTTTTTTAATATTATATATACCAATATACCCCTGGTTAATATTGAAAACAGCACAGATGATTCACCAGCGCCAGGTAAAATAAATGCTCTATATTATTATGATTATTTCATGTGTAGATGGCGGCTACTCACCGTGGAGGGGTCCTCTAGTGGCGTCTCAATCTCGGCCTGCCTCAAAAAGACGTTTCCTCTGCAGGCCCTCCACAGCATCCTCTCGAACGCCGGGATGCGCTCCCTCAAAATCACGCCCGCCACGAAACTATACATCAAACCAATCAAGTTATCATATCGCCTATTCTAGATAAAACTTACACACGTATACAATAATTACAATTATATAACATAATGTATAAGTGGCACACAAGGCATCACAAAAGAAGAAACACGGAAAACACATAACGCCGAAAACTGATTATTAATTTTCGTTGATTTTTTTTTGTTTGATACCAAACTGTAAACTCACACGTTTCATCGATGGCAACGCCGTTAATATAAAGTAGATTCAAATAAAATTTGGAAAAATCTGTTGTTCTTACCAGCATCGATGCGAGCAAACTTACGATGTTTTATAGGCTCATACAGAAAACGAAAAATAGAAATAGTTCTAAGAGGCAATAACATTTTTTTACAAGGTTATTGATTGATACGGCACAAACAAAAGCACTAATATAGACACTGTAACTATTCAAAGCTGAATTTTGTTGAAGGAACAAGAAAAACCCATTATTTATAAATCAATATTTTGATCTCCATCTATACAGAGCGAGTCCTAAGATGATACTTTTTTTAAACTGTGTATAGACTGTAGAGATCCCTAAAATACATAACTTTTTCAAATAACTTTTTTCAGAAAACTGAAAACTACAGCATGAAAAATGTATATCTGGTCTTGTGTAACAAGACGTATCTAGTCTGTTTATGTTTAGTTTTTTGCTCGGATTTTTGACAAATCGACTGGGCATTGAACCTGTCAGATAGTGCCGTAGTTACATTTTGTTTATCGTTGTTAATTTCAAATTGGTAAATCCTAAAAGTGGCACATTATTTTGAAACAACAACAACAGAGGCAAATATGAATCAAGAATTTTCTGGATATTATCAAGTCACCTATGAAACTGAAATAGATCGGTTTTTCATTTTTCTCGTTCCTTCAAAAAAAAAGCAGAACGATCACTTTGGTGACGTTGACACTGTTGACAGACAGAGGCCTACTATGCTATGACTGGAAGAGATACATAACAATTTTACTACTACCGCTGCATCGTGTGCACTTTTGGCGTGGTTAGAATAAACAGCAACAAACATGGCGGTTAATTTGATCTATAAAAAGACTGCGTCTGATAATCGTTTTTTTGCTGGTTTTACAATGCCCACTACTGGCAGACATCAGCAGGTAGCTATTTAATGTTAATTCCGATGGAACATGGTGTGTTTCATTGACACAGCTGTCAAGATTAATTTCAAACGATAAAATTTATCCAAAAATATACACAGGACACTTAAAAAATGAACACGTCGATTGTATCAGACGCAGTTGTTTTATTTGTTATAACGCTCAACAACGCATTTTCAGCAACTTAAAGTATATTTGCGAATGATAAAAATACAAAAACAATACTGACCATGGGTAGTACTCCTCCGAGTCAAATTGTTTTTCGGGAAAACTGTTTAATGAAAATTCATCGTTATATTAGGTTATTCATAGAAACATTAGCTTGTTCCATAGCTTGAAGCATGGTGGATTACGATGACTGAATGACCTATCTATGTGCGTATATGTGTGTATGTGCGTAAATCTAAACCTAAATTATTATTGTGTAATAATTTGCATTGTTTTGGAAAAAGTTTTACTCATAAATTGTTATGAGATGTAGCTAGTATGTGTGTTTTTTTAGATTAGTTTAATGGTAATTAAATTCTGAACAGATGATAATCATGCCCGCACAAAATAGATAAATTAACAATTTATTGGAAAACCTCATGACTACGTTTCTTATAGCTATTGTAAAGCCTAATAAATTCATCCAATAATTTCTTATTTTGCTATTGTATGTATGTACACAATATTAAAACCTACACAAAGAAATTCTAATCAAAGTAGTATTTTTTTACTAAGTATGGCATATGTGCTGGTTTCGCAAACTAAGTGAGCTACCATTACAATTAGTTTTTCATTCCGGTTAGTAGCAAGATTAATCCCTTTACAAACTGAAATGTGCTATACATAAAGTGAACTAAAAGATGCTAATGATGTCTGTACATTACTACTAAGTGAGGTGTTTGGTGAAAGCTAAATAGGAATAAAATACTTTTAGGCCATGTTCAAAATAGTCAAAAATTGGAATAATAACTACTGTACCGACTAATGAATGACATTTTTATCTTCATTATACTACTAAACTGAGCATAGTGCAACTAAACTAAAATTATTCTGATTTTTTTTTTAC
The DNA here is from genome assembly GCA_951848785.1 of Callosobruchus maculatus. Taxonomy (NCBI): domain Eukaryota; kingdom Metazoa; phylum Arthropoda; class Insecta; order Coleoptera; family Chrysomelidae; genus Callosobruchus; species Callosobruchus maculatus. The sequence goes on from CATOUR010000052.1 coordinate 180,170, forward strand.
AGCGTCAAGGGCAAGCATCATAACGTTATGATTTTAAGATTCTAAATTGTAGCTACATTCAGATGAGTATCACACTATCAATAATAGCCTAAGCCAAAATCAGTGCGATTGTATTTAGTTTGTCTTCATGAAATTATTTTATGGTGTCAACGGATATATTTACAATGAAAATCTGACTGTGTTTCGGATTTGTCTTTACATTAAGTTTATAAAACAGTTGCGTTTAGAAGAAAATCAAATTTAATGTCAACGTTCACAATCTGTACAATACACTAAACATGCTAAAGTACCGCTGACTAGCAAATTGTAGTTTGATAAAAAAAGCGAAAATCGCACGATAACGAAGATGCTTTCCCTTAAAAGAGGTGACACATGGGCATGGTCAATGGAATGTTATGTTGCTGCTGCTAAAGCATATACGTGTAGTTTAGTGGGGCTAGGTTAGTGGGTGGTTTGACAGGTTGGTTAGTAGGCTGCGCCGGTTAAAAACTTCAAAGTCTGTGCAAGAAGTACTGCTCATTCTGATGGCACTTTCTCTACATGTGTGCTGAACAAACATGTACAACCGTACAAACATTAGCATCTGAAAATTCTAACTTGAACTGAATGCGGTGTTACCTGGGCATGGACACGTAATTAGCTAATTGTTACTAGAGTAGCAGTTGAACATGAGGTTCAATACAAATGACGCGTAACAATTTTCTGAAACTAGTCGATATGTTAACTGCATCCATATTGAATTATGATAAAAAAGAACTAGAGTTTGCAGAATGAGCGGTACCTTTTTTCTGGATTATATTTAGCTTTTTGTTCAAAATCTGATGATCGCATCCTATATCATCGATAATCACGTATGAATGATTCCATATACTCTCTTAAATATTCCATAATCAAATGCTATCAGACTTTCGTCAACAAGAAGCAAAGCTGATCTTATACGCCGACCAACACGAGACTGAAAATTTGGAAAATCTGGAAAATTTACCACTGGAGTTTTTAAGAATAATTTTGTCACAGTTAGAGCGCCTGCACATTTTTGTGTTAAGAGGCCGAAACACTTTGGATGGAACGTTTCCAGCCAATTGTTTTTTTGCGTGCCACGCCACCTACGATTTTCCAATTCCTACGCGCCATTACGGAATAATTACAAAATCGTAAATATCTTGAAAACCATCAAAACTAGAACCACATATGTTTCACTGATGTGAAACTTATCATACCATCCTATTTGAAAAAACAAGTTTTTAACGTTTTAAATTTTCCGAAGTTGAAAATTGTTAGCCTATTGATTTAATGTGCTTTTGAAACAATGATATCAAAGAAACACAAGTTGTATGTTTCTTGCTCGTTTTAAAGCGGAAAACTGCATCTTTATGTCGTACTTAGTTTCCGAGATATTAACAGTTTTTGTGAAGTACTACAAACGTCAAATTTTCTAAAGATTGTCGAATAACTTCGACAGTAGGCTTCGTAGACATAAACTATGGTTGACAAACTGGACCTAAAATTCAATGCTGAATTCAAAAACGTAATAATATGCAGGGTGTTCTATTTAAAATAAGAAAGTTGTTGCCAACTTCCGGTATATCCGGATGTCCGTCGTCTTTGAAATTATTTACTGCAAGTAGACCATTTTTTGAAAACAAACGTTTTTTATTTAAGACACTTTCTTCTAATTTAAACGGTAAGACCGCTATTGGACCACCCTGTATAAATACATGTTACTAAAATTTTTGAGAAATTAGGGCCATACAATAGGGTACTTGCAGAGGTCGTGATGATGATGATGATGATATCAAGATATCAAGAAGCAGTAGGAAACAAAAGACATGATTTTACTGACGGCCAAAAAAAGATATTTGCAAAATAAAATAAGGATATATTCAAATTTTTCCACGTGACTTAAAACAAGGGCTGACGTCACAGGTATCTTATCGATATCGACAATTAATACTGCTACAGCGCAGATCAGTGGGATTCAACTGCGCATTCGACTAGAGATGATCTGAATTCTTTAACTATGCGACTCAATTTATCGATACTTAAACATATTTGAAACAGGCAATTAATCCACAAGCATTTTCGTTGCAATACATTTTTATATCTGATAGGTATAACAGTTCATCCTGTTTGTGACCGAGATTCGCAACTAATCGAAGCCATCCTTTTATTTCGGCGCATCCCATTATGAATGAATCCAAAGATAGAATCTAATTCAAGCCCATCCCTACAAAGTGAATTACTAATCTAGTCTAACTTTTATTCTTTTGACTTTTGTACTTCTGTGTGTGACTGTGTTTTGTGGTTATAATGATCAATGTCAAAATGTTAGGTTAGCACTGGCTATCGATATCGAATATCAATAATACTTTACATCCCATCACTATACGATATCACTAATGTCAGAGGTTGTTTGCGCGGCATTTTCCGGCATTTGAAATAATTTTTGGAATATCTCTCACAGCCGATTCCAAAAAACCAAACAAGTGATTTTGTCATGTTCACTAGGCTCTAAGAAACGCGTAAACGACACAATACTTTTTTCTTTAAGTACCCTATTCTTGCCGGGTAACTCTCCAACGTGTTTACTATACAGGTTTCCGTTTGAAATAACCGAGAAAATCATTGTCGTGAAACAGTCTACAGTTGGTCGGCGTATGGGGTGCAAAGGAGGTGGATGGTATGGAGGAGGGTAGGGACATGCCGCCGTTGGTGCCGCGGAGGGGCGACCATGGCCGATAGTGTTGGGTATAGGTGGTGGTGTACGTACCCCAGCTGGACGGGGCCGAGAGCGCTCTGTCGCGCGATAGAGTCGTCGCTAATCAGCGCCCTGGTCATTGAGTCAGTGGGATTTACGCCCCCCTCGTGCTGCGCAACAACACACATCAACAACGATTAGCAACCCTTTATCGTGCTCCTCCTTCTACTACTAACGGTAGTGGTGGTGGTGGTTGCTACTGCTTTACCACACGGCATATTCATGTACCAGCAGATATTATTTAACTAATAAAAAATGTACACTGTGAGCTCGAAATTCTCTAAAAGTATCACCACCCAAAAGCTGGTAGCAGGCCGTACATCTATCATTATGAGAGGCAGTCCTTTTTTTTCAGAGTTGTCCGTCAAACTCTGTCATTGGCAAGATAAAAAAAAGTCTACAAAGTGCCATGTGAATGCGGCAAAGTATACATAGGAGAAACGGAAAGACCTCCTGAAGCGGGAATTAAGGAGCAAAGACTCAAACCCCAGCGAACAAAGACATGAAACTCCCGAATAGAAGATCATGCATGGTTAGCTAGACAAAAATTAATAGTGACGAAAGAAACATCTTTGACAGTTCACCTGAAGACGATTGAAGATAGTAGATCGATCGAAACGTGGTACGCAAAATTTTACAGACAATGGAAGTCCTAAACAAATCGAATGATGGAGTGGCGCGATAGGTTCAGTCTTGTACAGACTGTTGAAGATAATAGTGTTTGTCAACGTCAAATTGAGGATAAGAATGAACTCCAAACATGAACACCTACATTTCAACATTTTCTCTGATTTAAAACTATTACAGTAAAATGTAAGTACACTTATGTTCAAATTTGAATTCGGAGAAGCAGCCTGCGTATGAATAGTCTGACATAAAGTCTAGGTAATTTGGTATAGAGTTGCTGCACTGCTGGTACATGAATACGTTGTGCTTGTACGCTACGCTATGCTTTGCGCTACCACACACTCACACCTCGTCGTCCGTTGTCGTCGTCTATGGGCCATGAAGGTTTCCCATTTCTATGCCAAACAACCGTATGCATCGTATCCCCAAAAAAAAGGACGGCAAAATTAGCCCTCTATATCTGATTCTCATTATATTTACACCTTGCGTCAAATCAAAATCGGGCGCTGGACGACAACACTGCGCTCCTATTGGTCTAATCAGTGACAGCTACAGCTTAAACAGGGTCTACTGATAACAGTGATCACCAATAGGAGCGCGACGAAAATGTCCATGACCCGATTTTGATTTGACGTGGCGTAAATGAAAAAATGTGAATCGGGTATAGTTGGTTTGCATTTCTAGTTCATCAGTGGATTGTAACTTGGTATGGTTGGATATGGTTCAAGGAAACATTTGATCAATTTCCTCCAAACCAAAGAGTATGCCTAGGCTTTTTTAAGGTTTTCCTATAGTTTGTTACTGAATCACAAAAAAAAATAGATGCGATTCTGTCTCATCTTAATTTTGTGAACATTATTCACTCAAATGACAGTCGGCATCATGATATTACGACACTGGTTATACATATTTTTGGTTATCATTTTGAAATCATTAGAGTGAATTCAGGACTCGTATTTTTTAAGATTCCAGATTATCAGAATTCACCGGCTTAGGAAGTTAGTTTCCAAAAAAATAGTCATAGCTGTCAAACAATGCCACTCATTTCAAAATAATGTTTGTCAAATACTTTGTACTGTACATTGATAAAATTTACAGAAATGGCCGAAATGTTAGAAAAAAGTTTGTCTTGCACCATGTGTGGTTTTAAAGTGCGATGAATATTTTTTGTATGTTTTAGTAACCCGCAGATATGCATTATAAACACTTTTCCACAGCCAACCGCCATAGTAACCACTCCCACATTTTAAAATTGAATAAAACGCCGATATTACAAAACAAAAACCGTAATAAAATCACGATAATACGATTTTATTCCATTAATTCAGCGAAAGAAAATGTTCGGATCATGAATCACCGGTTCTCTGGTTGTTTTTAAAACAAACAGTGTAACAAATCGGGAGCTTTTCCAAGGTATGGGTAATTTTATTCGTCGATACGATTTTTCATAGCAGCTTTGATCGGGGCGACATAAACCCGTTAATGACACAATGATCGAAACGAAAGCACTCCTTCCCATAGACGACGACGACACAATACGTGAACATAAATCAACACAAAGCCAAAACCAAGCTATTCAATAAACACCTAGCATGAACTACGTATTTGCTATTTTCTAACTTATCCGGTCATTTTAGCGTCTAAAATAGGACTGAAGATACATCAGCTCATGCAAAGCTGAAAGTTGGAATGACTGTTCAAAACATCACAAATTAAAAAAAGTCCTCATTGATCCGACACCTAGATAAAAAAATTACTCGATTCAAAGGTCACAAAAATGGGTTTTTCAGCAAAACGGTAAGTTGTATCATAAAATTAGATTACACTAAAATTGTAGGATATTAAATTATTTATAAAAAATATATTGATACGATGTTACCCAAAAGCCACCGTTTCTGAGATATAGCGGTTCAAAAAAATGTTTGTTGAAGGTAGCAAAAACCCCATTTTTATAGTGTTTGACCTCAAGTGATTTTATATGCAGACTGAGTTTTTAGTAACGGTTCGATCCATAACTCCACTACTGCAAAAGATAGCGAAAAAAATTGTATAGAAAACCACGTAGTTATGGATCACCCTGTATAAATCAAAACATTTTCTGAACAAGGAGCATATCCTTGGATACAATTTTTCTATACAATTTTTTTTCGCTGTCTTCCACAATAGTGGAGTTTTCGACCGATCTGGTTCTAAAAACTCACCCTGTATGTTTTGAAGAGTCTTCCCACAGACTACTACATAAGTAGTCTGTGATCTTACCAACTTCCAGCTTTGTGTGAATTAATGTATCTCCGTATGTCTAAATTGACCGGATAACATACACAGAAATCAAATGCTTTTTACTTTACGTCCAAAGTCGTAAAACGATTGTTTTGTGTGACAACTAATAATTATTAGGTAGGTATCTAAAATAGAAAAATGTACACATTAAACTATTGTACCATCACCACAACATTTGTTTAGTAATACTAAAACACAAATTAATACACGACACATCATCGGCGTATAGCTTACAGGTTTTCCCTAAATGATGGTGAACAAATTGCGAAAAATGAAGACAGAATCAATTACTCTGAAAAAATTAGTTGGCAAACCTTGTACAAAAAACACTATACAGTCTTCCCACTTGACAAACTCTCCCTAAAAAATGTTTGCTCCCATCACCACTAACCTCTTAAAACATATTTCATTACTCGAAAAAAAATATTAAGAAACTGATGAGGAAAATTTCAATTAGTGTGAAGTAATTTGTAGTTTTCCAAAATAATTACGATTTATTATGATTTAATTTGATTTAATTGGATTTCAAATACAACCCATACATATTTTCTAATGGGACATTGATACTTTATTTTCCAGTTTCTGATATTGTATTTTATGTAGCCGAATACACCTAAATATATTAAAAAATAAATGAACACCTGGCATTATTATGACCTTATAAAGTGATATTATAATTGTGACGGACATGACGCAAAACATAACAATATAAATAACGCAAGCAAAATATTATGTCTTTTAAAATTATCACCTGAGTGCCATGCTGAAAGTATTTTCTGTTGTCTCAAAATAAACGGACATGTTTTGATATTTTTCCAAATTCAGGTGAAGCATTGAGTACAGTACAGAGTTGGGATAAAGTATGGAACCAAGCAAATAACTTTGGAACGGAAAGAGTGATATTGCTGAAAATTTGCAGGCAAGTGTAGTGACGTCTAGTGCATCCGAAGACATTATGTTAGCTATTAGTGTACTTCCGGTTTAACCGGAAGTACCGTCAACTTTTTTAATTTAAATTGGACACCCTGTATATTTTTGCAGATTTTAATTCATCTTTTTTTCCGAATACGCCCATAGTGGGTTTAGCATTAGTTTCTGTAAAAACGGGAAAGATATAGCTTCTTTATCATTTCAGGTGTTTAAAATGCCGGTCATTCAAAGTCGGTTTTGGCGATCGCGTGAGAACTCACAAAGAAGTGTATCAACTTTAAATGATTTACGTCCCGACTGGGGTCTTATACACGGTGACGGTGACGGTGACGTTTGACGGTGACTAAAAAAAAAATACAAAAAAAAATTACCTCAAACGGGAAGACCGCAGACCGTCACGGACGAATTTGTGAGACAATTTTTCTAAGAAACAAATACTAAACCCACTGTGGACGTATTCGGGAAAAAAAGATGAATTAAAATCTGCAAAAATATACAGGGTGTCCCATTTAAATTAAAAAAGTTGACGGTATTTCCGGTTAAACCGGAAGTACATTAATAGCTAACATATGTCTTCGGATGCATTAGACGTCACTATACTTGCCTGCAAATTTTCAGCAATATCACTCTTTCCGTTCCAAAGTTATTTGCTTGGTTCCATACTTTATCCCAACCCTGTATACTTTCTTTGTAAATCTAAGTTTATCCAATATTAATAACGGTTTCTGTAAAAGAGATCTGGATGACTAATGAGGAGTCGTGCCAAACAGGGTTAATCAACAGCGTTTCTCTAAGATGCTGCATGCAGTCTACAGTTCTATATTTTATTCAAAAGCACATAGAATGCATGCTGTTTTTTCACACGTCATTCGGTCGCAAAATCGACAGTAGTAGAAAAATGGAAAAAAACGCAAGCCAAACTGAGCCGAAATTGAATTAAAATATTTTCATTTAAAACCCACACATTCGGGCTCATTTCTTTACAGTTTGTTTCGGCTATCTCTGCAGCCTCAAGTACATGTTTCGTAAAAAGTGATTCCGAATAAGTCATTTATACAGGGTGAATTCTAGTGTAACTTTATATAAATCACCATTTTAGAATAAATACATATCAGGAAAAAATTGATATTTCATACTTAGAGAAATCGGTAGATTAATTAAGGAAACTCCGATCAGAGACGACTTGATTTTTTCAAATGATTTTACCTAATTATCTATTCGATCAAACGTAAAATTTGATAGCCTTGCTGATGATTTAAGGTTGTGAATATCAGTGTCTGAAAGTTGTAACTTAATTCAAAATTTTCAATCAAGTCAGTGCTTATCAATTTTTCTATCTATAAGCAACCTAGTAGGCCATGAAATGTAAACAAAAACGTCTTCAAACGGAAGAAAACAACTAACTTAGCAGAAAGATACAGACGAACTAGAGCAAAGGGACAGGATTGTAAAAATTCCTTACAACAAATGAACTCTAATCATAAAATAATGGAGATAACATATCTAAGATCAAACAGAAGCTGGTATACGACAGAAACCAATACTTTTCACAGCCTACTAGCTATACTGGAATGTCCTAGAGAATAAAAATTTCCAAACCTACCAGCAAGAGTTGCTGGCAGTCTAATATCTTCAGCACACATTTTCACATTTAATTGTATAAAACAGTAGTGATTTCGGCCAAAATCAAAAGTAACGATACTTCTAAGTGGTGTCTTTCAAATTTTTTAGTATCTATCAGCAAGATCGCAAAAAAGAAATAGTGACAAATTAGACTATAATTTTCTGCCAGGTATAATTTGAACAGATTTTAATTAATTCTTCATCTTCTGCGACATAGTTACAAAGTACTGAAGAATTTGCACAACTCCAGTCAGATGTATCGTTACTTTTGGCTTGACGGCAGTGAATACTGAACGTAATAAACTGCCAGTAACATTCTCTGGTAGTTTTCCTTTCATTTCAAAATTTTCAATAGTTTTGGAGATTGTCAATCTTTAGTAAATTGCAGTGGCTAGTAGGATGTGAAAAGTATCCTTTTCTGTCGTATTTCCAGCTTCTCTTTGATCTTAGATATGTTACGGCTGTTGTTTCTGGTTAGAGTTGATTTGTTGTAAGTACTTTTTATAATCTTGTCTCTTTACTCTAGTTCATCAGTATATTTCTGCTAAGTTAGTTCTTTTCTCCTATCTGTACAGTTTTATGTTTACATTTCAAGGCCTGTTAGGGTGCTTATAGGTAAGAAAATTAAAAAACACCGGTTTGATTGAATATTTGAAATTAAATGGAAAAAGCCAGTTAATGGTACATTTAAACCATGCGAATCTCTCACTCATTCTAAATTAATATTATTAAAACATTTCGTTTTTGGGTAAGGCTACAAAGATGGCCGGAACGTATTTCAACTGAAGGGTCTAATAAGGCATTATGTTGCTAAAGCATCGAATTGTTTCCGTCGCAGTGTTTTTTAAGAAATCGTCAAAAATTGCTGCTGGTAGAACATCAGATGAACATCCGCATCGTCACCATCCAAATTATTCGAGTCAAACACAAAGCAGATCCATTTTGAATGGAACACAATCATTGAACAAACAGAAGCGGTAATCCCACAATCAAGTTAGTCATTTGTTATAAATGCCGTACTATCGTAGTACCTACACAATATCTTTCACAGAACCTTAACCATACTACCTAGCTAGATAAACTCATAACACATATGAATAAATGAATTTTTTCAGGCGATTACTGAATCCTGTCAGGGTAATGCAAAGTAACTGTTGCTAACACGATACTTTATGATATATTGGGTAGATTAGTTTGCAAAAAAAGAATTGCACATATTCAGGCGGATATACGAATATTTGAAACGACATCTATAAAGATAAATATGAAAAATCTACATTGTATTATGGTATCAACTGAAAAGACGTCACGATATTATTTATTACAATTTATTGAAAATTCATGTTTTGAGATAGAAGTTGATTTAAGTAAAAATACCTTATACATTTATGTATATAGCTGAAAATTGTAAAAAGAGAAATTTGTGATAATAAATATAGGAAGAACTTATCGATGGTTTCGACGTCGTTTCAGTGAAATCGCATAATTTAGATGAACCGTATGTGTTTACAGAGTGCCTAAGATATTTCCATCATATTAATACGAGTATCTAAGCTACAAGGTACTATTAATTGTCATTTCAATGAAATCAGAAAATTCGAGACTATGTCAATCTTTTTCACAGAATCCGAATCCGAATTTAAAAGAAAAATGAGAATGTGATGAAATTCTCTATTGAATTTTACAATTCTGATTAAAATTTAAATGTGAAATATAAGTCCTATTGAAATTGCACAGCAATAGTACCAAAAGTAACTAAACATTGATGTGTAACTTCTAAATTCTTATCGTTAAAGTGTATGATGTACAAAATTTATGAGATTTGTTTGACGCAACGGTTTGGAAAAACTACATAGAATGAAAAGAAAAACTTATAAAACGAAAACGTAATAAAATTTCTCATGTATATAGAGAAGATGAAAAAAGGGTGCACGAAGAAATAGATTTTTTAAATTTTGTTCTGAAATGAAAATTATACATGTGAAAATCCGTATATTGAAACTTTTCCAAATAGCCGCCTTTGATAAAATAGGTTCAGTGACACACAAGAATAGGTTAAATTTACTAGTTTTTAATAAAAAATCATAATTCCTAATTCCGTCTAATTTAAAAAACAAATTAACAAATTAACTATTCTAATGGATCTAAATTAAATTACCAATACTGGCGGTCAAAAATCCTAATCATTTGATTCTAAAAACTTCAACTTTTTCCAAACTCGACTCAATAGGAATTTTATCATTGCAAAAAGGTGTATTTGTCTGTTCAATTATTATATACGAGCAGTATCTTCAAAAACAGATACTTATAAAATCATCTTATTCTGCTTCTGAATATTTGCACACTATTAAAGGTGATAATAAAATAATATCAGTGCAGTTACTATCAGCGATAATAATGTGAATGTACAATTAAAGACTGATATGTAAAATGAATTCCGAAATGCCGTTTTTGATCGCCAATCGTCTTTTAGAAATTGAAAATGTAACTCTCGTTAAGTAAGAGGAAGCATATATTTCATAATACATGTCACTTTCAGCTAAATATTCACTCCAGAAACTATAGCGTTCCACACAATTTAAGAAAGGCGTGAAACTATCTTAGTATCGAGGTATTTTCTATATTGATTCAGGTTACTTAGGTTGACCATTTGTCCGGAACTTTAGAGCTCAATTTCGTGTCCCGGTGGAATTACAAAATCGTTAAAATGTCCGGAATTTGAGCCTTAATTGACGGCTAAGTGGGTGGCAATTTTCTAGTTCTAGTATGAGGAACTTATGCGAGCTTGGGAGTCCGAATATGCTTTAATCCCTAGTGGCTCTTCGCAGAACTCTTTTAAAGAGAGAATAGGTGTAGTGAATATAGAAGAAATTACTCTGATTAAGTTTTTCTGCATCATAAAGAAAGACATGAGTGGTACGATCCCTGAACTACCATAACAGTAGAGAATTGCATTATTGGTAGCTACACGTTACACTAGAGTGTCCCGAAATTGTATGTAGTACGACATAACTCAGGATGCATGATTGCCTTTCAATTGCGGAGGCGCGCTATAGTAACTAGAGACAGTTAATTGTCGGATAGAATCAGCTGGAAAAAGATCATCCGTACCAAAAGTCAGACTAGCGATTTCATTTTCGAGGTCCGCAGCACACAAGCAACTCGAATTCAGAAATCTTTCGGGAATATTTATTAGTTTTCTAGCGCATAAAATGGAAAAACCAATAAATGTGAAAAATGAGCTCTGTGATCAAATTACACATTTTCATGAAAAAATTGGTCTAGTCCCAAAAATAGCAAAGACAAAGACACACGGATTCCATTAATAATTCTTGACCAAAGCTGGATAACTACGTTATTAAGTGTTATTTTGTTGGTAATTGTAACTGTACTCGAACATCTTGTATAAAAAATAGCTCGCAGGTTTTAGCTCTCACTGTAACAAAGAGAGCCTATGCAGAGCCTCTGCCTGTCTGCCCGTATACAAAAGATAGCCAAAACTACAGGTGCGAGAGAAAAACTAATAGATTCGGAATCAGCATGAAAAAACTAGTCCGGGAAAAAACCGGTTTTGTCAATATCGCGTCCGGTTTAGAAAAAAGAAAAAAACAATAAATTTTTATACCAACAAATTCCACAGTTTTTTCAGATAAACGGGGTATTATCTAATGCCATGCAGATATTTCAGGTGCTGGTAATAGTCGTGGAAATAAGAAAAATATGTAAATACAATGTATTTTTTAAAACGCGTTATTTTCGTTATATGTAATTTTGCATCTCTTCCCTTATAGATTTTGTGATAAATGTTTCACATTTGGAACATCGATAACTCTTGAGAATCTCTACAATAAAATTTCAAAATTGTAGTATACAGGGGTTCTTTCATTTTTGAATGGGCTACCATTCTATATTTCCGATATGATATTTTTGAAGTCTCTGATCCTTTGTTCAGTTTTATAGCCTTTTGCATTATTCTATTCATATGTATCTGTGACGGTTTACGAATTATTTGCAAAAATAAGCATCGTTTCAAACTAAGTGTGGACGAAATATGAATACAAGAAAAAATAGTAGGCCGAGACAGGCAACTTTAAATTCTGTTTATTGTCCTTCCGAAAGTTTGTGAAAAAGGTTTTTGACGTTTCCGCAATATACGAATAAGAAAAGATAGAATTTTCGAAAATAACGCTATTTGGACCAAGTATACATTTACATTTTTATTTTTACAAGTACTATCATTCCTTGAAATATCCGTATGACATAGCATGTTTTTCAAAAAATATATGCCAATAAAATCGCTTGTCAGAATGAAGGGGTGAAGCGCTGATTCTACCCGACGACTATTAGTGGGTAGCGTATCTGTACGTGTGTATGTTTGTGTGCCTACCCGAGCTTGAGGGCCTGTCCGCCTGCGCGCAGTCCCTCCTCGCCCAGCAGCGTCACTTGCTCCTCCTCCCTTGACGGGTCAGCCATCTAAGACCAGCCATCACACTCTCATCTCACCAACCACTCTCAACCACCGCCAATCGACGTGTCAACCTGGCGACGCACATTGCCATACCCGCCACGCCCACACACCTCCCACCTACTACTACAGTCCCGCCCTATCTGTCTACGCCACGCCCATTCGTTTCGAAGCAGCCAATCGACCACACGTACTGACCCCTTCCCCATCTCATAAGGCGGATACTCGCAGAATTCTGTGGCATATGATGGAATTTATGCGTGAGAATAAAACCGCTTGAAGATATATCTGTGCTCTGCGGAGGTGTATACGGAAAACTGTCTTATTTGGGTCACTCCTTGATATTTCACATAGAAAAATCCTTTCATAAGTAAGCGATACTATAAAGGGGTGAATACGGTAGTATTGGTAAAATCTTTAGTATCGTGGCGTCAATGCACTGGGATGTAAAAAGTAACTGCAATTAATATTTTACCAACACAGTAAAGATATTTTTCTTTCTGTTATTAAAGTCTTTAATTTTTAAGTTATAACAACAAAATATGCAAACAATGTAACAGGTGGAAAAAAATCAAACCAAGATGTGACCAGGACAGTCGCATCATCGCGCTAGCTGTCGCGATATTTCTATTTTAAGAGTTTAGCGTAGCTCTTAGTGTTATTATAGTGCTCGGCCAATACACACATTCGATAATTAAAATTGAATTTAATTATTTGAATACATTTTCTGTGTCTTTTGCACCGCAATAAAAGATAAATCAAGATTTTTGTCGTTCGATTACGTAAGCCTCGGCTAATGGGCAGAATCTGACAAAATTCACGTTACGCGAACTATCATCAGATAGTAGCGCTACAGCTACCGCCAGATAATCTTCAGTAAGATCAGCTGGCTCACAAAGCGAAAGCGCATTTGAACATACAATGTACCCATTTACAATAATCTGAAGGATTAACACCTAAGCCCTGATGCGATCGATATGATTATGTACCATCACATGTTTCCTAGTCACCATTAAATCTATGGATGGATTATTCAATCAATCATTTATCTTTAAATTCGTAATCTTTATTGTATCCCCTACTACCTCAACCAATATTATGCACAAACGAAGCTGGCCGAAACTAAACAATAATTTATTCACAGAACTTTTAGATAACTGTTTGCTGTTTATTCTCCTTCTCAAGTTTTGTAACAAATATTTTTTGATTGACGTTTTCGCAAAACACGAGAAAAAAAAACGAAACTTTGCCATCCTGTATACCGAAATATAACGCGTTTTAAACGATGCATTTGCTTCTTTTTTCTTATTTTAACTAATACTATCACTCCCTGAAATATCTGAATGCTATTAGTTACATATTTCATGTTTTTGAAAACGGTTTGAAAGTGAAATCCGTTTTAATAAAAAAATGAAGTTAAATTTATTGACTCAGTGCTTCCAACACATTACGGTGATACCAGTTAGTAATTTTCCCATAGCATGAAATCCCCTTGCAACCAAATCATCGTCCGCCCGCAAAAAAGTGTTATGCCGCTAGATATTTCCAAAACCATCCCAATTTCACCCCCAGCAAAAAAAGGAGTAAATGATCAGAAACCGCTAAAACACCTAAAAACCAAATTTGAGCTGTTTTTAAATTTTTAGTTTTTGCTTATTGTTGCCCCGCCACTGACACGATTTATATGCGTTTTCCGTCCTTGCCACGGGAATAATATTGTATCAAAATTCCATTAAAATCAATTCAATAATGTTCACGTTGCACAACACACAACGACCTAAAGCAATATTCGTATGTATACATCAGAGAAGTCCTTTGGTTTCTGTAATAGGCAAGGCAATATTCGGATAGATCTAAAAAAATGTATTATACCGCTAGATCTTTCTTTTACAGGTCATTTGACAGCCTATTATGAATGTTGCAAATCTTTCAATTTTACAATCCCCACCCCCTAACCACCCCAATTTCACCGCCAGCTAAAAAAGTAGAAAATGATCAGGAACCCCTAAAACGCCTAAAAACAAAGTTTGGGATATATTTGAAATTTTTTGTTTTTTTTCTAATTACTCCGCCGCCCATGCACCGATTTTCAAAATTATAGCAGCATTACCTACCACAATCGACAGCATATCGCTACCCAAACTTCATAAAAATCCATACAGCGGTTATTGAGATTACGAGGCTACTGAGGATAAAAACGCGACAGACAGACCGACGGAAATGAGCGACGTGGATTTTCGTTATGTAGACATCATGAAACGCCCAAAAAGCATATTATCTCAAAATCGAAAATTTTCGCGATCACAATACTCCCCTTACCTGTCGGTGTGAATCAACTTAAATTCAAAGCAGTTTTTCAAAGGACAATGAAGTTTTTTCAAGTGATTAATTTTATCTGGCTAAAATGTTTCCGTTTAGTCAACATATGGTTCAACCATCCCAATATTAACATATCATTCATTAGATCGAGTATCGTAAACACCTTATATTTTTAAAAATAAGTGTATCCGCGCGAACATTTCATTTTTGGAATATTTATCAGTTCTGCGTCAGGTATATCTATATGTCTATTACCACAACCGCATGGATAGAAAATAACGTCTACCTTCACCAATAATATTCAAAGAGCCCCAAACCAAAACGTAAAATGAGTGCGAGGCAATGTGATCCCCAGGCTGAAAATTATTAGCTTAAAACTACTAGGGAAAATCAGCTGAAACACCTAATTCGTTTGGCAACGTTAGTAACTTCAGTTCAATCAACAGAAAAACTCTTACAAGTCAGTTAGACATCAGCAAAAAAAAACTAAAACCTAGGGATTTGCATTTGAAAAAATGTTGTTAAAAAAGAAGGGGTGGGGAGAACAAAACATGCAATGGATAAGATGCTGTATTTAATGTTGCTGTTCTTTTTTTAGGGTTTCGGTTAACATCATAGAAACATTTTGCCTTTCTTTGCTTTGTGTAGCAAAGCCAAACCATTCTCAGTTATTCAATACATAACTACAAACTTAGTCACTTGATATAGATCCAGAATGAAAAAAAACTAACTTTTAAATATGTTTCGAATAAATAAATCACATTTTATTGCTTCAATATAAATTATTTATTTTACAATTCGTTAAAAACACCATCTTCAATATCATAATCCAAAATTATGTAAACAACTGTCATGTTCTGTAGTTAAAACCTATAGGGGAACATTGTAGAATATTGTAATTATAATGAGTATTGTAATTTTAGTTCACTAAAATTTATCTTCATGAAAACCAGAATATTGTTCATAACAGAACTACGAGTATTAGAAATGGAAACAGCATTAGACTTACTCCACATACCACAACTTTACTCCGCAGGAGTTTTTCGTACAATGCGGCCACCTTTTACAATCAATCAAATAATTCATTCAAAACTCAAACACTGTCATGTTTTCGTACAACAGTTAAAAGTATGCTCTAGAGACTGGTTAGTCCTTCCAATTTATTTTCTCACTGTATTATTGTTACTAATGTTTTATGATTTTTTTACATTTACTTTTGTATATTTTACATCGAACATCTTTGTTCTAACCAACACAAACAGTTAAGTGTAAGAGTAGCCAAGGCTAAACTTCGCTGCTTGTGTCCCCCTTGGTTTTTTTGAAATAAATTATTATACAGGGTGTCCCACGACGATTAAGACGAGCAATATTTCAGAACTGAACAGTAATAGCAAATTATAATGTTGAGTGTGTAAATTGGAGCAACTATAGTATCTTTTCTTATTATTGGGTCACCCAATGAGGTACTTGTTTTTGGTCACGTGACGTCCGATTCAAAAATTTTAGTGGGACACCCTGTATATTTGTGACTTTTTGTGTTTCTCCCGATAAATCAATTCCAACAAACTAGCATACTTGGGGTCTAAAGTGATTAATTCAAGAGCTACAGGTACTTAAAGGACTGTACCACTACTATTATGAAACACTACCAAAGTAATTTAACTGTAGGTATACATGTTATAATCAATGGTAGTGGTACCATCCTTTAAGTACCTGTAGCTCTTGAATTAATCACTTTAGACCCCAAGTGTGCTAGTTTGTTGGAATTGTTTTATTGGGTGGAACACAAAAAGTCACAAATATACAGAGTATTCCATTAAAAATTTTGAATCGGACGTCATGTGATCAAAAACAAATACCTCATTGGATGACACAGTAGTAAGAGAAGATACTATATTTGCTCTAATTTAAACCCCCAAAGTTATAATTCGCTACTACTGCTCAGTTCCGATATATTGCTTGTCTTAGTCGGCGTGGGACACCCTGTATATTATTATTATTATTAAATATACTGAATATCAACCTAGTATACGCATACCTAAATTATAAAAATGATTGCTCAATATCCAACGCTTTTCTTATAAAAAAATACATATTTGCATCAATTTTTCGAATTAGATGATTATAATACATTAAAGTACATACATGTAAGTTGCCAAAACTAATAACTGAAAATAGTCTAGTAGGTAGCAACCCAAAAGTGCGAAAAAGGTGATAGGAATCGTTCTAGAAGATTAACCGAAAACCGCAAAAAAGAAATCGTCCCTGAATACCGGACGCAAGTCAAAAGTAAGCGTTTAATGTTGTTAGAAAAATCAACCTTTCAAACGGAACGCCACTTACAAAAAAATAAAATGATCTGTACTATTTCTATGTTGCGGTAAATCAGGCGTAGCACGGACGTTTGAGTTGTTTGAAAAGTGATGATCTTGACTGTCCTATCATCAAAATAAACATCTCAAATATAATCGAAAGGCAAGCAGCAGTACAGTTTGCAGTTTGGGATGACACCTCATCTCTTATACGATCTCTGAATCGTCTTAATACAGATATCATAGGTTTTGAAATGGCTCTATTTAAATTTTAGTTAGGTTTAGGTGTGCCTGAAAAGCCTGTAAAAACTATAGTTATGAATAATAAATAAAATAAACAAAAACGATCAATACCCATTATGTAAAACTCCAATTTATTCCAGTAATGAGAGATATTAAAAATATCTTGGCAAAAACCTGAACCAACAAACCTCAAAATGAGACACATAGAATAGTCCTTCAACATTTGCTACATTCAAAGGCATAATCATTATGAGAGTGTCAAAGTTTAATGTTACATAAAAAACATCCAACCTCTGAGTAACAGCTGAACATAGAGATAGTAAACAACTAATTCTAATAGGCCAACATCTTTTCTTACCTTGTCATATTGACCACCAGATACGGCAATCATAATTATTTTTACTATCGTCTTAATTGTACAGTATTCAGAAATATTTCATTCTACGTTAAAAAAGACGGTATTTTGATGGTTCAGGAATAATTACAGCAAAATCAATAGATATGTTGACCTCTACTGCGTTACTGCATGTTTCTTCATCATAAACACAAATTCTGAAGTCTTACATGAATTTTGAGGAGCTGGCAACGCCGACATAATTTTCGTGCAACTTATTTACGGTAGAAGCTCGACTGTCAAACGTTTGTTTTGTTTGTGGGTCTTTTATGCTTAGTCAGTAAAATCGGATTTGCTATTTGTTGGTAACTGTAGTGAAGCTTTGCGGACTTGCTGTGCTATATTTGAGTGTAGTTTAACAGATTTTCGAGATGGAACTGAAAAAATTGCAGTTGTGGGTTGCATTGGAAGAACTTTCAGGTTAGTTGGTGTTACAGCACAGCATTGTTTACAATTTGAACTGTCACTGCGAGGTCACAGCTGACCAATGTTTGGAGGCTGAAGTGTCAAAGATGATGGCTTTGAGCATGCCATGCTGAAGTGGTTTGTTTACTACCTCTATGTTCAATTGTTACTCTGAGCATCCAACCAAATAACAAGAGATATTACTTTTGGAAAGAACTGTTAATTTCCTATTAATTTACCTGAATCTTACCGACTTTTATGTAGGAAATTCAATACAAATTAAGACAAGACGTTACTAATCATGTATTATTCAATATGCTCTTAGTCTATGGCACAGCTGGCTTTGGCTTCCAGAAAACTACCCACATTCCAAATTGAGTACAGATATATTATTTTTCCAGTAGAAGAAGTTATATGTTTTCTAAATTGTTTGATAAAAAAGGTCTGTTGAAATTCAATATGGTATAAGGTTTATTACTAAAGCCTCAATCAAAAAGAATACAGGCAAAAACAATTACAAACTTTTAAATCAGTATAGCATGTATAAACTGATCCATAAACCAGACATTTTTTTAGTTTTTCAAATTTCGATGTAATTTTTCAAGAATGATTCACAACTAAGGCTTATAGTATGACTAGGAAGAACTTTAGGACAAATGATACTCTCTAAAAGACACCTACTATACAATTATCGCCTAACATTTAATAGTTAATTTTGTACATGTAATATTTTCTTTTTTTTACAAATAACATGGAACCTTTTATCACTCCATGTAGGTTTGTAAACAATACAGATCAATAAACTATTTTTTTTAAACTGAACACGGTAAAAACCCGACAGAAAGTTTTAAAAGTTAAATCGCAAATTCTCAGCACTTAACTGACCTTGGAGAATAAAACAAGATTAAAAAATGACCTAATAATTATTTTACATCACAATATACTATCACAAAGGGATCCAAGCCGCTGTAGGAGTATGGGCTCAACAAATTCCAAATGAAAATGAATTATATCATGACTGACATGGTATGTATTATATAAAATAACAAATAAATATTTGAACAGCATTTACGCCAAGTTTATTGCAGGTAAACATTGAAATATAGCGAATTAACTGGTAGTAATAAATTGTATAATTTTCAGTTGTCACAATGAATTCACACCTTATCACCACTGTTTGATTAGTAATAGCATTAGGGAATCACTTCCTTTGACATTGACTATCCAATCATACTAAACAGTCCTTCAGGTACAAACAGGATAATGTCCAAAAGAGAAATTTTTCTAACAATAGACTGGATACATCAAACATTTTTTGCATTTATAGGATACAGTCTGCCAATATTTTCATATACCTGTTAAATACAGCATCTTTTGATATATTATAAGTACTCATAAAGCAAATTTGCCACTTAAACGTTGACATTCTCACGGTTATAAAATATACATCCACAAAATAATTTTGAGTCACAACATTGATGCTGCAGTGAAAATTTGTGATAACTATAAAAAATATAATATACTCAATTGTAATAATCCAGAACTTGCAAATTGTTCTGGAAGTGTACCAACAATTTGTTGTGATACTATAATTGATAAACTTGAAAAAAGATACTGATGTAACTTATCATACTGTAGTAATTCTAAGATTCTGTATAAGGTGTTTTCTGATACTATTCCAGAAAATGGACAAGTCAAAAATATCATACAATAAATCATGCTAGGTGAATAAAAAATAAGTAATACCAGATATTTAAACTATTTTCCCATAATATTAGATAAATTCTCACCTCATCAAAGAAAACCTGAGTTTTCCTCAGGATTTGTTTCAACTCTGTGAGTTCCAAGAAGTTTCTTTTCAGTGCTTCAGCATTCTGATTCACTTCTCTCAACTCATTTTCCAATTTCTCAAATGTTGCCTGAAAACCAAATAATGGAAATTGAATTTATAATCTAGAAGAACACTAAAACACATGAACAAATGTAATTTTTTCAGTGATAATTACTTGTTTTAAGATATAAATCATGTAATTACATTATAAATTATGTGGGCTGAATAAACCACAAATCAAGGGTAGATTGAAGTCAATATTTCCAGACTCACCAGGTTTTTTGTTTTTGAATCTGTAAGTATAGTTTGGCATAATAAGTTTCTTGTTATCCTTATTCCATACTCAAAAATAGATATCTAATTTAAATATGTCCAAAATTAAAGGACTTTTTTATAGAATTTGTGGCTATTTAGTTACATAACTTTTTGTGGTTGTGCACTTATTATATTCTGTCCAACATACCTCTAAATCTATCATTTCCCTAGGTTGTGGAGCTTCAGGATTCTCACCCGTATCCAGCATTGGAATTCCATCCTTCTTGATTTCCTTTTCCAAATATCGTAGTTTCCTTTCCATTTCATCACACCTCCTGACTTCATTGACAAATTTACGTTGGAAGGCATTGACATCAGGATTCAACTACAGACAATGAAAATTGTTTATGACAAAAGGTATTTCTCCCAACAGCATTCTAAATGCTTATACCTTTAAAACCCAAACAGTAGTATTTATTGAATATCAATGATTATTTTCTAACTCTACACTCAGTCACAGCATATTTGTACATTTAATAATATGAATAAAGTCATACTAAAAACACAATGATATTATGAATTAAAATTTTATGCATATTTTAGCTTTCACTGAAAAGAGCTTATGCGGAGTCTCTGTCTGTCTGTCTGTCTGTCCATATACAAAAGACAGCCAAACCTATAGGTGCTAGAGAAAAACTAAATACAGATTCGGAATCAGCATGAAAAAACTAGTCCGGGAAAAATCCTGTTTTGTCAATATCGCTTCCAGTTTGGAAAAAGGACTTTAAATTTTTATACCAACAAATTCCACAGTGAGAGCACCGTTTGATGTTTGAATTTACTCAAGTCTCTATTTTAATTGTACTCTCTCTTAGAAAAATCATGGATTTTCAAAATAAAAGGTCAAAATTTGATAAATTGACCATTATTTTAGAAGTGTTTGTCAGTTTATTTGTGGTCAGCCTGTTGACCTGTTTGTGATCGTAGATAATCATCATCATCATTAATGCTGTAACATATATTTTTCAGATCATTAACATCCTCAATTAAGTACTCTATATTGATTGTATGAAATATCAACGAGATAGCTTTGTATTTTGGGTTGGCTCGGTGGATTGGCCCTTCCTTGATTTATTGATTTCTATTATATCAGATTAGAGGTACCAGTTTTGGGTAGGACTAACTGGTAGGACTTTGAGCAATGAAATATACTAAATTAATGTATTATAGGGGCGGAAACAATAGTCACCAAAACTGACGTCAGAAAAGTAGAAGGGCTCTAAGGAAAAAATGTAATTTATCATTTTCCAATCATATTGCAAATAGCCTGCAGCACATCCATATATGTAATTTAATTTCAAGACAAATTAATGAACACAAGATTCAATAACGGACGTCAACTAGGTGTTTTCTTGGAAACATGATTTGGGTTGGTGAAAGTTGTTAAACAGCCAATGCAAGAATCCTGAAGATGTGCAAAAATCGGTCCTTGTTTATATTTACGATCAGTTGCAAATAGGAAAGATTATAAATAACTCACGTCTCTAAACTGCACCAGCCCAAGTTCTCCCAGCTCTGAAACACATGCATATGCGGCCTCACTTTGTAAAAATAACTGGCATAATGTCATTTCAGCACTACGAAACAGGGAGCCCATTTTGGCGATTTTGTGCACTTCTAGACGCTTAAACTAGAAATAATCAATCATAAATTTTGATGAAAATGGCTCTGTTACGACACCGAAAGTCCACGTACAGGCTGTTGTGGCCCGTGGCCGAATGACAATGGCTTCGACATCGGCATTCAGCAATCAGGAAAATTGGGAAATTCCTTCTCGAGTTTGCGCTCTGCACCAGGATACGATGACGTTCGTGGACCCCACGCAGACGCAGAACGAAAGAAGGCATAACCAGTCGTTTATTGACGTTTTTCCAAGTACATACACGGTGGAGGCTCTTGGTGGAGGCATGAGTGACATTGTCAATTTGTCATAAGCTAAAAATACACTTTAAATGCGAATCTCAACACTACCTCTATCTATAATGATGTTATACTATTTTAATGATTATTTTTTAGATATAAACTAACTCATAAATCAAAAAATAACGTTATTACAGTATTCATTAAGGGTAAAATAATATTAAAATTCAGAAACGCCCTGTATATGGATGGCTCCTGAAAACAAACGGCACGTGTCATAAGTCATAAGTGTCATTACATGTCAGTGTCAGTACTGTCAAAGTCAGTGGTATTTTACAATTTTGTGGGGTAAATAAACATGGCAAACATGATTCTGATTAATATTATTCTCAAAATACGATAATTAAAACTATCTATATCGGTTTGTAGATTTTTAGGTGCTTAAAGTAATTTATCGGTTGTATCATATAAAAGAAAAGAGTTGTCGTAGTGTTATCATGGCTCACCACAATCAAAGCTTGCCAGTTTCTCAGATTTTGAAAACGAAAACTGAAGGTGACGATGAGCCTAAAAAGAAGTCTAGAGAAGAATGGAGAAAAGCGAAAGAATTGGAAGAAGCCCGTAAAGCGGGCACAGCTCCTGCAGCTGTCGACGAAACAGGCAAAGATATTAATCCACACATACCACAGTACATCTCGACAGCACCATGGTACTATGGAACAACAGGTCCTACATTGAAACATCAAAGACCCCAAGAAGAAAAGCAGAAACAATATTCCGAAATAGATGAATGGTATAAGAGGGGTGTGGATACAGTAAGTTATTTTGATTTGGCATTATGATTAAAATTGTAAGATTGCATTTTACAAAAAAGGGATCTGCCAAGATCTCAGCACTTAGGCCCATTGGGTCCCTGATGGAGTTCAGCAGGATTCCCTTTGAACTGGGAAGGCCAGCATTCCCTCTGATACATAACAATATTTTTTTAATTAATACCTATCATTATCTTTCTATCTCAGTTTGATACTCAAATAAAAATTTCAGACAAAAATAGTGACCAAGTACAGAAAAGGAGCATGTGAGAATTGTGGAGCAGTTACACATAAGAAGAAAGAGTGCATGGAGAGGCCAAGAAAAGTTGGTGCTAAATTTTCTGGGGCAAATATAGCTCCCGATGAATTTGTGCAGAAAAACTTGGCCTTAAGTTGGGATGGTAAAAGGGACAGGTGGAGTGGATATGATCCTTCAGAACATAAAAGTAATTATGCATTATTTTATTTTTCTTCACTAATAATTGCTTGAGAAGACACATGCTGCAATAGGAAGATTACTTTGAAAATAGACAGAAATAAAAAATTATTCAGTAATTTCCTTTAATTTTATAGTTAAAACAGTGGTATGTCTTTCCTACATATGTTGTTGAAATATTTGTAGTTCTAACATGTACCATGATTCCATATATGTATTCTTTTCAGTAAACGATAATTCATTCAGGCATTACTGGTTCAGTTTAAATTTTTAGATAAATGAATATAACATAGTGATTGCAGTGTTCATAGATAAATTGATGATAAATGTAATGCTTTCAGCTGTTATCGAAGAATTCCAAAAGGTAGAAGAAGCAAAACGTCAGTTGAAAGCAGAAAAACTAAATGCTAACGAAGGATCAGATGATAATGATTCAGATAGAGATGAAGATAAATATGTAGATGAAGTTGATATGCCAGGAACAAAAGTGGACAGTAAACAGCGTATCACTGTTCGTAACTTGAGGATAAGAGAAGATACAGCTAAATATCTCAGGAATCTGGATCCATCATCAGCGTACTATGATCCAAAGACAAGATCCATGAGAGAAAATCCTAATCCTACAAAAGATGATGTGTAAGTACTTATATGATAATTTATCGCCACAAATCAGATTAGCCGGTTTCTGTTATTTTCTTGTTGTATTCGGCTGTATTTAGTCGTTTTCTATTGTTTAGCGCTGTTGTCTGCCTGCTTTCTGTTATTGTGGGCTGTTTTCTGTTCTACTCGGTTGTATTTGGTCGTTTTCTGTCATTTGCAGTTGTTATCTGCTTGCTTTCTCTTGTTTTTAGCTGTTTTCTGCTCTTTTCTGTTGTATTCGGATGTGTTTAGTCGTTTTCTATTGTTTCCCGCTGTTATCTGTTTGCTTTCTGTCGTTTTTGGCTGGTTTTGACTCTATTCGGTTGTATTTAGTCGTTTTCTACCATTTATAGTTGTTATCTGCCTGCTTTCTGTTGTTTTTAGCCGTTTTCTGCTCTTTTCTGTTGTATTCGGCTGTGTTTAGTCGTTTTCTATTGTTTCCTGCTGTTATCTGCTTGCTTTCTGTCGTTTTGAGTTAGCTTTGACTCTATTCGGTTGTACTTGGTCGTTTTCTATAGTTTACAGTTGTTATCTACCTGCTTTCTGTTGTTTTTAGCTGTTTTCTGTTCTTTTCTTGTTGTATTCGGCTGTATTAAGTCGTTTTCTATTGTTTAGTGCTGTTATCTGCTTTATTATTTCTTGTTTACTCCATTTAGCTCTTCTAAAAAACAGAAAACACAGATTTGACTTTCTTGTGATCATTTGTTTCTATTGTGTAGTTAAATAGTTTTTAACAGATTATCATTTATTGATTAATTTTCATTTAGAAAATTTTGGAAAACACTAGTTTATCATACAGTTTCCAATAATACTACCCCAAATGTTTAGACTCCATGCAGGTTGTCGACAAACCTCTCAAAATTTGGATTTATGTCGCCATAAAATATGAGAGGAGGAATCATGCAGTTAATGAAGATAGTGAGTTTGATCTTCTCTCAATTGTAGTTGAAAACTTTGAAAACAGAATGCATTTCTCTAATTGGGGTTGTGCTTGAGTCCAAGAAGATGCACTCTTTTTTAAAAGTGTGTTGTTTACGAATGAAGCTACATTTCTTATCAAATCTTATCAAATGTAGCTTCACCGTTATTATTAACAGCCATGTAAACTGGCATAATTTACATTTTTACACCAATGTAAATCTAAATTTTGAGAAGTTTGTTGACAGCCAGCATGGAGTTTGGGGTGGTATTATTGTAAACAACTGCATAATAAACTAATGTTTTCTAAAATTTTCTGAATGAAAATTTGGAAAACCTACTGGCAAATTTTCCACTGGGGTTTTAAGAATAATGTGGTTGCAGTTAGATGCAGCAAATACACATTATAGTATCCATTTTGAGCGAAAGGTTTTCTGCCATTTATTTCCTATGCAAGCCATGCCACCTACGATTTTGTCAATTCCTACGCGCCATTACAGCATAATTACTAAATCGTAAATATCTTGAATACCAACAAGAACCACATGCCGAGATAAAAGTGAAAGAACATTTAATTTTGAATCCACAGATGTGAAACTTATCATACCATCCCATTTAAAAAAAAAGTTTTTAACGTTCAAACTTTTCAAATTTGATAATTGCTAGTCTATTGATTTAATGTGCTTTGAAACAATGGTCTTACTGAAACACAAGTGTTGTTTGTTGCTCATTTTAAAACCGAAAACCGCATCTTTCTGTCTTACTTAGTTTCCAAGATATTAACATTTTTTGTATAGTACTACAAATTTTCTAAAGATTTACGAGGGTTGCTCTATAGGCAGAACCTTTCTGTCACCTGCTTTCTAAAGATTGTTGAATAATTTCGAAAATAGCCTTCGTATACTTAAACTATGGTTAACAAACTGGACCTAAAAATCGATGCTGAATTCAAAAGCGTAATAATATATAGGGTGTTCCATTTGAAGTGAGAAAGTTGATGTCTACTTCATTTCTCTCATCTGTGCAAGTAGACCATTTGAAAAGAAACTTTTTTATCCAAGCCATTTTCTTCTAATTTAAATGGTAAGGCCGCACCGCGTACTTATTGGACCACCCTGTATAATGAATGGTTTAAATGTATATAAATATATTGCCACACCAGTTGAAAACATACCCGGTTCGATAACGACGATTTTCGTTCCAGATATCGTGGCGAGAACTTCGTCCGATTTACGGGCGACACGAAAAACCACGCGAAAGCGCAGCTGTTCGCGTGGGAGGCGCACGAGAAAGGCGTCGACGTGCATCTGCTCGCCGAGCCCACCAAGCTGGAACTCCTCAAAAAGGAATACCAGAAGAAGAAGGAGCAGATCAAGAGCACCATCCAGCAGAGCGTGCTGCAACGGTACGGTGGCGAGGAGCACCTGGAAGCGCCCCCCAAATCGCTTCTCTTGGCCCAGACGGAGCACTACGTGGAGTACTCCAGATCGGGGAAGGTGATCGCGGGCGTCGAGAAGGAGGTGATCCGGTCCAAGTACGAGGAGGACGTATTCGTCAACAATCACACCTCGGTGTGGGGCTCCTATTGGAAGGCTGGCGATTGGGGATACAAGTGCTGCCATTCGTTCATTAAGGTTCGTCTGATGAGATGGAAACGGTAACCTCCTCCCCCGTGATACAAATTAGAAAAAATGAAGTCAAGTTGATTGACTCAGTACTTCCCACACATTACGCTGATACCAGTTTATTATTTTCCCATAGCATGTAGCTTTAGTCTGAGATCCCTTGCAACCAAATAATCGCCAGCCCTTCCCCCCCCCCTAAAATTGTCTTATGCAGCTAGGTCTTTGCTTCACAGGTCAATGGACCGCCTATTATCGATACTACAAACTTCTCAGATTTACAACCCCCCACCCCCCAACCACCTCACTTTCACCCCCACTCAAAAAACTGGTAGGAAATGATCGGGAACCCCTAAAACATCTAAAAACCGAATTTGAGTTGTTTCCACTCTCACCACGGTAACAATATACTGCGTGAAAATTTCATTAGAATCAATTTAATAGTGTCCACGTTACAAAATACAAAACGATTTAAACCAATAAATTCTCGTATGTATACAGAAAATTCTAAGTCGCTTAGTTTCCGTAATAGGCTAGGCAATGTTCGGATGGACTTAAAAAGGTGATTTGTGTCGCTAGATCTTCCTTCACAGGTTAGTGGACAGTCTATTATGAGTACAAGACATTTTTTAATTTTTCAGCCTCCAACCCCCAACCGCCCGAACTTCACCCCCACCCAAAAAAATTCAGAAAATGATCAGGAACCTCTAAAACGCTTAAAAACGAAGTTTGAGCTACTTTTATATTTTTAGTTTTTTTATTATTTCTGCGCCGCCACTGGCACGATTTATAAAAACCATACGCGTTTTCCATCTTCGCCACGGTAGTAATACTGTGTCAAAATTTCATTAAAATCAATTCAATAGTTTCCTCGTTACACAATATAGAACGATCTAAAGCAATACTCTCGTATGTTTACATCAGAAAAAAATCTAAGTTCTTTGCTTTCTGTAATAGGAAGGCAATGTTCGGATGGACCAAAAAAAGTTATTTATGTCGCCAGGTCTTCCTTCACATGTCAGTGGACACTCTATTATGAATGCAACAATTTTTTCAATTTTACAACCCCCCACCCCCCAACCACCCCAATTTCACCCCCACCCAAAAAAAGTAGAAAATGATCAGGGACCCCTAAAACGCCTAAAAACGAAGTTTCAGCAATATTTAATTTTTTTTGTTTTTTGCTAATTACTCCGCCGCCTATGCACCGATTTTCTAAATTATAGGAACATTACCTACTACGACCCCACAGCATACCGCTGCCCAAATTTCATCACAATCCATGCACCGGTTGCTGAGATTACGAGGCTAGAAAAAAGCGACAGACAGACAGACCGACAGACAGACCGACGGAAATGAGTGACGTGGCTTTTCGTTATGTACACATCATAAAACGCCCAAAAAGCGTATTATCTCAAAATCGAAAATTTTCGCGATCACAATACTCCCCTCACCTTTCGGTTTGAGAAGTAAAAGAAGTTTTGTTTTGTTAAGTTCCAAAACCAATCGAAACTTTTTTTTTCAGAATTCGTACTGCTTGGGAGAGGCGGGCAAGAGCGTGAACAAACCACCTGCTTCAGTCGCTAAGAAAGAGGCATCTGAAGACATCACCCCAGAAGATGCGGAAAAAGGAAAAACGAAAACCGGCAGTAGCGACAGCAGTAGCAGCTCTAGCGCTACTTCTAGTTCGAGTTCTGAAGATGAAGATCAGGCGAAGAGGAAGGAGAAGAAAAAGAAAAAGAAGAAAATGAAAAAGCAGAAGATGAAAGAGAAGAAAAAATCCGTCAGTAAGAAGGTTGCGGTGGACGAAGCTGTGGTTTTGGATGACAGAAAACGGCCGTACAACAGTATGTATGAAGTGAAACAGCCCACAGAAGAAGAGATGGAGGATTACTATCGCAAAAGGCGACGGGATGATGACCCGATGAACCAGTTCTTGTGATTTGTTTGTAGTAGATTCTCGTCATATATTGAATATAATTGTATGTTAAGCTTTTTGTTTCTTTTTAAGTTAAGCTCTTTATAAGCACATGGAAGGAAAATAAAAAAAATCAGATTTCTCGGGCTGGCGGGTGTACCTAAAAAAATCGAAAATCTTTATTTAGATTTCTATTGAGATGAAACCTCGCATTTCGCATAATTTCAAGATGCTGATTACAAATCCAGTCGCAGTTTTGAGTCTCAGTCTTGTTTGACGAAAATAAAAAATTTCAGATCTCTCGGGCTGGCGGGAGTACCTAAAAAATTCGAAAATCCTTATTTGGCTTTCTGTTGAGATGAAACCTCGCATTTCGGATAATTTCAAGATGCTGATTACAAATCCAGTCGCAGTTTTGAGTCTCAGTCTTGTTTGACGAAAATAGAAAATTTCAGATTTCTCGGGCTGGCGGGTGTACCTAAAAAATTCGAAAATCTTTATTTGGCTTTCTATTGAGATGAAACCTCTCATTTCGGAGAATTTCAAGATGCTGATTACAAATCCAGTCGCAGTTTTGAGTCTCAGTCTCGTTTGACGAAAATAAAAAATTTCAGATCTCTCGGGCGGGCGGAAGTACCTAAAAATTCGAAAATCTTTATTTGGCTTTCTATTGAGATGAAACTTCGCATTTCTGATAATTTCAAGATGATGATTACAAATCCAGTCGCAGAGTTTTGAGTTTTAGTCTCGTTTGACGAAAATAAAAAATTTCAGAATTCTCGGGCTGGCGGGTGCGTGTACCTAAAAAAAATCGAAAATGTTTATTTGGCTTTCTATTGAGATGAAACCTCGCATTTCTGATAATTTCAAGGTGCTGATTACAAATCCAGTCGCAGTTTTGAGTCTCGTTTGACGAAAATAAAAAATTTCAGATTTCTGAGGCTGGCGGGTGTACCTAAAAAAATCGAAAATCTTTATTTGGCTTTCTATTGAGATGAAACCTCGCATTTCGGATAATTTCGAGGTGCTGATTATACAAATCCAGTCGCAGTTTTGAGTCTCAGTCTCGTTTGGCGAAAATAAAAAATTCAAACCTCTCGGGCTGGCGGGTAATATATACAGGGTGTGTTCTATTTAATATAAGGTTGATGCCAACTTCCTGTATATCCAAATTTCAGTCACCTTTGGAATTATTTTCTGCAAGTCGTCATTTTGAAAAGAAAAAGAAACGTTTTTTATTGGAAACATTTTCTTCTAATTTAAACAGTAAGGCCGCTAAAGAGCACCGTGCGCTTATTGAGGAAAAATATATTATGTAATTCTACAAATTTACACAGTTTTTTAAATGATTCACTGATTCAGAATATTTCAGACCATATTACAGATACATACTTGATGATAAGTATAAATTCAATAAACCAAAACATCGTGTGCAACCTGTTTTTTCAGTTGCATTCAAGAAAACCAGCAATACATAAAATATAAAATGAGTATTAACAATGATGTACCCTCTACATCAAAGTTGCACGTTTCCCCTACACCTCTGGCGGAGACCAATTGACGTCACACTGCGTCATGCGTGACGCCACGGGTCAAGCGGTGTTGCCAGTTATCGCTATTTACCGGCCGATCAACCAATCGCGTGCTAACTACCGCGTTTCATGCGTAGAAGTGTCAATCTTTCTTTTCTCCGTCTACGGTCCAGTCCCTTGTTTTGAGTCAAGGCCACCAACCTGCGAATTCAAACTAAAAATTGACGCAATATGGCCATCAGAACATCTCAAATATTTTGGACTTTCCGTGAATTCGATATGAAGACTTGAATCGACCATTTTCGTCGTGCCCGAGAAGTAAGTTTATCGATGCGAATCAGCGATGATAACAGATTGACAAGCAGCTGATTTCAGGTAACCTGCCTTGAACGATGTCGATCATATTCTGAGAGATTCTTCGGAAGTGATGGGAGGCCAAGTCAGCCAGGTCTTCCAGTCTGGCAGTGCCTTGTTAACTAATGGACATGGACACAAAGTATCCGACTCTACCAGGCAAAAAGTTCAAACGATTTTCGATGCCCTTAGAGCCAACCCGAAGATAGGGGTGCAAAGACTTGAGGGACTGTTGCAGCAACTTCCCAAAGTATACAACTTATTCTAAACAAAAATTGCTACAGTAGAAATCATGTGTATCTTTGCAATTAATCAACATCAAGGTTCATCTATGAACATAATAGTTGCAAGCTATTTAAATAATTAACAATAGATAAAATTAAGAATCTATTCCCTGAATCTAATAAAGTTTTGCTTAACCCTTAATTGGTAACATGCCGTCTGTGAGACTGCACACAATCTTAAATTCGACCCTACAACAAAACCTTACCGCATTTCTGGTAAATGACCCCATCTAATCTATCTGCCATTGGTATCCCTTTTATATCCCGTTTATCAATAAGTTTGCATAAACAACATTCCAGATGTGCTTAATTGTTAGTTTGGTTCAGTCTGTGAGACTGAATGTTACGGTTTACGTTATAATTTTTCTCAACTGGTAGTCATGGCAGGTCCGTCATTTTTTACCAAAATATTTTTATAGGTGTATTGCTTACTCATTATCAATTACAAAATATGTAGGTTTGAGTGAGGTCAAAGATTTTTTTTATTATCTCGGTCCTACAAATTTGTGCTGCTAATTTGTGTTCTAGTTAATAATTATCATATTTTTTTTCTTTACATATCATGTTCTGCTACTTTATACAAAATTATTATTAAAGGATATACCCAACAAATCTTAATGCATTTTTCCAAAAAATAATTAAGAGAGTTTGATTTTTTAAGCTTCAAAGAGGTTACAGTCTCACAGACTGCATGTTACCAGCTATGCCCCGAATTTGCATGTTACCGGTTAAGGGTTAATAGCTACTCATACAATTCAAAACTTTATTGATTTATTCCTTAAACAGAAATAAATGTTAGTTTAAAGTATCAAGCAAGATGGTATCATCAATTTTTGTCTTTGGAATCATTTTGTTCCATTCAATGCGATTTCAAATGCTTTAAGCTGGGCTGTTTCAACAGTGATGTGATAGGCTTTTAGGACAAGACACAAAGACAATTGTGCCCCAGGATTTTGGTCTGAATAGGCCTTTTTGCAAATCAGTCTGTTAAAATATTGATTTTGGACTGTGAGGGCCCTATTACCCAGTTAACTATTATGTTGTTGCTGATAGGTGCATAGGACATGTTTGCTAGCAATTCAGATTCTCATCTTTATTCAAATATCCTACCTACCACTTTCAATATATTAAAAAAAAATAAAAGCTGAAGAAAAATCATATCCTATTCTTAAACTAGTCAAAGATTATAAAATAAAATACAAATCACTTGTATGCTAGTTATGAGCATATAATTATTTTGCAGAATGAAAACATTCTAGCTATACATGATGAAGCAGGGTATAATTTATTACAAAAATGTGTGGGTGCAAACAATGTGGAGCTGGTTCGTTGGCTGCTGGCTCGACATTCAGCTGCCGATGTGAACAGGTTTCCTTGCAGCCTTCCGTTACATATAGCATGCCTCAAAGGGTAAGCTGCAATTTTTTTTGACCATTTGAATCCTTGTCTTATCTGCTCTCTTTTAGGCATGATGAATGTGTTGAACTATTGTTGAAACATGGTGCAAAGTCTGACGTTGAGGCTAGGATGTGTTGGCCAGGACCACATAGTAGCAATTGTGAGGAAAGAGGAAAATACTGTAAGTTGCTACGTTTGTAACAATGCTAAACAGTTTTCTTACATTTATATTTGTTTGAAAAATGTACACCGTCAGGCGGTACAATTAAGTTATAGCAGTAAAATTTGCTTTTGTAATTCTGGAAATCGTTATTTAGGACTTTTTGGTGAGGTTGTTTTAGTCTTGAATAGGTCCATTACTTAATTTTTGCTGCTTCAATAATATCACAAAAATTACCACATATACACTAAACATTTCTGGAACATGTTTCAAGAGGTATTTTGAATACTTGCTGTACCTTATCTATGATAGATTTCTGTTTCCTTAGTATGTTGTAGTGCTGTTAGTAGATCTTTTTATCAAGTTCTCTGCTTTACAAGTTTTGATGAAATTTTTTTTGTAGCTGCAGCAATTCAGCAAGAAGAAACATGTATAGAAAGGGATCCCAGAGAAAGACTGCCAAGTAGTAAATTACAATCAGCAATCTATTATGCTTTAGATGGTGATCAGGTGAACATATTAACATTGTTATCACAGAGAGGAGAAGACCCTTGGGTGAGTTACTGTTTTGTGATAAAAAGGTGTTATTTATTGATAGTTTTGAATTGCTTAATGTAAAAATATTTAGGACGATATAGTTCTTAGAGTTTTTTCATACTGAGTATGAAGAAACATTGAAAATGATCTACTAAAACATGTTAGTGTTAAAATTTGTTAGCTGAGATCTGTTTTTGATGTTTTGCCTTTAGTTTGGTAATCTACTTTGTTTCTACATGAATCATGATGGAACACATATATGCATTCTTTAGCATGTTTGGTGTTAACAATTTGTTGTACAAATGATGATAAAGTGAGTTAAATAGAGTTAAATAGATCATAAATTGCTTGATAGAAAATTGATCACTTTTTTTTCTAAGTAGCTTTAATAGTTTTTTTATATGGGCATGTATATCGTCCACATGTAAGGATAAGATGATGTTTTTATATACAATACTCATATACAGGATGAGTTTTTAGTATTGGATTGGTCAATAACTCCACTACTGCAGAAGATAGTGAAAAAAGGTGTGTATAAAAGTTGTAGGAAGAATATGCTCCTTGCTCAGAAAATATTTTGATTTATACAGGGTGATCCATAACTACATGGTAATGCAAACATACATTTTTTTAAATGAGATACCCTATACATATGTTAGTCCATATTTAGATTCTACTATTTCTCTTTTTTTTATACAGAACCCCCATATTTTATTATATCAAAAAAGTGTTTTCAAGATGCTCTTCCATATTTGTCTAGCATTTCATATACTTACAATTATCAGTTTCTGCAATATTTCGATTTTTCTGCATATTTTAAATATACCTACTATTTGTGATGAAATTCGACTGTTCAATGTTTCAATTTTCAAGTACATCACTTTTATAGTGCCTCCGTTCTGGATATTGCTGTTGAGAGTTGATATATTCTAGAGGCAAGTAGGCAATTTTTCAAAGAAATACCCTCTATTCTTTCATGGAAAAAGTCATTTTTAAAGCTCAGTTTTCACATAGTACAAAATTACTAAGCAGGTTATGAAAACTGCTAATATTTCAAAGCCTACCTGATAAATCTGCTTGATAATTATGGATCACCATCACATCTATAAAATTGTTTCCTCAGAATACTTAACTTATATTATCTAGATAATTCAGGGTTTTGACTGCATCAAATACTATTCTTGCCTTATAATTTTGTTGTTCATTAAATAAAAATAAAACTGGATAGTACTTTCTCAATAAATAAATAAATTTCAGTACATAAATAGAAAGTATATTTAAAATTTGTAGAAAAATCGAAATATGTTAGAAAGTGATGAATGTAAGTATATAAAATGCTATATAAATATGAAAGCAATTTTTTGGCATAATAAAATATGAGGGGGGTTACATTTAAAAAAGGAGAAAAATTTAGTTTTTGTATTCTACCTCACCCTGTAAATGAATATGCGTCGGCGATTTTTTTTCAACTTGCGTTAAAACTAGACGATATTTTTTTATCTTGTCATGTAAAAAAAGTAAATTTTGATTAATTAATTTTCAATATACAGTATGTTCATTTGGCAGTGATTTTGATATAAAACTGGTCATAACTTTTGAAATGCCCTGTATTAATGTATCAATACCCTACATTGGAAGAAGGGAAATCATTAGTAGTGGTACAATCTAAATATGGAATAATATATAGGGTGTCCTTGGCTACAACTTCTATACACAACTTTTTTCGCCATCTTCTGCAGTAGCGGAGTTATTGACCGATCCAGTAATAAAAACTCATCCTGTATATGAGTATATAAAAACATCATCTTATATGTGGACAATATACATGCCCATATAAAAAAAAACTATTAAAGCTATTTAGAAAAAAAAATGTATTCAATTTTCTATCAAGCAATTTATGATCTATTTAACTCACTTCATGATCATTTGTACAACAATAATAAATTGAATTGTTAAGACCAAACATGCTGAAGAATGCATATATGTGTTCCATCATGCTTCATGTAGAAACAAAGTAGATTACTAAACTAAAGGCAAAACATCAAACGGAATGCGGTAACGCGGTGTTAGAGAACATAACCTCTTCAAAACTGTATAGAATGTATCGCTGCTAATGTGTCATGAGCGCCGAGCGATTGGTTAATAGTAGAATAAATCACTAAGCTTTTTGATTATTTTTATTTTGTATTATTTTATTAGTTATTACATTAATGGAAATACTCATAGGGGGGGGGGGGTTTGAACCCCCTAAACCCTCCCCCTTATATACGGCCCTTATTTGTAATATCACCAGTTTCACAGAACACTCCTACACTTGATCTGCCTGAGCACAGAGCAGAGCTAGCGAGAGAGAGGCAACCCTCATGACTATGACATACATTTTGTGATTATCTGTCCATGACAGAACATTTTTTACTAGGCGTTCAGATTTCACTCATTAATAGTATTGTTATATATTCGGTGTAGAACGGCATGTTCCGAGCGCGCAAGCCGGTGCTGCACCGGGCGGTGGAGCGCGGCGCGTGGCGGTGCACCGAGTTCCTGATCAAGGAGCGCTCGGACGAGATCCACGTGCTGCGCGACGAGTACTACCCCATCCACTACGCGGTGCTGCACGACAGCCGCTTCCTGGAGCTGCTCATCGACCACGGCGCCGACTGCACCGTGCGCACCTGCACCCAGCAGATGACCCTGCTGCACGTCGTCTTCCTGGTCGCGCACAAGTCCGCCGAAGACACCATCTCCACCATCAGGTAATCGACAACCTTATTCAGCCTGGTTTAGGCTATGCAAGTTCTGGTTCGATTTGCTGTGCAAGAAGTTGTAAGAGTTGTTGTTTGCAGTCACAAAACCTCAATGTAACAGCTAAACGTAGGGGTAGTAAACAGCTAATTCTAATAGGCCGACATCTTTTCTTACGTTGATACGGCAATCATAATTGTTTACTATCTTCTTAATGGGGTATTTTCCAACTTGCTAATATTGCCTGTTTAATGGCTGAAATGGATTGCTTGTATCTAATTTGTAATGATTGCAGTTGTTGCTCAATTTTTTTCTGCCCACGTCGAGTAAAGATAGACTTTGAAAATCATCCCTTTGAAAAGAGCTCATTTAAATCTCTTCAATCAATCAAGCAATCAATCAATTTATTGGTGGCAATATACAAAACGTATTTACACAAGTCATATGGAAAGAAAGTAGAAATTACAAACTAGAATTTTAAAAATGGTAAAAGCTTACATGTATAAAACATACTACAAAAAATATTTTAAAAACAATTTTTAAAAAACAGGCGAGGCTACTGTATGTTCTGGGCATATATATGTCCCGTCTTACTAAATAAAAACATAATTTAAAAATTCATCAACTGAATAAAATGCTTCTGATATTAAAATTTGTTTTATTTTTATTTTAAACTCAAAATAGGGGCGAGTGCTGTAGCTTGATGGTGACTTATTATATAATTTAACAGCCAGATATCCTGGACCACATTGACATCTTATTAAACGCTGAAACATTGGCATGAGTTTGTTTCTATTTCTGGTCTCATATTTATGGGCATTAAACCCCCCGCCTAAGGAACCAACCAATCAAAAGTGATTTTTATGCCGGATGTAGATAGGATGTGACTAT
The DNA here is from genome assembly GCA_951848785.1 of Callosobruchus maculatus. Taxonomy (NCBI): domain Eukaryota; kingdom Metazoa; phylum Arthropoda; class Insecta; order Coleoptera; family Chrysomelidae; genus Callosobruchus; species Callosobruchus maculatus. Next base: position 216,775 of record CATOUR010000052.1, read on the forward strand.
TTTAATTTGAATTGAACGTAGATTCAAGGTTGTCATGTTGCTAATATTTTGCATAGTTTTTCTATAAAGGATGTAAACTTTATTTTATGTTTATTTAGTTTCTCTCTTTTTGTAGACTATAAATGTTATATTGCACAGCTATTCCATTTTTTGCATTGTTATGTTATTAGCAGTTTACTCTGAGAATGTTTCATAGTTACTTTTCACAATTTTACTCGTCATTCGGCAACACTCGTCTTTACCAGCCTGTCACTATTGTCATGCATACATAACCTCCCCTGGTGTCATGACTGTCACGGTGTCTCATTTAACCAAGATAGACCATGAAATGATGTAAACAAACATCTGTCAATATCAATACGAAGCGGAGGTTATGTCTGTAGATGGAGAAAAGACGACAAAGTACAGTCACATTCTAAGGATAGCTGCACGAAAAACTTATTACGTCACGCTTAGATTTATTACGTCACAGCTTTGGCGCGAAATTTTATGTTTGAACTTTGCAGGTGCTTTTAAGCCACTTCACGTTCACAGTCAAAAGTAAAAATGTTAGTCACATGGTTTTTGGGGACTTAACATCAATATTCCATCATAAAATTTTGTTCGGAAAATAACCCATTATATAGTATCCAGAAATATTCCATTCTACGTTAAAACAAGACGGTATTTTGATGGTTCACGAATGAATACAGCAAAATCAATAGATATGTTGACCTCTACTGTGTTACTGCATATTTCTTCATCATAAACGCAAACTCTGAAGTCTTACATAAATTTGAGGAGCTGGCAACGCCGATATAATTTTCATGCGACTTATTTACGGTAGAACCTCGACTGTCAAACGTTTGTTTTGTTTGTGCGTCTTTTATGCTTGGTCAGTAAAATCGAATTCGATATTTGTTGGTAACTACAGTGAAGCTTTACGGACTTGCTGTGCTATATTCGAGTGTGGTTTAACAGTTTTTTGAGACGGAACTCAAAAAGTGCAGTGTTTGTAACATGGGTTGCATTGGAAGAATGTTGAGGTTAGTTGGCGTTACACAGCATTGTGTACAATTTGAACTGTCACTTCGAGGTCACAGCTGATCAATGTTTGGAGGCTGAAGTGTCAAAGATGATGGCTTTGAGCACGCCATGCTGAAGTGGTTTGTTTACTACCTCTATGTTCAATTGTTACTCTGAGGTGGAGACAAACAAAATCCTTGTTTACTTCTTCTAACCTATTCGAATTCGTTGGTAAAATGCTTTGACAAGCTATTTTTCATTGCAATTGAACGAAATCTTGTACAAGAAACAGCGTATAATGTATTAACAACCTTAAAGAGAGAATAATAATTATTTATTTATAATTTACATTACAAACACCAAAAGGTAGTTACATGTAATGGTTAAAGAAAAAACACACAAACTTGAACAAGACAGCACTACTAAATTAAACCTACACTAAGAAAAATGAGCGGCAACATTTACTTCAAACTGATTTTAATTCTTTTAGAGTTGTGTTAAAGATATCTATTGATGTGGTTGAAGAAATTTGATTGCATATTCTTAACATTTTTTTTATTGGTGAGGTGCTGGATTTATCAATGTTAAACATTTCATAATTTAAATTCCTAAGGCTTATTTTAGGAACATTGATGTTTATAAATTTAACTAGATCACAGTTCTTATATTTAGTGCTATTAATCAGATGGAAAATAAATATCACAGCCTGTTTGTCTCTTCTTGCTAATAGACTCTTGAAGCCAAAGCTAATAAGTTGTCTTTTATATGACCATATGGGGATAACAGTTATTTTTCCTAGCATTGAGATATCTTAGGAATTTCTTTTGTACTTTTTCAATATGGTCAATATGAGTAACTGCTGAGGGCATCCAGATTTCTGCAGCATACTCTAGGTGCAGCATACTCTAGGTGTGGTCTCACTAGTGTATAGTAGAGCCTTATGACTGTTTATTATTATATAATTATGCGGTTAGGTTGTTGCTGGAGCACGGTTGCAAGGAGCTGATCAACACGCCGGACAGCCTGGGCAACACGCCGTTGCACGCGCTGGTGGTGCGGTACGCGTTAGAGGAGGCGCAGTACGGGTACGACAAGTGGAACAAATGGGACGTGCTCCACCTGGTCAGGTACCTGCTGCAGAACGGCGCCCGACCGTCCATCAACCACGCCGGCAATTCGGCGGTGGCGTGCGTGTTGAGGCACGTGCGCGACTGGGACGTCTGCTACGAGCTGCTCAACATGCTCCTCAACGACGGCGGAGGTACGCCACCACCATACCATCCTGATCCCCCCCTTTCATTTTTTTCGTTCACATATACGAGGATGTATAAAAAAATTGAAACAAAAAAAAACTTAAAAAAAGGCTTTTATTTAAGTGTTCTAAAAATAAGAAAAAAATGTACCTTTAAAATGTTAACTATCACAGGCACACTATTATAGGTTATTATATAGGTTATTATACACATTTATACAGGGTTGGGATAAAGTATGGAACCAAGCAAATAACTTTGGAACGGAAAGAGTGATATTGCTGAAAATTTGCAGGCAAGTGTAGTGACGTCTAGTGCATCCGAAGACATTATGTTAGCTATTAATGTACTTCCGGTTTAACCGGAAGTACCGTCAACTTTTTTAGTTTAAATGGGACACCCTGTATATTTTTTCAGATTTTAATTCATCTTTTTTTTTCCGAATACGTCCATAGTGGGTTTAGCATTAGTTTCTGTAAAAACGGGAAAGATATAGCTTCTTTATCATTTCAGGTGTTTAAAATGCCGGTCATTCAAAGTCGGTTTTGGTAATCGCGTGAGAGCTCACAAAGAAGTGTGTCAACTTTTAATGATTTACGTCCCGACAGGGGTCCTATAACACGTTTGATGGTGACTAAAAACAAAAAAACAAAAAAAATTACCTCAAATGGGAAGACCGCAGAGCGCCACGGACGAATTTGTGAGACAATTTTTTTAAGAAACAAATACTATACCCACTATGGACGTATTCGGAAAAAAATGGTGAATTAAAATCTGCAAAAATATACAGGGTGTCCCATTTAAATTAAAAAAGTTGACGGTACTTCCGGTTAAACCGGAAGTACATTAACAGCTAACATAATGTCTTCGGATGCATTAGACGTCACTGCACTTGCCTGCAAATTTTCAGCAATATCACTCTTTCCGTTCCAAAGTTATTTGCTTGGTTCCATACTTTATCCCAACCCTGTATAATCATAAAAGCTTATCGCGAGGTTTACGTTAACACAATTATTATCAAACAGGATATTCGACTCATGGAATGGACTCCCCTTGGAAATAGTGAACGCATCTTCACAATATAAACAATATATAATTTCCATACAATAATTCTCCATACTATAGGAAAGCGTAAAAAACTTCAAGACTCCGCCATTCTGGATTTAGAATGACATCACATTTGTTTTCTAGTTACTTTCAAAAAGCTCTTTCATTTGATACCCATATTGCAGAAGTGCATAAACAATAACTATCCCGCCATCCTGGATGGTTCGCCATATTTAGAACGTGCATTGTCATCCAAACTAAACGTATATACAAAATTTTAGCTCATTCGATTGAATATATCTACTTCAAAATTGAGTAGCAAGATTCCACCCGAACAAACATAGATACATACATATATTGCAAATCTTTTAAAAAATTACGGAAATTTTAGTCCCCATAAGATTTTATGCAGTGGTGCCAGCGCTTTTTACACGAATATAAATAATAATTTAAGATTTCAGAGCCGCCATTAGTTAGTTAGGAATTTAATTTGCGCAGCTGTCAAACAGGATCTGTTGGGGTTAAACGCATTAATTAAATAGACTTCCAACAAAAGAACGCAACTGATTCGGGATGTGAAGAAATATATTGCAGATGATGTGTACAGGTGGACGGCACATGAGCAAGTGCCCGAAAATCATAAAACACAAACATAAGTTCTTCCGTCTCTCTCTTCGGGCGGCGACGGTTACAATGAAGGTTACGCCATAGGCGGAACAAGGGGACTATACAGGATCACTTATTCAAAATTAACTTTGTTGTCAAATTTTATACTTTCATCAAGCCCACAGAGGTGTCCTAAACAGTAGTAAAGTTTACGTTCAGGTAGATGTGGTTTTTTACTGCTTGGCACAGGATTTCATTGCATTAAATAGTATGAACTTTTAGGTGATCCAAACATGGTGGGAAGAGATGGATCTGTACCATTGATGGTATGTTTAGTGCCACTTATCAACAAGGATCCATTACACCACTTTACTCATAGTATGAAGGTAATTGTTCAATCATTCTATTTTCAAATGCTTGATTGATATAGTATACTTTCTTAATGAACAGTTACATTAAACATACAGCATGAAATTCTTAGGTCTACATCTAAGTGATCACAAATTAAAATTGATAATTTAATTAATGGAAATGTCAAAATATCATATACCTATACTCAAAACAGAGAAACTCTTGGAAAGGCATTGCTGATCAAAAATCCAGTTCGTCCACCGTGGTGGACATGTTGTGAACTCGTAAAATGCATTTACACATTTTACGAGTTTCTCTTGGGATATCTTTAAGATTTTTAATGCTGTAGTTTCCCATTTGCTTTCTACATCCTCATGCCGTTGACCAGATGGTATCTACTGGTTCATCCGCCTTTAGGGGCAATTTCTCACTCCAAGGACAAGAAGGTGTCCTGACTCTTCTCAACTCGTCCACCCGAAGCTGTTGGTTGAGAAGAGGTTACTGCTTATACCGGCGGTAGTTCGGTGCTCCTTTTAGTCGCCTTTTACGACACGCAGGATGTACGATGGGAGATATTCTAACCCGCCCCCACACGGGTCTCGTGGTGGGAGGATTGGGTAAATCGCCTATGTATCGACCCATCCTTCCCGTACTTTTTCAATTGGCGATAAATCGGGTGATCGAAGAGGTCAGGGGACCTCAGCTTCCTGTAGGAACTTCATCGATATCTTTGCAATATGAGGACATGCATTATCTTGCTGGAAGAAAGCCTCCTCGAGGTCTCGGACATAGGAACGGCAATTGGATGATACCACGAATAACAAGTAAAGGTGATTCGCTGTAGAATGCAATGACACCCCAAACCATCAAACCAATAGGACGGTATACATGGCGCTCAACAGCAAACTGGAGATCACGTCGTTCACCCCGTTGTCGTCTTACACGTTGATGTCCGTCATGTGCCCCCAGACAAAACCTGAGCTCGTCGGAGAAGGTATGGAACCAAGCAAATAACTTTGGAACGGAAAGAACGATATTGCTGAAAATTTGCACGCAACTGTAGCGACGTATAGTGCATCCGAGGACATTATGTTAGCTATTACTGTACTTCCGGTTTAACCGGAAGTACCGTCAACTTTTTTAATTTAAATGGGACACCCTGTATATTTTTGCAGATTTTATTACATCTTTTTTTCCGAATATGTCCATAGTGGGTTTAGTATTAGTTTCTGTAAAAACGGGAAAGATAAAGCTTCTTCATATGTTTAAAATGCCGGCCATTTACCTCTTGACGTCCTGATCCTGACGTGAATTGATTCGACAAGGTACCTCAGCAATTTGTCAGCAGACTTACATATTGTCAGGAAGTAAACGGCGGGCATTTTGAACGTCTGAGATAATTCCTTGATAATTCATTTTAAATTTTCTTATTGTAACACATCAAATAAAATGAACGTTTCAGTAAATAAAAAAGCTTTATCTTTCCCATTTTTGCAGAAACAAATACTAAACCTATTATGGACGTATTCGGAAAAAAAAGATGTTTTAAAATCCGCAAAAATATACAGGGTGTCCCATTTAAATTAAAAAAGTTGACGGTACTTCCGGTTAGACCGGAAGTACATAATGTCTTCAGATGCATTATGAGTCACTACACTTGCCTGCAAATTTTCAGCAATATCACTCTTTCCGTTCCAGTTATTTGCTTGGTTCCATACTTTATCCCAACCCTGTATATGTATATTGTATGTGTATGTAGGTGTGCTACCTGAACTGCATCCGGATCCTGTTGAAGAAGGGCGCCAATCCGAACTGCAGCTACCGCGCCAACCTCACCCCCCTCCACGTGCTCGTGTTCACCGTCTCCGAGAACATCACCCTCAACTGCGACGTGCAGAAGGAGCTGAACTTCGAGTTCATCAAGAACATCCTGATCCTGCTGCTCACCCACGGGCTGGACCCCAACGTGCGCGTCAGCCGGCGCACCGAGCACATCCTCCATCCGTGCATGGACATGGTGCAGAACGTGAGGGACTGTCACGACCTCCGTTACGTGTACGACCTCACCCTCACCCTGGTCCAGTACGGCGCCAACCCCGATCTCACCCTGTCCATGTCGGAGGCGGTCAAGAACCACCCGCTGCACGCGCAGAGCGTCTGGAAGACCAACAACTACATCCTCTACTACTACATCATGCTCATATCCAGGAAAGTAGTCGTGTGAAATGATCGAGTGACTGTTACAAAGTAGTGGCCATGACAATGCTTACGAATAAAATATGGCGTGACCATAACATCACTAAAGCTACCAAAATGTCGCTGGTTCAGTCCTCAGAGTAACAACTGAACATAGAAGTAGTAAACAAACCACTTCAGCATGGCGTGCTTAAAACCATCATCTTGACACTTCAGCCTCCAAACATTGATCAAATTTGACCTGGCAGTGACAGTTCAAATTGTAAACAATGCTGTGTAACGCCAACTAACCTAAAAATTCTTCCAATGCAACCCATGTTACAAACACTGCACTTTTTGAGTCCCATCTCGTAAAACTGTTAAACTACACTCGAATATAGCACAGCAAGTCCGTAAAGCTTCACTACAGTTACCAACAAATAGCGAATTCAGTTTTACTGACCAAGCATAAAAGATGCACAGACAAAACAAACGTTTGACATTCCAGCTTCTACCGTAAATAAGTCGCATGAAAATGATATCGGCGTTGCCAGTTCTTCAAAATTTATGTAGGACTTCAGAATTTGCGTTTATGGTGAAATATACAGTAGAGGTCAACATATCTATTGATTTTGCTGTAATCATTTCTGAACCATTACAATTCAGTCTTTTTTGACGTAGAATGGTATCAAATATCAATTTCTGGATACTATACAGTTAAGACGATAGTAAATAATTATGATTGCCTGGTGGTCAATATGACAACGTAAGAAAAGATGTCGGCCTATTAGAATTAGTTGTTTACATACATAGTTGTACATACTGGATGAGCTCGGTAATCCAAAGAGACTATCCTCCATTGTGTCGACGAAACATATTCACAGAAGCGATAATATGGAGAAACTTTTAGTTCGGGGTCATGCCCCGAGTGGGCGGCGCCGTGGCTATTCCCCTACACGCTGGGCGGATACGACGAAACAGTTGCTGGATATGAGTATCAAGAACGCCACTGAATCGCGAACGATGGCGAACTGCAGTTCTCAAAACTTTGGATAATATTCGTGTCGGCAATGGGCCTATACCGTGATCTCAAATTGATCAATTTATTTACTGCGGTATTATTTTTGATGATACATAGGACCGTTTACTGTAAAAAGTCAGCAGAAAACTTGATCCAAATGAGAATAACACTAAAAAGAAAATTGTACTGTAATTTGAAATAGCCGATGATGACGTCACCTGTAGGGAACCCATGAGAAGCGTCCTTTCGTGGTCCGATGACTACGAGCGGATGCTATTGTTTTGTACCAGTGAGCTCTTATTGGTTCCCTACAGGTGACGTCACGACCTAGGCGGGAAGTGTATGAATTCAAAAAATTCAATATTTAGAGCAATTTTTTTCGGTTATAAATACGATAGAAAAATTTTGTAAAATTATTTATGGCATCTACGTGGTGTCAGGGTTCGTTTAAGCCAATAAACAAAAAATGTGGTATAGGCCCATACTCTAGCTCCGACATTTTACGAGTTCCCAACATGTCTGTCAAAACATTGTGTTTATGATGATGATTGCAAAGTAATCGTTACTATTGAGTAACTAAAGGCAACGAGTCCTCCATTTCGGAAAGACTTGTTCTTTCGTTACTTTAGCTTCTGTTGTCCTTGTTTTCGAAGGAATGTTTTCAAACATAATGTTATTTAATGAAATATCCATCTTTGTATCATAGCCACAATATCTTAAACAGACATGTTGTGAACTCGTAAAATGCATTAAGTCGCAGCTAGAGTATTGTCATCACACCGCCATCGTGCGCGATTTACTGTCAGTTCAGTGGCGCTCTTAATACTCATATCCAGCAACTGTTTCGTCGTATCCACACAACGTGTAGGGGAACAGCCACGGCGCCGCCCACTCGGACCATATTATCGCTTCTGTGAATATGTCCGAAGAATGTAAGCATTATCATCGACACAATGGAGGATAGTCTCTTTGGATTGCCGAGCTCATCCAGTATGGAAACGTTAGTTCGATGGGCGATATAAGGAACGCTCAGCATTCTCTTCCACATTTCAAAAGCATCTATGCGAGCTCTATCTGCCTTTTTAACAGTCCAAGTTTCCGAGGCATTCAAAAATATGGAAAACACAAGAGACTGAACCAGCGACATTTTGTTAGCTTTAGTGATGTTATGGTCACGCCATATTTTAGTAAGCTTTGTCATGGCCACACGTGCCTGTTGAATGCGCCGTCGAATCTCATTTTCACAGCTACCCGAATTGTCGATCAAAGAACCGAGGTACTCAAAATGGTTATCGTGCTCTCTATCTACGATCATATCTACGATCATAACCTTGGTCTTGTTGTAATTAATACCAACGCCGTATGCTGCACTGTGTTGTTTTAAGATGTTTAATAGAGCTACTAGTGTTTCCTGAGAAGCAGCAATAAGGGTTGTATCGTCAGCAAATCTTAAATTGGGTATTTTGCTTCCGTCAATTTGTATTATAAGTACCTACTAAATATATTTGCCGATCTCGAATGTTCTACAGAATAACTAAACTAAGTCAAAAGTAGTGTGATCAATCATTTAAAGTAAACTCTTGAACATATTTATCTAAAAAATAACAACATATAGATATTGGGAAGCAGTACTTTACTCTATCTACCAAGGCCGGTACCTGAGCGTTTAATTTGAGTATCCGAGCACTGTTTATGTGACCCGTTTAAAAGCATCAGGTACAGAAACCTGCGGGTACGACAACAAACAGACTCTTTTTTTTTTTTTGTTTTTATTTCATGGCCTGCTGGTTTGCTTATAGGTAGGGAAATTGAATGAAATCTCGAAATTAAGTTTTTAGTAGATCAACTGATTTTATTGTTCATCTATTATATTCAGCTAATATTTGCTCTATCACATTAAATAAAAGTAGGGCCCCTACGGGGCCCCTCTGAACCGCGGGGCCCAGGGCTCCAGCCCCTTTAGCCCCATGGTTAATCCAGGCATGATTACAAGTCCTCGAAAGTAACTAAAGTGTAACATCCCTACAGGAAGGAGAACCTGGTGACGGACCCGGAGATGCGCTTCTCCAAGATCATCCTGCTCTTCTACTACGTGATGCAACATCGACCTCTCTTCGAGTGTTTGAAGATCCTGCACACCCAACAGTTGAGTTTGGTGCCGGGCAAGATGACCGAACCTTTGACGGTCATAATCAGGGACCTGTACAAGCGGCCCAGGAGTCTCAAGCAGATCTGCAGGGTGAAGATACACAACTGTCTGGGACGCAGGCCGGGACTCTACCTCAACAAGTTGAGTTTGCCTAATCAGCTGAAGGACTATCTGTTGAATTTCGAGGCGTGAATGAATGTTGTATAGATCTGTTATGTATCCTGAAGGGAGCGGCACCGAGAGGTGGGATAGTTTGTTGGTGTAGGCCAATAAATAACTGACTGTTTTGTTTTTCATTTCCACACCGATAGACGATAGGTGAGTGAGTATTGTGATCGCGAATTTTTTTTTATGATGTCTACATAACTTAAATCCATGTCATTTATTTCCGTCGTTCTGGCGGTCTATCGTTGGCGTTTTTCTAGCCTCGTAATCTCAGTAACCGCTGCATGGATTGTACTGAAATTTGGGTAGTGATGTGCTGCTATAATCTTGAAAATTAGTGCATGGGCGGGGGAGTAATTAGCAAAAAATAAAAAATTCCAAATATGCCTCAAACTTCGTTTTTGCACGTTTTAGGGGTTCCTAATCATTTTCTACCTTTTTGATAGGGGTGAAGTTGGAGTGGTTGGGGGTTGGGGGGTTGTAAAAATGAAAAGTTTGTTATATTCATAATAGGCTGTTCACCAACCTATGAAAGAAAGACCTAGTGTCAAATTACACTTTTTTAGGTCCATCGGAACATTGCCTTGCCTATTACAGAAACCAAGGGACTTAGAATTTTCTGATGTATATGTCTTTAGATCAGTCTGTATTGTGTAACCTGGAAACTGTTGAATTGATTTTACTGAAATTTCGTGATAGTATTATTACCGTGGCGACTCTGGAAAACACGTATGAATTTTAGAAATCGTGTCAGTGGTACCTCAAACTTCGTTTTTTGACATTTAAGGTATTCTTGATCATTTTCTGCTATTTTTTCCAATTGTTTTACTGGGAAACTTATGTGAATATATTATGCAAAATAACTTAAAAAAAAACTTCACCTGCATTTTTCTAATAATTGGATTTTTGTATGATAACATACTTCATACACAATATTGAACTTTCAATAAAAAACAAACATGTTTTAATTTGTTATTTGCGAAACAAATCAGTCAGTTATAAATGAGCCACCATACCATGCATCATATTAACCAACCTTGAGGGACTTTCATTTTAGTTCCGTCGCTGTGGACGAGTATACTGAGTTTAAAAACGATTTATTAAGAATAATTTTAAAAAGATAAAATATCAATATCGCCCATTTCTGTTACACAGTTTTGTTTTTGAGATATGAGGTGTTCAGTTCAATTTTTAAATATTGCCTACATTTCTGTATACATACAGAACAGTATTTTTTGTGAAGTAATACCAAAAATTCTAAGGACACAAATGTATTTTCAGTTGATGTGAATTTAAAAAATATTTAAAACTAGCAACTTATCGTAAAAATAATCCTGTCCAAAAAAATTGTAATTTATTTTTAATGAATTCTTTAAACTTTTTCGACTCAATCTGGCAAAACTCAGGTTCGTTTGGAAGCACCTTTGTTTAGTAAGATTATGCAAAAAAAATCCGGGCTAATACGAACACTAGAAGACTGTTAAATAATTTTCTCGAATGCGGAGCTTTCAAACATACAACTTTGTTTATATTACGCTCCTTACTTTCCATATTCTTTCTAGCACTGCAACTTTTTTTTGTAAAAAGACACATTTCTTCGTTACATCCACAGTTGACGTCGGCCTTATTGAAATGTCGTAAATTGTATTTTTTTACGGCATGAAAACAACCTGTTTAACGCGCAGCTTATTACGAATAGTAACAGTTTAAAACTAATCGTTATGGCGTAAAAGGTGGTGAAACGAGAGAGAGAATGTTTTCAATAAAACCTATGTGTATGTGCACATATCGTTAAAGTAGTACATATTGTAAAATATGGCCTTTTTCCACTAATAACATAAAAATGCACTAAACGATATATTTATCTCGATGGTATGATGTACGTATGAAAGATGAACATAGTGAATCCTGAAATCGTGGAACGCTCCAAGGTTTGGATATTTGAAAAAGAGTTTAAAAATTAGTAATCATTTCAGTGTATTGACAAATAGGAATCTGGGTATTCTTTTCAGGCAACTGCTTTTCAATATTTTACTCGTTGCTTTTATTTTTATAAGTTATATGATAATTATATACAGTCAAGAAATTTGGGAAGCAATGGTTTTTGGGCTCCACCTTCCTTGCTCTTGAAACAGCGCAAGTTATTTTATATCTTTGTACATTTTTTATCATCACTATGGTCATAAGATGGTGTTGATGGCAATCTTTTATCTTTTCTAAACTAGCCTATGTATCCTATATACTAGCTAGAAAAACTGGGTTCCGTCTCTGGAGTCAGGGTAGCTGGACTTTTATGAATCCAGGCAAAGGACATTCGACGATTCTAGCAGAGTTGCATGAGGATTGTCCTATTTTGTTGACGAGGAGCGATATAGTTTCTCCTACGCATCGCTTCAATCGCAAATTTACGGTGGTGTTTCCGTCAAGGGAAGAGTGGGAGTCTAGGGAAAGACAGCTCATCGAAGGAGGAGGACAGGTCTGGTACACAGTCGGTTCACTCGCTAGAGAGGGTTCGGGCTCGGGAGTCTACGGACCCCGTACAAGACTTTCATTCCCTCTTGGGGGGCACACCACAGTATTCCAGGCTGAGGTCGATACTTGCTTGTGTAAATCGTATTCGGGAAATTGACGGGTCTAGGAGGCGGATTACTATTTGCTCTGAAAGTCAGGCAGCCATCAAAGCACTGAGTGCTTGGAAAATAACGTCGGGACTGGTCCTGGAGTGCAGGAGGGCTCTTGACGACATCTCATCTAAACACAAGGTATCACTGATGTGGGTACCTGGGCACGCTGGGGTAAAGGGTAACGAAATGGCGGATCATCTGGCTAGGATGGGATCCGGCAACAGTTTTGTGGGCCCGGAACCAGCCTTAGGACTATCTGCAATCTTGATTAGGAAAACAACTGGAGAGTGGTCCAGAATCAACACTCTCTGAGATGGAACAACATCTCTGGTCATCTCCGTCAAGCTCGGGAACTATTAGCAGGGCCTGCAGAGAGAATGGGACGCTTTTGTCTCTCTCTCTGGATAGGAGTAACTTGAGATTGCTAGTAGGTCTATTAACGGGTCAAACACCTTCAGGCGTCACCTGTTCGTGATGAGGGTGGTCAACGACCCAACGTGCACGTGGTGTGGTGAAGAGGAAGAATCCTCGGCACACATCTTGTGTCGCTGTGAAACCCTGGGTTATCACGGGCAGACTATGCTGGGCTCAAGAACCTTGGAACCAATAGAGATAAAACGGATAGGACCTAAGAATGTACTTACCTTTGCCAAAAGGGCTGGTCTTAGGAACTAGCGCGGATAGAGGCTCAAAGGGGCCCATCGTGTGGCCTATGCACCAGCCACATTCCGTGCTGGATAGCCTCTGGTCCTTATTCATCCTATATACTCAAAACAGAGGAACCCTTTGAAAGACATCACCAAAAGTTGCTATGTTTCTTTGTTTCAAAGTAAGCTGAGTTACAGCATCCCATTTTGGAGTTTCTATTCTCATACCCGTCTAAAAAAGGTTGCTAACTCTCCTAGAACTGCATTCTGTCTATAGACAGACCTTGTAGACTCTCTTTCAAATATCCAAGTTGACATCTCACTTCTTTGTACTTGAACTTAGTATAGTTTGTACAGGAGAAGGCCAGCTTAGTGTTAAAATGTATTGCTCCGTCGAGCATTGATTATTAAATGACATGTGCGTGAGTGTATGTATCCCCCTCAGAGTAACAGCTGAACATAGAGGTAGTAAACAACTAGTTCTAATAGGCCGACATCTTTTCTTACGTTGCCATATTCACCACCAGATACGGTAATCACAATTATTTACTATCGTTTTGATTGTATAGTATCCAGAAATATTCCATTCTACGTTAAAAAAGACGGTATTTTGAAGTTCAGGAATGATTACAGCAAAATCAATAGATATGTTGACCTCTACTGCGTTACTGCATATTTCTTCATCATAAACGCAAATTCTGAAGTCTTACATACATTTTGAGGAGCTGGCAACGCCGATATTATTTTCATGCCACTATTGATGGTAGAAGCTCGACTGTCAAACGTTTGTTTTGTTTGTGCGTCTTTTATGCTTGGTCAGTAAAATCGAATTCGCTATTAGTTGGCAACTGTAGTAAAGCTTTACGGACTCGCTGTGTTATATCGAGTGTAGTTTAACAGTTTTTCGAGATGGAACTCAAAAAGTGCAGTGTTTGTAACATGGGTTGCATTGGAAGAATTTTCAGGTTCACAGCTGATCAATGTTTCGAGGCTGAAGTGTCAAAGATGATGGCTTTGAGCACGCCATGCTGAAGTGGTTTGAGTACTACGTCTATGTTCAGTTGTTACTTTGAGGTACCCCCCACTTTTAAAAACATTTATTTCAATATCAACTTGCGATATACTATGAAAATGTATGCCTTATCGTTTTTATATACTTTCATGAGATTTATTTATATTCCAGTGGAAAGTCTGATGTATTTTGGCGCCATACATAGAAAAATTGAAATTTTAAGCAATAGATCGTTTTCATATTACGTCACCAGTGGGCGTGGCTGGTGTACGAGCTCGTATAACCAGTGTTGCCAGATGAAGTGGAGAGAAGTCCTACTCTCAAAAACCGTGTAAAGTCATAAAAGCACTATAAGTACATCGCACCTGCAGTATTAAAAACAGTGAGAATGTGTCCTGTATTTGTGTACTAAGGACCAAAATCGTGTAATTACACGATTAACCGTCTAATCTGGCAACACTGTACGAGCTCGTACACCAGCCCATTCATTATCATAGTCACAATGTCTTAACAGACATGTTGTGAACTCGTAAAATGCATTAAGTAGGAGTTCTCACGTTACTCATTTTACGAGTTTCTCTTGGGATATCTTGAAGATCTTTAATGCAGTGGTTTTCCATTTGCTTTCTGCATCCTCATACCGTTGACCAGATGGTATCTACTGGTTCATCCGCCTTTAGGGCCAATTTCTCAGCCCAAGGACAAGAAGGTGTCCTGACTCTTGTCAACTCGTCCACCCAAAGCTGTTGGTTAAGAAGAGGTTACTGCTTATACCGACAGTAGTTCGATTCCTTTTAGTCGCCTTTTACGACACGCAGGATATACGATGGGAGATATTCTAACCCGTCCCCACACGGGAGAGCCACGCCCATTATTGTGACGTAATATAAAAATGATCTATTGCTTCTTTTCAATCAGTTAACATACTTTTGAAAAACATGTGGCCTCTCAAATACACGAGATATTTGCAACTTGCTTAATTTAGATCCTTGTAAATACTTTTTTTTCAAGACTTCTTAGGTTTTTTTCTTTTACTCTTTG
Organism: Callosobruchus maculatus; assembly: GCA_951848785.1. Taxonomy (NCBI): domain Eukaryota; kingdom Metazoa; phylum Arthropoda; class Insecta; order Coleoptera; family Chrysomelidae; genus Callosobruchus; species Callosobruchus maculatus. The sequence continues at coordinate 231,868 of CATOUR010000052.1, forward strand.
GATAATATTGTTGACATTTAAAGTGCATTTTTAACCAAAAAACTGTTTTCTAAAGTCTGAGGTATAATTCAGCTGTATCTGTTTGTAAATGCCAAATACCAAATATACTGTATAAGAATATATGATATATATATATAAAATTGTATAGTCTATTTTACATTAAGCAAAACAATTATTATTGTTGAGGTATATTGGTATATTTGAATAAAAAGTTACTGACTTATATTGCTTGTTTTTAATTATTGTTATAAAAATATTGAAATATTAAAATGATTAAATTTTATTCAGCAATTTTTCAACATGTTGATAAAAATATTTCAAAAAGGCATGGCCGTCTCTACTCACTAGGCCGGAGCATGAAATATGGCAACACTGAATCTGGGGGCCGAGTTTGCATTTGTTGTTATGTCATGTGTATTCTTCCAGGTGCAGAAAATATGGTTGGAAGGTGATTATTAATGTGTTTCTAATTATTTACCTGCACAAACGAAACTATAAAGATAACAAGATGCCTGCAAAGCGTGTAGTACCAGGTTGCAGCCCAGGAGAGGACTACCAAACCATGGCCCAACATAACCTTATTCCAGATTAAAAAGAACGTTGCAAGGTGATTTTTAATGAGTTTCTACTTATTGACCTGCACAAATGAAACTATAAAGATAAAAAGATGCCTGCAAAGTGTGTAGTACCAGGTTGCACTAGCAATTGTGCGTCCAATAAGGGACATAAACAGAAGTGGGTGAAAGGTATTCCTCGGAAGGGCTGGTTATATTTATAAGGATAAAGACAATAATTTACAAACATTTCAAAGGATAAGACCTATTTTAAAGCACAATGTAGTACCTATAATGTTTTCTGGACCTCCCAAATATCACAGAAAAATACAGTTAATAGAAATCTGGGCATGGCCTGGGGCATACCTACGAAAGGATTTGATAGTGAAAGGGAAATCAAGACCAGCAAGAATGGCTTCACAGTGACCTAATAGTGAATTTATTTAGCTCAAGTGACAATTTACAAAGTAAATTGAGTGTTCATTTAAGTGGAAGTGGCCGCAGGAAACAGGTTGCGTTTATTTTTATCTTGTAGTGTTTGACTACGATGAACTAGACATCAGATATAAGTGGTATTAGTAGTAGTAGTAGTTGTAAAAAGTATTTTTCTTAATTTATTAACCGAGATGAACTCTAATACAGTAATACATATAAAATGTAATAATTATTCTGAAACTATAGGCCCACTATTTGACAGCTAAGCCACGTTGCCACATCTAAGGCTCCGGCCTAGTGTAGAGTCGGCCATGTCCTATTAGTTAGAACATGTTACGTCAGTCCAGTTCTATTACATAATTTTGGTCAATCAGTCCAGTTATAAGCTAACCTTTCTCTTTCTGTGTTCTGCGATAACGATCAAAATATTTTTGTTTGACGTTAACCTGTATGATATTGACAGCTGATATCAACAATAAACAATTTCGTGGAATTAGTATTATTTTCTGAGATAGAAAATTAACAACTCAGATGGCAAACGACAGAGAAATTCTTAGAGAGATCTGGGAAGGTAAACTACCAGTTTGCTTTCGCTTGGATAAAGACGAGGTTGCAGACTTCCGTGAACCAGATCCATTCTACTTGATGGTACCAAGATTAAGCTATTTTCCTTTGGTCACTGACAAAGTACGCAAACATTTCCTAAAGTTCGTTGCTAATGAGAAAGCTGAACAAGAAATGTGGCTGGAATATAATGGGCAACCCCTCAAATGGCAATATCCTATCGGGGTACTCAGTGACCTGCTACTGGGTAAGCAAAGTAGTTTAATTAAAACCGCATAAATGGTCTTTCAAAAAGAAGATAAGAACCAAGTGTCACAAAATCATAAACAGTACTTACCATGCCTACAAACTTTTACAGGTCCTGACGACTTGCTGCCTTGGAATATCACTGTACATTTCAACAAATTTCCAGAAACAGAAATATACAGGTTTAGTAACAAGTATGTCTGTTGATTTATGTATGTAGAATTATTGTGGTATAACATTAAACTTTTCAGAGAAATGGTGGAATCATACTTCATGGCTTGTCTAAAAGAAGCAGATGTACTAAAACATAGAGGACAGATTGCTAGCAGCATGCAGAAAAAAGATCATAATCAACTGTGGTTAGGCCTTCAGAATGGTGAGATGTTTCCCTGTAAAGTTCTTTTAAAACAGTGATACATTTTATAGTTTATAAAATTAACAAAAAAGTAAAAACAATTTAGATTTTATGCAACAGGCATATAGAGTATTAACAAACCCAGTAAATGAACATAAATCTCCAGTATAGAAACCCGTTCTGCAATAAAATATAGATATAAATAGCTAAATTGTATAAAAACATTGTTTCAGAGAAATTTGACCAGTTTTGGGCTGTGAACAGAAAATTGATGGAAGCCTCAGGAGACCAAGATTATTTCAAGTACATTCCTTTTAGGTGCTATATTGATGATGGTTATAGACAAAAACTAGTGAAACCTGTCACAGAGGATAATCACAAGAAAACATTACAAGATTTGTTAGAGGAAGTATTTCCTGGCAATAAAAATAGTAAGCTGACCATATTGGATTGTTCTTATATGAAGCCTCTTTGTATTTTTGGTAACTAATTTGTTAAACCATAAGGGCCAGTTTCACCAGTTCCTGATAAGTGTCAGATAGCCTATCTGGCCCTAAGTATTCCTATTTTTCATTACATTTTTCAAATTTTTTTTAGTAAAGTCCATGAACAGTCATCCCTTTATTATTCATGTAATATTACAAAAAATCAAATATTTGTATTAACACTTCCCAATATATATCCTGTATTTTTTTTTTTCAGTAAAAGTGAAGACACATGGAATGATACCACCAATGGAAACACCTCTTCAGTGGTTGTCAGAGCATTTAAGTTATCCAGACAACTTTTTGCATCTGTGTGTAGTCTAAACTTTAAAACACAAAAAAGTATGTGATGTAACATGTGAATTCTCATTATTACATAAGACAAAAATAATGAAGCTACATTTTATGACATTTCTTTGCTTTAGATACTTTGTTATTTATTACGACCTTCTATTAAAGGTAGCAAACCATCATGAGTTTTTTTAGGATTTCATTCTTTTGATTGTGCCAAAATTGAATTGTTATATATTGATTTTACACTGGTGAATTGTACGCCTATAAAGTAATAATTATTTCACCAGCATTTTGGGTTTTTAATCATTCTGCAAAAGAAAAGTAAAAAGCTTCCAATTTTTAATAAATTTATTCAATGCAAAATGTGTTATATCATCGGTACACAGCAGATAAACACGTAAATATAATAAAATGCAAAAATGAGCACCTACAAAAATCTCCACTAAAAACAATAAAATGAAAAGAAACAATTATTTAGGAAGGCTTTATTTACATTATTACACTTAATAGTAAAAACTGAGAAAAAAATAGAAAATAATCTGTAACCAATGTACAGCACTATAAACTACAACAAAAAAAATAAATAAAATATATAAATACATAAGGTCACAAATGGTTGTAATTTTTAACTGAAAAAATCCCGAATTCTAATGGTAAACATAAGTGTCTCCAATTATCAACTTATCTTCCATATAACTTTGATTTTAAATAAATACATACTATAATCACCTTCATACATAATTTTTTTAGAGCACAACTGCAAAATTAGAACAATTAAAAAGAGTCACCATAAGAAACACTACAATCCCAAAAGCTTCCAGATTTTCTAGCGATTTTATAATATCGATGGTGTAAGCTAATAATATTCTTTAAAAAAAAATGTACAGTATTTTATTATATTTCCTCAAATGCCATATCTAAGTTATGGGAAGACAAGCCGATAAACTTCACAAATAATTACAAATATTACTGGGGAAAAAATGGGTTTTACAATAAACGTAAAGCTCACAAGACCGTTCCAGAAAGATGCGCACCCAAATTTTTTTTGACAAAAAACACCTAAAAAACTAGCAACACTTCCAAAAACTCTCAAAAAGTCCTTTAGCGTACGGTATATAGTACGACGCGCGTTATCGTGTGATCGGGACATTATTTGCAATGTGTACAGGACGTATTAAAACATTATCCTACAAATTTCTAATTATTCATAATAAAGCATAATCTGGAAATTTTGGCACGAAGATTTTTCTTTTTATTTAGAGCTGTTAAGCTGGCTGCTAAACAAGCATTTTGCTGAATCATGATATAAAAAAAGAAGATATACCAATATTTGCTTTCTCTTGAGTCCAAGAAAAATAGCATCCCACAGAAAAAAATTTTATTCGGTGTTGCATAATCTCACTAAGAGGGATTCCTTTCAAATATTTTTTTAGGTTTGATTCCTTTTTTGAAATTATTTCAATCAAAACGGGCCAAAAACTTGTTTAAAAAAATTAAACGTTTTCTGACCCATTTTACAGCGTGCAGAATTGTTTAAGGAGAATTTTTTTAGTAAAACTATGCAAGAATGCCGAATAAATATAATATTTTTTCGAGTGGATACGAAGATTCTTTCTCGGACTGCACAAATAATGCCAAATAACCTTTTTATATATAACGCCCTGTATATATCGCTTGAATGTTCCCGTCAAGCGTCGATCTTTATTTTGTTTTTTTTAGGTTCACAGAACCTATGCAGTCCTTAGATTCGTCCAGTTTGGAGCAGGATCCGCTCACTACTTAATTTTCCAACATCCACTTGCTAGGTATTTTTCTTGTTTTTTTTCTTTTTTTTTCAATATTCGAAGGTATATAATCGGGCAGCAGTAATAGTTTTTACAACAGTGAAAATGTTGACAATTCATCATATACCAAAGCCCAGTTCTCTACAGTCAGTATAACAGCGAATTTGAAACTAAGAAAAGCGATGAGCACCAAATCGGGAATGGAAGGTGGTCAAAGACCCGCCTAAGGTTTTGCACGTTGAGCATATACTATTTTACGCTAATCTTGCCATTCACGAATTTCTGCTCGAAACTTCAAACATTACCGATTATATATAGATATAGAAAAACCACAGACTAAAAAATCCACGCAAAAGTGTGTATCTTCTGCTAGATGGTTTGCTATAATGACTGTAGCTGTGTAGCTGGTTAGTAGAAAAATGTCAATCCAGAAAAGTATAAGTGTGTATAATATATAACGCCTATATTATTAATTTTCTATATTAAGAAATTTTCTTAAGGAAACGCGAGTCATAGAAACTATTACAATTCCTTGTTTGTTTTTTAAACGTCAGGGCGGATTGAGATACGCATTAGAGGTTGGGAAACGCCATTTTTTTTCGCATACGTATAGTAATAGTTAATTCGCCTGGCTTAATTTAAACAATACTTATCACAACCTTATAAGTACAAAGCGAGGATTTTTACAACACCCTGTATATTCCTAGTTGTCAATAATTATTACTTTTGTTTGTTCGAAATTAAATCCACTACATTGTAATGAAGAATTTATATTATAAAACAAAAGTTTTTTTCTAAGCCTAGAGATGTTTGCAATTTCGTCTTCGATTCTTCAATTTTTTGGGAATATTTAAATTCGATTTTAAGCAATAAAGTTCTTATTTTTCCCACTATTTCTTTTGTAATCTGTTAAGCATTATAAGGAAACGTGAAATAAAATGTTTCGTTCATAATGTTGTTATTTTATCAGACCTTAGGTGAACAATATAATATGCCGCTACATTTTTTTAAAGAGCTGAATTTAGCTTCGTTAAAAAAATACGCCCAGACACATTTTATAACCAAAACTGTTAAAATAACAAAATATGAAAAATCAAATACGCCACATCATTGCATTCGTCACTGAACCCAATTTCGTTGTGGTTGGTCAGTTCCTGTATTCAAACAACTTTTCTCTATATGACATTTAGCATATTATGCGAAAAATAGTTTGGTGGTTTTTTGTACTTTTGTGATTTCTTACGCTAATTTATCATCGATAAGGACTGTTTAAGCGTTTTAAAATGTTTGAGTATGAGGATTTTAAGTTTCCTGAGGTTTGTTATAGTCATTCTAACCTGAAACCTTCATTTTTCCACGGTTTGTTGGACAATTTCTCATGTTTCGCAGTTATTATTAATTATTTTTTATGTTTTAGCATGACTGAGAAAGCTTCAGCTCAATACACGACTTTTATATCTTATAATCCCTTGTGGGTTTAGGACATTGACAGAAGTGACGTCAGAGTTATGTGGCGTATTGAGACCTTCATTTAACTTTATTGTTACTGAACGAAAGCAAAACAAACGTTAAATGCCTTTGGAACTATCCCCAAATTTGCAAGCATCATCCAATACTCCGACACCAAAAGAGGGCGTATATGTGCCTATGCCCATCAGCGTAACCCCGCCTCTGTGCGCGCGCATCTCAACCCCGCCCCCGGCGCGGCGCGTATCCGCGAATCACGGCCGTCGCATCGTCCGATCGCCGCACCACTCTCGGCCACGCCCACCACCGTCTACGCGGCGGTGCCGTTCACCAGCTGCTCCTTGGGCGGCGGCTGCTGCTTGTTGGGCGGGGCCGAATCACCTGCCGGGGGGCCGCTGCCGCCCCTGCGCGACGAAGACGAGGGGGGCGGTCTGTTCGAGCGGCCGCCGCCGCCCGGCCCCTTCTGGGGCGGTCCTCGCGCCGCCGCCGCCGGAGCCACGCCCACGCCTCCGCCTCCGTGGTCGCCGCCGTTGTTCATCTGTTCCGCCGCCGACTGCGATTGTGGCTGCTGCTGCTGCTGCGGGGGCAGCGTTGCCGCCGGATCACCGCCCGTGTGGTTGGTCACTGGAACAACAGAAAAGGGGCTTTTATTGATAGTTATAAGGAGGAGCCTATCCGGTGCTTGTTGGCGTTCCAGGCTAAAGTGGACGTCACTTTGGGGCTTATATTTTTACTATGTACACGCCTTGCCTCATCAGGTTGCCGTATGTCCGCAATTTTTAAATTTCATAACTTCACTGGCAATCAACAAATTTAGATCACTTATTACAAATAATTTTGGAAAAAAATCATACTGACATGGGTTTAGTCATGGCCGACTCTACTCACTAGGCCAGAGCATTGAAATATGGCAACACTGAATAGTCGGCCGAGCTTTTGTCATTAGTGTAATTCTTCCAGAGTAAAAAATAAGATTGGAAGGTGATTTTTAATGTGTTTCTAATTATTTACCTGCACAAACGAAACTATAAAGATAAAAAGATGCCTGGAAAGTGTGTAGTACCAGGTTGCACTAGCAATTGTGCTTCCAATAAAGGACATAAACAGAAGTGGGTGAAAGGTACTCCTCGTAAGGGATGGTTAATTTATAAGAATAAAGACAATAATTTACAAACATTTCAAAGTATAAGACCTATTTTAAAGCACAATGTGGTACCTACAATGTTCTCTGGACCTCCCAACTATCACAGAAAAATACAGTTAATAGAACTCATCTGGGCATACCTACGAAAAGATTTGATAGTGAAAGGGAATCAAGACTAGCAAGAATGGCTTCACAATGACCTAATAGTGAATTTTTCTAGCTTAAGTGAAAATTTAAAAAGTAAATAGAGTGTTCATTTAAGTGGAAGTGGAAGTGGCAGCAGGAAACAGGTTGCATTTATTTTTATTTTGTAGTGTAATCAGATGTAAGTGGTATTAGTAGTAGTAGTTCTAAAAAGTATTTTTCTTAATTTATCAACCGAGATGAACTCTTAATACATATAAAATTTAATAATTATTATTCTGAAACTATAAAACAATTTACGGTAACCGGTCCACTATTTGACAGCTAAGCCACGTTGCCACATCTAAGGCTCCGGTCTAGTGTAGAGTAGGCCATGCTTTAGTAGACGGTGGATGATGATTTTTCGATAACTGCTACATATTCCGAGGAATATTTCTAAACATTATTCATTTTTTTATCTAATGTTAAATAAATACAATAATTCGCTGCCTTCTCATAAGAGCCCATGTTAAAATTCTGATTTTTATTCGTCAATAACTTTCCGAGATGATCGACAACAGGTGTTGATTTTTTTTTAGGGTAGACACCGATGTGATTAAACTTATCAAAAATAGAAATAAAGTAATTTCGTCTAATAAACACTTTCGTGAACGAACGTCCTTAATATGTTATTTATTGTATACGAGTAAGTTGTGTTTTGAACTCAGAGTAACAACTGAACATAGAGGTAATAAACAAACCACTTCAGCATGGCGTGCTCAAAGCCATCATCTTTTGACACTTCGGACCCAAACATTGCCAACTAACCTGAAAATTCTTCCAATGCAACACATGTTACAAACACTGCTCTGCACTGTCTCATCTCGAAAAACTGTTAAAGGCGTTGCCAACTCCTCAAAATTTATGTAAGACAGAATTTGCGTTAATGATGAAGAAACATGCAGTAACGCAGTAGAGGTCAACATATCTATTAATTTTGCTGTAATCATTTCTGAACCATCAAAATACCGTCTTTTTTAACATAGAATGGAATATTTCTGGATACTATACAATCAAGACGATAGTAAACAATAATGATTGCCGCATCTGGTGGTCGATATGACAACGTAAGAAAAGATGTTGGCCTATTAGAATTAGTTGTTTACTACCTCTTATGTTGTGGTTTTGAAATAAAATTGACAGCTGCCAATGTCGATATTGACAGCTAGAAGCTAGGAATTCGGGGAACTAGAGGTATCATTGTTATTGTGAGAACCATCATAATAAACATACGTTTGCATTATGATATCATGTTAGTATTAGCGTATGAATGGAAAATATCTGAAAGATCATCCTGGATAAATACAGTATGGATCTCACACGGGACAAACTATACATGATAAAATATAAGCGATAGTTAGAATAAGGTTAGGCAATTTCTTGTTAGAATCACCGCAACACATTTCCTGTTACTACCACTCGATATACATTTCCAAAAAAACTGCGCGGATATTATTTTCAAAGCGACTACACAAGCTTCCCTTCGAACACTCCTAGAGTCATATAAGTAATAGAGGTTAGTAAATAGCGTCAGCTATCAAACGACAGCATGCCACACCACCACACACGTCACTCCGTCATCTCTCTTTGTAGTGGCATCATGATCCGATGAACCAACCCTTACCGGCATTACCTTTATCAGCGACCACTATCTGTTGGGGTTGAGCATTCGTCGGCTGTCTGTCCGCCAGGTGGTTGTTCTCCCTAGAGGATCGCGCCAAAGAGGGCGTGCGACTGCGCTGCAGCTGTCCTCCTCCTCCTCTGGCTCTGCGTCTGCGCCGCCTCTGTCCGCCCGGGGGGGCGGGGCCACCCTCAGTCACGCCCACCCCCACCCCGCCTCCACCGCTCCTACCACCCCTACCACCGTCGCCAGACGACACCGATTCTGCACATGCACATACACGTATATACATACACCGTGACAGGTACCGAGAGATCCTTCGTTATATCATTCAAATTAATGGAAATTTCGAAAGGGATGTATCGTTTCTTATTCACATGACCTGTCATGTACGGCAGTTGGTTTTGGATGAAGGTCTTAGGACACAACATTAAAATAAAAAAAAAATACCTAGCCATTTACATGCAAATATATAACGTATAATCTTAAATAAGTTCTAGCATCTTCTCTTTCACAAGTTATTCGATTCAAGTTGCACAAAAATCGGCACAATAATGCAATAAGCCTACCACAGATAAATGCAGCATAACGAAAAATATTTTAAATAGGCAATAATAAACATTTCGATAACAAACCAGAGAAAAAATTTCAAAACTAGACACGCATGGTCTGGTAGCTAAAGTAACACTAAATATAAGGAAGTTATTTTTTTACTACGAGAAAATATCAGTATAAATATATCAAAATGAGACAAAAAAGCGTTATTTTGTGTACGCATCATCGCTCAAAAGAGGCTTTGATTTAACATTTGAATGTCTGTTAGAAATTCATTATTGGAATGTCATAGAGTAAGAGCATGTGAGGGCCAGACCTTCGGAATTTACACAACCTGAAACTTCTTCTGTGTGTAACTACAATAACAACAATCCCCACTTATGAAACCTGGGTACAATGATGGCTTTGACAGGTAACAGGTAGCAAAGGATGTACAAAATCCAATCTCACATTTGTTAAAGTATAAAGCTCAATTTTTTCGTAACGATATAAAAACAAACTCGCGTTACCCGTTGCCAGACACTTAGCGTGATTCCAAACCCCGTCAGACACCCCTTAAGGATGTTTTTTTTTTCATTTCATTTTTTGTAACAAGTACAAATATTGCCACCCTCAAAGGATGTACCTTGTATGAGGGTATTGGCATAATTACGACTTATCATGACATGCACGTTACATTAATTTGATACAAACTATTACCCCAAATATTGCATCTGTCTTACTGAATCTGCAGATTGTGGGCATTCGGTTCGGTCATCCTTCGTTCATCTTTCATGCGTACCAAGACTTCAGCAGCTAATAGGTGAATAGGTTTACTTTTCCAATATGTATAGACTATTTGACCCACACACTCTAAATTTCGACTTGACTTCCGCAATGAAATGGCACAACGATCTACGTACGGGGGTTTTTTAAGACAAGAAGTCCAATTTCAACAACGGCTGTTCTATCATGAATAGAAAGCGCCACCTATGGCCGAACATGCGACTAAGGAAGGAAGGATGAAGTTTGAAGAAACTCAGGTTCTTGCCGCAACAGCTTCATATTATACCAGACTTAACAGAGAAGCCATCGAAATACAAAAACACAACAATTTCAATAGAAAAAAGAAATTCAGAAAGTCAACCGGACATGGGTACCCATTCTAAACAGGTATACATACAGGGTTGGGATAAAGTCTGGAACCAAGCAAATATCTTTGAAACTGAAAGGGTGATATTGCTGAAAATTTGCAGGTAAATGTAGTGACGCATAATGCATTCGAAGACACTATGTTAGCTATTAATGTACTTCCGGTCTAACCGGAAGTACAGTCAACTTTTTAAATGTAAATGGGACACCCTGTATATTTCTGCAGATTTTAATACAACTGTTTTTTTCGAATACGTCCATAGTGGGTTTAGTATTTGTTTCTGTAAAAATGGGAAAGATAAACCTTTCTTAATTGTCTCACAAATTCGCCCGTGGCGGTCTGCGGTCTTCCCGTTTTAGGTAAATTTTTAATATTTTCAGTTAAAACGTTTTAGTGTTTTAGTCACCGCCGAACGTGTTATAGGACCCCTATCGGGATGTAAATCATTGAAAAGTTGACACACTTCTTTGTCAGTTCTCACGCGATCGCCAAAACCGATCATCATTAAGACTTTGAATGACCGGCATTTTGAACATCTGAAATGATAAAGAAGCTTTATCTGTTTTTACAGAAACTAATACCAAACCCACTATGGACGTATTTGGGAAAAAAGATGTATTAAAATCTGCAGAAATATACAGGGTGTCTCATTTAAATTCAAAAAGTTGACGGTACTTCCGGTTAAACCGGAAGTCCATTAATAGCTAACATAATGTCTTCGGATGCACTATACATCACTACACTTGCGTGCAAATTTTCAGCAATATCATTCTTTCCGTTCCAAAGTTATTTGCTCGGTTCCATACTTTATCCCAACCCTGAATAGGTGCAGATCCACCAGCCGTCCGTATTTTGGAAGTCGCCGAAGTGAAATAGCTTCTGAAGATGCCATCCACTTGTTTTGTGGCGGCGAAACGTGTCAAGCCTAAACACTAAACGACGCGTCGCGACGCCGGCCTAAAAACCCAAAAACCGCAAATTCATTGGACGATGGCCGCGAAAGCCTTACACAGTACACTTTTGCTATTTTATACTTTAACAAAACCGAGATGGGATTTGCCAAAGCCACCAATCACTATCCAGGATCGTTCTTACCTGTAAGTGGAACGTTATGTGTTGCGACTACTCACCTCTATCGGCGCTGGACACGTCCCTGCTGTCCAGCACGGTCTCCTCGTCGTCGGTGGTGCGTCTGCGATCGTCCATCCTTCTGCCTCCCCCGCCACCGCCGCCGTCCCGCCTACCGCCACGCCCTCTGCCCCCACCACCGCCTCCGTAGTACGGCCGCTCGTCCGTGTCAGGCGTCTGGTGTCGGGAACCTAAAGACACAACATCGACAAACTATACACGATTGCCCATAGCTTCATTCGGGTTAGAATGTGCTGACGATTTGCAAACTGTCCGTGGACTGCGCAAAACAAGATGCGTAGCCGGAGCAGATTGGAAACGGTTTGCAAACTGTTCAAGACCGATCCGAGTTGAAAATAACCCGAACACAAATTAAAACCACCGATCAGCTGACACGATACGATTGGAAACAACAGCGTGTATACAGTGAACTGAGCATGCGCAAGCAGCAGTCCGAGAACGATTCTTGCCCATAATCTCTGACTAGTTTGACCGTTTCCAAACCGTCCACAAATTGAACCCGAACATCCGACTGCAGCCGTTTGATCGGTTTCAAATCAAACCCGAACACGGTCATTTCTACGGCGCACACTCCTGACAGTTTGCAAACGGTTTGCGTCGAAACCCGAATGGGCTGCATATCGGACAAAGATAGCCGAGCCGACAAGGTAACTTAACCTTTAACAGGTTGAAGAAAGAACACATTATCCCTACCTCCCATCTTTTATTCTTTAGAATACGTGTTTCCAGAGTTGCCCGGTGTGGAGATTTACAAAAGAAACCGAGTTGGCGCCCAAAAATTGTAGGTGGATCGTTTGGCAACTTTCGGTGACGTAAAACACACAGTGAGTTAGCGACTTTTGGCTATTTCTAACTTCCATTTCTTTTTTATATATATAACTGAGCAGACCGCGCAGGCAGACCCTAAATACCAAAGTACCGCGGCTGCTGTGAAAGGGTTATGTTAGGGGAAGTTTGTTAACGCGAGATTTGAATGGGCCAATACCCGCAGACTCAATAAATACATCTTCTGGCAGTCCATTCCAAGCCTTGGACACCCTGGGAATAAATGTGCCGTTGTACCGCTCAGTTCTTGATGTATGAAGAACGACCGTCTTAGAATGAGATGCAGCGGTGGCACGGGTACATCTGATAGGAGCAGTGAGCGGCGGAACGATAGAGGATAGCTCAGAGGAGCAGATTCCGTTTGAATATCGGTAGAACAGTGAAGTCACCAACAACACGCCGGTGAGAAAGTGACTGAAGGTGGCGCGTTAAGGCCTGATCGCCAATTAATCAAATAGGGTAATTGCAGAGGTCGTGAAATCGTCTCGGGAGTATACATAGCGTAAAGAAAACCATATCAAGAAGCAGTAGGAAACAAAAAACATGATTTTACTGACGGCCAAAAAAAGATATTTGCAAAATAAAATAAGGATATATTCAAATTTTTCCACGTGACTTAAAACAATGACTGACGTCACAGATATCTTATCGATATCGACAATCTAGCATTTTCGTTGCAATACATTTTTATAACAGTTCATCCTGTTTGTGACCGAGATTCGTAACTAATCGAAGCCATCATTTTATTTCGGCGCATCCCATTATGAATGAATTCAAAGATAGAATCTAATTCAAGCCCATCCTTACAAAGTGAATTAGTAATCTAGCCTAACTTTTATTCTTTTGACTTTTGTATAACCTTGTGTGTGACCGTGTTTTGTGGTTATAATGATCAATGTCAAGATGTTAGGTTAGCACTGGCTATCGATATCGAATATCAATACTTTACATGCCATCACTATACGATATCACTGACGTCAGAGGTTGTTTGCGCGGCATTTTCCGGCATTTGAAATAATTTTTTAATATCTCTCAAGTGAGTTTGTCATGTTTACTAGGCTCTAAGGAACGCGTAAACGACATAATATTCTTTTTCTGCAAGTACCCTATTCAGAGGTCAATTACTTTATGATGGACATACTAAGCAGACTATGAAAAAAAATGTTTCTCAGAAGCTTATAAGGCGATCATAATAATTCTGACGTAGAATAATCATTCTGACGTAGAATGTTTTTTCTCAAAAATCTTCCTGAGCGACTCCTTCCTCTAACTTCAAGAAAAATGTATAAAAGATGAATGGATCAAGAGAAAGGACTCACAACACCCTTAAAGCATCACTCAAACTCCATGCATCCACGTTAATAAAATTAGTAAACCACAAAAAAAATTATAATAAAAAGCGTAACGAAAAAAACTTTGCTGAAAGGGTACCTACTAGTCCTGACTCTGTTAACTGTGCAATTTGCGCAAAATAAAACAGCAACTAGATTTTGCAATCAGGTTATATTTCTAAAAAAAGTCTTTCACAATAAGATACAAGACATAATTAGTGAGCCAGTCTTTGCCTGTTTGTAGGCGCATAACTCTACACACAGGACTCGAGAACGAAAAGCCAACATTTCCAGTCTAGTCACGTTCCTAATTCGACTAAATTTTTGATCAATTTTAAAGCATGTTACCAAAAAAAAAAATGAACTGGAAAAGTCACTTTTCGACTAAGCACTGTATCATCTTGTTTGTATTATGAGTGTTAGCAAACTCACAACAGTGTTCTCGACATTTACTTTGCAAGTAAATGAGGTAAACAAACCAACAGACGTTATTTTCAGTTTACAGTGCAAGAAAAACGCTTTTCAGGGACGTCAGATAAAAAGTTTTATTGGAGAGTACTTCATATATTATTTACAGTTTTGTAGCTTAACGTCATCAGTTCGTTCATAACTGATGGTATTTTGAGGTGCGTACTCGCCAAATTGTCACTTTTTAAGTTCAACAGTTCCAATTGTCCTCTGACTGAAGGCTCAAGTAGCCTTATATGATTCAAATTATAGAATATTCTGCAGACTTTTGACAGATGTTCGCCATATGCCTTTCAGCCAACATTTGGAACAGTAAGAGCTGATCAGGTATCGATTTGTCAATTTTATCAGTAAAAGGCTGATACCACCAAAAATTTGCAAATTTCAATAGTACGGATTGGCTGGCTTTTTTTGAGGTTGTCCTTACCTCTGAGTTTACCTGAACACTCAATTCCATGATGTCTTTATTATATCGATAAATAAATATAACCTATATTGCTACTGATTCGATTGAAAGTGCTTTTCTTGCAAAATATCTCCGAATAACGTTTTCTGTATGCTAATCGTTAACAACTATGTAATTACGTACCCTTCCAGCAAAGTATATTTTTCGATATTTATTCACTTTTATTCATTATTAGGAGCCTCTTGGGGGTTTACTAACTTCAGCTTACAATTTAACAGCAAACAAAAGCTAGTGTGGTGCTTTTAGAGCTTCGCAAGAAAAATGCGTATATCCAATAATTGAGAATATCCCAATTTTTTTAAGATTTTTTTATTTCGAAAGCACTTGATACTTGATGTCAAGTGTCAGTTGTAATTCAGAAAGTCTCATATGCAAAACAGAATAGTCAAATGAAAATCAGATGCTATGATGCTATCTGATTTACAGCTAAAAAAGGTGTAGACAAGATTTGAAATCGTTGCCTGGCTACAAACCAAGTATATTCGAAATAGCGCTATAACCTAGCACAGCGCCAATACTCTTATGCATTTTTTTGTGGGCGATGTTGCAAGAATTTCGGACCTAAAACCACTCTAGATAGTTTAGTCTCGTCCTGACTGGTTACGTATTTTTTTTACATTGTTAGTAACAAAATCCTGAAGCTGATGTTATTTAGTAATATTATCAACCTCTCAAAAACGGTTAGAGCTTTAAAAAAAACGAATCAAACCTTGTGAACACAACACACCATGCAGCAGCAAGGATGGGAGATAGCTCCGTGTAGTTTTTTGTTTGCTGTTAATGAACCTAAACTTACTGACATATACACATTAGGGTTACGGGTCAGGTGCAGTAGAGTACGTACAGACAGACGACAATGAAACTGAAAAGGGACCAACCTGGGTAGAAAAATGAAGGTAGTGAATAGGAGAAAAGAGATACAATCTGCACCCGTTCCCTTTACAAAAAGCCACTCGAAAATAAGTCATCGTATATCTATAATATAGCCCTGGAAGTGCGTTTTAGCCTGGAAGTATTCCTTAGATCCCGTCCAGATAAAGCGATTTACGCGCGAGTGGACTCGCGCGTAGTCATTCGCGCGTTCCCGAGATACTAGAGTTACATACATCCCGTCCAGATGCTCTCGCGCGTTGTTCTACTCGCGCGTCAAACGCTTGTAACGCGCGGGACTCTCGACTCGCGCGTTATACGCGCGAGCGCCGCGCAAGTCGAGATACTCTGGCGACATTGTTGTGTCCAGTACGACGCGCGAGTCCGTGGCGTGTGGACGTATTTGTTTTTGAAAATGGAGCGTGATCACTTCGATACAGAACTTCTCATTGACGCAGTCGAAAAAAGAGTTGCCATATGGGATATGGAATCATCCATTATTCCAATAGACTCATAAAACGTGGGAACTGGGATGATATAGTTGAAACACTTTTCACTGTGTTCTCTCAGCTTTGGGTATAATGTTATAAACATACTGTGCGTCATTCTGTCATGTAGAATTGGATGCATGTTGAATCGTCGCCTTTCTCTTTGTTTACGAAGATTCCATCGCTGGTATGCACGCCACAACACAACTGCTGTATCCAACTCCATGTTTTTAACTGGAAGGAAATCTCTCCCAGCGTAGAAACGAAAGTGAAACGCGACATCTGGACGCAATATAAATTGACTACGCGCGAGTCCACTCACGCGTAAATCGCTTTATCTGGACGGGCTCTTACAGTGTAATCAAAACGCAAATCGCAATTTTTACACGCAGAGCCAAATATTTTTATGAACAAATAAAGTACCGAATTGAACAACGTCTAACAACTTTCTTTCCAATTGTTTTCTCGATACATTTAATCGTATTTTCTTTCATATTTCAAATATTGACTTTGCCCATAATGTAAAACAGCATATATTTGATCTTCCAAACCTTATAAATAAAAATATCAGTGAATTCTCACAGACTATTTCACTAACTACTTCCGGTTTATTACACACTTCCATTATTTTTTATCGAAATAAACGCGATATCTGTGCGATATCGTCGATGTCTAAACATATCAGTTACTTGTAAAATATAATATGTTTTCTACATATTCGACAAGTCTAACAATGTTGTATTCTTGGGGAGAAATGGAAAAAGGAAAACTTAAAATTATATAAGTTTCGATCGAAACTGGGGTATTTGAAAAGTAACTAAAGAGCATATTTAAAAACTACGTAGCACGAGACACCTAGTTCAAGGTCTCCATCAAAGCTAAGCAATAGGAATACAATGATAGGTTGGGAGCGTATAACTTTCGTTTTGAAAATCCTCAACGGTATTATAAGCGAATCGTTAAAGGAAATAATAATAATAATAAGGCAAAATGAACCGAGGGAATATTTACAAATATTTTATGCTACTACAATCTGCCACCAAAAGAAAAATAAAATATACGGTGAAATGAGTAAGAATTTGCCAAATACAATCATACAATGACAGTGTTGCTATAAAGTGGAAGGGTATTACCACTTACCTGAATTTTTCAACTTTTAAGATACAGGACGGTCAAGTTTACAGATTTTTTTAATATTCGGAATATTATTTCGATATCTTTGTGAACTTTTTCTAATAAACATGGTTTTTAACTTTTATCACTGTCGTTTGTAGATATCTTTTTAGTATGCCTACAGAAGATTATCTGTAAGGTTTCCATATCATATGCTCCATTCCAGCATAAATAATTGACTTGCAAATGCTCTATACCCTAACAGTGACCAATCAATTTAATTCAACTTAAAAGATCCCAGATGTACAAAAAAATCTGAAAATTTCGCCCTCCTATAATTCGAAGTACTTCCGTATAGTATTTTCCTTAAAATAGTGCAAAAATCTTCTTCAAGTATTACCATGTCCTAAAAGTATATTCCCAATTAGAAGCATCACCGCCATGGTGTGGTTGATTTGGCAAATTTTTATTCAAATGAGAAATCGTCTTACGTAATAATGTAAGCAAAAAAAGCGAGAATTTTGCCATACATGTTTACAATATACATATAAGTAGATAAATACTAATACGTCTCAATGAGTCAAAATGAAAAGTATTGATTACTAGTTATATTAATTTTTTGGGATGCGACGAACGGATCTTCAAGAAATTAATTATTTTACGGACCGAGTCACATTCATACTAATGCCAAAAAAAAAAGAGGATAGCAGCGAAACCAAAACAAAAAATATTAAATAGAAACTAATTTTATCTTTTATAACTAGGACACATCGATATATTTCTCCACCATACTTTCAAGTAATGGAGAAAGTTCTACATTCACTATAAATAGTTCTATAAGATTCTTACATTGCAATTCCCAACTGTTTGTCTAGCAAAAAGTTAACCAAAAGCTGCACGATACCTAATAAGTCGACATATCTGAGAAATTGTTAAAATGATTCAAGTCGTCCTTCCAAATAGTGTAGAACGACGAATTGGAATTTCCTAACCTCAAAATATACGGCTTACCGGGTGATTCCTCATACTTCGCCACCCCTCTTAATTTGTTTTATTTGAAGATAGAAAAAAGTTTTTAGATGAAAGTTTCATAATTCATAGTCATTCAAAATTTGATACGAACAAAAAAAATTATATAAAACCCTGTTTTTAGTATAAAGTTGTCTTTTTTAAATGGGGCACCCTGTATATTATATCACGGAAAGAAATATATGTTTCTCTTGTCAAAAATATAGGGGTTCGTTTACCTTATTTTGATAGGTTTTTATAATATTCAACTTCAAAGTTTCTGAAATGTGGAAGTAAACCTCAATCCACTATAGCAATGGCGACCGAAAAACAATTGAATGCGGTAATGTTGGCGTCATTCTGACATTTGCCGAAGTAATAAGCATCGCTTTGTTTACGTGCAAATAACTTCCACTTTTATTGTAAAATGAAAATAAAATTTGTTCTTTTCGTATGAGGAAACATGCGGTACAGTGTACTGCCCTAGGAATTCCTCCTTCTAATGCAGTTTCGTAGTTTCAAACTAAACACAAATTCAAAGTGGTCTAGTTGATACGAACAGTTCCGCCCGTCGCAAATCCCAAAAAAGAAGTCCAAAAATCCGTGGTCGCGCGCGAAATCGTCAGTTGAAGTCCATCATCGATCTAGTAATCGGGTGGGGCCGCCCCCCCTATCTAATACGGAGGGCCTAGGCGCCCACCCTAAAAACGTGTTTATACCAAGATGTGTGATCGTAAAAATATTTTTTTTTTGTCCACGGCCGGGTCAGTCTATATAACACCTGTGTTCTTTTTTTACATACAAATATCGTATCGAAAAAAACGTATGTAGGTAAAAGTGTGTATTCTCGATTTTTTTTCGACCGCCTACAAACGAGAAGTATCTTGCTGGGCTCGATATATTGTCAACATGGACGATCATACATATCCATATGTACAACAAAAACGGATCGGGGATTTAGATATAGCACCTAAAGTAGGCTGGTATCTCAGACGAAAACAGAATTCGTCTAGTCTCTAGAAAATCTTCATCAAACAGAGCGGAATGAAAAATATAGGATGTATGAATATAGAAAAAATTAAATTAGTTATAGTCGAGGACACAGCTATAAAGTTTGTTTACATTTTTTATGTATCGTTTTCGTAATTTGACACATTTCTTCCTAACCCAGTCTCTCAAATACTCGTATTTACAAATAAATATTCTAAACCGCCCCTGTCTTTAACTTGCATATGTTATACCTCATTCCACGGAACCAGATAGTAGAAATAAACAGAAAGGCGGAGCGCAAAAATCCAGGACCGTAATGTAAAAATATAAATCGCAACAGACGCTACGATTGTTGTCAGGTTGTCATATGAGTTAATAAGTTGCTCGCACTTTGTGTTTGTTTTTCAGTATATTATTACAACTTCGCACTTTATATGAATTTATGTCGCCATAAATTATTTCAAACTGATACGCCGTGATTACATGGTGAATCTATCCAATATCCAATATTTTGTAAAATAACCTGAATATATGTTCTAAGGAAAATCATTGAATAATTTTCCAAAGTGGCAACGACGCATTTCTAACATGCTGCAGCTTTGCAGACACAGCGTGTGTCTGCGGCTGAGTGTTTATCAAATACTACGACGTACGTCGTGTTTCCTTTCTCGTCTTGATCAATCGTATCGAGTTCCGAATTATATTTACGTATCACGTTTACTTGATCACTTGCTTCTCAACCAGCTCGCGTCACTTGTGTTTATATTAAAGTTTTGGTGCCGCATTTTGTTTTTTTATTATTTATAAAGCGTTCGGTGAATTGTTTCTAATAAGTGGGTGATTTACTTTAAAACAATGTCAAGTTCAACAGATTCCGCAGACCGAAAGTTTTCGAAAAGGTAGACGATTCTGAAAAGCATACCATAAGGCGGAAAATCACGCGTTTTTCTTTCGAAATGTGATGTGAAGTCTCAATGACACCAGCGATAGTGATGTAGACGAATTATCAAGCAATCTTGATTCAGAGTAAGGTAGGTGATTTTGTACGTATTTATATTTGTTTATCTCGAACAGAAATTAGAATTAAATTTCGTTATTTATATATTCAGATGCGGACCTGCCTGTGGGCAGGGCTCCAATAGAATTCGACTCAATAGTCAAAGTTTATTTACTTTCACTATCAGGTTTCGTGGAAGTGTAGGTTTCATAGCTTTTTCCCCCGGCTTTAAAGAAATAACAAACGTTATAGCGCTGTCCGACACTATAGAGAAAAATAGTCATTGGGTACAAAATTTTCCGACTATTTTTCTGGACATTCTCTAAAGTATAAAAAAATCCAGCAAGATATCATCTCGTGTGCGTGCCAGGCTTTTTTATCATTTGTTCAAATAACTACGTACAATAAGTCATTCGCACACGCAGACAACACATACGCACACACACTTTACGTCAGTCTGTATCGAACACATTCATACCCAATTTTGCACGACGTCGCGCATTTTTTATCTGTTTACTCTTTGTCCCCGCCGCACTCCCCGTGCAGAGAGAAAAACATCACAATGAAAAACGGGAAATAAATTAATACTCTTCGTTCTGTGCCGGATATCGCGAGGTGTGGGCGGAGCTTTAGACCCTATCTCTGGGCGGCCACGCTATATTCGAGATTTGTCCTTATTTTGATCCACAACAAGCAGAATTGTTGAATCCAATGTAAGACGACTGTTAATCACTTCATTTTTGGCAAACAACATTTTCGTAACGGATCATATTGTCGTTTTTCAAAATATCTTAAATACACTTGTGAAAAAGTGATGTTTGTAATCTTTGATGTTGAAACTTCCAAAACTTGTACTCCACAAGCATCTTACTGAATCGTAAATAAAACTACAACTCGACAAGAATAGCTAGGGACGTGAGAAATATGAAATAAGGAACGCCCCTCGATGCGCACAGGCCAACAAATTTGCCATTTGCATCAGATATTTCGTAGCGGAACGGTACACTCTGGGCAAAATCACGTACGATGAATGAGTGATATGAGTTTTATAGAACATGCATGTTTAATAAGTCTGGCACTAAGTATTAGAAATTATCCAGCGAAATAAATTATAATAATTATAAATAAATGGCTTCAAGGAAAACTTATTCCAAATATACCAGCGAACAGTGGTTATAGATAACGCGCCTTATCATAATGTTGAAGTGAACAAATCTCCTACTGTGGCGACCAGGAAAAATAATATGAAAAAGTGGTTAAGACAGCGCAATATTCCGTTTTTAGAAAACATGCTGAAGCTGAATTATATCGTTTAATAAACATGCATAAACTGTATAAAATGCAGATACAAAACCTATGAAATAGACAAAATTATGACTGAAGCAAGTCATTCTGTTTTAGAACTTCCACCGTATCACCCCGACTTAAATTTAATTGAATTAGTATGGGCATCCCTAAAGCAAAATGTGGCAGAAAAAACGCTGATTTCAATTTTAAACACTTAGAAAAATATTGTGATGAGTTTTTTCCACATTTTCGCAAGAAGCGTGGAAAAAAATGTGAACATGCTACGAGCGCAATTTTACTGAAAAAGAACCATTTTTGGAGGATCTAATAATAAACTTGCAGTGACAGTGATGATGCAGAGTTTATAGAAAATCTAATTTCATATTCGGAAAGTCATTCAGAACGAACTGTAGACATTTTAAGGTTACCTACCTAATAATTATTTATTATTTGTCATCAACATTGAGGACCTTTCTTAACAAAGCAAATCCTAAGATTGACTGTTTACTCAGAGTGTACGCGCGAACACCGTGTTTCTATTTCTTTTCCGCCGATTGCGTTCTCACTGTTTCGTGTGCGCAACCGGCGAAATTCTCAAGTCTCTTCCTATATTTGTCGAGTTGTACATCCGCATTGGCCGCCCCCCGTTCGGTCGTACCAGCAGCGACCGCTCACACCGACCTGAGCACAACAGCAGCAGCAGCAGCGACGGCATCATAGCAGCATCAACAACAACAACAAACAACGGCGCTCGCGCTCCCCTCTGTCACCTAATCCTCCTCCTCCTCCTCCTCATCACCATCCCCGCGCCGCCTACTTGCGACCGCCGCCGCCGCCTCCGCTGCCGACGGAGGCGGTCTGAGCATCGGAGGAGGAGGCGGAGTTCATGTGGGCGTGCGTTTGCGCGAGGGGCGGTTGCTGTTGCTGCTGCCTGTCCGGCCTGTCGCCGCCTCCTCTGTGTTGCCGGGGACCGCCTCCGTTCTGCTGGTGGCCGCCGCGAGGCGTAGTCGCCGCCCCCGACGGCTTGCTGCTACCGCCGCCGCCCCGCCCGCTACTCGGAGGACCGTGGTGATTGTAATCCGCGTGGTTCGTACCTGCAACACCACAGTATCCACTTTAATATAATACACTCCAATCATCTTGGTTGAGAAAATGCGCTCAACCTCGGAATAAGTCGGAATTTTTATACAAATCTTTATTTTAGCATTACAAATGTCGCGGAAATCTTGTACCAACGTATCAACGACTAAAATGCATTCAAGATCAAATGTCACACCGTTTTTGCAACATTTAGGCCCGATTTTATCAACATGCAGATTTTAACAAAGGCTTTGACCAATCAGAGCAACCCGTTCAAGAACATGCATCTGTCAAAGTTCTCTGAAAACTATTGATTTCTCTTGAAGTTTACCTCAAAAAGGTGAAAAATGACATATTTTATATACAAATCGACCATTATGAACCATCTAGTATCTTTTCCAGTCTGATTTTCCACCCTAAATGGGTGAAAAATTGCATTTTCTTGTTTAATCAAAAGTTTAGCAATTGCTAATTTCAACCAATCAGGTTCCGCCATAACTGTACATTTGATTGCTGGTTTTTTCTTCTGCTAAATGATAATGATGACAAAAAATTAGGGTTTTGAATAATTTTTTTGTGATAAATGGAGAGATCAAATATTGTTTTGCTTCTTTTCGCAATAATCCAAAAGTTATATGAAAATAAAAATGAGTTTTTGAATCCAGAACCGAAAACACGCCGACGGCTCCCGACCCGTGTGACGTACTTCGTGAAAATACTTGTAACGGTTGTAACTAAAATGTATATTTGTTGCAACATAGGCGATGAATGAAGTTTGGAGCTTGAGACGAAGTCAACGATCGAAATATCTTTTTGAATGGTTGAAATTAGATCACAAATCCCGGTAAAAAAGTACCGAATCCCAAATCAAATATGTACCGTTGAGGCGATCCGTTCGCCGAGATGGCGAGTGGCCGAGTGGTTACGGTGGCCGACCACGCGTGCCTGTTTTGTGGGATGTGCTGATGGCTGTTGGTTCGAGACCATGCCCGTGCAACTACTTTTTTTCATTTTTTTTAACCAAAATATTTATTGATATACGTTTTACTCATATTACACACATTTTTTTTGTATCATCGACGTGAATGTGTTTTTGAATCAAATGTTATTACATGTTTTACTGGCACAACAAAAATTCCGAATAATTATACTTTTTTTAAATAATTTCATTTTAATACCGCTATCAGAGCAATAATTGGCGATTGATATTGACGAATAAACTTCACTTCCACTGACTGAATTCTGCACCACCTCCGTTACTTAGCTTTTGCAATATGTCAAGTAAAATGTCTAATAAAATTTAATTGAAAAACATTTATGTCGATCGTACAAAAAAATTTGTGTAATATGAGTAAAACGTATATCAATAAATATTTTGGTAAAAAAAAAAAATGAAAAAAAGTAGTTGCACGGGCAGGGTCTCGAACCAACAGCCATCAGCACATCCCACAAAACAGGCACGCGTGGTCGGCCACCGTACCGCTCGGCCACCCGCCATCTCGGCGAACGGATCGCCTCAACGGTACATATTTGATTTGGGATTCGGTACTTTTTTACCGGGATTTGTGATCTAATTTCAACCATTCAAAAAGATATTTCGATCGTTGACTTCGTCTCAAGCTCCAAACTTCATCGCCTATGTTACAACAATAGTTTGATGAAAAGTGTCATCCAGCTTTGACGTTTTGCTTTCAATATTGATAAAATACTATTGGACGATATTTATTAACATAGCGGTCAATACCCAATAGGAAGCTTTTGCTAAATAACAACCAATAGAAAAGCTTTGTTAAATTCTTTGTTAAATATGCATGTTGATAAAATGGGGCCTTAGTCTTAAATATCTATGGAAGTTGAAACGCTGGTATACACGCCTGGCAACCCACACTCTGGAGTGCTGAATATCAACGTATCGGACGCAGAGAACCGATAAGATGAACGGATAGAAGAGAGAACACACCATTTGTATCTATCACTCTAACAAAAAGACACCTAGCCCCTAATACATCCTACATTCCCACTATTCATATAGCCAGCGCAATAAGAAAGCAGTTTCGGTGTCTTACTCAAAGCGAGTATCGCATGTTGCCAGGTTATAAGTGCGCTTCTGGCCAGCTTTTTTGCATGGCAATCGTTAAAGGGGTGATACACGTACGAGCAAGTACGCGAACTTATGGCTCGACGACCCATCGAGGTAGAATTCCAAGGAGACGCTACAAAGTTCAGTTTCGCATAACAAAAACGGTAGCAGGAGGCGTGGCTAAGTGTGATAACAATATGGACGCCTCGCCACAGCAGGATTACTTTCTTATGTAAATAATTTTGAAAATTCATTACAATGATGATTTAAATATGAAGTATTGGGTTGATTTTTCAATCTAATGCGAAATTCATAGTTAACTATATGAAAAAAAAACAAGCTTTGTAGAGACGACATTCATCGTCAACTGAATAATACGACTGTAGCATTGCTGCGATACGTTACACTTTATTGAGATAAATATTACAAATACAGTCCTGTACATTGTTATTAATTTGCATACATACCTATGAAATATAATTCCTGTCGATTTCTTCTTATCCATGCCATCTCTGCTAGAGCAACCACGATAAGCACATGAAACCATTATTTGGCGTTTGTGAAAAACTTTGTTTATTTAGGAAAATTATTAAAATGAGTGATTTCAGCTTCACGTGTGTCATCGACGTCGAGCCGAGTAAGTTCGCGGACTTAAAAACCGCGTACTTAAAAGTTCGTACGTGTATCACCGCTTTAAGAAATCGCCAATCTTTGACATGTACGAAAGAAAATCGTCAGAAATGGCGACTTCGCTGTTGAGAATTTCATTTTATTTATTTATTTTTATTTATAATGTCGTCATGATCAAAATTGAAACGCCCGGTATGACATATTCTGTGGGTGATTCTAACATCTGACCTTCGGAACTGCAAATGTATGATTAACCCGTGGTCAAGGTCATATTTATTGTAAAAACTAATGGCTATTGTGATCCTCTAGGACCCCCAGACTTCTTAGAATGCCTTGAACTCCTCGAGGAGGTTACATTAAAACTGGTATGAGAGTGTTTCAAATGCACGTCAAAATTTAGAGTACACAATTTCACTATAAAAGGAAGACTAGGAAATATCCCATAATCAAGATGAGCTGTAGGAGCTTTATTGCAAGACCAGATGGAATTGGCAAAGAAGCAGATACCACCACTGCTAGCAAGATATTTTGGACTGATTTCGGCAATATTAGGTTAGCTAAATTGTAGTGTACATTTCTATAGCCTATACCTCATACAAAGCCTAGCTTTCGAGGTGGCAATATTTGTATTTCACTATTTATACAAATAAATAAAAAAAAAAAAAAAATTCTCAGCTTACTAGCTTCACACAACGCTTGTACATCCTCAGTTGGGTACCAAGCCACGAAGGTATTGGTGACAATGGCTACAGTTGAAAATACATAATCATAAAGCCAAAAGTAACCACCTCATTGTGAGTTTTGTGCCATCAAAAGTCGCCCAATCTCCCAGCTAAGATTTTTGGTCGCCAAATCGGTTTTAATCGCCAATTTAGCGTAAAATCCCCACCTCTGACAACTCTGAGAACGCGTGGTCTAGAGAATGGAAGTAAGTGATATTGTATTCTCTGTTCAACCTGTAATTTTAAAAAATACATCGACATTTGCCTAATATTTCAGTTCAGTTCGGTAGTCTCAAAATTAATAATTAAAAAATGGTTACAGCTGAACTATTGCAAACAGTTCCCATGTGCATACTATAACCATCTCTTAAGTAGAAAAGTTCAGGTTGACTTCGCTGAGGTAACATTATAAATAGTGTAGTCTGAAGCAGTCTTTTGGTATATATAAATAAGGACGACACTCACCTGAATTATACCTGCTGCCGCCGTCTCTTCCGTCTCTGCCATCTCTGCCGTCCCTGCCTCCGCCTCGGCCACCACCCCTGTCGCCGCGGCCTCCTCTGCCGCCCCTACCGCCCAAGCCGCCGCCTCGGCCGCCCCCGTCCCTCTGCCTGGGTCCGCCGCCCCCAGGACCGCCGCCTCCGTCCGAATCGCCGCCCGCGTACCCCCCGCCACCGCCTCCTCGATGGTGGTGGTGGTCGTTCTGGTGATGGTGGTGACCGCCTCCGCCGCCGCCCCCAGGACCGCCTCCGGGGCCGCCCCGACGACCGCCGCCCGCCGACAGCGACTGCATCGAACCCATCGACGAGCCGTGGATGCTGCGCAGCTGCTGGTCGATCTCCAGCTTCTCCTGACGCAGCTGCTCCACTTCCTGTATGTACGCACAAACACAACAAAACACCATCACTACACGTTCAGTAGTTTGAACAACATAGTCCACTTTATAATGGCATAACTTTCTTAATTTCGTCTGTAAAGTCAGTGGTAAATCATGAAGAATCCTTAGCTTCTACTGATTGCCAAATTTAAGATACTTCCAAGCATCCGTTTAGGAAATAAATTATTAACACTTGAACACCAAAAGTGAAGCTTTTCCAGATATACGCATATTAGGAAATTATCATTATAATATCTATGATGTCCTGAAGTTATCCAATTATAAATTAAACCACCCTGTACAGTCGAGCAAGTTCGCAAGCACACAAGGTTCGCAGTGTGAACTGAAAATTTCATCGCGAATTTGATAAGCTGTTTTGAAAAAAAATCAAAATTAAATTTAATTCTCGAGGCAATTTTAAAGACGAAACATTTAAAAAAAGAAAACGAAATATCAAATTTCTGAAATATGTTTTTGTAGTAAGTCCACTCTTCTTCAAATACACTTAAGTGGTCCACAGTGCATCTTGCAAAAGCAGAACAGATAATAGATATTGGCATACCTTAAGGTGAGCCAGATGGTACTGCAGCAGCACTTTGGCGTTCTGTATGCTCTCGACGGTGCCGACGAACACAAAAGGAACTTGACCTTCCTCGCGAGGAATCGTTGGTTGGGGTTCATTATCACCTTCTATCTTCACCCGAACCTTCAATAGAAATGGGAGAGACGTTTCATAGATAAAATCAAAACCATACCTACACGTAGCAGACGCAAACGCGACCGTACATACTTAAAAGAATACTTACCACTCCGCTCTTATCCACTATTTCCTGTATTATCCTTCCGTTTTTGCCTATCACCTTACCCACCAACGCTCTCGGAACCTGCACAACAAAATTTCGCGTAAAAAATATATACTGAATAAATAGAAGCCAGATAACTAAAATAGGAAACACTGTTTCAAGCGTCAAGAGTACACCACAGGGAAGTAAATTAGATCCATTACTATTTATTTAATACATACCAGACGTTTCGGAGCATTGTAAAATACAAATATTTGTTGATGGCACTTTAAAATACATATCAAATACAGACAATGCATTGTAACTTCTAAATGATGATATGAAGAAAATTATCAATTGGTTGAATGTGAATAAAATTGAATACTAATAAAATAAAATGTATGATAATGGACAAACACCTAAACGAAACATCAATCACTATTTTGGTTAATGTTAAAGACAAAATTGAAGTAGTTGCATCTATCAAATATCTGGGCATATACTATACAGATAGCAAATTGCAATTTGCAGATTACTTAGATTATTTATTTTAAAAAGACAGATATGCCAAAAGGGGATACCGCCGACACTATTACAAAGTATGCCTTCACAAGACACCCGACGAGTCCGATAACCGTATAATATACAGGGTGTTAATTAAGTATGTTAACAAACTTTAACCACGAATAGTACTCCGAAAAATAGAAAAAAAAATGTCATATGAACATGGATCCGGAAATGCTTCCTAAGGGAGCTACGCTCCTTTGCATGGGGCACCCTGAAGACGGTTTTCCCTCGATATCCTCGAAATCATTCATAACAAAATTACGAAATTAGGTACGATGGGTAAACTTTTGACGCTGAATCTGATTGTGAATTCAGAATCTCATAATTTTAATCAGAGGCGTATCATACGGGAGGAGTTAAATAACCCCATTTTCTAAATGGTAATTTTTTTGACGTTTTGATTTTAGAATATGGTATTTCAGAGACTTCTACGTAAAAATGGTGTCTTGCTACATCTCGATAAGGCTAACCGTTTTCGAGAAAAATGCAAATTATTGTTTACAATAGCCTGCATCGATTCAATAATTTGCATTTTTCTCGAAAACGGTTAGCCCTATCAGCCTAAAATCAAAACGTCAAAAAAATTACCATTCAGAAAATGGGGTTATTTTTACCCTTAACTCCACCACTCTGAAAATATTCAAGACAAGATTGTAAAAGTATTTCTTGCTTATACAAAATCTATAGTGATGTAATCATATAAAAGGAATGTATGTACTCATAGCAAATTATGTAAGTTAGTTTGTATGAGTAGTAATGCTAAATAAATCTATACTACTATTATTACTAAGCTATATTTTCTGATACTTATTCTGAGGGTCTGATAATTTTATAAGTTTTACAGCTGAATCGCATTTCTCCGCTGATAGCATCTGTGCAATCTTTTTTTAAACGGAAGCGTGCCTCTTGTACTTGAAATTATCAACCGGTATGAAAATGAGTGGGTATTGGGAGTTGAGGGGAAGGAGGAGGAAGGAAGTGTACCTGCAAGGACTCCTCGCCGTACTCCAGCATCCGCCTGGCCGCCTTGACCGCCTCGTCGGACTCGCCGTGTATCCTGAACGTGCACGTGTTCTCCTCCAGTTCGATGTTGGTGACTCCGTGCACCTTCCTGGCCTGCTGGATGTTGGCGCCGTGCGCGCCTATGGCCAGACCCATCAGGTCCTCGCGCACCATGAACTCGTCCGAATAACTGCAACGCAACAACACAAATTCAACACACTCTCTCATATATTAAAAACTCATCAAAGTTTCGGCTAAATAACTTCCAATGATTCATATGCAATAGACAAGATATTCGTAAGATATAGAATCCCATCTTTACAGGCATAAGGCTGCATTTCCACCAGAGATGTGTCAAGAAAATGAGCACAGCAAGGATGTGTAGCGGAGCTGTGAAACGGTGTGGGTGTTTCAACCAGAAATGTGCTAGGAGGATGAGCGGTGCGAACTTATGTTGCGGAGCCGTGAAACCGTGTGCTAAATTGACTACACACATGCCCCCGCCCACATCCCTCGCAACACATTTCTAGCGCACATCTCTCGAAACACATTCCTAGCACACATTCCCCGCTAACACGCCTTGCTTTGTATTGTGCCAGTCCGGCCCTGGACGGCCGGCCATATACGTGAATTCTAGAAAGTTTTCTTCTCGACCCGTATTGTATAGCCGCGAACTGTCTAGGAGGCACAGAGAGTTCGCCGAGAACGTTCCAGAGATGGCGCGCATAATATAAAGCGCCGTCGCACGAGAGAAGAGGACAGTCAGAGTCAATGCAGTGCAGCAGTCAGTGTTAATACGCGGTAGTACGCGACGTTCCAGTGGCGAGCGAGAAATAAATGAACTGTGACATAAATTAGTGAAGTTAAAGACCAATATAAATTAGTGTAGTGACTTTACTTAAATTAGACTGTTAAGTATTAGGCTAGGCATAGTGTATATAGTTAGTGAAAATAAATAGTGAAATCCGTACCAAGTGTTTCCTTGCCCAGTCGGTTTAAAGACTTAGTATGTACAAAAACCTTGCTGTCATCAAACCTCTGCAAGTACACAATTTTACAACTTTTGCATTATACAGAAGTCACAACGTGTCAAAGAAAGATTTTACGAACCGAAACAGTCAAATATATTGATATTTCGGTCCATTTATCGAAAACTGAAAATGTACTAGAATTAGGCCTTATAAAAATGTACTTGAAATAGTACAAATGTACAAAAATGGCAGCACTGATCCTCGCACATCTCTGGTGGAACGCGACTTAAGGCTTTATAATAAAATGCCTTCACACTTGAAAGAAGTTTGTTTGTAGACTATTGATGCTCTTAATTAGTGGAACATGTATTTTTTTAAAATCATAGTTTTATATTTTTTTTATTAATTAAATCCTGTAAATTTGAGAAAAAATGAAGTTAAAACTGATTGACTCAGTACTTCTCACATATTACAGTCATACTAGTTTATTATTATTACATTGCATGAAGTGTGTTATGCCGCTACGTCTTTCTTTCACAGGTCAATGGGCAGTTTAC
This sequence comes from Callosobruchus maculatus, assembly GCA_951848785.1. Classification (NCBI taxonomy): domain Eukaryota; kingdom Metazoa; phylum Arthropoda; class Insecta; order Coleoptera; family Chrysomelidae; genus Callosobruchus; species Callosobruchus maculatus. The sequence continues at coordinate 262,947 of CATOUR010000052.1, forward strand.
AACATTCAACCCCCAACCAACCCAATTTCACCCTCACCAAAACCATTAAAACGATCAGGAACTCCTAAAACGCCTAAAAAATAAATTTGAGTTGCATTTATAGTTTTTTGATTATTGCTGCGCCGCTACTGACGCGATGTCTAAAAACCATATGCGTTTTCCATCCAACCTCACCAATTTCTATGCCATCAAAAAAAAAATGCTTGAAAACGAAGTTTGAGGAATATTTGAAATTTTTTGCTAAATACGCCATTGTCCATGCAATGGTTACTGAGAATATGAGGCTAGAAAAATGCCAATTGACAGAAAGACCAACGGAAATGGGTGACGTGGATTTTCGTTATGTAGACATCATACAATGCCCAAAAAGTGTATTATCTCAAAATCGAAAATTTTCGCGATCACAATGCTCCCCTTACCTATCAATGTGATAAGTAAAAACATTTTTTTTTACCTACACAAATGAATATTTTGTTTAGATTTTTCTATAGATATTTCAACAGATTTCCCTTAACTCCACCTACTGCATAAAACATAATTTACTAATATAAACAACTAAACAATTAAAAAAAAGCAAATGGGATCCCAGATTGAGTTCATTTTGTGAATGTACACTTAATGAGTATGATCTACTATGATACATAATACCATGCAACTACATGATATACATATAGACATGCGAAAAAGTAATCAACGCTTTTCGAAACAAAAAAAATGATATGAACAGTCACTAAATAACTAAGTACACAGAAAGTATGCCAACAGATACATTATAATAAATCAGTGACCAAAAATGATCTCAGGATAGTGCAAATTCACCTCAGATGACTTTGAGTTTAGAGGTTATTTTCAAAAAATATATTGTGATCAATAAAAACATCAGATTATTCATTTTTGTTTGGTTTAAGAACTTCAACTGGCAAAAATAGTGCAGAAACATATGAGACAAATGTTTTTCACAAAAATTGCCTTACATCTATTGGATGATATCTATAATTTTACAATAAAAATCAGAATTAAATTACCAATGCATAAAAGAAATATCGACTTTTTGATCACCATTGAATGAATACATGCGGGTAATTCTCACCTGCCGACCCGCCCTTTAAAAAAATCTGATCTTCGGCGGTATTTGTTGCTGAAATACAAAGAAAAACCTTTTTTTAAACATCACTGTGGCATACTTAGATTATGTACTAGACAATTTAGGGACCATTTTAAATATAATAAAAACAGAAACCTAAAAAAAATCTATAATCTTGCTAAAAACATTGTCATTTACAACATCAGAGTTTAAGTGAGTAACAAAGGAAGTACAGAGGATGGTTATCAGGGCTAAAATGATTCAAATTTAAAGTTTAAATCATGATTAAACCCAAAGTTGAAGAGAGAACTGATATATTTAGTAATGGTTGCATTGTTTTTGTTTCATAATGGGAAACCGTTGAATAAATAAATAAATAAATTTTGATAAGTTGCATTTATCAATCTATCTAAATAACACCTATTGGCATTTCTAAATTTTATTTCAAAAAATTTAAATTATATAACCATACATGAGGACACAATAAGTAACAAGACTAGTGCTATAACTGCATACAAAGGTAGAATTTTATAATACAAAAAAATTAGATATTCAATGTATTTGTATTTTATGCTGTGCATAAGTTTCTTGCTTCAGAAGAAGTTACAGCTTCAGTCTTGTTAAAAAACTAAAAATATAGAAACAGCTCAACTTCGTTTTTAGGCATTTTAGGGGTTCCTAATCTTTTTGTACTTCTTTTTGGGTGGGGGTGAAATTGGGGCGGTTGGAGGATGGGGGTCATAAAACTCGAAATGTTTTTGTAACCATAATAGGCTAGCCATAGACCTGTGAACGAAAGACCTAGCAGCAAAACACACTTTTTTTGGTCAGGCAAGCGATGATTTGGTTGCAAGGGGATCTCAGATTATAGCTTCATGCTGTGGGAAAATAATAAATTGGTATCACAGTAATGTGTGGGAAGCACTGAATCAATCAACTTGATTTCATTCTTTATATGACCTTCACTACATACTATATGCTCAGCAATTCCATATAACTAGAATAATGTCAACTACTAACATTAACCAAGTTAAGTTTGACATTTTTAAGACAACAATTAATGACTTAAAAAACAGAGTATTAGTTTTAAATTTTACCTCTATTATTCAGTGTTATATATGTATATGTGATGTGTCTAAATTAGATTAAACATTTTTGTAACATTTCATTTTTTACATGTACATTTATCTTTGTGAACTGGATGCTAGCTTGTTGATTAAATATATTTATAAATAAACAGATGAAGAATAAATAGTTGAATAAAATCATCATATGAACAGTACTTACCCTCCGATGGTGGCCAGCTTGGTGCTTTCCAGCTGTCGGGCAGCCTCCTCCGTCCTCTTGAGCAGCAGTACCTTCTGGGACAGGTTGCGAAAGTGCATGTCCTGCAGGAGAGCTGCGGTCCTTCGACTCTGTTCGTGCTTTGAGATCACCCGCAGCACCCCCTGCTCTGGATCGTATGCCAGATAGCCGGCGCTGATGGCCTTCTGGAACTCCTTGTGTGCGTTTTCCACCTTTGCGCTGGTGGTGAAAGAAAGATTATTTAGTCTTTATCCAAACTGTGGAATAGAAATAAAATAAACTTACTATTCCCGCACATCCTCAGGGACTTCGATTTCAAACTTGTGAAATGTGTTCCTATCGATGGGCAGGTTTACATTCTTCGGCCTTAGCCTATCATTGCTAACTATTTCTGTGTATGTATTATCCCAACCTAAGTACTCCAGCACATAGAAATCGCCTTTCATCATCTAGAAAATGGTACATGTTGAATAAAAATTAAAATGTCAACTAAATATGTGTATCATATTATTTTGATGTATACCTTTATTCTAGATTTCCACCAGCCATAAGCTTCACTATTGTTAGATCTAGAATAGGCCTCCACTTCCATGTTTTCGGTGAATTCTACATTACCTTCAGACTTTGGTGGTAGTTTGACTTGTGAGAATGGAAATTTTGAGTCTGGTTGCCACCTGAAATCAATAGAAGTGTTAAAATCAACTGAAAATTGGTATTAAAAAACTAGAAAATTAATTATTACAAAGAGGTATTAAGTGATCCTTATTTTACTCAAAATGACAGTATAAAGTATGTATGTAATACTAGATAGTATAAACAGAATGTTTATAATTGAAATCAAATAAGCAAATACATCTAAACGGATTATATGAAGGTGTCTTAAATGTATATAAATGTCTATTAAAATGTAGAATTACAAATAAAAATATGCTGTCTGGTGATGACATATTTTGTTTAACCTTTTTAAGTACAATATTAACCTTACAAACATTTAAGAAGGTGGTTTTAAAACATAGCAGATCTTTAAAACTACAAGTCCAAAGAAAAATATCAAACCACTTCATTGGTCAGACTGAAAATATATAGGGCCTAATTATAAATAAAAATATAGCCCAGCAATAATTTCCAAATAACTAAGAAATATTTGAATATTTCAATACAACAAAAATGTAACACCTCAAATGTAAGACTTGTCACAATTAACATTTTTGCACATGCCTAACAGTGTGATGTTACTTGCTTGCTTAAAATACAATCAGGATAAATTGTGAAATAGCCAAGTTATTGATAAAGATATAACTAATCATATTGGATAATTCACTTAAAATGGATAATTTTGACACTTTTGGAAATATATCTGGTTCATCTAGCATTAACTGTGTTAAGGTTCTTTGCAATAAATCTGTAACCTATTGTCTATAACTTAAATGACATTCATACAAAATTGCAGCAATTTTAATAGAAATCAATAGTGTTGATATTATAAATCAAAGACCTGAATTCATGACCTCATTCCATAAGTAGAATTTCAGGATAACAAAATATAGATTTTTCCTGTTTCAACTTTAAACTTTATTAATAAAAAATATAAATTTGTATCTATCATAAGATTTTGTACATGATCACATATTTGACATTATTTGCTCAATTATGCTTTTAAAAATGATTACAGAAATCAGGTTGATTAAAACTGTTTTTATTGCATAGAAAACTATTCAAACTGTTTTTGATGACATTAACAAGTCATCACTTTCTCTAGTTATTTGTTCCACTCATAAACATGGTCATGAAATTCTTCCCATTGAACTAATAGTGCTTAAGTTTGAAGATAAATTAAGTAAATGGTAAATTCATGTTTCAAGAAAAATGAAGGATTTTGTATGTTTTACAATTTACGTATATTCATGTAATCAAGCTAAAAATTCTCAACATCAACAAATAATGAAACTCTACTATCTTGGAAGTTGGCAATAAATCACATTGAGAAAATCAAAAGAAAAATTACACTTTGCTCAAAAGTTATGAAAGAAATATACTGGATGTGATGCATTTCTGGATAAGGTATCTTGGAAGAAACTGGGAAATACTAGTTATATTGAGTATAATCAAACTAGGAGAGGTAAAAACACTTCACTGAAATCTTGGAAGGAAGAGTTATCAAATTACTGGCTTAAGAGATAATATGAAAAATAATAAGGGCAATGCTACAATGTTTGTTCACTGACCTCTTTCCAAACCTGAAGTTTCAATAAAATAAAATAGAATTGAGTTTTTTAAGGAATCAACTGTTTTGATCAGCAAGCTATATATTCTTATCTTACACTTATTGGTAGTGCTAAGTATAAAATTTCAAAATAAAATATCCCACGATAAAAAAATGTCAAGTACAAAAATAAAACATACTACCAGTTTTTTGGGGCACTCCCACGTAATATCTGCGCTTCTAAATAGACTGATAGATAGATTAGAAAAAGTGGCGATGATAAATTGCACGTACGAATATTTTGAAAAGTAAAAATACTCACTCATCCTCAAAATGCACAAGCACTTCATCTTCGAAAACGTCGATAACGTAGCCCTGCAACACAAAAAAGTATCCTTCCAGAAAAATACGTTCGGGGGTTCAAGCACCGACCAACTGGTAACATGATACCTTACGGACCTAACCTTTCCCGAGCGAGGCAGGCAGCAATTCTGCCGTAAATCCGCAAAGGACCGCGTCGTGGGGCCCCGCGGCCCCCATCCGCCTGACATTCGTCCCCGAAACGGCCAGAAATACGGCAAAATTCACGCCCCGTCGAATGGACATGGCGTCAAAACTACCGCGTTTGGTGAATCACATTTGCGAAAAAAAACCGGTAAGTATGGCACTTCTGGCGAACTTATAACAGCTAAAATCGCAAGCGGCAGTTAGGTATCACGTCCGGTTGATCTGCGCGATGGTTAGGGATATACTTTGGGTGTTACAGACCTTATAAAGGGCCCCGTTTTCGCCGCATACTTCTACAGCTAGGTCCTCCATGTTGACTTGGTTCTTGGGTGAGGAAACAGCCTTGAGCGGTGAACGAGCGTGATTGCCGCTCTGAAAATAGAAAAAACCAAAAATCCCTACTTCTTACTAGATCCGACGTCTTGGACACCGTTCGACGTTGCCAGATTTTCCATATTTCTTTGATAATATAGATTTTCACTTTAGGTCCAACAGCCACAATCGAGTTTCTCATCCCAAAGATAGAAGATAATCAAAAATATAGAAATTTCCTGGATACAGGACAATGAATTACTGCGCAAACGACTTTCTTGCCGGCTATAGATGCTAGCATGTGGTTATGTTATGTTTATGTAAATGATAATTATCGAGAAATAAAGTCAATAGGCCGTTGTCAAGTAGTTCAAAGTTTTATATACCTCGGTTCTTTGATCGATAATCCGGGTAGCTGTGAAAATGAGATTCGACGGCGCATTCAACAGGCACGTGTGGCCATGACAAAGCTTACTAAAATATGGCGTGACCATAACATCACTAAAGCTACAAAAATGTCGCTGGTTCAGTCTCTTGTGTTCTCCATATTTTTGTATGCCTCGGAAACTTGGACTGTTAAAAAGGCAGATCGAGCTCGCATAGACGCTTTTGAAATGTGGACATGGAGGAGAATGCTGAGAGTTCCTTATACCGCCCATCGAACTAACGTCTCCATACTGGATGAGGTCGGTAATCCAAAGAGACTATCCTCCATTGTGTCGACGAGAATGCTTACATTCTTCGGACATATACACAGAAGCGATAATATGGAGAAACTTGTAGTTCAGGGTCATGCCCCGAGTGGACGGCGCCGTGGCCGTCCCCCTACACGCTGGGCGGATACAAGGAAACAGTTGCTGGATATGAGTGTTAAGAGCGCCACTAAACTGACAACAAATCGCAAACGATGGCAGGCTACAGTGCTCAAAACTATTGATAATATTCATGTCGGCAATACTCTAGCTCCGACTTAATGCATTTTACGAGTTCACAACATGTCTGTTAAGACATGGTGACTATGATGATGATGATGATGTAAATGGAAGTGTGACTGTTTATTGCCTGGCCAGTGAATCGCGATGGAACAAAGAGGGGCAACACAGGATACGTTTTAGAAATTAATTTAATTTTAATTCGATTCCAAATTCAAAAAGATGCGTTCCTGACATGAAAAGAAATAAAAAATTGAAAGCTGGCAACGCTGTCTAAATGGAGGAAAGTGATTGGTGGTCGGCGTTTTGACATTTGCGGTTTTCGACCTTTGACAGATCTTAGATTTGACATTTTGACAAACATGGCGCTACAAACGTCAATAAAGTGAATTTTTCGTTAATAGCAAATAAAAGCAAATTTTTAGTAGATTCAAGGATATAATTAAATGTTGCAGCGCACACGTAAGAAAATTAGCATTTGTGATGAAAACTCTGGCAAGCGAACATGTCGAGCGACAGTGACTCGGAGGAATTTTATGATTGCGAAGATAATACATCTAATCAAAGTGCAAGGTACGAAAAAAGCAATTATTCATAGGAAAAAACGTACTCACCTCCAGTAAAACCTTCATAAATAAGTAGGAATACCTTAATGTGAAAGAAACGTCTCGACACACTTCACAGAATTTTATTTACTTGACAGCAAACAAATAACTGCTAGCTGTCAGGACTGACCAAAGCTTCTTTGATTTTCTTTTAGGAAACCTCGTAAGCCTTCCAAGGACAGTCTCACCAAACGATCCAATTCAGAACCGAACATACCAGGCATTGCCACTGAAGCAGCAAAGCAACTCCCAAAAGATGAGCCAAAAATTGTCTCTGAACCTACCTTTAAAGAGGTACAAGTTGGGAGTAGGAAAAAATTCAAAGAGTTGCGAAAGAAATTGCAGAACGATGAAGAGGACTATCAGACAGGGAATGTGACACCTCCTAATAGCCAAACCTCTTCTGTAGAAGGGGTTTTTGCAGCGCCAAAGACCTCTCATCCTTTTAGAATTATAGAGCAAGATACTATCAGTTTGCAGAGTTTGAGTTCGTTGGGACGAGCAGGCAGGAAATTGGGAAGTAAGTTAGATATTTTTTTGTTCATTCAACTGCTGTAAAAACACAAAATTGAATCGCATACATTCCTTATTACTGATACTCAAAGCAATGTATTTTCATGAAAATTTATAATACTGATATGATGATATGATTATGATGGACTATAGATATAGAGTATGATAACTTTGCATGATTCATGTTTTTATTTCTTTATTTACATAGTTAATTATATTCTTAAGTTGTTTTTATGTATGTTTACAAAAATGTAGAAATTATTTTTTTGAATTCCAGATAATCTTCCAGAAAATGTCAGGAAAACCTTGTCTGTATCAGCTTTATCTTCCAGCTCATTGGATTCAGAATCAACACAAAGCTCCAAACAATATTCACAATATCCAAGTACAGCTACATTATTAATTAGTAAGTATTTATTTTCAGAAGTTAATTTATGTACAAGAATTTAATTTTAGAATTTTTAAAATAGCTGTTATGGTAGTAACAAATTTATACACAAATTATTATCATGCAATTGCAATCATGTATAGTCTAAAGCTCATGGACATTTGTGCACCATTAATTTTTTTTTCATAAACAATAATAACCCCATAATTGGCAGCAATTTGGATTTGGTAAAGAGTGTTTGCCATTTCTATTATCTAATGTAAAACAAACATTTATGTTTAATTTGATTTAAAGTAAAAAATATATACAGGGTCTTAGATAAGTCAGGAAACAGTTGATTGTATCATTTTGAAGTGTCTACTAAGTAGTAAAAAGGTTAATTATGTAGACTTGGTCACTAAAGTTTATTTTAAGGACTTAATTTGTACAATGCTTGCTTAAAATTCAAGGTAGAATTGAATCATCAAATGCTATACAGAATGTTTAAAAATGTATTTTAGGATAAGGTATTCATATATCTTATAGAGTAATCAACTGTATCAAAATTACATCAGAAACAGATGCCTTTGCACTAGAAAGATTATTTTACACTGTTGAAGCATTTTACATCACAGCTAAGCTTATTGTATAACGCTAGGTGCAGCACAAACAGATCCGAACGCTCAAAACACCACCGAGAGTAGTGCTGCTCAGCACCAACACCCAAAACCTTGTCTTCCATTGCAAGAACCTGATGTAATAGCTAGCACAAAGGCGTCTGGTAGCAGCCAGCTACAGAGCACAGAGGCACCAGTTGCACCTCCTAGGAGGAAAAAGAAAAGCAAAATGCAAAATATCACTCTAACTGTAAGCAGCAAAATCCAATACTGTCTTATTTGTTTTTTTTTATTAAAAAATGTCTAAATTAATTGCATATTACAAAAGTTAAAGTTGTCACATTGATATGCTTCAAGTATCATTTGAAAAAATAGAATGACTATGTATTGAAGGATGTATTACATAGAAGAAAACCATAGTGGTTTTGGCTGTTATTTATGCAAAATAAGTGTGTTTTTAATGCAACTTCTAAACGTTGTAGTGACGATGCAGCTTCATTCATAGGTATAAAATAATTGACAGAAAAACATATAGCCCTAATGAATGGTACAGAGCAAAACTGCAAATTATTTGGATGGGCATATTGATATTTAACCAAACCTCAGTGTAAAAGATGATGATAATAACTGAAATACAGAGTATCAAAGTGGTAATTATCCATTAGTTTTTGATCAATAATTCATCAACAAGATGACATAACAGCACAAAATGAGGATACCACTTGTGTAAATCACTTAGAACATGCATTACTTGTTACCAGATACTTTAAAAAAGGCCAAATAAAGATTTTAGACTTTTTAAGCAAGCCTGGAGATCTGAAACTCAAAACTGGGAGCGGATTTGTAATCAGCACCCTCAAATTATTTGAAACACAAGGTATCATCTTAATAGAAAGTGAAATAAAGATTTTCGATTCTTTAGGTAGATCTGAAGATCAGAAAGATCTGAAATTTTTTATTTTAGTGAAACGGGACTGAAATTCAAAACTGCGACCGGATTTGTAATCAGCACCCTTAAATTATCAAAAATACAAGGTTTCATCTTAATAGAAAACCAAATAAAGATTTTAGATTTTTTAGGGTAAACCTGAAATTCTGAGAGATCTGAAATTTTTTATTTTAGTCAAACGAGACTGAAATTGAAAACTGCGACCGGATTTGTAATCAGCACCCTTAAATTATCAAAAATATGAGGTATGATCGTAATAGAAAACCAAATAAAGATTTTAAATTTTTTAGGGTAAACTTGAAAATCTGAAAGATCTGAAATTTTTTATTTTGGTCAAACGAGACTGAAATTCAAAACTGCAACCGGATTTGTAATCAGCATTCTTAAATTATCAAAAATACGAGGTTTCATCTTGATAGAAGACCAAATAAAGATTTTAAATTTTTTAGGGTAAACCTGAAAATCTGAAAGATTTGGAATTTTTTATTTTCGTCAAACTAGACTGAAATTGAAAACTGCGACCGGATTTGTAATCAGCACCCTTAAATTATCAAAAATATGAGGTTTGATCGTAATAGAAAACCAAATAAAGATTTTAGGTTTTTTAGGGTAAACCTGAGGTTCTAAAAGATCTGAAATTTTTTATTTAAGTCAAACGAGACTGAAATTGAAAACTGCGACCGGATTTGTAATCAGCACCCTTAAATTATCAAAAATATGAGGTTTCATCTTAATAGAAAACCAAATAAAGATTTTAGATTTTTTAGGGTAAACCTGAAATTCTGAAAGATCTGAAATTTTTTATTTGAGTCAAACCAGACTGAAATTGAAAACTGCGACCGGATTTGTAATCACCACCCTCAAATTATCTAAAACAGGGGATTTCATTTTAGTAGGGTGCCAAATAAAGATTTTCGATTTTTTAGGCAAACCTGAAGATTGAAATTTTTTATTTTTGTTACACGTGTCTGAAACTCAAAACTGCGATCGAAAGTGTTAGCAGCACTTTCAAACTATCTAAAACACCAGGTTTCATATCAATAGAAAGTCATAACAATTTTCGATTTTTTAAATAAACCTGAAGTTCTGAAAGATCAGAAATTTTTTATTTACGAATAAAATATGAAAAAAATTGAGCTTTACACTATAACAAACCTGAGATGGGATTTTGTGCAATTTTACCACATGTTACCTACCCAGGTTTCATAAGTGGGGATCGTTTTTACCTGTATTGGAGCTACACATAGCTACACACAGCTTTTACAAAATTCCGAAGGTCTGGCCCTCACGGGCTCTTGGACTTTTAGGTGATTAGTCAACAGCCAAAACCGCCATGGCGTCGTCCTGCCCACCCGCGTTTACTTACCGCTAAATAGACACACCCGCCTACACCCGTCCAACAACACGCTTGTGCCTGTAGAAATCCGCATCGGCGTTCACGATGGGCGGCGGCGTTGGCGGCGCCTGCGACCTGGCCAGCCCGGCGAGCACGATAGAGTCGTTGACGCGCGAGTTTGAACATTCCCTAGACCGACTGCCGGCGGCACCGCCCCCCAAGGACCCGCCCCCAGACGCCGACGCCGCTGGCAGGACCGCCCCCGCGTCCAGGCTGACCGACGACGAACGGCGACAGCTCAAGCACCGGCTGAGCGTGAAATCGCCCAGGCGGGACCGCCACCACCAGCAGCGGGACGAGGAGGAGGAGAGGGGCGGTCGCGCCAGTCGCAGCTCCACCCTCAAGTCCGGCCGGTCGTTGGACATCGAGGAGGCGCTCAGAGGGCAGTTCGTCGTCAAGCCGCAGGACACGGAGAGGTAAGACGGATCATGGAATACAGTCAGGAAGTCCGCCTAAAACGGGACCTCTAGCGCCAAAATAATGTGTTTGCTCTATTGTTTAAAGTGCTGAGTTCAACTACTTGACAACAGTTTTATGTTCGATACTGTTTGAACCGCAAAAGTATTGGATACTGAGTCGAACTACTTGACATTATGTGGTTGTTTGATGCTATATGAAGCGCAAAAGCACCAAGTACTACTACTTGACAGTATTTGGAGGTTAAATATTGTTTGCATCGCAAAAGTACTAGGTGCTGAGTCGAACTTCTTGACAGTATTTGGAGGTTAAATATTGTTTGCATCGCAAAAGTACCAAGTACTGAGTCGAACTACTTGACAGCATTTGGAGGTTAAATATTGTTTGCATCGAAAAAGTACTAGGTACTGAGTCGAACTTCTTGACAGTATTTGGAGGTTAAATATTGTTTGCATCGCAAAAGTACTAGATACTGAGTCGAACTACTCGACACTATTTGGAGGTTAAGTATTGTTTGCATCGCAAAAGTACTAGGTACTGAGTCGAACTTCTTGACAGTATTTGGAGGTTAAATATTGTTTGCATCGCAAAAGTACCAAGTACTGAGTCGAACTTCTTGACAATATTTGGAGGTTAAATATTGTTTGCATCGCAAAAGTACTAGCTACTGAGTCGAACTTCTTGACAGTATTTTGAGGTTAAATATTGATGGCATCGCAAAAGTACTAGGTACTGAGTCGAACTACTTGACAGTATTTGGAGGTTAAATATTGTTTGCATCGCAAAAGTACTAGGTACTGAATCGAACTCCTTCACAGTATTTGGATATTTGATACTGTTTGCATCGCAAAAGTACCAAGTAGTGCGTCGAACTACTTGACGGTATTTGGAGGTTAAATATTGTTTGCATCACGCAAAAGTACTAGGTACTGAGTCGAACTTCTTGACAGTATTTTGAGGTTAAGCATCGTTTGCATCCACCGTTTGCATCGCAAAAGTACTAGGTAGTGAGTCGAACTACTTGACTGTATTTGGATATTTGATACTGTTTGCATCGTAAAAGTTCTGAGTTGACAATTTCCGGGAAGTTTTTCACTGAGCTTTCTGCATTATATGGAAGTTTCCAATTAATTTGGCCTATCAAATCCGAGAAATATAGTGACAGAGGCAAAAAGAAGCTGGCAAAGGCATTAGATTTTAGTAGAAAATATTCAAAGAAATTGATGACCCCAGGAAGAGATACAGTTGTAAGAAAATTAATCCTTGAAGGTTGTTTACCGAAAAGAGTTAGCAAAAATGAATTTTGCCGATCTGGGACTAGACAGCATGATGTCTAAAAGCTGTTTGTGGTATTTCGTGTTGTTCTTAAACTATTAAATAGTTTTGCCAATCATTACGTTCATCACGTAATTCACGCAGTAATCTGACGTGGGTAAAGTGTTGTATCCTTTTCTCGGCCATCTTGAACACCGGATACTTTTTAAACATTCCATTTGTTTCTTTCTCTTTAAAAGACAACATGCAAATATTGACTGGAGTAGTACTTCTTCCATCATCCATGTCATCAAGGCTCTGTAAAAATAAATACAAAAAGGCTCTATTTTTGTAACGTTTTGGAAATAGGTATTAAACAATATTATTTCTAGCTTGAAAGCAAAAGGAGGCAGAGACAAAAGCAGCGAGGTGTCTGAAGAGGAAAAGCTTGAGACGAAAAGCGGATCAGACGGAGCGCATAGCCCTAGAGGTTCCAACAGCAGAAGCAGTGTGGGCCATTACAGCCTTGGACCTCACAGGTAAAAAGAAACTCCTTTTATTAGTTCCATCAAAAAACTGGAGCTGTCGTCTTCTAGAGAGCATCTTCACGCAACCAACTAGTCTCTCGCCACATTTGCCATGCTTTTTTTTTACACGTCTAGAGTTTTTTCGAGGTGCCATGTAGGTAAATAGCGTTAAAATGAATAAACGTTACATGTGTATTAGAGGTGTACAAATTTTCAATACAAGTATCAATTTTTTTTCTAGGTGTTCGAATTTCACTTGCGACTAGTATATCTTATGGCTGCAACTTGAGTAAAAGCTTTTCTAATGCTTTTCCTGCCATACCTACATTTGTTAATTTGTTTAAAGTATAATATTTGATCTACAGGGGTACACATCAAAACGACAGTAAACATTCTTCCAAAGAGAGACGACGATCTGCTGGCGATGAAACCTTCCTTAAAAATATTCATGTCAGGACTCACACCGATTCTGGAAAACAGCTGTCAGACTTGGAAATTCTAGAACAGGTAATTTGAGTGTTATATTGCTCCCATAAAAATGCATCTTCCATTTATCTGACTATATTTTCTTAATCTGATATTGTCAGATGAATGCTAAAATAACGTCAATCTGGGGGTTGAGTTATAAATTATAAATATTTCCTGCAGAACATGATTAGAAGTTTGTTGTTTTTTAATATCTATTTTGTAGTAAAATTGGTTTTTCTAAAGTTGATCTTTGAATTAAAGTTTTATGATACAGAAGTAAAACTATCACCTTACAGCCACAATAACAACTATTACAAAACAGGTCTTATAAAATTCTCAGAAACCTTTTCTTTTGTCTGTTTAGTATAGCGTTGTTAGCTCTAAAACCGACTCCAAGAACACAAATGGAAGTCACATGGAGCACGTGAAACACGTAAAAGTGTCCAAATAGGGTACTTGCAGAGGTCGTGAAATCGCCTCGGGAGTATACATAGCGTAAAGAAAACCATATCAAGAAGCAGTAGGAAACAAAACACATGATATTTGCAAAATAAAATAAGGATATATTCAAATTTTTCCACGTGACTTAAAACAAGGGCTGACGTCACAGGTATCTTATCGATATCGACAATCGATACTGCTACAGCGCAGGTCAGTGAGATTCAACTGCATACTAGAGATGATCTGAACTCTTTAACAATGCGACTCAATTTATTGATACTTAAACATATTTGAAACAGACAATTAACCCACTAGCATTTTCGTTGCAATACATTTTTATATCTGATAGGTATCACAGTTCATCCTGTTTGTGACCGAAATTCGCAACTACTCGAAGCCATCATTTTATTTCGGCGCATCCCATTATGAATGGATCCAAAGATAGAATCTAATTCAAGCCCATCACTACAAAATGAATTGGTAATCTAGCCTAACTTTTATTCTTTTGACTTTTGTACTTTTGTGTGTGACTGTGTTTTGTGGTTATAATGATCAATGTCAAAATGTTAGGTTATCACTGACTATCGATATCGAATATCAATACTTTACACCTCATCACTATAGGATATCACTGACGTCAGAGGTTTTTTGCGCGGCATTTTCCGGCATTTGAAATAATTTTTGGAATATCTCTCACAGCCGATTCCAAAAAAACCAAACAAGTGATTTTATCATGTTTACTAGGCTCTAAGGAACGCGTAAACGACATAATATTTTTTTCTGCAAGTACCCTATTCTTCTAGAATTCGTTTTGAGTTTTTAGCTTTAGAAGTTCCTGACGAAATCCATTTTTTTTTTCGGATTAACTGATACGCTTGATAATTGTATAACCTGTATGTTTTAAACAACTAACTTGGTTATCATGAAATGTGGATCTATTGATGGCGATGTTTTTGACGTTCAGGTGACCGTTTTGAACTTGGACACTGGGGAGCGAGTCCCTTTGAGTGTGGCCGAAGACAAGCTCCCGCAATGCATCAATCCGCTATCGTTGCACATAATGAGGCTCACTTCGGAATACGTAAGCAGCTCGAGCATGGAAAAAGAAAAGGAATCGGACGAAGAAAGTCTGGACAACGCTAAGAAGTCGGACATTCCTATCGTCGACGAGAATGAGGGAGGTATGTATCTCTAATTATGATAATCAAGACACTATTGGTGATTCCGAAAACTTCCGATTTCGAATATTTTTAGCAATCCTTTAATAGTTTTCTTGTTTTTTTTTGTGGAGCCAAATTTGGGTACGGCAGGGGGCGTATGTTTTTATTAACACGTTGTTGGATACAACGGCTATAGCCGTCTGCGGGGAGTGATCGTGATACGTATCGACGGCTATATCAGTAAAAAAGTTATCTGCTTGTTACGGCAGAACGGCGACAACCGTCAGAATGTCGGTATACTTGCCTTGTTAAGCAATGTTAGTGCCGTAACGTGAAGCATGTCATTTCTGAAGTTGCCAAATTCTAACCCACTATACGCTATCCCAACTATTCATGTTTCAAGGTGCATGGGTAAAACGGCACGACGGCTATAACCGTCCATAACCTCCAATGTGATGCATTGACCACGTGTATAGCTGCCATATTGCAAGTGTGTTTTTGTTTGATTTTCATTTTTTCAGTACTGATGGGAGGTAGGTAACCAGATATTTTCATCCTAAACAGATATTCGTCGTCCACCTATTATACATATAGAATATATTGTTTCATATCAATACAAAACTCGAAGCACTTGTGAGACATTTTCCAGAGAAGCTGCCCCTACCAGAGAATCATAAAAAATAAAATCATATTTTCTCAGATGCAAACAAGGTTTCAAGTCTGGAAAATGCAAAGAAACTAGCTATAGATGCAAGGGTTGTGAAAATAAACTTGCTTTGTGTCCAGACTGCTTTGAAGAGTGGCGTCAAACATAAATTTGTGCCTAAATTCTGTTTTGTTCGGGGATACCTCTGTTTGCTATTAAATTTGATTTTTTGTTTTTATACCGTCTATATTATGGGAGATGCGTTTTTGTTTATAAATTTGATACAATAGAATGTTGTTTTTGTTTTAGCTTTTGTCTCAAAAATTGTCGTTTTCTTCCCACAAGATGTGTTTTACGATTACACTGATCAGACGGCTATAGCCGTGGTTGCCATTCTAGATCATAAAGTCTGCTGTGATATGACATGACTGTTATAGCCGTCTTTTTTTATTGTCACCAAATACCTTAAAAATGGTAAAAAGAGTCAAAAATGAATACCCCTAAAATATTTTGATAACGCAAATCATGTTACAATCGCAGAAAAAATGGGAATGTTTTGAGGTGCCATATTACGAAGCCTCCCGGCCAGCAGACAACAATGTTAATTACCCTTTATAATTGTTTGACCTTATATACCTATGCTTAGAAAATTCAAGTTTCATTATATTTTCCATACCTCAAGAATTTGTGTGAAATGTGAGCCATTTAATTTTTAATGTGTATTAAGGGTAATGGCATAGACTTTAATAATTATCATTTCATTTATCATAATGTTTACTTTTATCTTTTTTGTGCCTGAAGCAGGAATAGTTTTGTTTTTTTTTCTAGTGTAGTCATGAATTGAAATAATGCACTCCTCAATTTGACCATACATAGCTTTAAAAATACAATAACAAATAAACAAATTAAATCGAGGTTATCTGTACTTTTTAGGTAGGATAAGACAGAAAACGGCCAAATTGAAACGGTTTCTGGGCTCAACCGTGAAGAAGACGATGCACAAGGCGAAATCCATCGCCCAAGAGGTGTCACACGCCAGGCATAAGGAAGACATCATAGATATTGTGGATAATGTGAATCCTGGAGAACAGAACTGCAAGTTGAAGGTAATGACACGCTGATGCTGAACACTCCAAATCCTTTATCAATTACTAAGTATTGTGGTCGTGCCTGTCAATATAGTTTTCGAAAAAATTGTGGGCGTCTTATTTAGATAGCATAGGTAGACATACTTTATTGTCTGATTCTTATTGGCTATAATGAACAAGAAACTCATCTAGATCGTTAAGGCTTTTTTAATAAAAAACTAAGCTTTTTTAGGAAAAGTAATAGTAGTAGTAGTAATGGTATAGATTTATTTAGCATAACTGCTACAATATAACCGTTACCAAGAGTACAAACTAACTTATTTCGTTGAATAAGTTCACTAGAAAATTGCATCACTATAAATTTTGTATATCCAAGTATATGCACTTTTTCAATCTTGGCTTGAATTAAAATCGTATTAACACCGAATTGTCATATTGCTATTGTGAATATGTAGGTGAAAATCTATATTTCCTCTAGTCGAATAGTTAAGATAGTGATCGTTTAATTTTATAAAATTATCTAAAATTCCCCACAATAAATGATTTTTTAATCTAAATATGAAAAAGAGAACTAGATACAATATTATAAAATTCTTTATAATCAACCAGTGAAGTTCTTTTAACATATAACTTTGTGAACTTATTTTTATTCAAAATTATTCTCATTGCTTTATTTTGCAATACTTGTAATTTTTAATATATGGCTCCATTTACGGTGTATAAAATAGTTGAGCAGTACAATAAATGAGGAAAAAATATAGTGTTGTACACATTTTTTTTTAGAATAAATATTGAGACTTTGGGAAATTCTATAAAAGTAAGTTATTTTCTTGGATACTTTTGAAATAATATAATCAAAATAATCTTCAAATTTTAATTCACTATCTAAATATTATATGCCCAGATATTTGATAGATGTAACTACTTCAATTTTATCATTATTAATCAAAAGAGTAATTGGTGTTTCGTTGAAATGTCTCTCTTATTATCATACATTTTGTTTTATTAGTATTCAGTTTAAGTTTATTTACATTTAACCAATTGATAATTTTCTTCATGTGATCATTTAGAAGTTCCAACGCAATGTCTAATTTTGTATTCGATATGTGTATTAAAGTATCGTCAGCAAATATTTGAAATTTATATTTATTTATCTTAAAATAGTGTGTAAGCGTGTGATTGGGATGTTTGCTATTTCAAAACAAACATAATTATGTAATTTCTACACAATCAAATGTTCCAGAAAAATCACAGAATAAGGCCACTAAAATTTGATTGTTATTTAAGGTAGGGTATAATCTATGTAGTAGAGAAAAAAAATCCGTCAAAGATCTTTTCTATTTTTGGAATCCAACCTATAAGAGTCTAACAGCGATTTATTCTTACATCAGTCAGATAGAAACATGAAAGGACGGATTGGACATTTGATTATATCATATATACAGAAGGAAAACTGGAAATATTGATCCGCAATTCATTAAGGAATTCCGTTTCTAATAAAGACAGAGGAAAATAAAAAGAATTTCCATAAATTTTCAGACTTTCCAAGTGTCCTGTCTTGATAATATATATTCATATATTCTCAGCTTTGTCCTCATATCTCCTCATCATGCCAATGGTGAGGTTCGAATTTGAATCCACCTGTATGTATCAACAAAAATTTAGATACTTTGAAAAGTATTTTATGTTGATAATGAATCAGCACTTTGTTAAATAAGTGGATGCAAAAGCTAGCTATCATCTTTACAGAGTAGATTCGCGTTCCTTGTTCTGGTATGATGAAACATTGATATATCTATAATATTTTTAGGCTTCCAATTCCCACAAGGGGCCGTTCGAGTTCGAAAAAATCGAGCACGTCCAAGAGCTGAAAGACGACCAACACGAGGGCCCCATCTGGTGCATGAAGTTCTCTTGTTGCGGAAGATTGCTGGCTACCGCTGGTCAAGACAAGATACTCAGGATATGGGTAGTCAGAGACGCATATCCGTTCTTTCAAGTAAGTGCTATTGGCACAAATATCCAACCATACCGTGTCACACTCTGGAAAATCATTATCATGCCTGGATTAACCATGGGGCTAAAGGGGCTGGAGCCCCGGGCCCCGCGGTTCAGAGGGCCCTACGTTTATTTAATGTGACAGAGCAAATATTAGGTCAATAGATGAACAATAAGATCAGTAGATCTAATAAAAACTTAATTTCGAGACAATCAAAACGGCGTTTTTCAATTTCTGTACCTATAAAATGACTGAAATGACTCTGTTTTATATCATTAAATGTGAAATTTCGTGCTGAAGATATTTAACTGCTAGTTGCTATCGCTGAAAGTTTAATGGTTTTGGAATTTTTTAATCTATAATACATTGTAGTAGCTAGTAAGCTGTAAAAATTATTCATTTCTGACGTATTTCAGCTTCTTTTTGACCTTAGACATCTTACCGGCGTTGTTTCTAGTTAGAGTTCATTGGCTGTAGGGAATTTTTATAACCTTGCCCCTTTACTTTAGTTTATCTGTATCTTTCTGCTAAGTTATTTGCTTCTATCTGAACACGTTTTTGTTTATATTATGGCCGGCTTATATGTACCAAAAATTGAAAAACACCGGTTTGGTTGAAAATTTGAAATTAAATGAAAACTACCAGAGATTGATACCAAAGTTTAAATTCGACTGTATAAAAATAATTAGGCATTCCCATTTGAAAAATCAAGTTACTTCTGATTGAAGTTTCCTTAATTTCTCCAAGTACAAATGTAATTCAAACTTGAACGTCAAACCTAAGTTGACCAATTTCAAGTTTAGTCGCACCGCAAACTCACAGCCGTCTAAGTTTTATAATCGCTGCGATATTCAATTTTTTTCTGATATCTACTTATATCAAAAATTGTGAATTGCATCTAAACGGCTCACTTCAAGTCCCAGGTGTGATACATACAGTCACACTGGTCGTAACCCAAATATTCAATAAAATATACAGGGTGTTCCATTTCAAAAATCATAACTTTGATATGGCACACTTTCATTAGAAACCCTGTATAAAAGTTATTATTTTTAAAATGTAGTCTAACTCGACCTACATACATTCGCAAAGTTAATTTTCTAAAAAGTGTTATGGTTTGGTCACAAGAGTCCGAGGCGTTGAGCTTGACTCAGCCTGTATAAAAAGAAAATAGAAAATACCTATACCTACCCATTGGATACTGTCGGCACCTGTGGCCCGTGCCAACATAATGAATAAATCGAAGTTGAACCGCTACAAAGGCGACGCTCAAAAAAAAAGTAAGTTATCCATATAGTTTGTTAGTGTTAAGTCTATGTGCTACTTGGCTACAATTTACCAAGATAACTATTTTAAGGATGCTGAGGATAAATTAAAAGCAGTGAAAAATTGCCCAAAATCAGTTCTTTAAGCAAACCTAACGCTCCCCTTGAAAAGGATTGCACTGAAAATAGTTCTGATTACTAAGCAAACGCAAACATTGAGAGCAGTGCTGATACTATAAGCCTCATGACGTACTTATAAAAAAGTGTATAGTAGTTTCTTTTGTTATATCGGGAATATAATTTCATAAATAATAGTATTTGCATTTTATTTATAAAGGGCCCCTTAAAATTATAAGCCCCGGGCCCCATGAAAACTTAATCCGGCTATGATCATTAATACACTCGTGATGCAAGTTAGGCAGATTCCGTTGCTTTTCTCTAATTTATTGACGGATATCTAGGATATGAGAACGAAATACAACGCGGAGAAAGTGTCTCCGACGCCTTCCCAAGAATCGCTAGTCTCCCACAACTCTTCCGAAGCCCCCAACATTCTGGAAGGCATCGCCACCGAGGAATTGGCCAAGTTGACTTTCATGCCGAAACCGTTCTGCACCTACACGGGACACACTTCGGATCTTTTAGACGTCTCCTGGTCCAAGAACTACTTCATCCTTTCCTCTTCTATGGACAAGACTGTCAGGTGAGCCACCGGCATGTCTGATGGGTACAAATAGGGTACTTGCAGAGGTCGTAAAATCGTCTCGGGTAAAGAAAACCATATCAAGAAGCAGTAGGAAACAAAAAATATGATTTTACTGACGGCCAAAAAAAGATATTTGCAAAATAAAATAAGGATTTATTCAAATTTTTCCACGTGACTTAAAACAAGGGCTGACGTCACAGGATTCTTATCGATATCGACAATCGATACTGCTACAACACAGGTCAGTGAGATTCAACTGCAAACTAGAGCTGATCTGAATTCTTTAACAATGCGACTCAATTTATTGATACTTAAACATATTTGAAACAGGCAATTAACCCACTAGCATTTTCGTTGCGATACATTTTTATATCTGATAGGTATCACAGTTCATCCTGTTTGTGACCGAGATTCGCAACTAATCGAAGCCATCATTGTATTTCGGCGCATCCCATTATGAATGAATCCAAAGATAGAATCTAATTCAAGCCCATCCCTACAAAGTGAATTAGTAATCAAGCCTAACTTTTATTCTTGTGACTTTTGTATTATATACTCTGTTACCTGATACTTCAAACTGGCTTGACGTCTATTTGATAGGTATCAGCTGACGAAGAAGTGTATCTCAAATTTAATTTTTTACTAGTGGTGTTGATTGGCAATCCTGCGATCAGGACCATATTAGTAATTTGAATTGAATATTTGCCAAAATGAAATGACTATTGTTGTAAACAAGAAATTGCTTCAATATCCAGAAATTCGCAGCAAAAATGGTTAGTTAAAAAAAATAGATTATTTTATTGATTTGTATATTGTTAGAGACTATCACAATACTCCTATATTTAGCAATAAGCACGATTCAATGGATAGCTTGCATCACTAGTGGGATATTTATTGGTTGAAACGTACAAGGTAAAATTGGAGAAAAGTATAAAGTAAGTACATGGAGTAAGATTAATATAATAAGGTAGTTTAACTGAAGCTTAAGCTAAAAATGCTTTTATCTTCATTCTTACCTCATTTAAAGCGTACCTAATCATCCTCATTCAGACCAGCCATACTGATATACTGAAAGACACGCCGGATTTTCCGAGAAAATGTAAAATAAGCATAGACCTCAGAGCATAGATGAAAACGTCAAGTGACAATTACTTGTCATTAGTAATGCTTCCACTCAATACAGCCCTGCATTCCTTCAAAGCTTAAGATTGATACGTCATGACTCAATCTGGGGTATTTTTAGTTATCACTAGCCGAACAGCTGTTCGTTGTTGACACGGCTGACAGTTTAAAGTATCGGGTAACAGGGTATACTTTTGTGTGTGACTGTGTTTTGTGGTTATAATGATCAATGTCAAAATGTTAGGTTAGCACTAGCTATCGATATCGAATATCAATACTTTACATCCCATCACTATAGGATATCAATGACGTCAGAGGTTGTTTGCGCGGCATTTTCTGGCGTTTGAAATAATTTTTGGAATATCTCTCACAGCCGATTCCAAAAAACCAAACAAGTGATTTTGTCATGTTTACTAGGCTCTAAGGAACGCGTAAACGACATAATATTTTTTTTTTCTGCAAGTACCCTATTCTCACGATTCCTATGTTTTGTCTAGCCAAGAACAGCAAGCATTCTGTCAGTTTTGTACTTTGTCACTTTTATTAATTAAAAAAACCAGCATAATGGTTATGTCATTTTTTAATTATGGATCAATGATTATGGTTGTTTTTCATGGGTTTCGGTCAACGATTGAAACTATAATTTTTCTTCACTACTGCGTTTCGGTTTATTTTAATCTGAATCTATAGTCGCGGTCACTAGAAAAATAAACAGTCATTTTTTAAAATATTTCAAATTTATTATACTTTTCGTGACCTATCTTAGAATTTATGTGGGTTTCGTAACATCAGACAGCAATTTTTAGAGAACATGTTGGATAGATCATGTTTTCAGAATAATAAAAAGAGTTAGTACATGAAGAGAAAACATTATTGAATGAAGGAAGAGGACTTACTGTTTACTACTACTTAAAGCTTGATAATCCTAATAATATTATCTTGAGAACTTCTATATTGAATATTTATGTCTAGTTTAACAACAGTTCCGAACAACGTGACTCAAATTTTTCTTACGATTTTGGTTGTTTTTTTTTTAGGTTATGGCACATCTCGAGGAAAGAGTGCCTGTGTTGCTTCCAACATATCGACTTTGTGACTGCAATCGTTTTCCATCCCCGAGACGACAGGTACTTCCTTAGTGGATCGCTGGACGGCAAGTTGAGGTTATGGAACATTCCCGACAAAAAGGTTAGTCACTCGATACTCT
Source organism: Callosobruchus maculatus (assembly GCA_951848785.1). NCBI lineage: Eukaryota > Metazoa > Arthropoda > Insecta > Coleoptera > Chrysomelidae > Callosobruchus > Callosobruchus maculatus. Next base: position 286,037 of record CATOUR010000052.1, read on the forward strand.
CCAACGATTATTGTGAATAAGTAATGTTGTGTATATACAGGGTGTCTGGATGTTTGACCCGACAACGTTTGACGGGTGATAGACCTCACATTTTTATGAACATAGATAGGAACATGAAGCCTTAGAATGCTTAATTTTCAAGATACATGGTGTCAATGTTTTACTTTTGTTTTCGTTTTTTCCTCAGAGTAACATCTGAACATAGAGGTAGTAAACAACTAATTCTAATAGGCCGACATCTTTCCTTACGTTATCATATTGACCACCAGATACGGCAATCATAATTGTTTACTATCGTCTTAATTGTATAGTATCCAGAAATATTCCATTCTACGTTAAAAAAGACGGTATTTTGATGGTTCAGAAATGATTACAGCAAAATCAATAGATATGTTGACCTCTTCTGCGTTACTGCATGTTTCTTCACCATAAACGCAAATTCTGCCTTATATAAATTTTGAGGAGCTGGCAACGCCTAAATAATTTTCCTGCGATTTGTTTACGGTAAACCCCGATTGTCAAACGTTTGTTTTGTTTGTGCATCTTTTATGCTTGATCAGTAAAATCGAATTCGCTATTTGTTTGTAACTGTAGTGAAGCTTTACGGACTTGCTGTGCTATATTCGAGTTTTTCGAGATGGGACAGTGCAGAACAGTGTTTGTAATATGGGTTGCATTGGAAGAATTTTTAGGTTAGTTGGCATTGTTTGGAGGCTGAAGTGTCAAAAGATGATGGCTTTGAGCACGCCATGCTAAAGTGGTTTGTTTACTACCTCTATGTTCAGTTGTTACTCTGAGGTGTTTTCTTAATTATTCCGCAATAAAATGGCACAACAATCTATATCAAATTACGTATCGGGTTTTTTTTAAAGGCGAGAAATCCAAATTCAATGCTATATTGATGGCGGCATACTCGACGGCAGTCGAACAGTGTTCTGAACAGAGCATATACATATGCTCTGACAACCAAGTAGCTCTAAAAGCGGTGGCAGCTCCGAGGGCCAGATCAGCTCTGGCTCAAGAATGTTCTGCCGCCTACAGAAATTAGCAAGCCATAAGAAGGTGATTCTGCTCTGGGTCTCGGGACATAGTGGTATACCGGGTAACGAGAGAGCGGACCGATTAACTAGGATAGGAGCCAGCAGCCCCTGCATCGGCCCAGAATCTATGCGGCGAATTAGCAGACGCCAGGTCAATGTGGTCCTGGACAACTGGGCCTACAAGGAATAATTGACAAAGGCCTGGTTAGAGACAGACGACTGCAGGCAAGCCAAAAGATTCATAGCAGGCCCTGAGAAGGGCCGAACCCTATGGCTTTTGAATAAAGACAGAGAGACCACAGAGTTAACATCTCTAGAGGGAGCCTAATTTGGCCAGCCAACATCTATAGCGCTATTGCCACTCTTCTTCGTCCGCTTAAGGACCTTCCAGTTTCTTCAAAATCTGGCAGTTTTCGCAGTTTGAACACATGTTCCTCAAAGTATTTAATTGGGTATTTAACTATACATTAAAATATACTTGCAATGTAACTGATTTACGTAAAGATAATTTGTATTGATTTAACGAAATCTCAAAAACGGTAAATTTCATAGCGGAATGTCGCAATAACTTCTAATATGTCGTAAATCTGGCAACCTACAATCGGCGTCGCCCTTAAGCTGTCATGTGGCTGTCTTTGTAGTTGTAGTTATTGAATATGTTGAGATTTTTGTTGTTTTAGTGTATATTTGAGTGACTTTGTGACTATTTGTCGTGTGAATTAAATTATTTATGAACAATATTGTCATAATTGCATGATGAGACGAAATAAAAAGTGCATAGTATGCTGCAATAGCGACGAATCGGTGAACATCACTTATCATAGGTTAGTATAGGTTTTGTTTTGGTTTTCAGTAGCGTAAAATATGGGGAAACACTTCATGGTAATAATAAATTATCAACTGTTACAATCAAGTTATAATAAGAGTAATTCTCTAAGCATAGTTAAATACTAATACAACTTGGATCAGTTTGTAACATCACAGTAATAATTGAATCTATTAATGAACATCCAATTTTAATATAAAATCGTACGCCACTGGTAATGCCCTGAAGCTGTCAAAATTTCCGTTACATGTTGGCTGGTCAGCGACCTGTGCATTTGGTTGTTTACATTCCCTCTAGAGATGTTAACTCTGTGAGAGAGACGTTCAACCTTCTGGTGGGGGTTCTCACTGGCCATTGCCGGCTGAATAGACATTTGTCACTCATGAGAGTGGTAGGGGATCCCATTTGCTCCAGATGCTGGGAAGAGGACGAAACAGTGTTCTACTTCCTGGGCAGATGTACAGTTTATCGCAACCTTAGGGTTTAGATATTCGGCACGACGGAGTTTGGGGAGGAGCCACTATATTCAGCGAAATGGTCGGACATACTGACTTTCGTCAAGAGGTCTGGTAGGTTCGACAAGGAGCTTTCTAGGGTGTAGAATTTTAGTGTTTTCAGTGATTGGTTCAGTGGGGTTGGCAAAAAGGGCCAAAGGTGGCCTACTTGCCTGGCTTCGCCTCCCCATCACTACTATTACTACTTATGATAAAAGTTACATTGATGCTGAAAATCGCGCAGTAATTGTTTTTTCAAGGTGTCGGATCAATGATACAGATAGATATTTTTTAAATAATAAATTGTGTTTTAACATTCATACCATTACAACAAATGAAAGAATATTTATATTATGATTCATACTGACGAAGCTATAATAAACAAGTCAAAATTTGCGGTTGAATATTTTGTGGAATTGACGAGATGTGTTGTGTACACGCAGGTGGCCGTTTGGAACGAGGTAGAAGGCAACCCGAAGCTGATAACCGCCGCCAACTTCTGTCAGAACGGCAAGTTCGCCGTCGTCGGCACCTACGACGGTCGGTGCATCTTCTACATCACCGATCAACTCAAATACCACACCCAGATCCACGTCAGATCTTCCAGGGGCCGAAATTCGGTGGGCAGGAAGATCAGCGGCATCGAACCTATGCCAGGTGAGTTCCACAGTTACTATCGAGGCAAGAGTGGTCTACGCAAAACAAGCTGCGACTTAACGCAAAAAAATCTAAAGTGTTAGCTATATCAGAAAAAAGGACTAGTATCACGAGGTTAAGAACAATGATTTAATTATTACGACCGCTTAGTGCATACAAAAATAAACGTTCTGCTGCATTTCGTTACTTTCTATATCATTTTGTTTTTTAGTAATTCCATTCTAAAGTTTAAAGAAAGGAATTCAAATTCAGCCAATCAGTGCCAACCGCGCGAATTATCAGCAGTGCATTGTTGCCAAGAACAGCTCCGACTCGCAAAACATTTACATTTCACATAAACATGTTATTTGCTATCCCAAGTGTTATAAATATTTTGAAACTCACTTCTTAGCTTTCACATTTCTCATTTACGTATTGAAGAACTGCATATTATCCCCATAAAAGTCGTTCACCATAGCCATATCAACTTTAGGCAGGTTATCTGAATCGGCTTTTGCGAATCCACTATCGATTTTACTCATACTTTTGGTTATGTTATGATAAAATAACTTGAAACCTAGCAAAATGGAATAAAAGGATATCCTGTACAAATAAATGCAAACAAATAATAATAACTTTAAGATTGTTGAAAATTACAGTCAAAGCCCAATGGAATTTGGAAATGACAATGACCGAATGACGATTGATTGACAGGATTGACGGATCAGGAACCTTAACTTAGCTTTCGGAAGGGCTGTTCCAAATTATGGTTCTATCACTATCCTAGAACTGTTTTCATCATGCCCCGCCCATTTTACAGTTCTAAAAACGGTGATTGGTTGGTCCACCAGCGTCCCAACCAATCATCGATTCTAGAATCACAAAATGGGCGGGGCATGATGAAAACAGTTCTAGGATGGTGATAGAACCGTAATTTGGAACAGCCCTGGAATTTTGGATCACGGGACATTAAAACCACAAAACATATCAGACGGGAACAGAAGACAAGATAGATGAGCCAGCCCGCGTACAACTCCGGCATTTCGCGCGCCATCAGAATGCGGCAACACAGCACACATATCTGTCTTTTGATTGGCTGTTCGCCTATAGGGCAGTGACGTCACTGCCCTAGGAGAATTCAAATATTTTCCTTATTTTCACGGCTTTCCTGTCCCCAAAAAAATCGGAGAAAAAAATGAGATGCTTTTTATGACGTACTCTATCATATGCAACCAGAAATAAAATTCATGATACTAGTCCATTCAAGACTTCTCTGAAAAATATAATATCATATCGTGGCGGCGTCTTCAGATATCCAGATTGAATTATCACATATAGGGCGCAGCACTGCCCACTCTTAACGCTCTATCTCAAGAACACCGCATGATATCGAAAATATTGTTCTAGACAATGTAGAAAATGTCATAATCCTTAACTTTTCTAGTAACTAAACGAGATGTTCGCAAAAAAAAACGATTTTTATGACAGTTCACCTTCAATATCTCAAGACTCTATAATATCAAATCTATAGAATTGCTGTCTTTAATTACATATGTATGGTGTTGTTATTATGAGTATCAAAAACAGTAGTCGAAAAGATTCGCTGGACATTCTTAAAACTTTTGACTATATAACATGGAGAAAAATTCAAACCTTGCGCTATTCTTTTTATGAAAAAGCTCATGTTGTTTTCAGGTGAAGACAAGATACTGGTAACTTCCAATGACAGTCGAATCAGACTTTATGATCTTCGGGATTTGAATGTTTCTTGTAAATATAAGGTGAGTCATACCTAACAAGTTAAATACATCGAATGTGCAGGGTGTCCGGTTATTCGACCGACAATGCTTGACACGTGACAGACCTCACATATCTATGAACATTGATTATGACAGAGTGTCAAAGTTATACTTTTATTTTCGTTTTTTCAAAATTATTCCGCAATAAAATTGCACAAGCATCTAAAATTACGTATCGGGGGAGGGGGGGGTTAGGGCGAGGAATCCAAAAATTCAACCACGGTTTTGTTACCATGAACACATCGAACTATTTCAAATAAACAACACTTTTTTCTCGTTTGATAAAAAAAGTATACTTTGTTCGAGTTACTAGAGGTTTTCGAGATATCTAATTTGTATAGAAATTTGCAATTCTCGCACGAATTAGGCCAAAAAATATGTTTCAAACATATGTAATTTTCAAAACAGGTGATATTGAAGTGTAAGAATACTTCGTAAATAGTATATAAAAGCACAGATAAAAGTATGAGCCTATTGTTCATTCGTGCAGAAATGCCGATAATTATTTCGATCACTATTTAGTTATTTACATCCAGTCGTATTGGAATTGGTTATCTCGAATATGGTTACCTCTAAAGACTTAAGCAAAGTATATATTTTTCACGTAAAACATATTGAAGAAACTTTTTTTTTTCATACTCACATTGAGACACCGAACCGGAAAAAAGTTTTAATAATTTAAATGAGTTGTGCTGTAGGTAGCGCCCTCGCTTCATGATAGCAAAACCGTGGTTGAATTTGGATTCCTCGCCTTAACCCCCCCCCCCCCCCTCCCCCCCCCCCCCCCCCCCCCGATACGTAATTTTAGATCGTTATACCATTTTATTGCGGAATAAGTGACAGAAAACGAAAATAAAAGTAAAACTTTGACTCCCTGTATCTTGAAAATTAAGCATTTTTAAGGCTTCGTGGTCCTATACCACTGTTCATAAAAATGTAAGGTCTGTCACCTGCCATGCGTTGTAGTAGTAATCTATATTGAAATATGTATACAAAATATACATTTCAAAAGGCGTAGTTCAGCAACACCAAATTGCAGGAGTTTGGCTTACTGGTCTTCCACTCAACCTTACATATCCTAAACTTAACCTAAAAAATAAAAGAAAGAAAAAAAAATGGTAGAAAAAAGATGACATCCTTGTCCTTGCTGATTTTAAGCTAAGGCGTAATGGCAATTCATATTTCAAAGTGCGAAGTTACCTATTAAATATTTATATGTTTTTTTAAAAGACGTTACAGTGTCTGATATTTTGTGGAACTTGGTTGTATGATGTGTAAATACAATAGAAAGATCTTTGATAAATTGCAGTTGTGTGTTGTCGGTCGAGTATCCGGGCACATAGTGAAATTTCATCTTTTAAAGAAGTTACAGTACCAGTACTGTCCGTTAATGATATTTGATATTTAAAAAAATCCTATTTCTTCGCCCCTTCTGTAGGGTTACGTGAACACGAGCAGCCAGATCAAGGCGAGCTTCAGCCACGACGGCAAGTACATCGTGAGCGGCTCCGAGAACAGGGACATCTACATCTGGAAGACGAACCACGACTACTCAAAGTTCTCGTCGGTGAGGAGGGACCGGAACGATTTCTGGGAGGCGATCAAGGCGCACAACGCCACCGTCACGTGCGCCATCTTCGCGCCCAACCCAGAAGCTGTCATACGCATGCTGGAGGACAGCTGCAAGAAGGACCAGAACGGAGACGGGGAGACCAAGGTCAGTATAGTAGAGAGGGCTGATTCTCTGTAGTTTGTTTTTTTGAGATATCACCATATTTACCCGCCTCTTTCGGATGCCTTACGATTCCGGCATTTTCCCAAAGGACGGAAAACAGCTTGCATCCAGCCGGTGCCAAAAAAAAGGATCCAAAACTGATCCAACAACTACAGACTTATAGCTCTGCTCTCTGTGGTGGAGAAATGCGTCAACCAAGAGCTCATGAAATACCTAGAGCTCCATCGTTTAATCATCATCATCATCATAGTCACAATGTCTTAATAGACATGTTGTGAACTCAAAAAATGCATTTACCCATTTTACGAGTTTCTCTTGGGATATCTTTAAGATCTTTAATGCAGTAGTTTCCCATTTGCTTTCTGCACCCTCATGCCGTTGACCAGATGGTATCTACTGGTTCATCCGCCTTTAGGGGCAATTTCTCACCCCAAGGACAAGAAAGTGTCCTGACTCTTCTCAACTCGTCCACCCGAAGCTGTTGGTTGAGAAGAGGTTACTGCTTATACCGACAGTAGTTCGGTGTTCCTTTTAGTCGCCTTTTACGATACGCAGGATATACGATGGGAGATATTCTAACCCGCTCCCACACGGGCTAATCAACGACAGACAATATGGGTTCCGACACCAAAGATCAACTGGAGATCTCCTGACTTACGTCACACATGTGTGGAGCAAACTCATCCAGTCATTTGGCGAGGCTCTCATCGTTGCTCTCGATACTTTAAAGGCATTCGATCAACTGTGGCATGCACCTCTCCTAAACAAGCTCCCGTCTTACGGACTCCCTGTTAAGCTTTGCGGTTGGCTCGCAGATTTCCTCTCAGGTCGCAAAATCTCCTCTTCTTTCCATAGCGTCAATGCTGGGGTTCCACAGGGATCGGTATTGGCTCCGACATTGTTTCTGCTTCACATTAATGATTTATTCTCTAGCACTACAAACCCAATCCACAGTTTTGCCGCTGACACTACGCTGCATGCAGGCATCATGAGCAATAGACGATCTCTGTGGTCGAGCTGTAACCATTGATTAACACATTTAATACGTTAATCAATGCTGTAACGCAGAAGACTGGCAGTGGCAGCTTCACTTTCAAAGGATCTCGATACCATTACCGCTTGGGGGCTCAAGAATATGGTAAAATTTAATGCTTCCAATATCGTACACTATCAAACAAGAAGTCCCCAAGCCAACAGCAGGTTCTAATGAACAACCGGGCTCTACCAAGGAGTCACTCACTCAAGCTGTTAGGATGCTGTCTGATCTGGCATGAACACGTCGCGTCAGTTGCAGCAGCTGCTGGTAAAAAGCTTGGGTACCTATTTAAAGCCAGAAAGTACTTCTCACCATGTAACCACCTCACGCTATATAAAGCCCAGGTAAGACCTGGCCTGGAGTATTGCTCTCATGTCTGGGGAGCTGCTTATGTGCACAGACACTTATCCTCTCGCAGCGCTTCTACAGCACCATGGGGTTTCAGCCTGTGTGAAAGGCTGACCACAACATAAAGAAAGCAAGTAAAATTCTCAAGATCTCAATCTAAACCTCGCCTTCTGAGTAAGCAATCGATTTATTTTTGCTAATAAAAGGCGTTTATTATTATTATGATTAAATTGGTCGACCTTCATTGTCGTTATTGGGCTTCATTTACCTATTTGTTATTATTACTGCGCATGCTCAAAATAACGATAACCACGAAATTCCTTATTTCTGGTGGTGCAAAAATGCCCCATGTCTCGAAATAAACATTATTTGAATTTCGCACCCCAGAAACTTCATTGATCAACCCTTTTATACCTTTCTAGGTAGAGGACCCTGTGGTGGAGCAACATACAAAAGGTGCTGGAGGTTATGTCTTGGTATCGGCCGATTTCAACGGGTGCATCAAAGTTTTCATCAACAAAACGAAGCCAAAGCATAGCTCGTTGCCAGTCTCGGCTATGGCGTAATATTAAGAATATTCGGTATTTATACAAGAGTTCCAGTAGGATTGTGAACCAAAAGAAGTATCAATATCCTCAGTATCACTTCTTATCTCATACTAATCTGATAGTGTTAAGACAGTATTTACAGAAACAGAGTAGACAAGTGTCAAATCAAACAAAAATTTGAGAATTGATGAAAATTTGGTTTCTTTCCTATTCACCATACTTGAAAAATTGTAAGAAAAATAGTGAAAACTAAATTTAAAATTTGTTTTGACACTTCCCAAAATCCAATTCCACTAAATAACCTTTTTTTGTGAATTAAAGTACGCATATTTAGAGCTAGATTTTAGTAAAATTTTGTTCTTATACTGCATTATTTTTCACCGATATTATTACTTCTTTAGGGTTCTCACACTACTCATACTACACTAGTGATCATTGCCATATATGTATATTTTCTAGATACAGGAATTACTTATTAACATTTATCAGATTTTCAAAGTAATTAATCATGCCTTATGACGGTATCCACTATAGAAGTCCTCTACAAAATAACCCATGATTGTTCAAAATTGTATAAGAGATAAGGGTTGTTAAAAAATATATTTAGCCGATAACATTTTTTTTGTGGAGGGGCAAATTTTAATTGTACAATTGAGTGATTCTAATATTTTATCTCCAAAATATTATATTTTTAGAATGTTTTTATTATATTTATGTAATTATTAATATCCATAATTTTTTACCTTATTTTAATGGATTGACTAGGTAGTTTAATAGCGGAGTTTAAGAAGCAAAACTAGCTGCTGAAGTTAGAACTGTGTACATAGCGTAAAAATTAGTGTACAATATCATGTTTTCAGCTGCAAATTATTTGAAGTGACATAACTGTTATCAACTTTATTGTGAGAATGATCAAGTAAAATTTATCAAATAAAAACACTTGTTTTCTTCAATTACCAGATGTCTAAAGCAGTGTATAAACCTTAAAAATGCCCATACCTGTAGAAAAACTATCCTTACGATTTGGGGAAAAATACAAGAGACTATGAATTTAAATATATTTCTAACTTGACAACAATTGCATTATTTGAAATGTATTCTTCAAGTACATTTTCATCAAGAATAAACATACTTCTTCCTTTAAGGCTATAAAGCAAAGGTGATTCCAATGCCTTTGTGTGATCTGACTGTTTAAGTATATACATTTTGTGCTTCTTTAGAAAGCTGTTGTTTCTTCTGCCTAGTTGAAGAGACACAAACCTTGTTTCTGGATAACTGGGGAACAATTGCAGGTACAATATGTGACCTATAATCAAAATTACATAAATGTGTTATTCTCATGTTTGCTGTTTGTTCCAAGATCAGAGCTTTACTGTGTTGTGTATGGCCATAACATTTTCTAAAGCTGTCAATATTGCAAAACCTATTACAATTTTTTGTATAGTGTAGTATTTTTTTTTTTTTTTGTAACAAAGAAAGTACTTATTATAACCTAGAGCTGCCAAAATTGTACTTCAAACCTACCCATAATAGAGAATTCCGGACTCAAGTGATACATGTCAGATTTCTGTAACAAACTCCTAATATTATCTACTTTCCAGAAATAGAAATATACATTTAAAGACTGATCTATTGTATCATTCTTCAAATAAATCTCATCATCCAATGAACCACTGTTTTCCAAAATTTCTGGTATGGTATGAATTTGTTTGACATCTCTTTGTTTGACTTCGTTGACTACAGGTTCTTTCAAAGTTGGCACTTTGAAACCATTCTCTTGCAAGATTTGCTTTAATTCTGAGAAACCTTCCATCATTCTCTTTTCCAAATCAGTCAGCATTGATTTTAGCGCAGCTGGAAAAAAGATATGTAGAATTATTTCTTTTTCTTTATTGTACACTGGATAAATAGATTATTCTATATATTAGAATGCTTACTTGAAGTACATACACCTTTTAGTTGCCTAGAAATTGTAGCATTAGCAGATGCTTCAAATTCTTTAGTTGTAATTGAACAAATTGCATTTTGCACTTCTTCAACTGCTGTTTTGTTTTCAAAATCTGAAAATGTTCAAAATTTGAGTTTATCCAAAAGGGGTCCATTTTTTAAGCTTTCTAAAGATGAAAAATGTAAGCAAGTTGCTGCATAAAAACTCTTAACATGATTTCTATCATACCATCTAAGTACATAAATAAGATATTTACCAGTGTCAAGTTTAAGGTAAAAACACTCCACATAGATAAACTCAATCGAAACCAGCCACAACAACATTACTGTATCTACCAAGATAACCACAATGTAAAGCAAAACTATCAGTATTTTGAGATTTTGTTTATTTGTTTTCACTGGATGTTAAAAGACAATTCAATGTTTACTCTTTATATGTATACAATCATTTCAACAGGCAGAAGCATTTAATAATTATGAGGAGCTGAAAGTTATTAACACATAATTGTTGTTTATTAAATGTTATTCTATTTCTGATGAAACTAGGTCATGATTTTAGATCTTTTATTACAGGGTGATACAAAAGAATCTAACATACATAGAATGAAGCATAACAATATTTTACCAAAAAGGAATGTTCATCTTTTTTAATGTAATCAATCAGATATCTTTCACATAAGTAATTTAATGAATAATGTCATGTGTAAAAATAATAAAATAGGTAGTAATCACAATGTACAGCATCACAATCAAAAAGCAGAATAAGTGAGGAGCTTCATATCTCTTCGTTCAAGTCATAATCTAACTCAGGAAAGTTGCCACATATCACATTGTGTGGTTTGACGAAAGCACCATATTTTTCTGGACATTCAAAATACTGTTTTCCTTTGCAACTAAAATGAAACATGAAGTCAGATAATTAAATAAAATAAAATATTCTTAACAGTATAAAGGATGATTCTTGGCATACCTAGTTAAGATTCTTTCTACATGACCTACCTGCCATTATTTTTGCCAAGAGGTTCATCATATTTGACGCCAATCCAGTATCCAGTTAATCCTTCGACTGGTCCAGTATACATGACTGTGCCTAATCTATCTGGAGCATTTTGCACTGATACTTTACATCTTGAACCTACCACCATGTTTTCAGCTAGCTTCTTCTCTTCCGCCTCTAACATTTCTTTTTTCTTTTGATTGTCCTCATTGTATTTGCCTGTAGCACAAGATAATTACAATGAAATACAATAAACTCATAATTCATACTAGCTAGTTAACTGATTTTGTGCTTATATTTGAAAAATAAGGTGTTTTTGTTTAAATACCTCTATTTACGAGGAATTTTGGGGACAGATTACCAAAAGGGAATCTCATATCTTAATTTTGACTATGGAATTGAAATCATCATCAAATGATTATTTTGGATAAAGCGTTGCATTGTACCTAAATAATAAGTAGCTTGAATTATAAGAATTTCAAATATCTAATACTGTGTCTTGTGGAGTATTGGAAATTTTTCATACAAATCAGTGTTTCAGCATCACAACATGACTTTTCTACCACAAGCAAGGACTTCAGAAATGAGTCATACAAACAGATGTTATCTGTGACCCCACCTAATTTGTTTTTCTGTAGGAATGCTCTGACTGAATCACTTTTGCTATTGTATTCTTCTTGAGAAAGTTCATATTTAGGGACATCTGCGAAATCCAGCTCATTTCTGATCTGAAACTGGTCTATAACATGTAAGCGCATGCCATTGTCAAGAGGGTAGGAGCCCAAAAGCACTTTGTCATCATCCAAGGGGCATACAAATTTGTTTTCTTTTGTGTAGGCTTCTAGTTTCATCGTGTTGCAATTGCCGCCCGTTATAAGTTCTAGTTTCACCTGCAAATCATTCATACAATCATTCCATTGGCAAATCATAGGAATAAATAATTTACCTTTAGATCTGCAATTGTTAAATCTTTGGGAAATCGTTTTTCGTTGAAGGATATGTCGTCTTTCGAGGTAGAAATTTGTAGGTTTACAAAGTCTCCGGTTATTACTTTGAGATCTGACATTTTTGTTTGGCTTTGGAATTGAAATCAAATTAAATTTTTTATTAGTGATTTGATTTTTACAAGTTGATAAAACGCAAATGACAAATTAATTGACAATTGACAGTGCACACGACATACGACGGTACGAAGCTGTTTGATGTCTATTGGTTGAAATCACAGACCATAAAACAGAGGTTGAAATTGAACCTCAGCCAAGGAAAGAGAGAGGACGGAACGCGCGACTGCCATTACTGTTACCAAACGGCACCTAAAATGTACCAAAGCGCTATTAAATTTACCTGTGATACGTCACTCCTGGCTCCTTCCTGCTATTATGGCTTTTACAACCGTAAGCTGCACACTGCTGCACACCCTACCATTATGTACACTACAACATTTTACAATGATTGGTCTTAAAAACGCTAAATATCATAAAAAAATGTTTTGACAGCTGTCAAGTAGCTATTCATTTTCAGCTAACCATGGCCGACGTGAGTAGAGTCGGCCATGAGCTAACTCATATAGTATCAAACGGGCCTGCGGTATCCCCTCTCTTTCCTTATCTAAGATTTGAATATTTCAACCACAGACCATAAAACAGAGGATTTCAACCAACAGGAAGAGTTTCATATCGTCGGAAGTCGTGTGCAATGTGCATCTGAAAAAGTCTCATCTCTGCGCATAGGACACACAAAAGGAGCTGAAAATGTCAAATGTCAACTGCGCTTTATAACCTAGAACATGGCCGACTCTACACTAGGCCGGAGCCTTAGATGTGGCAACGTGGCTTAGCTGTCAAATAGTGGGCCTATAGTTTCAGAATAATTATTACATTTTATACAGGGTGGCCAATCGGGTGACGATAATAATTTTTTTTTAGATAGCCCGTACCGAGGCCTATCCAAAACACCCCCATGTATGTGTACCGATTATTGATAGTTTTCGAGTTATGATTTTTTTTTGAAAACTTAGAGATTTTCCAGTTTTTCCAAGAAATCGTCAAAAACAAAAACTAGAATGCTTTTTGGCTTTTATTTTTTTCAGCAATTATACTCAGTATTAAGCCAGCTTTAATATCCAATAAAGAGAACCTGTACATCCGAACAATAATTAAGTACGTTTTGGGCCCAAAGTTTGAAATCTCTGTTTTTAGTCAAGAGACCAAAACCTTCAAAATAAAATTAAAAATACTTATGCCTGGTTCTGGAGCTCCAATCTAATCTTAAAAACTCTGCAAGACATTGCACTTTCGAAATAATAATGAAAAAATAGCACTTATGGGGGCATTTTGCGCAGTACGTGACAGTTAAAGGTAAAAAGGTGATAATTCACGAATTTCCAAAATTATTTAAAAAACTATTATTTTACTTTCTTATGACAAATTAAAGAAAAAAAACTCATAACAATTAATAAACATGATAATCGTTGACGTTTTAATCACTTTTAATAAAAAAATTAATACCTGTGCTTTTTGCTATGTACTATTGAACTTCTGCTAAATTAAGTTTTATGGAAAGTTAACAAAGGAAAAAAATAATAAAACAACAATCTGACTTTTAATTCCATGGCGGAATTACCTGGGAAGCGTTATCGACAAATACGCCATCCCTTTTACTTCCCACACCGATAGGTGAGGGGAGGATTGTGATCGTGAAAATTTTCGATTTTGAGATAATAGGTTTTTTGGGCGTTTTATAATGTCTACATAACGAAAATCCGCGTCACTCTTTTCCCTCATTCTGTCGTCGGTCTGCCTGTCTGTCTGTCTGTACGCGTTTATCTAGCCTCGTAATCTCAGTAACCGCTGCATGGACTGTGTCGTTATGTAGACATAAAACGCCCAAAAAACCTATTATTTCAAAGTCGAAAATTTTCACGATCACAATCCTCCTCTCACCTATCGGTGTGGGAAGTAAAAGGAATGGCGTATGCACCGATAACGCTTCCCAGGTAATTCCGCCATGGAACTAAAAGTCACATTGTTGTTTTATTATTTTTTTTCCTTTGTTGACTTTCCAACTTTCCATACAACTTAATTTAGCAGAAGTTCAATAGTACACAGCAAAAAGCACAGGTATTAATTTTTTTATTAAAAGTGATTCAAACGTCAACGATTATCATGTTTATTAATTGTTATGAGTTTTTTTTTCTTTAATTTGTCATAATAAAGTAAAATAATAGTTTTTTAAATAATTTTGGAAATTCGTGAGTTATCACCTTTTTACCTTTAACAGTCACGTACGGCGCAAAATGCCCCCATAAGTGCTATTTTTTCATTATTATTTCGAAAGTGCAATGTCTTGCAGAGTTTTTAAGATTAGATTGGAGCTCCAGCACCAGGCGTAGGTATTTTTAGCTTTATTTTGAAGGCTTTGGTATCTTGACTAAAAACAGATTTCAAACCTTGGGCCAAAAATGTACTTAATTATTGTTCGGATGTATAGGTTCTCTTTATTGGATATTAAAGCAGGCTTAATACTGAGTATAATTGCTGAAAAAAATAAAAGCCAAAAAGCATTCTTGTTTTTGTTTTTGGCGATTTCTTGGTAAAACTGGAAAATCTCTGAGTTTTCAAAAAAAAATCATAACTCGAAAACTATCAATAATCGATACACATACATGGGGGTGTTTTGGATAGGTCTTGGTACGGGTTATCTAAAAAAAAATTATTATCGTCACCCGATTGGCCACCCTGTATGTATTAGAGTTCATCTCGGTTAATAAATTAAGAAAAATACTTTTTAGAACTACTACTAATACCACTTACATCTGATGTCTGGTTTATCACAGTCAGACACTACAAAATAGAAATAAACGCAACACGTTTCCTGCTGCCACTTCCACTTCCACTTAAATGAACACTCAATTTACTTTGTAAATTGTCACTTGAGCCGGAGAATCGTCAGCGATTCACCAGAGAATCGCCAGCGATTCACCAGAGAATCGCCAGCGAATCACTAGAGAATCGCCAGCAAGGCGCCGGAGAATCGCCAGCGAAGCGCCTGAGAATCGCCAGCGAATCACCAGAGATTCGCCAGCGAATCACCAGAGAATCGCCAGCGAAGCGCCATAGAATCGCCAGCGATTCACCAGAGAATCGCCAGCGAATCACTAGAGAATCGCCAGCGAGGCGCCGGAGAATCACCAGAGATTCGCCGGAGAATCACCAGAGAATCGCCAGCGAAGCGCCATAGATTCGCCAGCGATTCAACAGAGAATCGCCAGCGAATCACTAGAGAATCGCCAGCGATGCGCTAGAGAAACTCCAGCGAAGCGCCAGAGAATCGCCAGCGAAGCGCCAGCGAATCACCAGAGATCCGCCAGCGAAGCGCCAGAGAACCGCCAGCCACCAGAAAATCACCAAAGAATTGCTAGGGCTCTTGATAATCGTTACAGACTCTAGAGAAACGCTAGAGACTAGAGACTCGCTACTCTAGAGAATCGCTAAAGACTCTAAAGAGAATCGCCGGAAAGTCGCCAGCGAATCCCCAGAGAATTGCCAGCGAATCTCCAGAGAATCGTCTTCGGATTGTCATTCAATCTAGATAATTCTTACAGACTCTAGAGAGTCGCTGCTCTAGAGAATCGCTGGGGAATCTCTCTAATCGCTAGAGACTCTAGAGATACGTTAGAAATTATAGGCAAGCCTAAGTCGTTTGCCGACTTTGTTAGGAAACAAAATTAGCTATAGCTGGGAAGCGGCAAAAGATATATTAAAGCGAAGTGTACTCTTTAAACTGAATTCCAAGCTTTCGGAGAACTATGCCCAGATGATGGAGGCACAGTTCTCCGAAAGCTTGGAATTCAGTTTAAAGAGTACACTTCGCGTTAATATATCTTTTGCCGCTTCCCAGCTATAGCTAATTTTGTTTCCGATACGTTAGAAGTCTAGAGAATCGCTAAACTCTAGAGAATCTAGAGAATCGCTGGAGACTCTAGAGTACAGCTAGAGGCACCAGAGAAGTCTTTAAAATACGAGTAATTTGTTAAAGAAGATGATCAGTGTGTCGACTAAAACCAATGCAAAAACATATTTTGAATGTATTTCAGCAGGGCCGAGTCTACTCACTAGGCCGAAGCATTGAAATATGGCAACACTGAATAGCGGGCCGAGCTTGTGTCATTAGTGTAATTCTTCCAGAGTAAAAAATAAGATTGGAAGGTGATTTTAATGTGTTTCTAATTATTTACCTGCACAAACGAAACTATAAAAATAAAAAGATGCCTGCAAAGTGTGTAGTACCGGGTTGCACTAGCAATTGTGCTTCCAATAAAGGATATAAACAGAAGTGGGTGAAATGTATTCCTCGTAAGGGCTGGTTATATTTATAAGAATAAAGACAATAATTTACAAACATTTCAAAGGATAAGACCTATTTTAAAGCACAATGTGATACCTACAATGTTTTCTGGACCTCTCAAATATCAGAGGAAAATACAGTTAATAGAACTCATCTGGGCATGCATCTGGGCATACCTAGAAAAGATTTGATAGTGAAAGGGAATCAAGACCAGCAAGAATGGCTTAACAGTGACCTAATAGTGAATTATTCTAGCTCAAGTGACAATTTACAAAGTAAATTGGGTGTTCATTTAAGTGGAAGTGGCAGCAGGAAACAGGTTGCGTTTATTTTTATTTTGTAGTGTTTGTAGTGGTATTAGTAGTAGTAGTAGTTCTAAAAAGTATTTTTCTTAATTTATTAACCGAGATGAACTCTGATACATATAAAATGTAATAATTATTCTGAAACTATAGGCCCACTATTTGACAGCTAAGCCACGTTGCCACATCTAAGGCTCCGGCCTAGTGTAGAATCGCCCATGATTTAAGTGTAGAGTCGGTCTTGAATTATTGCAATGTCAAAACGTCATCAAAAATTGTCAAACGTGTCAAACTGATTGTCAATGTCAAGTGATGTTTATATGAATGATCTAAATTTCAGAAAAAAATCTGATAAATTAAGGCGATGGGTGACTACATAAATTCCAATCAGAATGACTTCTACTGGTCGCAGCAGCCCCAAAACCCCCAGATGCCTGGACAAACGTACTACGAGCAGGACTATAACCAATTCCAAAATCAGCAGTTAGGTAAGCAATTTTCAGGTTAGAATCAGCATATCCAACAAACAGATTCTGTTGCAGAATTCAACACAAATACCGATTATGCGAACCAAAACTTTGCCAACTATCCACCACAGATGCTTATTCCAGAACCATACGAAAACTTCCAGAAAGAAGGGGACGAATTTGACGAACCACCTTTTTTAGAAGAAATGGAAATTTATCCAGACAGAATTTTGGAGAAGATCTTGGCAGTACTGAATCCTTTAAGGGGGCACAGCCTGGCAGATGACGCTGAGTATCTCACGAAGGAATCTGACTTGGCTGGACCTGTCTTCTTCTGTATCATGCTAGCTTTCAGCTTATTTTTAGCAGGCAAAAATGCTCATTTTGGATACATCTACGGCATCACAATGATTTGTTGTATGGTCATGTATTCTTTACTTTCACTAATGACAGATACTGGAGGCATATTTTCTTTAAGTACGGTAGCTAGCATATTAGGTTATTGTTTAATACCAATAGTAGGGCTGTCATTTATAGGAATATTTGTCAAGTTAAGTGGTCCTATAGGTTTAGGTTTAGCAGTTATGGTTATCTTTTGGTCCAGTGTATCTGCTTCAAGACTGTTTGTAGCCGTTTCAGGTGATAAGGAGCAACAACCTTTGATAGCATATCCATGTATGTTGGTTTATGGAGTTTTTACATTATTGGTGGTATTTTAAGTATAAAATATTATGTATTTTTTTATAGTGCAGCATTTGAAGCTAATTTAATATTTATATATTGTATATATTCTAATAAAACAGCATTTTCTAACAAGTCATCTTGTCTCAGGTATACAACTTATTTCAGATGATGTAATGTTTATAGTACACAAGAAAAAAGTCATAAAACAGTTAAGACAACACAAAAAAAATTGCTGCTAAATAGTATCTAGGCTATAAGTTAATATCAGGCCCAGAAATTAATTCTACAGCCGATGACTTGGCTTGGAGGAAGTCCTTGTTGATTTTTTGCGGGTCAACCTAAGGATCCAAGCATCAGATTTTTCCATTTTCGTTAATAAAACTTGAAACAGTGGCCAGATTTGAAATTAGGATACTCTAATTATCTGGGATACAAGGTTTCATCCTCATAGAAAATCAAATAAAGATTTTAAATTTTTTGCGGGTGATCCTCAGGATCCGGGTATCAGAGATTTTCCATTTTCGTTCAACAAGACTGAAACTCAAAACAGCGGCCGGATTTGTAGTTAGGATGCTCTAGTTATCTAGGATACGGAGTTTCATTCTCATTGAAAAACAAATAAAGATTTTAGATTTTTTGCGGGTGAACCTCAGGATCCGGGCATCAGAGATTTTCCATTTTCGTTGAACGAGTTTGAAACGCAAAACAGCGGCCGGATTTGTAATTAGGATGCTTTAGTTATCTAGGATACGGAGTCTCATCCTCATAGAAAATAGAGAACCGAATTTGAGTTGTTTTCATAATTTTCGTTATTTGATTATTGCTACACTGCCACTGACACGATTTTTAACGAACATACGCGTTTGCCATTCTCACCACGGTAACAATATACTGTGTCAAAATTTCATTAAAATCAATTTAATAGTGTCCACGTTACAAAATACAAAACGATTTAAACCAATAAATTCTCGTATGTATACAGAAAAGTCCCTTAGTTTCCGTAATAGGCTAGGCAATGTTTGGATGGACCTAAAAAGGTGATTTGTGTCGCCTTCACAGGTTAGTGGACAGCCTATTATGAGTACAAGAAATTTTTTAATTTTTCCACTCCCAACCACCCCAATTTCACCCCCACCCAAAAAAAACGCAGAAAATGATCAGGGACCTCTAAAACGCTTAAACACGAAGTTTGAGCTGTTTTTATATTTTTAGTTTATTATTTCTGCGCCGCTACTGGCACGATTTATAAAAACCATACGCGTTTTCCATCTTCGCTATGGTAGTAATACTGTGTTAGGTCTTCCTTCACAGGTCAGTGGACAGTCTATTACGAATTCAACAAATTTTTCAATTTTACAACCCCCCACCCCCCAACCACCCCAATGTCACCCCCACCCAAAAAAAAAGTAGAAAATGACCAGGGACCCCTAAAACGCCTAAAAACGAAGTTTCAGCAATATTTCATTTTTTTTTGTTTTTTTGCTAATTACTCCGCCGCCTATGCACCGATTTTCAAAATTATAGGAACATTACCTACTACGACCCCACAGCATATCGCTGCCCAAATTTCATCACAAATCCATGCAGTGGTTACTGAGATTACGAGGCTAGAAAAACGCGTACAGACAGACCAACGGAAATGAGTGACGTGGATTTTCGTTATGTAGACATCATAAAACGCCCAAAAAGCGTATTATCTAAAAATCGAAAATTTTCGGGATCACAATACTCCTCACCTATCGGTGTGGGAAGTAAAAGCAAATATTCAAAAAACTGTCTTTTAAAGCATGTTTACAATATTTAAAATCTTATCGACTATTTACCTTTCATCTGCAATTACACTCATTTGAAGGATAGTCGGCACGGGATAGAAAAAAATAAGCTCCTACCTCAGATTGCTGAACATATCCCATTTACCCCCATCCTATCACACTACACCTTCCATACCACCGTGGCTCATCCCTACACCTGAGATCAATACAAAACTGTCAGAACTCAACAAGCACGAGCTGCCTAACGACTTGTTAAGGCAAAGATTTCACCACACTATGGAAAAATACCCAGAACACCAAAAAATATACACGGACGCAGCTAAAATGGATTCTAAGACAGGCACAGCAGTTGTAACACCAACAACAATTATAACTACAAGATTACCAGATGAGGCAACAGTTTTCACGGGAGAACTTCATGCCATACTACAAGCCCTCCAGTATATTGAAGAAACAGCTATTAGAAATTGGGTAATAGTATCCGATTCACTTAGCTCACTCACAACAATACAAAGAGTTTATAGTGGCAATACACTAGTAACTATAATTAAAGAACAGTTACATAAGTTGAACAGTCAGGGAAAACAGGTTATCTTTGTATGGGTTCCGTCGCATGTTGGCATCAAAGGCAACGAAGAAGCAGATCAGAATGCAAAAATCGCAACAAACAAAGATATGTTAACAGGGATTAAAATACCAGCATCAGACATAAAAACTCACATCAGAAATAGAATATACCAGGCGTGGAATAACATGTGGCAAAGTAAGAACTCCAAACTCCGCGAGGTTAAATCAACTATAGGGCCTTGGCGCTGCATTACTCCCAACAGAAGACAACAAACAATAGTAACCAGGCTTCGACTCTGACACACCAAACTCACCCATTCGCACCTCTTCAGCCATGAACTACCGCCCACCTGTGATTTGTGTGAAGAAGTGCTTACCGTAAAACATATTTTAGTGGAGTGTCCTATATTTGAAAATGAAAGACTGCAAAATAATATTGAAGGAACTCTAACAAACGTATTAGGATATGAATGCAATGTAAATAATCTACTGATGTATCTTAGTGAAATCCATGTATTACACAATATATAATCACATCCGCCGCTAATAACCCTTAGAGGTTAACGCGGCTTTGTTTTCTCAATAAAAAAAAACACAATTTGTTAAATCGAATTTATTTTCATAATTCACCAACGTAATATGTATACTCTCCGCACATGAAAAAATCATGGCTCTAAAAGATATAAAACTTAAAAGCGGTGAACGAGGCCTGTCAGCTACTGCTCAAACATTAGCTTTCCCTAGCCTCCTTTTTCCTTGCGCATATATTTACAACCTCACTTACAACGAATCAGTACATGTACAAAATAAATCATCATATTACGTCCTAAGATTGAAGTTCGAAAAAAGGAATAAACGCAGTTAATAAAAAAATCACGAAGTACAAAAATATTCAGTTATAAATACATCAAAACGGAATTACACAAATATTTGGGGAGGCTCACGAGGATTTAATTTAATCGGAAATTATTTATTTTGATTTTTTTCTTACGATTTCTAGAAAGAAGATTTGGAAGAACAGGTTTCGCTACTTGGGGTGACTAGGGTTTTTATCTAAGGTTTATAAAGTTCATAATTTCATGCAGTCCACTTCAGAGAGATTTTAAATAGCTTGTATCGTAATTGAAATTATAAATGAACTACATGAAATCATTGTGAGTGATGGTTATTATACTACAATACTATAAATCAAAAATTACAATCTTTTATTTCTGACTTATACAGGGTGTCCAGTTAGTGGGTAATTCTTCGATATCTCGCAAAGTATACCTGATAGAAGAAAATGTCAAATACAGAAGTTATTTGGTTACTCGAGACGCATATTCTAAAAATATTTTGAAACATACAGGGTGTTGCGGGAAAGTAGGATAGTGACCAAAATAGTTTTTTTATATAGAACTATAACTTTTTTTTAAATCATTTTAGTTTCCATCATTGATCTCTATTTAACTCTAAAATATTTTTGGGATAGGTTGCGACGTTGCCAAGTTATAATTTATTTTCTATTAATTTCCGGATTTGCAAGGGCGCAAGTAATACGTCCAATTTGATATATTCCTTTAACTTTTCTTAATAATATTATACAGCGAGTTACTTGAATATTAAGTGGATATTAGTTTGGATGTTACCAGCAATTTGTATCTACAGGGTGTTTTTAGCAGAATTTTAAATTACAGCAACTTGAAGGTCATTTTACTTTGTTTTTTAAATGTAACACCCTGTATTTTTTATTTTAAATCGAAATATCTACTAATACCCTATCTCGCCTTGTAATATTTTTTTCGCGTTTGTGACGTTACCAAGTTATAAATTATTTTTCCAAATTTTTAAACAAATATCCCCGATTATAATTTATTTTAAATAGAATCCTCTACTTATTTTTATTGCAATGAATTGCGCATGTCGAATTTAGTAAGATCTCACAATTTCAAAATTTTGTTTCTATTAATTACTGAGATACGGCAACACCGCTTTTTCAAGAAACGGTACCGGAACGCTTAAATAATTCCAAAATCGCCACAGCTGGAGAGGTGAAATTCAATACTTGGGGGTTTTTGAACATACATAATTCAAAAATGCTAACAGCAGTGTTGTCAGATTTACCGCTTTTACGTTAGACTTCATAAATGGGGCATTCCATTTAAAATTATGACGTAAAATTGGTAAATCTGACACCACTGCTGTTAGCGTTTTTGAATTCTGTATGTTATAAAACATACAGGGTGTTACATTTAAAAAAAACAAAGTAAAATGACCTTGAAATTGCCGTAACTTGAAACTTCTGCCAAAAACACCCGGTAGATCCAAATTGCTGGTAACATCCAAAATAATATCCACTTAATATTCGAGTAACCTGCTGTATAATATTATTGAAAAAAGTTAAAGGAATATATGAATTTGGACGTATTACTTGCGACCTTGAAAATCCGAAAATTAATAGAAGATAAATTATAACTTGGCGAAGTCGCAACCGATCCCAAAAATATTTTAGGGTTGAATAGAGATCAATGATGGAAACTAGAAGAATTTAAAAAAAAAGTATAGTTCCATATAAAAAAATCAAGTTGATCACTATTCTACTTTCCCGCAACACCCTGTATATTTCAAAATATTTTTAGAACATGCGTCTTAAGTAACCAAATAACTTTTGTATTTGACATTTTCTCCTATCAGGTATACCTTGCGAGATATCGAAGAATTACACACTAACTGGACACCATGTATAATACAAGGTGCTAGTGTAACCCTGTTTATTTATCTCAAACTTTAAAGGGCTATAGATACTTCGATGACACAAGTCGAGTTTATTTTAATAAAAAACCTAACCAAGAATTCAAAGTTTGACATAATCCTCCTCTCTTCCATACTCAATTTGCTTCTAGTCCCACATAAATAAAAAAACCTATACAGTATATATCGACTATCACCCCTGAGCCTCCCTCACATTGCAATGCACCCACGCAACCCTCTTATTGGCACCCCCTTACAGTTCGTCCTTCTTGTGGTCGTCTTCCTCTTCGCTGGTCTCCACGACATCGGCTCCGTCTTTGCCACCGCTCTCCACGAATTTGGTCAAGCCTTCGAAGGTCCTGGGGCCGTTGTACTCCAATTGTTGGTTCTCGCCCTTCGTGTACAGTTTGATGGTGGGGTAGCTGGTGACCCGGGTGTGCGGCAACTCGTTCGCGGTGGCGTCCATCTTGGCGATCACCACGTCCGAGTTGTCCTTGAAGTGCTCGCCCACCTGATGCAGATAGATAGATAGGTATTTATTTGGCTACATTTAAGTACAAATAATACAATTGAGGTTTTGAATTAAGAAAAAAATACTTTTTTTTGTGATAAATGGAAAGATCATATATTAGTTTTATAACAAAACTGTTTTTGTTTTCTTTTTTTCGCAATAATTCAAAAGTTATATCAAAACAAAAATGGGTTTTTGAATCGAGTACCGAAAACACGCCGACGGCTCCCGAACCCTTTGACCAACGACATCCTACTCCGATACTAGATGCTAGATTCCCAAGATACGCTTTACTTGGAGATATTCATTCTATATTAGGCTCATGTTTCGCCTTTGAACTTACGGGTATACATTCATGAAAATTATCAGGCACAAACTACCAGAAGCAGTAAGTCATTACCTCAAACTCCTGTAATACGATTCTCAGAAGACGCTACAGTGCTATGAAACTACCGTTTGGCGACACATTTTATGCCTTTCCACACTGTGTATTTAGTATTTTGCTACATAACATCGGGCGATCGGAGATTAATACGAGCCGCTCTGTACTACAAAAAGATGTCCGAAGTGGAGCCGTCAGTGGCGTGAGAGAATTCGATGTTTCTTGAGATCGCTTCGCGGGCTGGGTTGGCATGACCGCCAGCTGGTAAGAGCATCGGACTGGTATTCCGGAGGCACTGCTTCGAATCTCGCTAGTAGTCGGCTCTTCTCCCGGCATTTTCTGTTGATACCTTGATCTTTTTGTTGGAAATAAGCTGTACAGCCTTCGCCTAAAGCATCTTTCACCTGTCATAGCCAGCCCTGCATTATGTGGAGGATAACTTGAAAATAATACTGACGTCTTGTTGTATTCGGCTGAACTTTGTCGTTTTCTATCGTTTAGCGCTGTTATCTGCCTGCTTTCTGTTGTTATGCTCTGTTTTCTGTTCTATTTGGTTGTACTCGGTCATTTTCTACCGTTTACAGCCGTTATCTGCTTGCTTTCTGTTGTTTTGAGAGCTGTTTTCTGTTATTTTCGGTTGTGTTCCGCTGTGTTTAGCCGTTTTCTGTTGTTTAGCGCTGTTATCTGCTTGCCTTCTGCTGTTATGCGCTGTTTTCTGTTCTATTCGGTCGTATTTGGACGTTTCCTGTCCTGTGCAGTTGTTATCTGCTCGCTTTCTCTTGTTTTTAGCTGTTTTCTGCTCTTTTCTGTCGTATTCGGCTGTGTTTAGTCGTTTTCTATCGTTTCCCGCTGTTATCTGTCTGCTTTCTGTCGTTTTGAGCTGGTTTTGACTCTATTTGGTTGTATTTGGTCGTTTTCTACCGTTCACAGAGGTTATCTGCCTGCTTTCTGTTGTTTTTTCTGTTGTTTTTTAGCTGTTTTCTGCCCATTTCGGTTGTATTCGGCTGTGTTTAGTCGTTTTCTATTGTTTCCCGCTGTTATCTGCTTGCTTTCTGTCGTTTTGAGTTAGTTTTGACTCTATTCGGTTGGATTTGGTCGTTCTCGACCGTTTACAGTTGTTATCTGCTTGGCTTCTGTTGTTTTTAGCTGATTTCTGTTCTTTTCTTGTTGTATTCGGCTGAATTTAGCCGTTTTCTATTGTTTAGCGCTGTTATCTGCCTGCTTTCTGTTGCTATGCTCTGTTTTCTGTTCTATTTGGTTGTGTTCGGTCGTTCTCTACCGTTCACAGCCGTTATCTAATCGCGAAAATGCGTACTGCTAAACTGGTAACTAGTGTATATTTGTTGCAACACAGTCGACGAATAAAGTTTGCAGCTCGAAACGAAGTCTACGATCGAAATAAATATGTTTTTGAATGTTTGAAGTTGAAGTCAGATTACAGATTCCAGTAAGTACCTAATCAAATATACGAGGGCTGCTCTATACCTCCGTCAATCCACCAGTACGCAGACAGCTGTTTCACGCTTATTATATCGGCTTTCATACGCAGCGCGTATAGAACCCGCGCTCTCTAGTGGTTAAGCGGATGCACCTTGGCGTCCCACCAAGAAGTCTACTACTGCCAAGTAGAGATTTCCTTGGTTTGCCGTTACCTTCGGGTACTAGATGGCGCACCGGCAGAATTCTTTCTGTCTGCTTGCTAATCAAATATGTTTCGTTGAAAAGATCCCCTCAATCGAAGAATGGCCCAGTGGTTAGAGAGGCCGATAGTGGATCTCAGGGTCTTTGGATCGAAACCCAGGCCTTCCAACTTTTTTTTTATTTTTTTTATCAAAAATTTTATTGATGTGCTTTTTGCACTTGTTACGCACATTTTTTCTACGATCAACATGAATATGTGTTTGAATCAAATTTTGTTAGACATATTACTTGCACTGTAAAGTACAAAAACTAAGTACAGGAGGCGGTGGACAATTAAAAAAATCAGTGGAAATGAGGTTTGTCCGTCAATATCAATCGCCATTATATTTTTTTAAATGTTATAGTTGGTTAATAAAACGAAATCCCTTCATCCATTCAATTCATTCATTTTTCAGTTAAGTTTTTTAATGTAAAAAAAGTAACTCAAACTCGTAATCACATTCTGTTTATCACTTGGTATTATTATTTATTTAACTTTGGGCAATGAAGTTTAACAATATTAAATTTTCATAAAAATTTAACAAGCACTGTGCAGTGCAAGTAATATGTCTAACAAAATTTGATTCAAACACATATTTATGTTGATCGTAGAAAAGTGTGCGTAACAAGTGCAAAAAGCACATCAATAAATTTTTTGATAAAAAAAAAGTTGGAAGGCCTGGGCATCGATCCAAAGACCTCAAAGACCCTGAGATCCACTATCGGGCTCTCTAACCACTGGGCCAACCTTCGATTGAGGAGATCTTTTCAACGAAACATATTTGATTATAGGTGCTTAATGGAATCTGTAATCTGACTTCAACTTCAAACATTCAAAACCATATTTATTTCGATCGTAGACGTTTCGAGCTGCAAACTTCATTTATCAAGTGTGTTGCAACAAATATACACTAGTTACCAGTTTAGCAGTACGTATTTTCGCGATTGGCTGGGAATCTAGAATCTAGTATCGGAGTAGGACGTCGTTGGTCAAAGGAGCATCCTTACCGCCATCGTGACGTCACACGGGTTCGAGAGTCGTCGGCGTGTTTTCGGTACTCGATTCAAAAACCCATTTTTATTTTGATATAACTTTTGAATTGTTACGAAGAAAAAGAAAACAAAAACAGTTTGGTTATAAAACTTATGTATGATCTTTCCATATATGACAAAAAAATTTTTTATTCAAAACCTCAATTGTAGCAGGTCCAAAAAACAAGAAAATAAAATACAAGAATAACAGTAAAAGACATTTCACATAACGCATACACCTAACAAATATAAACGACGAACAACAGCGGATTGACAAACAGCTTTATACTTATAGTGTGCTCCAGTAATACATTCAAGGTGGCACTCCATTTCTATTTATTTCTTCCCCAAATTCTCTCTCGGAATAAAAGCAATATTTTAAGAAAAAATGTTTTAATTTTATTTTGAATTGCTGACTATTAGATTGTTTTATTTGATCCGGAAGAATATTGAAAAGATGGACCTTATTGGAGTTTTTTATCGACTTAGTAAGACGATAGCCAGCTGGTTTTAAATAGTCCTTATATCTAGTAGAGTAATCATGATTGTCGCCATTTTTAGGCAGAAATTGCTGGCTATTATGTGTAGAAGGATTGACGAGTACATATATAATGACGGTACAGGTAAAATGCCATATTTAATAAATAATGGCTTACAATGTTCTCGAGGTCCTTTGTTAGCTATAATCCTGATTGCCTTCTTTTGCAATATAAAAACTCTCTGTGCATGCGCTGACTGTCCCCAAAGCAGAATACCGTAACTAATACGCGACTGAATGAAAGAATGGAAAACCGTGAGCATTATAGTAGAATTAGCAAAGGACTTAAGTCTACGGAGGAGATATATGTACGACGAAATTTTTTTGCAAACAATGAGAGACAACACAAAGTGAGAAAGACATTTAGGTACTATGTTTTCACGGGCTTTCAAAACGTTTTTAAATCATTTACCAAACTATATTCATTTGTATTAGGAAATCTTAAATTGCTGCTACCACTACTACTTCTACTATATAACTGACCTTTACGTAGATGGGTTCCAGTTGCTTGCAGTGTCCGCACCACGGGGCGTAAAACTCAACTAAGACGTCCTTGGTAGGATCCAGAACTACTTCATCGAAGTTAGTAGAGACGAGGACCTTCACAGGCTTGGAGTCCCAGTCCTCAGGCAAGTCTTGGCTCAACAAGTGCTGAAAAACACATTCGCATGCTTTAGTTTACAAGGATTATACAGATCATCATAGCCACAATGTCTTAAGAGACATGTTGTGAACTCGTAAAATGCATTAAGTCGGAGCTAGAGTATTGCCGACACGAATATTATCAATACTTTTGAGAACTGCAGCTCGCCATCGTTCGTGATTTACTGTCAGTTCAGTGGTGATCTTGATACTCATATCCAGCAGCTGTTTCGTCGTATCCACTCGCGTGTAGGGGAACGGCCATGGCGCCGCCCACTCGAAGCATGACCCTGAACTACAAGTTTCTCCATATTATCGCTTCTGTGAATATATCCGAAGAATGTAGGCATTCTCGTCGACACAATGGAGGATAGTCTCTTTGGATTACCGAGCTCATCCAGTACGGAAACGTTAGATCGATGGGCGGTGTAAGAGACTCTCAGCATTCTCCTCCACGTCCACATTGCAAAAGCGAGCACGATCTGCCTTTTTAACAGTCCAAGTTTCAAAAAATATGGAGAACACAAGAGACTGAACTAGCGACATTTAGTGATTTTATAGTCACGCCATATTTTAGTAAGCTTTGTCATGGCCACCCGTGCCTGTTGAATGCGCCGTCGAATCTCGTTTTCAAGCTACCTGAATTGTCGATCAAAGAACCGAGGTACACAAAACTTTGAACTACTTCACAACGGCCTACTGACTTTATTTCTGGATGATTATCGTGCTCTCTATCTACGATCATAACCTTGGTCCTATTGTAGTTAATACCAAGACCATACGCTGCACTGTGTTGTTCTAAGATATTTAATAGAGCTACTAGTTCTTCCTGTTGGATATTTTGCTTCCGCCAATAGTTATACCGCCATTCCAGTTGTCCAATACCTGTCTCATCACAAATTCAGAGTAAACTCCTTTTCTGGTTGCTGGCAAAGTTTAGGTTACCAGGTTTATACAGATAATGAATCTCTATTGATGATTATGAAAGAGTATGCCATAAAAGTTTTTTTCTCCAATTTTAAACAAGAACAATAATGTTTTTTTTCATTTTTATGGTAGTTTCTAATGGAATCTAACATTGTCCAGAATTTGGTCTGCGAGTTTCATGCCATCACTACACTAAACACATCCACCATGTTTCTGTTAGTTTTATAGAGTTATACATATATTATTTACCTGTTTGAGCTTTCCATCGAGGAAATCTTGGACGAACTGCCTCAAGCTTTCGGCGGACAGATCGTTGGTCTCCGGCTTGTACTTGTCCATTTCCTCTTCGAGACGGATCAGACGAACGGTGGGCACTTCTTCCTTCTTCTTCAGCCCGAAGAACTCCATGATACGCTGATGGTCTTCGACTTCCGCATCGATCGTTACGAACAGAACTTGCTCCCTGGAAAATCATATACAGGGTGTTTGTTCATTTGAAAACCGCCACGGATTTATCGAAAACCGCTGATTAAAAGAAAAAACGCCGTGACACGTCAATAGATTTGTCAAAGGGGACAATTTTTTAACAAAAAATTACTTTACCTCCTTCTTTCCTCTGCTTCCCAAGGTCATCCCCTTAAAATGTTTATATGAAAGGGGTATCGAGTAATAGTTATGTCGAAGTCCTTTATTTCGACGTTTGATTTTTTAAAATCGCTGGATTCTTTTTCGAGAAAATTTAAATAAGAAACAAAAACACACGAAAATACCACTTTTTTAGGGCCTATAGAATGGCCTGCTAGATCTTCTGATTTGAGGCATTAGACTTTTTCTATGGGGCCATTTAAAATCTTTTGTGTTTAGTCCCTAACCTGAAAGTTTAGATGACCTTTGTCAACACATCTTTGAAAGCAGCCACGAGATCTCACAACATGTTTTTGCAACTGTCTGTCAGGAATTTGAACATCGCCTTTATGGGCATTAACACGCAACATTTTGAAAACTTATTGCAATAAAAAATGATATATTTTTTTTTATAATCGAGCAGACCGCGTAGGCAGAGTCTAAATACCAGAGTATCGCGGCTGCTGTGAAGTTTGTTAACGCGAGATTTGAATGGGCCAATACCCGCAGGCTCAATAAGTACATCTCCTGGCAGTCCATTCCAAGCCTTGGACATCCTGGGAATAAATGTGCGGTTGTACCGCTCAGTTCTTGATGTATGAAGAACGATCGTCTTAGGATGAGATGCAGCGGTCGCACGGGTACATCTGATAGGAGCAATGGGCGGTGGAACGATAGAGGATAGCTCAGAGGAGCAGATTCCATTGGAATATCGGTAGAAGAGCGAGAGGTCACCAACAACACGCCGGTGAGAAAGTGACTGAAGGTAGCGCGTTAAGGCCGGATCGCCAATTAATCGAATTGCCCTTCTCTGGACGGCATCTAGTATAGACAGGGTAGTGGGGGCAGCAGCTCCCCAGACATGAAAGCAATACTCCAGACAAGGTCTTATCTGAGCTTTATATAGCGTGAGGAGGTTACATGGTGAGAAATACTTTCCGGCTCTAAATAGGTACCCAAGCTTTTTACCAGCAGCTGTTGCAATTGACGCGACGTGTTCATGTGTTTTTGTTTTCTATTTGAACATATGAAGATACACCAAGATTTTTATAATTTTCTCGAAAACGAATCGATCAATTTAAAAAAATCAAACCTCAAAATAAAGGACTTCGACATACCTTCAAAACAAGCTAATACTCGATACCCCTCAACTTCTGAAATTTTTATGTTTTTGAAGAAAATGATAGCTGTATATTTCAAATCGGGTGGAATTGTGGCACATGCCATTTTGGACACAGAGGAGCTAAGTGGTATACTGAATAGTGCCTGCCCTCAGAGTAACAACTGAACATAGAGGTAGTAAACAAACCACTTCTGCTTGGCGTGCTGAAAGCCATTATCTTTTGACACTTCAGCCTCCAAACATTGCCAACTAACCTAAAAATTCTTCCAATGCAACCCATGTTACAAACACTGCTCTGCACTGTCCCATCTCGAAAAACTGTTAAACTACACTCGAATATAGCACAGCAAGTCCGTAAAGCTTCAATACAGTTACCAACAAATAGGGAATTCGGTTTTACTGACCAAGCATAAAAGACGCACAACTAAAACAAACGTTTGACAGTCGGAGTTTACCGTAAACAAATCGCAGGAAAATTATATAGGCGTTGCCAGCTCCTCAAAATTTATGTAAGACTTCATAATTTACGTTTATGATGAAGAAACATGCAGTAACGCAGTAGAGGTCAACATATTCATTGATTTTGCTGTAATTATTCTTGAACCATCAAAATACCGTCTTTTTTAACGTAGAATGGAATATTTCTGGATACTATACAATTAAGAAGATAGTGAACAATTATGATTGCCGTATCTGGTGGTCAATATGACAACGTAAGAAAAGATGTTGGCCTGTTACAATTAGTTGTTTACTACATCTATGTTCAGTTGTTACTCTGAGTGCCTGCCTAAAGTCATTGGATCTATATGAACAACCTGAGGCTAAAGTGAATTTAAAAGGGAGGCGGTTTTCTAGCGATATTAGAACTGGTTCAAAGAGTGGTTTTGGGTTAAATGAAGAGGAAAGTACTTAAAGGTCCTTGGTACATTACCTGAACGGTTTAGCGATGGACCTGGCCGCCTCGGTGACCTTCTCGTAGTGTTCGTCGTTCTTGTTCAAGAAGAGCAGCAGATGGTTCTTGATCTCCCCGCCGAAGATCTTCTGGGCGGTGTCGTGGTTGAAGTCGACGAGCAGAGGCAGAGCGTTGGTCTGGATGAACTTACGAAGGCCGGCGGCACTGGCGTCACCCTCGTAAACTACCTTGCCTTCGTCGAACTGCAACGAAAACGGACCATCAGCGGTTAGGTTCGATCGCAGCCCATGTACAGGGTGACCGACGGGAACCCGACGTTTTTCAAATGGTTAGTATAACCCGCTAGTAGCGGTGGTAGGGAGGGGATTCAGGTATCAGTCGCTGTTTGGATTGCTGCAACACACATTACACAATCACACTGTGGCAACACTGTGAGAAAAAACGTTGACCGTTGACGACGGTTGACTCGGCCACTTCGCCATTGGGTTTCAAACAGAACAGGTCAAGTGCACACACACGAATACAAATTCACTCATAAAAGTTGCAAAGGCAATTTCGGGCATACTCTCTCAATCTCTCACATCTCAACAAGGTCATACACGCAATTGTACAAACAAGGCATAAAGTGAAAGGTGATTCATCCAGAAAAGGTGTTTTATTGTGAAGCTGGGGGCAAGGAAGACGCACACGCACAACACACAAGGGAAAAGGCAAAACTACAAGTTACAGTCCATTCACTACGCTACACACTAACTCGAAGGAAAATACGCAAAATCCCCCACAGTTGCCTTGCTGTATAATGCCATTTTAGTAGCTATGGAGCAGTGGACCGTAGAGCACCGTATGTTCGCTTATGACGCATATGTTTACACAAATTAAAAACAGTTGATATTCATGCATTACATGCATCGTAAAACTCTTGCAAGGAGTAGAAAGCGCCATTTGTCAGAAAGCCTTTCAAAGCACTTTTAAATTTTGCCCCATTTAGACAACTAATGGAACTCGGTAGAGATCTGAATTGTTTGTGGCCCATATAAAAAGGACTGTTTTCGTATATTGCGGTGTTGTGCTTAATTGATCTAAGTGAGTTGCTGCCCCTAGTGTGGTAACTATGCAAATCAGAATTTTTTTCATAATTATCCAAATTTGTCTTGGCAGATAGTATAAATTTATATATATAAATTGATGGCAATGTGAGAATGTTGTATTCCTTAAAGGTAGATCTAAACGATTCCCCAAACTTCAAATTGAAAGTGAGTCGAATCAGTCTTTTTTGCGCAATAAAGATTCTATTTGCTAACGCGGAATTTCCCCAAATTATTATATGGTATGATAGATGTGGATATACAAACGAGAAGTAAATGCTGACTAGCTGGGCAACATTAAAATAGCTTTTCAGTTGTAACAGGACATAATAACTTTTACTCAACTTTTTACTGATTTCGTTGATGTTCGTTCTCCAGCTCATATCGCTATCGATGTATAAACCTAGAAACTTCGCCGAACTTCTGCGTTCATTTTAATCTTGGACGCCACGATATTATTCCAGGCCGCAATACCATTCTCAGATGGGTTAACAGTCTGAGAACAACAGGAATGATTGTGAAGAAAAAGCCAACTAGTCCCACGAAGACTGCAAGGACGCCAGAAAACGTCGAGCGGGTGAGACAAGCGCTTACTCGGAGCCCTCAACGGTCTGCACGAAGACACACGCGTGAATTAAACTTGAGTCGTGAATCAGTGCGTATATTATTGAAAAAAGATTTAGCGTTTCATCCTTACAAGATGTGTATTGTTCAGCAGTTTATGCCAGCAGATTATCAACAACGAGAAGACTTCGCCATTCGAATTCAAATTCTGCTTGCAGACCATGAAAGTGCAGTAATCGTCATAAGTGATGAAGCTCATTTTCATTTAAGCGGAGAGATAAACAAACAAAATTTCCGATACTGGTCTTCGGGTAGCTTTTTCTTTACAATCATTCCTGTTGTTCTCAGTCCGTTAACTCATCTGAGAACGGTATTGCGGCTTGGAATAATGTCGTGGCGTCCAAGATTAAAATGAACGCGGAACAGTCGCTGCGCGGCTGTAACCGACTCAGCATTTTTAACATACGCGTCATAAGCGAACATACGGTGCTCTACGGTCCACTGCTCCATAGCTACTAAAATGGCATTATACAGCAAGACGACTGATACCTGAATCCCCTCCCTACCACCGCTAGCGGCGTTATACTAACCATTTCAAAAACGTCCGGTTCCCGTTGGTCACCCTGTACCAGACGCACGAAAAATTGTCATTAATATCATCATTATCTAGCGATAACTCGTCAAAAGACGTCAGCAGACCGAAAACTGACGAACAAATGTTGAGTAAGAGAGATTGATTGGTTGTGTAAAGATGCAACCTAGAAGACGACAGCCCCAGTTTACGCAGTTAAGCCCCTTTGAACGGGGTCGGATTGTAGGCTAACGAGAACGTGGTGCCTTTTTCAGAGCAATTTTGCTGTAACCATGGGGCGTAGCGTGGCTACAGTTGTAGCAGCATGGCGCGCATGGATCACAGAAGAGCGAATGCAGCGAGCTAGAGGTTCTGGAGCACGTAGAGGAACTACAGACCGGCAAGATCGTCATCTGCGACTACTGACACTTCAAGACAGAATGCAAGCTCTTGATGACGGTTGATATGCAGCTATAGGGAAGCCCATTCGAATCCGCACGGTATACCACAGCTTGAGTGAACTGGGCTTAGGATCATATCGTCCGCATCCAGTGCTTCCACTCACTGCAAATCATCGTCGCCAACGGTTAGATTCGTGCCAAGAACATCGACAATGGCATGCTGGGTGGCATCAAACAGCCTTCTCCGACGAGTCCAGGTTTTGTCTGGGGGCACATGATGGACGCCAACGCGAAGACGACAACGGGGTGAACGATGTGATCTCCAGTTTGCTGTTGAGCGCCATGTACACCGTCTTATTGGTTTGATGCTTTGGGGTGCCATTGTATTCAACAGAAAGTCGCCTTTACTTGTGATTCGTGGCACACTGACTGTGCAACGTTATTCGAATGAGATGTTAGAACCAATTGGCGTTCCATATGTCCGAGGCCTCGAGGAGTGTTTCTTCCAGCAAGATAATGTGCATCCTCATATGCAAGGGTATCGATGAGGTTCCCAAAGAAGCTAAGGTCAGGGTACTTCTTTGGCCTCCACGATCACCCGATTTATCGCCAATTGAGAAAGTACGGGATTGGATGGGTCGATACATACCCAATCCTCCGACCACACTGGAGTAACTATAAGAGGGTAGCTTGGGAGGCTGTACCTCTAAAGTTAATCAACAACCAGATTACGAGCATGCCGCGTAGGTTAGAGGAGTGCATTCATCACCAGGGAGGGCTCACCCATTATTGATCTGTTGTATTTTTTTATAGATAATAATCTGCCACCTAGGCCCCTGAATTTCGTGAATATGAGAGGCACAAGCAGAAAACGCATTTTTCTCTCCAAGAAAGGGCGAGAGAAACAAGGTCCTTAATGCATCGTGTGTATAGTGCTACCGTTTAATTTATTAGAAAAGAGAATGATTAATTTTGGGTTCACAGCAAAAAATATCTTGAATATCTTGGCTAAATTTCGCCCAAATAAAGTCGTTAAATAAATTTTAAATTTGAACGTTTCTCATTCCCCAAAGAATTAATACGCATCAAATTCAATTCAATCTTTATCAAATGATAAGGATGCAAATGCATAATGCAATAACTTCCATATAAAACAACAAAGAATAGCTCCACTTAGGTAAAAAAATCATATCAACGTTACATGTAAATTCAATGGATGGTAGAGCGATAACATAATAACAATACCATTTAAATAATATATCTTCAAACTCAATATATTCGCAGATATTTCGTGCACCAAGTAATTATGCAGCTGATAAAAAAACGCGTACCTGTTGATGGTAAATGACGATCCATTTGACCTTGTGCATACTATCTGTTTTTTTTTTTGAAAAATAAACGAGTTACTGTACATTTTTATCTATCAACCAATGAATCATGAAATATGGGAATACTGAAATGCAATTATTTAAACAGCGTTCAACGTAGCACCTTATTAAAGAACAGTAAAACTAATCAATAACTTTTTCAAGACTGTGACAAATCGACAATGAAGCAGCTGTAATCAGACTGAATAGTCTTTGACTAAATAATAATAATAATCTGTATTTGTAAATTACAAAATGTCATACATAAAGTACAACAATTTTCGAATACAAGTAGTGTCAATAAAAAAATATACAAAAACGATTATAGCATAATGTTTAAATTGATACCAAAGAAATCCTCTACTTTGAGCAGGCGACAGAAAAGATCTGCCGGTGCGCCATCTGGTACCCGAAGGTAACGGCAAACAAAGAAAATCACTACTAAACAGCAGCAGACTTCTTGGTGGAACGCCACGGCGCGTCCGCTTGGCCACCAGAAGTGTGCGGGTTCTACATTATGCTGCTGCATATGAGAGTCGATATACGAGGGTTGCTCTACATCTCCGTCAATCCACCAGTACCACATGTCTGGTAGACATTAATGATCTGATGCTCTCTATTTCCGTCAATCGACCTATGGCGCACTGATGATCGCTAATAAGCGTGACACAGCTGTCTGCGTACTGGTAGATTGACGGAGATACAGAGCAACCCTCGTAATTAAAAGATAGTGTAGACAAACAAGCAAGTACTTGCTGCAAAAACTATCGCAAGTTAGTTGCACGAGGCTTAATAACTCACCTCTCCTTTGTCGGTGAAGTTAAAAATACCAGTGAAAAATGTGGGGGGATGATTCAGAGCAGCATAGGGAAAATCAAGCTACCCACATTTCAAGTGTAACTGAATGTATTAGAAATATTTTCTGTATAAGATTGGCAGTGAATCACAGCAGCTTGCCAAGTTCACCGCCGAGTTTTTAAAACTTCTTGGAGCCGCGTACAAAGGGAAAATGAAATTCTAATTGTGAACTAATCTGAATAACTGAGAAAATACAGGGTGGGCCAATAGTGCGTGGACGGAGGATTGTGGGCTTACTAAAAAATATTTCAAAAATCTGTCACTTGGTCATGGTAGGGGCCCTTGAGGGTTATAACCTAAAAATATCTTCACTTAAATTTTGACGTTTATACAGGGTGATTCATATCAAACTTACATTTTTTTTAATGGAACCCCCTATATATTATTACATATTTGGATTCCTTGGTCAATTCTAGTGTGACTTTATGTATCACACATGGAACTTTAAACGAACCGTTTAGGCGCAAATCACCATTTTTGGTATAAGTAGGTACCAGAAAAAAATTGAATATCGCAGCGATTATAAAAGTTAGAAGGACTTGACTTTGCGGTACGACTAAGCATGAAATGCGTCATCTTAGGTCAGACGACTAAATTTGAATTCTTTTTGTACTTGGAGAAATCAGAGGATAAATTTAGGAAACGTTAATCACAGATAACTTGATTTTTTCAAATTGGAATGCCTATTTTGATTCACAGAATCAAATGTAAAATTTGATTACCTTTCTAACGATATAGCATTCTTGATACCAATCTTTTTTGGTTTTCCTTTTATTTCAAATTTTCAGTCAAATCGGTGTTTTTCAATTTACCTGCATGCAAGGAACATAGCAAGCCATGAAAAATAAACAAAAGCTCGTTAACATGGAAGAAAGTAACTAACTTAGTAGAAAGATGCAAACTAACTAGAGCAGCAAGGCAAGATTATGAAAATTCCTTACAACATATTAGCTCTAACCAGAAACAATAGCGGTAACAGGAATGCTCATTTTTCATAACCTACTAGCTATTAGCCAATTTCCAAAGTCAGTAAAAAAATATTTAATCAAAGGAAAACTACTAGTGATTGTTACTGGCAGTAGAATATCTATTTCTTCTGAATAAATTTGAATAAAATTCCACATTTAATGCCATAAAAAAGTAGCCATTTCCGTAAGTCAAAAGTAATGATGCTCTTGACTGCAACCCTTCAAATTCTTCAGTAGGTACTTTTACTTATTAGCAAAATCGCGGAAAATGAAATTTGAATTGCAGTCTGTTTGAATTGTAAAACATAATTCAGTTTGCAGAAAACTACAGAAATAATCACAATTACAACATAGCGAATTAAAATTTTCTAGCAATTATTTCAATAGATGTTCAGAATGCTCCAGTTGGAGATATCTTTACTTTTGACTTAACTAAACGGAAATGACTATTTTTTTATCCCATTAAATGTGAAATTCCATTCTAAACATGTTAGACTGTAAGCAAAAATCGCCGGTAGTTTTCCTTTTGTTTCAAAATTTTTAATCGTTTTGGAAAGTTGTCAAGTTCTAGTAGACCTCAATAGCTAGTAGGCTGTGAAAAACAAACATTTCTGTCATACCCCAGCTACTCATTGATATTAGATATATTCCGCTGTTGTATCCGGTTAGAGCTAATATGTTATAAGGAATAAAGGAATTTTCATAATCTTGCCTCGTTGCTCTAGTTACTTTGCATCTTTCTACTAAGTAAGTTGGTTTCTTCCATATTAATGAGCTTTTGTTTATTTTTCATGGCCTGCTAGGTTGCTTGCACGCAGGAAAATTGAAAAACACCGATTTGACAGAAAATTTGAAATAAATGAAAACCAAAAAAGATTGATATCAAGAATGCTATATCGTTAGAAAGGTAATCAAATTTTACATTTGATTTTTGAAACTAAAATAGGCATTCTCATTTGAAAAAATCAAGTTATCTGTGATTGAAGTTTCCTAAATTTATTCTCGGATTTCTCCAAGCACAAAAACAATTCAAATTTAGCCGTCTGACCTAAGGTGACGCATTTCATGCTTAGTCGTACCGCAAAGTCATGGCCTTCGAACTTTTATAATCGCTGCGATATTCAATTTTTTTCTGATACCTACTTATACCAAAAATGGTGATTTGCGCCTAAATGGTTCGTTTAAAGTTCCATGTATTATACATAAAGTCACACTAGAATTGACCAAGGAATCCAAATATGCAATAATATATAGGGGGTTCCATTAAAAAAAATGTAAGTTTGATATGAATCACCCTGTATAAACGTCAAAATTTAAGTGAAAATATTTTTACGTTATAGCCCTCAAGGGTCCTCACCATGATCAAGTGACAGATTTTTGAAATATTTTTTAGTAAGTCCACAATCCTCCGTCCACGCACTATTGGCCCACCCTGTATTACTTTGAATGACAGAATGTCCATTTCCGACTAGAACAGAATTGATAACGACGCGCAGCTTGACGGACTTTTTTCAAGCTCGTTATTTTACTGTGAAGCATGGCCTGCTACTACTGGCGTATACCGTGTGATCCTTTTTGAGAGTGCATAGCGTAAATTTTATCATTTTTGATTAGAGAAATATGTGTTTGGTTGTTCGCCAACAAATATACTCTTTGGGGCACCTTTAAACTTGTAAATGTATGAACTGACCTTCTTGAAGAGCACCAGCTGGCCATCGCTAACGCCGTGTTCACCGAGAACGGCGTCTTCGGCGGTGATTCCGAAGGGGATGTCGTCGATGGCGGCGGCTACGTCCAAGAAGGCCTTGGCCAGGTCGCTGCTCTGGTCCTTGAAGAAGCCGATAACCACCACGTTGGCAGAGTCGATCAGTTCCTTGGCTTCGTCGGCGGTGGACAGAGATTTGGCCGGGGGTCCAGTCTTCTTCAACAGCCATGCGACGATGTCATCCGCTTGACGGCCTCCTGTTGGAAGAATGTAGTTTTGAGCAGAGATACAATCTTACTACGTTGCTGATTTGTTCAATAGACAGTTTTTACTTCCCGCACCGATAGGTGAGGGGAGTGTTGTGATCGCGAAAATTTTCGATTTTGAGATAATACGCTTTTTGGGCGTTTTATGATGTCTACATAACGAAAATCCACGTCACTCATTTCCGTCGGTCTATCTGTCTGTCGCGTTTCTCTACCCTCGTAATCTCAGTAGCCGCTGCACGGATTGTGATGAAATTTGGGCAGCGTTATGCTGTGGGGTCATGGTAGGTAATGTTCCTATAATTTTGAAAATCGTTATACGGGGGGCGGAGTAATTAGCAAAAAACGAAAAATTTCAAATATGCCTCAAACTTCGTTTTTAGGCGTTTTAGGGCGTCCTGATCATTTTCTACCTTTTTTGGGTGGGGGTGAATTTG
Organism: Callosobruchus maculatus; assembly: GCA_951848785.1. Classification (NCBI taxonomy): domain Eukaryota; kingdom Metazoa; phylum Arthropoda; class Insecta; order Coleoptera; family Chrysomelidae; genus Callosobruchus; species Callosobruchus maculatus. The sequence continues at coordinate 325,905 of CATOUR010000052.1, forward strand.
GGGTGGTTGGGGAGTGGGGGGTTGTAATACTGAAAAATTTGTTGTATTCGTAATGGGCTGTAGATTGATAAGTGAATGAAAAACCTAGCGGCATGATACACTTTTTTAGGTCCATCCGAACGTTGCATGCTTATTATAGAAACCACGGGACTTAGAATTTGTGATGTATACATATGAGTATTGTTTTAGATCGTTCGATATCGCGTAACGCGAAAATTGTTCAATTGATTTTAATAGAATTTTGACATAGTATTACCTACAAGGCGAGGATGGAAACCACGAATGTTTTAGAAAAATCGGGTCAGTGGCGGCGTGGCAATAATAAAAAAACTAAAAATATAAAAACAGCTCAAACCTTGTTTTTAGGCGTTTTAGGAGTTTCTGATCATTTTCTACGTTTTTTTGGGTGAGGGTGAAATCGGGGCGGTTGAGGAGGTAGTAAAACTAAAAAATTTGTTGTATTCATAATAGCCCGTCTATTGACCTGTAGAAGAAATATCTAGCGGCATATTACACTTTTTTAGGTCCATCCGAACATTGGCTTGCCTATTACAGAAACCAATTTTGTGATCTGTACATACGAGTTTTGCTTTATTTCGTTCTATGTTTATTGCGTAAAGCGAAAATTATTGAATTGGTTTTATTAAAATTTTGACACAGGATTTATTATCGCTGCGAGAATGGAAGACAACTCGTGTTTTTGAAAAACCGTGTCAGTGGCGGCGCAGCAATAATCAAAAAACCAAAAACATAAAATCAGCTCAAACTTCGTTTTTAGATGGGTTGGAGGCACTTGATCGTTTCGCATCGTCCAGTTCAAGCATCCAGACAAAAACTGTGGCGCCCTAGTTCCTAAGGAGGGAGACGCAAGAAACTATTTACGAGGGTTTTTGTGTTGGATGTTGTTTTTGCGGGCGGATGGGCGATAATTTAGTTGTTAGTTTAGTAGTTGCAAGGGGATTTTAGACTATTCAGCTACATGCAATGGAAAATAACAAAATGATATCATCATTATGTGTGGGAAGTACTGAGTGAATCAACTTGACTCCATTTTTTTACTATCTGTCGCAGCCGTAAGGCTTATTATTAACATATGTTAACATTTATATGTAAATCCAAATATAGAAGGGAAAACCATGAGAGTTCAGGCAATACCCAATGACTGTCTGTACAAAACATTTACATTATTTATTTTTGCAATTTCTATTGTAGCCATTACAATTTAAGATAAATACTATAAAAACAAGTACAGATTCTAATCAATAAGGCTTTCCATATCTTAATCTTTTATGAACCGAAGCTTGTTAACATGTTTATAAAATATAATAAGATTTTGTTATCAACTTTACACAAAGAATAAAACCAAACAAGTATATCGAAGTGTTTAATCAATAAAGCTTTTTATCACATACACGATCTTTTGTGTAATCAAAATGTTTGAAATATCCAATTTTGCATGTTGATAAAATGTTATTTTTATAATTCATTGTTTCCCCACACTACTCTTGTACAACAGCCGGTGTTGAAACTGGCACCCTCACACTATACAACATACGAGTTTTTGTCCTGATAGGAGGTCAGATAACGATTTTAGATTTTTAGGGTGAAGTTTTAAATCTGAGGGTATGAAAATTTTTCATTTTCTCTCTCTGAGGCTGAAAATCAAAACAACGATCGGGGTTGAAATTGGCAAGCTCCAACTATACTCCATACGAGTTTTGGTCCTGATAGGAAGTCAGATAACGATTTTAGATTTTTAGGGTAAAGTTGAAGATTTGAGGGTCTGAAAATTTTTGATTTTCTTACCAGAGGCTGAAACCCAAAACAACGGCCGGAGTTGAAATTGGCACCCTCAAACTATACACCATACAAATTTTCGTCCTGATAAGAAGCTCGATAACGATTTTAGATTTTTAGGGTAAAGTTCAGGATTTGAGGGTCTGAAAAATTTTGATTTTCTTTACCTGACACTGAAACTCAAAATAACAGCCAGAGTTAAAATTAGCACCCTCAAACTATACACGATACGAGTTTTCGTCCTCATAGGAAGCCAGATAACGATTTTAGATTTTTAGGGTGAACTTGAAGATCTGAGGGTCTGATAAATTTTGATTTTCTTTACCCAACGCTGAAACTCAAAACAACGGCCGGAGTTGAAATTGGCACCCTCATACTATACACCATACAAGTTTTCGTCCTGATAAGAAGCTTGATAACGATTTTAGATTTTTAGGGTAAAGTTCAAGATTTGAGGGTCTGAAAAATTTTGATTTTCTTTACCTGACACTGAAACTCAAAATAACAGCCAGAGTTAAAATTGGCACCCTCAAACTATACACGATAGGAGGGTTTGAATAGGTAACATATCATATACTGATTTGATTTTTCAATATACCTGAATATTCCATGGGGTTGCCATTTCTGAAGAACTTGAGCGTTGGATAGCCCTTGATTTGGAACTCTTCAGCCAATTCCTGTTGTTGGGTGGCATCAACTTTGCCAAGCTTTATGGCAGAACCTTGTTCTTCTAACTGTTTGGCTGCTTTGGCATACTCTGGCGCCAAGGCTTTGCAGTGACCACACCATGGTGCATCTTTCCAAAGGAAAATACATAATATGAATTTATTATTTTAATAAAATAGATAAGTTTGTGAAATTCATGTTGCAGACTACGCAGATACATTGAAGAATTGGTGGTCAATTGTTTAGTTGACTTCAATATAATAATTTAAAAATTAATTTATTATTAATTAATTTAAAAAACTAGAAAACTGTCTAACACATCACATATAAACATACAGCCTTAACCCTTAACTGGTGAGACTGGCAGTCTGTGAGACTGCAAGCAATCTTAATTTCGACCCTACAACAAAACCTTACTGCATTTCTAGTAAATGACCTCAACTAATCTACCTGCCATTGGTATCCCTTTTTATATCCTGTTTATCAATAAGTTTGTGTAAACAACATTCCAGATGTGCTTAGTTGTTAGTTCGGTTCAGTCTGCTAGACAGAATGTTACTGTTTACGTTATAATTTTTCTCAACTGGTAGTCATGGCAGGTCCGTCATTTTTTACCATATTATTTTTATAGGAGTATTGCTTCACTTATTATCAATCACAAAATATATAGATTTGAGTGTGGACAAAGGTTTTTTATTATTATTTTGGTCCTACAAATTTGTGCTGCTAATTTGTGTTCTAGTTAATAATTATCATAATTTTTTTTCTTTACATCACATGTTCTGCTACTTTACACAAAATTATTATTAAAGGATATATACCCAACAAATCTTCATGCATTTTTTCTGAAAAATAATTAGGTGATTTTGATTTTTTATGCTCAAAGAGGTTACAGTCTCACAGACTGCATGTTACCAGCTATGCCCTGACCTTGCATGTTACCAGTTAAGGGTTAAAACCTCAGGGATGTATGCTGTGCATGATCTTATTGTTCATGTAAATGAATAATCTAAAGCTATTAGAAATGAGATACAAATTACACTACAATACTCTGGCATGACAATGGTATATATAACCTAAAGGGTAAAATTAAAAACAATATATAGGTATAATCAAAAAATGGTCTATCAGCAATGTTTTAATATTCCAAAAATCAAATTCATGACTTTCAAATACTGGATGACTACATACCTACTGAATATAAAAGCAAGTAATCATTTATTTGGATCTTTTGATAAATCTGTTTGCTATATTTAGCCTGTTTTATCAAAATACACATTTGAATGTCTACAAATAATTATTATCTGTCTGATATCAGAAAGTGTGAGTGAGCATAAATTGAAAAAATATATATACCGAAATGAAAATAAAGCAAGTAGATTCAATCCAAATTTATAGCAGCACTTACAAAATAGAGAGTAGTCTATCATGCCCTAATGAGTTAACAACAAAAATACAAGAATTATGATCTATGAAACAAACATGAAACTGAGAATAAATAGTTTATAGCACCTTATTTTTTGATATATTACAGTAAAATCAAACAACCAGGCTCTATTTATGGGCCTATGGAAGAAAGAATGTATTCTGTTCAGAAAAGAGGATGCCTCAACATGTGTTAAAACACATTCATACTTCCTAAACCATATGTGAAGATGCCACATATCAAATTTGTACATACAGTTCACAGCATTTGCTTATCAAACCATAGGAAACATTAAAATTAATGAGATAAACTTAATTACATGACATTGAAATGGAACAAGTTATACAAATGAACACATTTTGGGTTTCCCCATCTCATAAGAACTTAAGATGACATTTTGATTCTTTGATATATAAAAGGAAGAGCAACGTCATTCAGATAAGTTATTTTTACTTTTTCTGTGAAGACAAAAAAGGGATACACCCCAGAGGGGCAAAAAATGCAGCGGTTCTAAACATAACTAACCTTGACTTTTAACTTAAATATAAAAATAGACACTTCCTTATTGAAATGTTACACGCAAGAAAGCAAAGCTATAAAGCCGATAAATTTAGCTGCAATTAAATGAAGAAATACAGGAAATGTGTGGGTATAGCTCAATAAAAAGTAGTTTTAAATTAGGCCTACACACATATAAACTTTGGATAGCTAAGTTAAAGGCGATGTAACTTACAGAACTCCACTAAGATGAATTCATTCTCAGTCGTGGCTTGTTGGAAGTTTTCTTTCGTCAACACCAAAACTCCCTCCTCGGTGGGAATGTCTTCTGCTCGCGCTCCGCAAGAAAGCGACAGTAACAAACAAAACCCTAATAATTTAAACATTGTTACGAGTGATGTGTAAAAGACGAAGTGAAACCCGAACCGATCCCTATTAGTGCTGATGTAGAAAAGAATAACGGGAAGATTTGAACCAACGTGGCAGACTTGAATGACAAGTCGGCTTGAGAAAAGCCGATGACATTTGTCTTGTGGGATGTGCGTTCGTGTGGGGATGCGATTGGTTCAATACGCTGTCTTTTCCGACCAATAGCCGCTGGGTTGGACGTTGCCGACTACTCGCGATGTTATTGACCTCAAATGGGCTAGACACTGACGTTATGAGAAAATTAATTGTTTCATAGGGCAAAATAGAAATATAAGCAATTTCTTAGAAAGCTTTTGTCGATATTTTTTGTCGCCAGAGGGTTATCATTGCTTATTTTTGTTTAAAGTAAGGTTAATGCCGGCAAAATGCTCTTGGAATATAGCGTTAATTTTGTGATCTAGCAACACTGTATAGAAAATACACTTACCAGCGTTGCCAAACTAGGCATGTCGTTTTCCAGGGAATTTTGTGGATAACTATATTCTGAAAATTATTCTGTTATCAGCTGTAATATGAAGTGTTTAGTAACGTATCGATTACCTCTGCAGCGTTACTTGAATTTTGATACGAAGGTGTTTGAGATAGGTGACATATATTTCTGAATCAGCTTTGCTTCGAGAACTAACATATAGGGTATTCCTGACGTAGATTATCAATTTATTCTACTTTAAGAACGGCATAGGAGGCAGACGAAATGGCCATGAATAGTTTATTTTAAACGATTTAGTATTTATTCCGTGAATAAAACAAATTGAAAGTCTGAGTATTCCTGGGAAAAATAAAATGTGGCAACATCGATATTTAATTTATTACGTTTTGACAGACGACAGTTGTCAATAAACGTCATTCAAGTGCATAAATACGTAATACGTCAGTGTCAGTATTATTTACAATATAAAATTTATTTATGGTGTCCAATATAAATAAAATTGAGGAAGTGTAGATTATTAAGGTGTAAAAATGTCTTTTTTGTCGAACGCCCTTATCGGCAACCCCTTTCAGACGCCTGTGGGGAGCAAAATAGGTAGGATTTTCCAATATCGCACATAAGATGCTTACCTTTACAAAGATACTGTTTGCTCATTATTATACTAGCATTCCTAGAATGTTATTAGTTTATGCTATTTATTTAAATTTACGCCGGAAAAATGCGTGTAGCTCCTGTTTACATAAAGCATGAGTAAGAACTTAACAATGCTTTGCACAATTTTTTGCAAATGGTTGAAATGGAAGATTCATCTAGAAGATAATATAACAGCTGATAACAAATATTAGATGAGTTCTATAATCTAAACTCAGTTTTTATATATTTCATGCCATTGTTATGGTCATATGTCTTAAAAGTCTAGGCTAAATTTATTGTGCAACCTTATTTAAGGGCACCATACATTATTCTACAAAAAATGCTTATTTACTGTTATATTAAAATGTTATTAGTTTCTTATTTATCCAAATTTGTGTCATAAAAATGTGTTTATCTCTTGCTACACAAAATATAAATCATTTCAAAGCTATTTGAAAATGATTGAAATAAAAGATGCCTATAGAACATGATGGAACACTAGATAACAAATAGCAAAAAATGTTGATCCATTATTGTCATCATATTCCAAAGACCTTGGCAAAATTGTGCAACGTTACATGGAAAATTCCTAATTTTTTTCAATTTCATTTGATTTCATGCTTGAAAGATATCAATAGTATTGAACCTCTATTTGCTATATACAGACTATTCTTTGTCCTTGGTAAAACATTTCAGCCAATAAAAGGAAACAGTGTTATTGTTATTTTTTGAATTATATTTCTTTACAGTAAATTACTTATAATATTCAAGTCTTTAAAAAAAAAGGTCCATACATCTATCATTTTTGTATTCCACACCCAGAGCATTTGTTGAGTAGAAAACATCATTGTAATTTTAAACCATATCTTTGGAAATGTCATGCCTCCAGTTTGAGCATTTAGTTATAATTTTGAAATATAAGCACATAATTTCAATCCAATTGTAGAACAAGCCACAGATGGCACTTTGGCATCAGAAAACTGGGCCTTAAACATGGAGATCTGTGATCTGATCAACGAGACTGAAGACGGAGCTAGAGATGCGATCAAAGCCATCAGAAAACGTTTGTCACAGAACGCTGGCAAGAACTATACAGTGATCATGTACACTTTGACCATCTTAGAGACGTGTGTCAAGAACTGTGGCAAAAGGTTTCATGTCCTTGTCTGTAATAAGGACTTTATACAGGAACTGGTAAGGGGTACTGGTTGTAATTGTTGAAATAGAATTTGAGACACTATGTTGTATGATGGCCCAAGTTTTCTATGATGCATAATCTTAAATTGTAGGTGAAATTGATAGGACCAAAGAACGATCCACCAACAGCTGTACAAGAGAAAGTGTTGAGTCTGATTCAGTCATGGGCTAGTGCATTCCAAAACCAACCCGAAATGAGTGGTGTGCTCTCAGTTTATCAAGATCTGTTGGCTAAAGGCATAGAATTTCCAGCTACGGATCTTGATTCTTTAGCTCCTATACATACACCTAAACGTGTAAGTTTTTACAGTTCTGTATAACTAGCAAAAAACAAAAACGCAAAAATCTGCAGATATGTCCACAGTTGCTTTTGTATCATTTGCAGAGCGTAGCACCAAAGCCAGTAGTCGAGCCCCAATCAACAGCCCCTGTTCAACAGCTGGTACATCAGCAACAGCCTTTGGTCGTGGGTGGTGGAATGGGAGACCAAGAGGCGGAAATTGGGGAGCTGACCCCCGAGCAGAGGGCTAAACTGCAGTCAGAGTTGGACGTAGTCAAGAGCAACATGGCTGTGCTTGGAGAGATGCTTTCAGAGGTCAAGCCTGGAGAGGAGCAACCTGACGAGCTTGAGTTCTTGCAGGTATGCTAGGATATTACTAGAACAGCATAGAAAATACTATGTTTTTTCATAAAATTAAACTTTATTATTCAATATAAATTGTTCTAACATAAATTTTCAGATAGTTTAAAACTGGATTGGGGAGTGCTTGACAGCACATGTCCAGTTAGATAATGGGTTTCAAATGATCTACAGCCCCTTGGTTTCTGTAACAGGCAAGACAGTGTTTGGATGAACCTAAAAAAGTGTATTATGCCTCTAGGTATCTCTCTCCTAGGTCAATAGTCAGCCTATTATGAAGACAACATTTTTTTATACTTTTGCAATCCCCCACCCCCCAATTTCACCTTACAAAAAAAAAGTAGAAAATGATTAGCAACCCCTAAAACGCCTAAAAACGAAGTTTAATGAATATTTGAATTTTTTTGTTTTTTTGCTGATTAGTCCGCCGCCCATGCACCGATTTTCAAAACTATAGTGGCATTACCTATTACGGCCCCACAGTATATTGCTACCCAAATTTTATTACAATCCATGCAGCGGTTACTGAAATTACGAGGCTAGAAGAACGCGATAGACAGACAACCCGACAGACAGACAGACAGACAGACGGAAATGAGTGACGCGGATTTTCGTGATGTAGAGATGATAAAACGACTAAAAAGCCTATTATCTCAAAATCTCGATATTTCGCGATCACAGCACTCCCCTCATATATTGGTGTGGGAAGTAAAAAACTGGAGCTAATGCTTAGAGACCTATTGGGGGCAGGTGCGGGAGTAGTTGGTACCAATCTAAGAATTGAAATTTCAGTAAATCTTGGGAGGTATACCAAAATCTTCCAAGCAGAAATGATTGCCATAGAGCTGGGAGTCATGGAAGTAATCAAAAGGCCCCTGACAAGCAGATCTATAAAAATCTTTTCAGACAGCCAGCCTGCATTGAAAGCACTGTGCTCCAGACGGGTTGATTCAAGACTGGTATGGAACTGCATGCACCTCCTTAACAAACTCTGAACAGGAAACAGGGTAACCTTTATTTGGGTTCCGGGTCACGGCGGAGTGGAAGGCAATGTATTGGCCGACGCGCTTGCAAGAGGAGGAACTGAATCTGTGTTCATAGGACCAGAACCATTCGCGGGCATTGCAAAAAGCACCGCTAAAAAGACCATCTCAGACTGGGCAGAGAGGAAAGCGCTCCTGAACTGGCGAGATACACAAGGGGCTACTGCACTCGAAGGCGTTCATAAGATACCCCTCGAGTTAGGCCCCCCCGAGGATCATGGAATGTAACAGGAACGATCTCTGCATTCTGGTTGGTCTGCTGACGGGACATGGTCGTCTGAGGAACCATATGCGGAAGTTGGGTCTTAAACAAACTTCAGACTGTTGCTTCTGTCCAGAACTGGATAACGCTAGGTTCCAGACATTTGGATTTGGCCAACTGGAACCTCATGACTTCAAGGAAGTTTCACCCTTCACGTTGATCGCCTTCGCAAAGAGGTGCGGACTGTACGGTGAACTCTGAAAAGGTGTGAGCTACAATAGACATAACTGAGTGACAGTGGAAGGAGTCAGCGTTGCCCCACTCACTTTCAACCTAACCTAGAGACCTTTTCTCTCTAACAAAATACTGCTAAATTTGGTAGTAGTAGCATTTTATTGGTGCGTGGTTATTTGTTATCAAACTTTTTTTACTTCCCACAGCGACAGGTGAGGGGAGTATTGTGATTTGTGATCGCGAAAATTTTCGATTTTGAATTAATACGCTTTTTGGGCGTTTTATGATGTCTACATAACGAAAATCCACGTCACTCATTTCCGTCGGTCTGTCTGTCTGTTGGGCTTTTTTCTAGCCTCCTAATCTCAGTAACCGCTGCATAGATTTTGATGAAATTTGGGTAGTGATATGTTGTAGGGTCATAGTAGGTAATGTTACTACAATTTTGAAAATAGATGCATGGGCGGCGGAGTAATTAGCAAAAAACAAAAAATTTCAAATATGCCTCAAACTTCGTTTTTAGGTGTTGAGGTTCCTGATCATTTTCTAAATTTTTTTGGGTGGGGGTGAAATTGGGGTAGTTGGGGAGCTGAAAAATTTGTTGTACTCATAATAGGCTGTCTACTGACCTAACAGAGAAGGACCTAGCGGTATAATACACTTTTTTATGTCCATCCGAACATTGCCTTGTATATTACAGGAATCAAGGGACTTGGAGAATTTTCCGATGTATACATACGAGTATTGCTTTAGATCGTTCTGTACTTTATAATGTTGGAATTACTGAATTGATGTTAATGAAATTTCGGCACAGTATTACTACTTTGGCGAGGATGGAAAACGCGTCTGATTTTTAGAAATCGTCTCAGTGGCGGCGCAGCAATATTAAAAAAACTAAAAATATGAAAACAGCTCAAACTTCGTCTTTAGGCGTTTTAGGGGTTCCTGATCATTTTCTACTTTTTTTGAGGTGGGAGTGAAATTTGGATGATTAAGGGGTGGGGGGTTGTAAAACTGAAATTTTTTTATATTCATAATAGGCTGCCCGTTGACCTGTGAAAGAAAGACCTAGCGGCATAATTCACGTTTTAGGTCCATCCGAACATTGCCTTGCCGATTACAGAAACCAAGGGACTTCTTTCTGATGCATACAAAATACATACAGGTATTACTTTGGATCGTTCTGTATTGTGTTACGTGGAAACTTTTGAATTGACTTTAATGAAATTTTGACACAGATTTATTACCGCGACAAGTATGGAAAGCAAGTATGGTTTTTAGAAATCGTTTCAGTGGCGGCGCGGTAATAATAAAAAAACAAAAAATATAAAAAACACTTCAAACTTCGTTTTGGACGTTTTAGGGGTTCCTGATCTTTTTTTTTTGTGGGGGTGAAATTGGGGTGGTTCGGGGGTGGGGGTTTGTAAAACACAAAAAATTGTTGTATTCATGATAGATTGTCCATTGACCTGTGAATGAAGCACCTAGTGGAATAAAACACTTTTTTTGCGGTCGGGCGATGATTTGGTTGCAGGGGCATCTAGGCTATAGTTTCATGCTGTGGGAAAATAATAAACTGGTATCAGCGTAATGTGTGGGAAGTACTGAGTCAATCAACTTGACTCCATTTTTTTAATAAAGCCTGCAGTCAGCGTTTTTGCGAATATCCTAAAACCAAAACCGTTCGTTTGCAGGAGCTGCACTGCGTCTGCCAGCAGATGCAAAAGCGGCTGGTGGAGCTGATCAACAAGCTGCCGAACGACGACGGGCAGTTCCAGGAGCTGCTCCGGTGCAACGACGACCTGAACAACCTGTTCCTGCGGTACAGTCGCTGGGAGAAGAACCGGGAGGCGTTCGCCAAACAGAGCGCCTCCTCCGGCATAACGGCGGGCCCCAGCCCCGGCAAGGGGGCCGCCAAGAAGGAGTCCGCCGCTGCCCCTGCCCCTGCCCCTGCGGACAGTCTCATCGACTTCGGGGAGGACGTCACCGATAAGATAGGCAAGATCGGTAAGATTTATTTATTTATAGTTTACATTACAAACACCAAAAGGTCTCACAAACGTGAACAAGACAGCACTACTCATGGCCGACTCTACACTAGGTCGGAGCCTTAGATGTGGCAACGTGGCTTAGCTGTCAGATAGTGGGCCTATAGTTTCAGAATAATTATTACATTTTATATGTATTAGAGTTCATCTCGGTTAATAAATTAAGAAAAATACTTTTTAGAACTACTACTACTACTAATACCACTTACATCTGATGTCTGGTTCATCGTAGTCAGACACTACAAAATAAAAATAAACGCAACCTGTTTCCTGCCGCCACTTCCATTTCCACCTAAATGAACACTCAATTTACTTTGTAAATTATCACTTGAGCTAGAAAAATTCACTATTAGGTCACTGTGAAGCCATTCTTGCTGGTCTTGATTCCCTTTCACTATCAAATCTTTTCGTAGGTATGCCCAGATGCATACCCAGATGAGTTCTATTAACTGTATTTTTCTGTGATATTTGGGAGGTCCAGAAAACATTGTAGGTACCACATTGTGCTTTAAAATAGGTCTTATCCTTTGAAATGTTTGTAAATTATTGTCTTTATTCTTATAAATATAACCAGCCCATACGAGGAATACCGTTGACCCACTTGTGTTTATGTCCTTTATTGGAAGCACAAATTGCTAGTGCAACGTGGTACTACACACTTTGCAGGCATCTTTTTATCTTTATAGTTTCGTTTGTGCAGGTAAATAATTAGAAACACATTAACAATCACCTTCCAATCTTATTTTTTGCTCTGGAAGATTACACTAATGACTTAACAACAAACAAAAGCTCGGCCCGATCTCCAGTGTTGCCATATTTCAATGCTCCGGCCTAGTGAGTAAAGTCGGCCATGCACTACTAAATTAAACCTACACTAAGAAAAATGAGCCGAAAACGTTTACTTCAAACTGATTTTAATTCTTTTAGAGTAGTGTTAAAGATATCTATTGATGTGGTTGAAGAAATTTGATTGCATGTTCTTAACATTTTGTTTATTGGTGACAATTTTGGTTTTAGATCTTTCAGGCAGCAAAAAAGACGCAGTTCCAGATAAAACGAAAAAGGAAACAGACGAATTCGATATGTTTGCTCAGTCCAGGAATACCACATACGAGACATCGAAGAAAAGGTATCCAGATTTAGTTATTTTAAACACATACCTATTTTTTCCTCATCAATACAGGGCTTTTTCACCAATAGTTTGATGTATTATATTATCTGACCAGCGGATCTGAAGCTACAAAAGGAATGCGGAGAAAAATGTTCGATGTTGCCAAGTTTATTTATAAAAAAAAGTAAAATTAACGATAACAGCAATTATATATATTTTTCTAGCTACTTTAATATAGTTGTTAATGTATTTTTATTTAATAACCGATATTTCTTAATCTGCCTGTTATAAAATGTACATATTTCCTGAAGATATCATTAACTTCAGGTGAATCGGCAACAACCCTCGAATCCTGTCATTCGACGTCTGTCAGGGAACCTTATTGGTTGAGGATTTGCTACCATGCCATTGCCATGGAGATTAAATCTTGCTATTGGTTGCCCTGCCACCAACTTTATGTTCCTCTCTCTCTCTCTCTCTCTCTCTCTCTCTCTCTCTCTCTCTCTCTCTCTCTCTCTGTCTGGAAATATCGAATTACCAATGCCGTTTTGTACGTCGTGTTTATAATCTTCCTACAGATTCTCCTAAACTATTTGAATATCTGTTTTGTCAAGTTTATTGTCTTGTCAGCTTGTTAGGTACACTGTTTTTCGTTGTTATTATTGTTATTATCTTATTTAAAAATGAACGTTTATACAAAAGGAAAGACGCTTCATAGCCCTGAAGTATTCACGTAAAATCCGCACGCGCATGGCTATTTTATGAATGAAATCGACCATGTTTTTTACAACTATATATCCTCTTACAGATACCCCGTAGCTTCAGAACCGTTGGCCAGATAATATATCTCTGTCTGTGACTATACCACTATACGCCATGCAGGTGTTGAGTCCAACTACTTGACACCATTTTTTCTTCTCATTGCAGCGGAAGCAACTACACAGACAACATCAATCCAGACCAGGTTGCAGGCGGCTTGAGCTCCGTGACAGAAGGCAGAACCTTTGTAAGTTGACATTAGGATTCTTATTTTGTGTTGTTGTTGTTGTTGTTGGGCCCTTATGAATGTCCCTAAAACGGCTTTTTCGTTTCTCGTTTTTTTAATTATTTTGCTTTGTATGTGCTTTGCAGACTAGTGACGATACAGATTTTGACGAAATTGAAAATTGGCTCGGTAACAGTGCCAAGACGACGGTAAGTGTCACTAAGTTTTGTTCGTTTAGTAACCAGAGGTTCGTCTGGGTGACGTATTTGAGGTTATAAATTTGTTATTCTGACAGTGTCATTCTTTTAGCTAATAAAAGTGTGTGAAAAACAAGCTAAGTGTTCAGTAAATACTTTTTATTTTACATGCTTTTTAAGACTTTTCAGTTTTGTCTGTTCACTCATATTTATAGTCAAACACGTCATCCAGATTGTTAAGGGTTGTTTAAATAAGAGCGCATGATTCGAATGACCCGCCATGTTGGACATCCATAATAACTCATTATTACAAGATGACAAATCTAATCTTGACATTTGGGAGTTAGTAAACATGTAGTATATATTCAACAGGCACGTGTGGCCATGACAAAGCTTACTAAAATGTGGCGTGACCATAACATCACTAAAGCTACCAAAATGTCGCTGGTTCAGTCTCTTGTGTTCTCCACATTTTTGTATGCCTCGGAAACTTGGACTGTTAAAAAGGCAGATCGAGCTCGCATAGATGCTTTTCAAACGTGGACGTGGAGGAGAATGCTGAGAGTTCCTTATACCGCCCATCAAACTAACGTTTCCATACCGGATGAGCTCGGTAATCCAAAGAGACTATCCTCCATTGTGTCGACGAGAATGCTTACCTTCTTCGGACATATTCACAGAAGCGATAATATGGAGATTTTGTAGTTCAGGGTCATGCTCCGAGTGGGCGGCGCCGTGGTCGTTCCTCTACACGCTGGATGGATACGACGAAACAGCTGCTGGATATGAGTATCAAGAGCGCCACTGAACTGACAGTAAATCGCGAACGATGGCGAGCTACAGTTCTCAAAACTATTGATAATATTCATGTCGGCAATACTCTAGCTCCGACTTAATGCATTTTACGAGTTCACACGTGCTAGCAATTTCAAGGCATTTTGTTTATAAATCAATAAATATTTCAACGTTTTGCCATGTAAAACCATGTTTTGTTGAAATTTACAATCTTGCAGTCTTTATTTAACACCCTTAAATTTATTTTAATTACAATAATATTAATATAATGATAATTTTCTTTGGGTGACAATAGTTTGGAGATTGTTTTTTGGCACTTCATCAAAATAACTTAATTGTGCTAACTCGTTTTGAAAGGCAAAACCGATAGCAAAAAAATAGAGGCAATCTTCTGCTATTCAAAAAATTCAATTTTTAGCACGGTACTGATATAATCTAATTCTTATAACACGTTTTTCAAACCGTAAAATTTCAAAATTGTGATACTGTCATCTTTGTTCCGTGGCTTTTACTGATTGGTTTCTCTACTTTCATTTGCGTTGTCTTTTATTTATTATACCCTGTCCATATTTGTGCATAGGATGTGATGTTTTGCATGTTGGTAGCTTTCAAAAACCGTAAATAAAGTAATTTATTTAATTTTTTTATTTTCCACACCGATAAGTGAAGGAAGTATGGTGATTGCGAAAGTTTTAGATTTTCAGATTATACTACTATATTAAATAAATGTTCATCTATTTAGTAAGTGTGCTGTGATTTCTCCGTTAGTAAATTGGACCATTTTAAGCGGAATATCAGTACACTTCTACTTGACAACAAACTCTAAACTTAATAAACTGACAGTTCTCAAGTTGTTTATCAATTATTGCAATTGTTTTTCACAGCACACTTACTAAATAGATGAACATTTATTTATTTACAATAGCCTGCATCGATTCAATAATTTGCATTTTTCTCGAAAACGGTTAGCCCTATCGAGATGTACCAAGAGACCATTTTTACGTAGAAATCTCTGAAATACCGTATTCTAAAATCAAACTGTCAAAAAAATACCATTTAGAAAATGGGGTTATTTTTACCCTTAACTCCTCCCGTATGATACGCCTCTGATTAAAATTATGAAATTCTGAATTCAGAATCAGATTCAGCGTCAAAAGTTTACCCATCGTACCTAATTTCGTAATTTTGTTATGAACGGTTTCGAGAATATCGAGGGAAAACCGTCTTCAGGGTGCCCCATGCAAAGGAGCGTAGCTCCCTTAGGAAGCATTTCCGGACCCATGTTCATATGACATTTTCTTTCTATTTTTCGGAGTACTATTCGTGGTTAAAGTTTGTTAACATACCTAATTAACACCCTGTATATAGGCAGATTTGACGTATATTGGTTATTTTTGTCCCCCCCACTTTTTGAGGCACGCGCCGCCCCTGGATTGAGATGATTATTTCTGAGCTCAAATTTTCTTCTTCTTACTGTAGACGGGAGGTGCTGAAGAATCGGTGACCAGTAGCGACTTTGAACGATTCCTGGCGGAACGAGCTGCAGCTGTGGACAATCTACCCGTAATCAGTTGTACTACAAACAGTACCAACGCTCCAACCACCGAAGGAACGAAGCCCGCCAAGAAAGCAGAAGCGTCTTCGTCGTGAATCTAGAAGGCGATGCTTTTTGTATCGATTACTTCTATTGTTTCAGCGACCCCACATTAAGAATGACATTCGACTATGAGTCAGCTATGACAATGATAGTATCTGAGGTGCTGAAGTCTCTAGAAGGCTAGGAACTGTGAAATACCGCGTTATTTGACGCCTATTTAAGTCATTCTACGTAGGTCACATATGAAGCTTCACAAACAGAAAGACAATAATGGGGCAAAACTTTGTTGTTTTTGAAAGTATTTGAAAATAAATAAATAAAACTTTAATATCTCTGAAATAGCTGAAAATCGGACCCTACTTTTACAGGCCATAGGACACTAGCGCGCCGCGGTCAGATTTGTCCTAATCCCAATGGTCAGAAGCCCCCAAAATATTTTGGATAATAGGCAGATATGTGGACACCAGCGCGCGAGGCGGCGAGGTAAACTTATATCTTATAATTTTAACCGATTTTAATTCATTCGTCATTTTTTGCGATCTTGCTAATTTGAATTTGTAGAACTCCAGTCAAAGGTATCGTTACTTTTGACTTGACAGAAATGAATAATTTTTTTATATTATTAAATGCGAAATTTTGTTCTAAACATAATTAGTTAATCTGATCACTACAATAGATGCAAATAAAGAAGTTGGTATTGTTAGCAGACCGAAATGTCTTTATAATACCCCAAAAAATTTTAATTAATCAGAACGTGTTCTAATTTGTCACAAATGTAATCGATTTCTTGACGATGTAAAAAAAAGTCCGAGAAATTTACCTTCACAGCTTGTTTTGTGGGAGCATCATGGTTGCGCTCATTATTTCTTTTAAGAACAATCTCTTCCGATTGATCCATCAGTAAAGATGCTATGCATCCTCTTCTAGAGCATCTGTAGGCTACACCACGGGTGGTTTCTTTATCTCTTCGGAACGTATACTCTTCAAGGACTATTAATTTCTTCCCTTTCACACTTAACATAGTCTCCACGATGAAAAAACAGAACACAAACAATACTCACAAACAGCAACTAAGGATTGCAAACTACTGAAATATTTTCATTAAGGGTAGTTTTATATACCTACACAAGCCGCTTAGTCATTTAAATAATCTAAGAAGTAAGTGTAAGCTACCGCAAGTCGTAAAAAGACAGATGAAAGTTCGCAAGAATAAAAGGGATGTGGTCATTAGGAATAACCCTCGGAATAACCAAACTTAATTTTCTTCCGGCGCGCAAGTGACCGGTGCCGATGAAGGCACCCTTTTTGTAAACAGGTGAAAATCAAACCGCGCGCGCTCGTGACCGATCACCCTTTTACATGACCTTTTTTTTTTTTGTTGGAAATGAGCTATACAGTTTTTTCCTAAAGCATCTTCTACTCGTCATAGAACACCGAAAAAACTTTAAACAAAAGCTTCAGTGTTCTGAACAGTGAAAATTTTGATTACACTATACAGGGTTGGTCATAGAGCCGTAACGCACCATATAGATTTGGTGAATGAGTGAAAATTCTTAATTTGGGGTGTCAAGATTCCAAGGAGTGTTTTACTGGGATTTGAATAGGTCAACAGGAATGTTTGAACTGCCTTGATCAAGTATATTATTTCAATTTTTTTTGTAAGAATGTCAGTACCAGAAAAAAAGGAGCGAAAAACGGATGAGATTTTCTATGTGCATGTCTTGCTATCTGAATTTGTAGAAGGCATGTCATGTAAAAAAATACATGAAATGAAATGAAGCCTTGTTTTCGATACCTCTGAGTGTTCTTCAAAAAAAAAGGAAGGGAACTGTTTTCTGTATTGAGCGATCAAATGCTAAGACTAAATATTTGAAATTTCCAGGGACTACTTAACCAGTTTTCCTTTTTTTCTAATAAATGCGAATTTTTTATTAAATTCGAACAAAGTAGGTTTAGGTTTTTTTTGGCTTGACCTCCTTTTAAAACACTCTGATTTACCGATACTTATATATAAGGCTAGTTACTGTAAAATCGTACTTACTGACACAAGTGGATACATATATTTAATGCCAAATATTCGAATTTCTTTGTGTATGGTCGAGTATAAATTGCATTCCAATATTTTAGATGATCTATGTGGCACAGGAGGTGAGTGTTTCGGATATTTTTTATTATTTTTTGCTTCATGCTAATTTTCTTTAGATTTTTCCTCGGCAGACTAGAAGTGATTTAATTTGTATATCTGAAACTTGGTGTTGATAAGATCAGGAATGCGGGAATTCGTACCTAAAGTGTATTCAAATCCGCCGTGCAGTGGCTGTAAACAATAACACGCGCTCGGCGGCTGGCCTGTGGATGTCAGTCGCCAGAGCCGTATTCAAAATAGCAGTCATAAATCCATTGGCAATTCCAAAAATCGATGAGACCTCTAGCGGCAAAAATCTACACTGACAAAGCAGGTACTCGAATTTTGGACGGCACACAATTAACATGCCATTAACCGTTTATATGCCGTTTATGTTTCTTCGTTCAGTCGTGTTTTCGAGTTTCTGCTTTGTTAATTGGTATATAGTGTGTTAGAATATTTCTTCATACGCTATTGTCAAGAATATGGCATCTACATCAGGCTTCAAATCAAGAAAGGCTAGCAAGTTTAATATAAACTGTAGTGTTTATGGTTGCCACTCCAAAAAAGACTATGGTAAAAGCATTCATTGCCACGCATTTCCTCCAAAAGCGTGTCACAGCGTGCAGGATACCTGCTATCCTCCATATTTGTTTACAAACGCCAGCGCCCTCATCGGTAATTGGAATCGCCAATAGTATCGGATGTGGAGTAGCATTTATGAATCACATTTTTCCATTACAGCTGTATTGACATATTTTAGATTTTATATATTATTCTTACCTTAGGAACCTTCATTTTGGGGGTAAAGTTGAGAAGGGGTCAATACTTCAGTCAATTATATCCTCCCTATCGATGAGAATACTTTTCCTTCCTCGTTTCCCAAGTACGAAGTTAAGCTTCTTTAATAGCTTATAAAACGTGGTCCGCTTAAAATTGGGCAAGTCATTATCGTCATTCACCTCTTTCAGGACTTTGTCAATAGTCGGAAGTTCATTTCGGAATAAGAACTGATGCACCTTTCTCCTAATTGCACTTTTATCGCCATGGTCCACAAGGTCAATACAACGTTTGCGATTCTGATTAGTTAAAGGTGCAGCAAAAAAGTGTCTGGTTCTGTATTCTCGCACCACTTTATAGACACTCCGTTTGCAGATACCTATTTTGAGTGCAACCTCTTCCACAATATCGTCAGCAGCAGTTGTTAATGATTTTTTCTGGCTTTCGTATCTATATGTACGTTTAATATTACATCCTTAAGCCTCACGTCAAAATGGCTCTTTTTTGACCTTTTCCTTGGTGGACTCAAATCCTGACTTGTAGCCACATCCATGGATTCATCTGCAGTGTCGGTACTACTAGACATCCTTCAATATCTCCTTCAAGTTATCGGGGAATAACACAAACACCACTAATAGCTATTAAAACAACACAGATAACACTAAATTCGCACAACACGGCAGGTATGCGATGATAAAAGCACGATGTACGCTATCATTAACACGACGCGTCGTATACAATGATAAACACACGGAGCAACCGAATAAAATACAACCCTGTACTCTGTTGAACGAGCCAGACGGGCGGCAGAGCGGCAAGCCGCCTAGGTGTTTATTGCCTTTCGGCCAATCGCAATGAATGCCGCCTTACTCGGGCGGCGTATCCTGTTTGTTTACAATCTTCTGCACCTTGGATTTGAATACGGTTTAGACCTTTACGCTGCGTTTCACCAGAGATGTGCTAGCTACGTGGACAAAGATAGTCCCAGAAGTACTTCTCTTTGAAGAGATTTTTGACAAAATAAATGTTAACACGACTCTAATACCTTTTTTAGTGTTTATTAGCTCAATCTAATTTTCAAGAAGCATTCACCTCTTGAATCGCATAGTCATTCTTAATCTTATGTATTATTAATGAGTGGACGATTTGGAAGTATTAATAAGGTAGGCTTTAAAGTTAACCAGATCTACGTTCTTTATATTGTATGAATATAATTTTTCTTATAAATATTATATTATGAATAAACGATTGTGTATCTTCGTGTGTTGTGTACAGTATCAAATAATTTTTCTGTAAATAGATGTTAATTGTTTTATTTTGTTGATATATGGATAATATATGTATTTGGAGATTTATTTACAATATTTATAACTTGCTATTGGTATGTACATATCCAAATAAACGATTATACAGAAACCTTGTGCCATTTTTTTTATAATCGTGTTGATTTTAGCCGTCGGTATACATGTTTATTCATCAGTGTGCCACATGCATGGCATGGCAAATTTACGTTGAAAAACACTAGTCTGTGGATGCTTTCTGAAGTAACGCGGTGGCGCCTGGATATTTTTTTCTTAATATAATAATAATAATAATTAAAGATCCATCCATAATCAACGATAATTGCAGAAAATGTCACCAACAGAAGGAAACAATGGACCACATAACAAGCGCATGCAAAACTCTCGCTGGAACTGAGTACACGACTAGACATAACTCAGCAGCCAAAATCATACATCAAGCATTAGCCACAAAAAACAAACTAATCGAAAACTCAGATCCATCTTACAAGTATACACCAACATCGGTACTCGATAGCGATCACTACAAACTATACTGGGACGTTGAAATACACTCAGACAAAACCATCAATGCAAACAGACCAGATATAGTATTTCAGACAAAGGCAAACAAAGTTACCTACTTAATAGATATTGCTATTCCCAATGATGTGAATGTTCAAAACACGTACGCTGGGAAAATATCTAAATACACTGACCTTGCCATAGAAGTGAAGCGACTCTGGAAACAAGATAAAGTTATTATTGTCCCCCTCATTATGTCGGTCTCAGGCCTCACACCGAACACATTTACACAATACCTACAACAGTTAGGCCTGGACAAAAGGCTACACAAAATATTCCAACAGTCTGTAATCCTTAAAGGGCCCCACAGACATCTTTTTTTTTATCAGGTTTGCACGACGTGCCAACCGATGTCGGTTAAACCAATGGAACGATACCTCCACACACTGTTCGGTTTTCTTTCAGTTTCTCGCAAATTTTTGGTCCGTTAAACATGGATAGGCGGCGGCTTTAGCTATTAAATGAGATACAGCAAGGAAAAACGTTCTAAATGGGTGAAACAGTGGCTTTTAAAAAGAGGCCAAATCTCCCATATCAATCTATTAGAAGAATTGCGTCTGGAACCAGGGGATTCGTACAATTATTTGAGGATGGATGAAGAAACATACTTACTTAATTCAGTAGCACCTCAAATAAAAAAACAGGGTACTTGGATGAGACAAGGTATTTCCCCTCATGAACGTCTGACAGCTACATTGAGATTCCTTGCTACGGGTAGAAGCTACGAGGATTTAAAAATTTTCAGTTGCGATATCCCCCCAAGCTTTACAAATTATACCTGAAACCAGAACGACACTGCAAAATCCCGTCGTGATTGCACGATGAACGGCCACACATGTACCGAGTTGCACGATGGCGTTCGAAACCGACGGGTAAAATCAAGCTCGGACAGATTTTTTGGAACGACGGTCAACACGACAGTTTTTCGGCACACACGGACCGAAATGAGTGTGATCGGTTGGCACGTCGTGCAAACCTGATGAAGTGATGAAAAAGAACGATGTCTGTGAGGCCCTTTACACATAACTCATCTAAACCCTCTTTTTTATGGTCAATCTCCCGCAAAGGCTGACAGCCTATGGGGCTGTAGAAACGCTGCGAGAGGATAAGTGCCGGTTCACGTTAGATTTGAAACGTTGCAGGTTGTAGCCGTCGGGAAACAAATTCCCCGGCAGCTTATTCCACGGCGTCGAAGTTCTCCAAAAGAAGGAATGCTGAAGGAGACTGGTTCGGGGAGTAGATACCTCGACCTGGTAAGGATGAGCTCGCAAAGCCTCTCTAGTGTTCCTCATTCAGACAGCCTTTGATGTTATTATCTGGTAGAGCTCACTCGAACATCTTCCGTGTTAGAATTTGTAAAACAGGGATAGGTCTCTACCCTTCTTCGATGCTCCAGGCTGTTGAGGTCCTTTGTTAGGCGTATCGATTAGTCTAATTGCTCTTTTCTGGATAGTGTCCAGAAGCTTTAGAGAGTGCTTCGGAGCGCATCCCCACACATATGGGAGCAACACTCCAGCGATGGTCGGATCTGTGCCTTGTAGAGCAGCAGTAGTTAGGTTAGGTTAGGTTAGGTTAGGTTAGGTTAGGTTAGGTTGAAAGTGAGTGGGGCAGATCTGCCTCCTTCCAGTGCGACTCAAGTGTGTCTATTGTGGCTCACACCTTTTTAGAGTTCACCGTACAGTCCGCACCTCTTTACGAAGGCGATCAACGTGAAGGGTGAAACTTCTTTGAAGTCATGAGGTTCCAGTTGGGCAGATCCGAATATCTGGAACCTAGCATTATCCAGTACTGGACAGGAGCAAAGAATATGCTCCGATGTTTCGTCCTCCACGTAGCAGAAGCGACAGTCTGAAGTTTGTTCAAGACCCAACTTCCGCATATGGTACCTTAGACGACCATGTCCCGTCAGCAGACCGACCAGGATGCGGAGGTGTATCTCGCCAGTTCAGGAGTGCTTTTGTCACTGCCCAATTCCGAGATGGTCTTTTTAGCGGAGTTTTTTGCAGTGTCCGCGAATGGTTCTGGTCCTATGAACACAGATTCAGTTCCTCCTTTTGCTAGCGCGTCGACCAATACATTGCCTTCCACTCTGCTGTGACCAGGAACCCAAATCAAGGTTACCCTGTTTCCCGTTCCGAGTTTGTTGAGGAGGTGCATGCAGTTCCATACCAGTCTTGAATCAACCCGACTGGAGCACAGCAGCCTGGCTGTCTGAAAAGATTTTTATAAATCTGTTTGTCAGGGGCCTTTTGATTAGTTCCCTGACTCCCAGCTCTATGGCAATAATTTCTGCTTGGAAGACTGTGGTATACCTCCCAAGGTTGACTGAAATTTCAACTCTTGGATTGGTACCCACTACTCCCGCTCCTGCCCCCAGTTCAGACTTGGAGCCATCAGTAAATAGCGCAAGATCAGAGGGTGATATGAAATCGTCCCTCCTCCATTCGTCCCTGCCTGGGAAAAGGACGTTATAGGATCGCTCTATATGCGCTTGGGGAACCATATAGTCAGAGACCATTACGAGTATATGATGATGGGTAATTTCACCCATTATGCCCGTTGTGTCTGGACGTAGTTCCGTTTTGTCAGGTCTGCCGGTTGATAGCAGTCTGTAGGCGACCACTTTTGCAACTCTTTCCACCTCAATGTGCAGAGGCAGCAGCAGTTGCTCTGGTGTATACACCTTCCTACGGCGGAACAAAACTCCAAGCTTCTGGGATGCCTCTATAACAAAAACTATTACTACTTTGGTGTTTGCTGGAGTAGCAACGGTAACACTCTGTATACAGGGTGGCCAATCGGGTGACAATAATAATTTTTTTTCAGATAGCCCGTACCGAGACCTATCCAAAACACCCCCATGTATGTGTACCGATTATTGATAGTTTTCGAGTTATGATTTTTTTTTTTAAAACTTAGAGATTTTCCACTTTTTCCAAGAAATCGTCAAAAACAAAAACAAGAATGCTTTTTGGCTTTTATTTTTTTGTGCAATTATACTCAGTATTAAGCCTATTTTAATATCCAATAAAGAGAACCTGTACATCCGAACAATAATTAAGTACATTTTGGGCCCAAAGTTTGAAATCTCTGTTTTTAGTCAGGAGACCAAAATCTTCAAAATAAAATTAAAAATACCTATGCCTGGTTCTGGAGCTCCAATCTAATCTTAAAAACTCTGCAAGACATTGCACATTCGAAATAATAATGAAAAAATAGCACTTATGGGGCCATTTTGCGCCGTACGTGACTGTTAAAGGTAAAAGGGTGATAATTCACGAATTTCCAAAATGATTTAAAAAACTATTATTTTACTTTATTATGACAAATTAAAGAAAAAAACTCATAACAACTAATAAACGCGATAATCATTGACATTTTAATCACTTTTAATAAAAAAAATTAATACCTGTGCTTTTTGCTGTGTACTATTGAACTTCTGCTAAATTAAGTTGTATGGAAAGTTAACAAAGGAAAGGAATAATAAAACAACAATCTGACCTTTAATTCCATGGCGAAATTACCTGGGAAGCGTTATCGAGGCATACGCCATCCCTTTTACTTTCCACACTGATAGGTGAGCGAAAATTTTCGATTTTGAGATAATAGGTTTTTTGGGCGTTTTATAATGTCTACATCACGAAAATCCGCGTTACTCATTTCCGTCGGTCTGTCTGTCGGTCTGCCTGTCTGTCGGTCTCTCTTTCTGTACGCGTTTTTCTAGCCTCGTAATGTCAGTGACCGCTGCATGGGCTGTGATGAAATTTGGGCGGCGGAATAATTAAAATAAAAATTTCAAATATTCCTCAAACTTCGTTTTTAGGCGTTTTAGAGGTTCTTGGCCATTTTCTGCGTTTTTTTTGGGTGGGGGTGGAATTTGGGTATTTGGGGGGTGGGGGGTTGGAAAATTGAAAAACTTGTTGTATTCATGATAGGCTGTCTACTGACCTGTCAAGGAAGACCTAGCAATATAAATCACCTTTTTAGGTTCATCCGAACAGTGCCTTGCCTATTACCGAAAATTAATTAACACAACTGAGCTCGCAAAAAGCTACTCTGAAAGAAAGGGACTGCGTATGCTACGACATCGCTTCCCAGGTAATTCTGCCATGAAATTGGGAGTCAGACTATTGTTTTATTATTACTTTCCTTTGTTGTTTCCATACAACTTAATTAAGCAGAAGTTCAATAGTACATAGAAAAAACACTTCAAAAATCACAATTTGGGTATTAGTTTTTTATTAAAAGTCATCAAAACATCCATGATTATCGGGTATATTAGTTGTTACGAGTCTTTTTTCTTTAATTTGTCATAATAAAGTAAAATAATAGTTTTTTAAATCATTTTGAGAATTCGTGAATTATCACCTTTTTGCCTTTAACACTCACGTACGGCGCAAAATGTCCCCATAAGTGCTACTTTTTCATTATTATTTCGAAAGCGCAATGTCTTACAAAGTTTTTAAGATTAGTTTGAAGCTTCAAAACCAGGCATAAGTATTTTTAATTTTATTTTGAAGATTTTGGGCTCCTGACTAAAAACAGAGATTTCAAGCTTTGGGCCCAAAATGTACTTAATTACTGTTCGGATGTACAGGTTCTCTTTATTGGATATTAAAATAGGCTTAATACTGAGAAGAATTGCAGAAAAAAATAAAAGCCAAAAAGCATTCTTGTTTTTGTTTTTGACGATTTCTTGGGAAAACTGGAAAATCTCCCAGTTTTCAAAAAAAAATCATAACTCGAAAACCATCAATAATCGGTACACATACATAGGGGTGTTTTGGATAGGTCTCGGTACGGGCTATCTAAAAAAAAAATTATTATCGTCACCCGATTGGCCACCCTGTATACAGAGCCAGGTAACCGCGAGCACGCTCCTTTCGTTATCAGCGGTAACTACATAGTCTCGCTGATGACGACAGGTAAGTACCCACCGTTTTGTCGTTCGTTTCCATGGTTATGGGCAGAAAACAAGCGACCGTCGATGGTGCGTGACGTCGCTGGTTGCCACCGCGTCGCGTGTCGCTTGTTTTAAATCGCCGCCGCATTCGATCGCGGTTGGCCGGTCGCGCTCGCTCGCGTTTTCGTTTGTTTTCCGTCCACGGGTGGCTGGATATGCGATGCACCCCCGCTATACGCTATGACCTCCCCCGATAGGACGTTTTTTGAGGTTTTTCGAGTGTCTCGTGGTGCAGTGTGCGAATCGGAGCGGTAGCCGAGCGGCGAAAAATGAGGGGAAAGTGGAATAGAAACGACCAGGGACAGCACCAGTCTACGGTACGTGCACCAGCAGATTTATGTCGTTAATAATTGGAGTCGTTAGAATTACCCACCTTTGCGATTCAGATTCATTAAAATTAACCGCTATATGTGCAATCGGATCGGTTTCTCGATAACTTTTTTTTATTTGTTTTGGTTACGAAGCGTTTTATTAACCG
The DNA here is from genome assembly GCA_951848785.1 of Callosobruchus maculatus. Taxonomy (NCBI): domain Eukaryota; kingdom Metazoa; phylum Arthropoda; class Insecta; order Coleoptera; family Chrysomelidae; genus Callosobruchus; species Callosobruchus maculatus. The sequence continues at coordinate 352,044 of CATOUR010000052.1, forward strand.
TAATAAATGTCTTATGCGTATTTATCATCCATTTAAGAGGATTATAGTGTTGTTTATATAATAAAATTATACAAAAAATTGTGCGCATTTGGCTTGGCGACGTAACACTCTGTAATGACAAACATTTTTGAGTTACCAAATTACCCATCATCCCTCTATTACACCCCCACACTCGAACGTTATATTGAACAAGTTTAGTGTGAATAAATGAATAAGGAGCAGAGGCTATCCAGCACGGAATGTGGCTGGTGCATAGGCCACACGATGGGCCCTTTTGCGCCTCTATCCGCGCTAGTTCCTAACACCTGCCCTTTTGGCAAAGGCTAGTACATTCCCACATAGCACTGGATGATATGAGAATATTCTGTTCACATTCACTACAGATATTATTAATATTCTGAGAGAATTCCATGGATAATTAGAATATTTACAGAATATTCTGTAAACGTTCTAAATGGGAAAAACACGCTATATTCCTAGAACATTCCGCCGAATATTCCGCACGGATATTACATGAACAATCGTGGTAGAATGTTTTTGAATATTCTAGGAACATTTTGTCTAAATTACCTCATATACGAAACATTTTTAGGGAATTACGGATACTGCTCCAAAAACAATGGCACCTACTAGTGGCAGATGGTGATAAAAGTTAAGTGGTTAGACATCTCAGTCTAGATGCCTAAAATAAAGTGTAAAAATGTAAACTTGTTGCATTTAACCTCAAAATTCTACTCACATTATATGATGAACCATACACCATAGTAGGTGACCATAATTTGGAACACTGTCATACACTTTATAACAACCAGCAACTTTATTGCACAAAATTGGGTATAAATGCAGGCCTTTGAGGAATAAAACTCGCGAATTCGAGAATTGCTAAAATGCCCACATCACATGTTGAAGCACAGAATGACAACTGACACCATAGTCACCATACATCAGCATAAGATGCTGTCACTTTATTGTCGGTGGATGTCGTATCTGTATTGCTGGCAATGGCTAATAACTAATAAACTTTTGAAAATTGCACATAATACTTATTAGGTATATTTAGGATGAACGCAAAACGAATGAATGTTTTTTTAATTCACTGAGAAACGTGCAAATATAAGTTAATAATACCTCATATTGGATATTTGCCTACATATATAGATATTTCTATTACAAATATTACTAAATGTTCGTCAGAAAATAGCTACATCTTGTTCTTAGTAGATTACTAAAATAATATTCTATGAAGAATGTTACTGGTATATTATGGAATAATTCAGATATTAAACGAATAATCATTGATTATCCTAAGTGGATAAAATAATGATATTCTATAAAGAATATTATTTTAATAATCCAGAATAATCAAGAAAAATAACGAATATTCTATGATTCTACTGAATAATCATGGAACATATAGGAGATTTAAAGAATATTCATAGAATATCCAGTGCTATGTGGGTTCTTAGGTCCTATCCGTTTTATCTCTATTGGTTCCAAGGTTCTTGAGCCCAGCATAGTCTGCCTGTGATAACCCAGGGTTTCACAGCGACACAAGATGTGTGCCGAGGATTCTTCCTCTTCACCACACCACGTGCACGTTGGGTCGTTAACCACCCTTATCACAAACAAGTGACGCCTGAAGGTGTTGTGACCCGTTAATAAGCCTACTAGCAATCTCAAGTTACTCCTATCCAGAGAGAGACAAAATCGTCCTATTCTCTCTGCAGGCCCTGCTATAATAGCTCCTGAGCCTGACGGAGATGACCAGAGATGTTGTTCCATCTCAGAGAGTGTTGATTCTGGATCCACTCTCCAGTTGTTTTCCTAAACAAGTTTGCAGACAGTCCTAAGGCTGGCTCCGGGCCCACAAAACTGTTTCCGGATCCCATCCTGGCCAGATGATCCGCCATTTCATTACCCTTTACCCCAGCGTGCCCAGGTACTCACATCAGTGATACCTTGGGTTTAGCTGAGATGTCGTCAAGAGCCCTCCTGCACTCCAGGACCAGTCCCGACGTTATTTTCCAAGCACTCAGTGCTTTGATGGCTGCCTGACTGTCAGAGCAGATAGTAATCCGCCTCCTAGACCCGTCAATTTCCCGAATACGATTTACACAGGCAAGTATCGCATAGACCTCAGCCTGGAATACTGTGGTGTGCCCCCCAAGAGGGAATGAAAGTCTTGTTTGGGGTCCGTAGACTCCCGAACCCGAGCCCTCTCTAGCGAGTGAACCGTCTGTGTACCAGACCTGTCCTCCTCCTTCGATGAGCTGTCTTTCCCTAGACTCCCACTCTTCCCTTGACGGGAACAAGTTTAGTGTACAGCCTGACAAGTATAACAAGAGCCGTGAGAAATATGAAATAGATAAGGATAGCAAGAGAAGAGAGGATATGAAATAACGTGTGCGTGTGAGACAGAGACGAAATTCCCAAGTCTCTTGTTACACTTGTCAGGCTGTACATAGAATATGTCTTCTTAATTCAACAAACACCGCGGAAAGTAACTTTAGAAATAGTGAATACGTTCGAGAGCAGCGTCAGTCAACAAAAGAGCGAGAAATCGTGAAGGTAAAAAAGCGTTCAAATATGGGGTTTTTATGCGAGACTGTTTTTCATTGTCGTTCATCCCCTATTAAAAAAAAATTGGGAACATTAAAACTGTACAATATTTCAATCTCAATGGCAGTATAGTAAGATGGTGTCAAAATTTCATTATAACCAAGCTATAGTATAGCTAAGCTATACAGCACACAGCATTTGATATCCTCTGGATAGCTCCATCATCATAGTCACAATGTCTTAACAGACATGTTGTGAACTCGTAAAATGCATTTACTCATTTCACGAGTTTCTCTTGCAATATCTTTAAGATCTTTAATGCAATAGTTTCCCATTTGCTTTCTGCATCCTCATGCCGTTGACCAGATGGTATCCACTGGTTCATCCGCCTTTAGGGGCAATTGCTCACCCCAAGGACAAGAAGGTATCCTGACTCTTCTCAACTCGTCCACCCGAAGCTGTTGGTTGAGAAGAGGTTACTGTTTATACCGACAGTAGTTCGGTGTTCCTTTTAGTCGCCTTTTACGACACGCAGGATATACGATGGGAGATATTCTAACCCGCCCCCACACGGGCAGAAGTGACTTTTATGAGTACACAAAATTTTCGAGCGAATTCCCATTATGCAAAAGTCATTTAAATGATTGATTATGGTTTAAATTTGAAACCGTAAAAGCAACGGGATAGATCGCGTGGAGTGGAGCACTCATGTAATGTCCATACAGCGCCCGTTTACTGTAGATTCGCCAGATGTTGATTGCAATAAAATTCATAATTAATTGTAAATACGTATTTCATGCCGTAGAGCGGTACCGATTTTATTACATGCTAAGAATTTAACGCAACTCGTTACAGTTCAAGTGACTGAAAGTATTCGAGTTATTCGTTATGCTATCAAGCTGAGTGACTCAGAGCAGTTTTCAAACATTTTTGATTCGATTTTTATGTTTAGTCGATTTGAAACATAGGACAAAGTATACACGGTGCCCCACATAAGAAGGCATACTACAGAAATCTCGTAAACCAGAAGAATTTTTTCAGACATCTCATCATCATAGTCACAATGTCTTAACAGACATGTTGTGAACTCGTAAAATGCATTTACACATTTTACGAGTTTCTCTTGGGATATCTTTAACATCTTTAATGCAGTAGCTTCCCATTTGCTTTCTGCATCCTCATGCCGTTGACCAGATGGTATCTACTGGTTTATCCGCCTTTAGAAACAATTGCTCACCCCAAGGACAAGAAGGTGTCTTGACTCTTCTCAAGTCGTCCACCCAAAGCTGTTGGTTGAGAAGAGGTTACTGCTTATACCGACAGTAGTTTCGGTTCCTTTTAGTCGCCTTTTACGACACGCAGGATATACTATGAGAGATATTCTAACCCGCCCCCACACGGGGTTTCAGACATCTACTTGTACCGAAAACGGTGATTTAGGTACACCTAAACGGTTCGCTTTAAGTCCCAGGTGTGATACTTAAAGTCACACTAGAATTCACCAAGCATTCTGAATCTGCAGTAATATATAGGATGTTCTATTAAAAAACATAACTTTGACACGTTTCGTGGTTTTGGGACACACTGTATAACATGAAAATATTTTTAAAATGTAGCCTTTATGAGTCTCTATCCATCCGAAATGATTATTTTCTTTTTCATCAGATACTTTAGCCATAATGCTCCGTGTCGAATAATGTGAATAACCTGGAATATAATACCGATATCGATTTTACTGATTTTAGATCTAATCCATCTATACACCCCATTTTATCGGCCGCTATGCTGCCCGTGTGGGGGCGGGTTAGAATATCTCCCATCCTATATCCTGCGTGTCGTAAAAGGCGACTAAAAGGAACACCGAACTACTGTCGGTATAAGCAGTAACCTCTTCTCAACCAACAGCTTCGGGTGGACGAGTTGATAAGAGTCAGGACACCTTCTTGTCCTTGAGGTGAGAAATTGCCCCTAAAGGCGGATGAACCAGTAGATACCATCTGGTCAACGGCATGAGGATGCAGAAAGCAAATGGGAAACTACTGCATTAAAGATCTTAAAGATATCCCAAGAGAAACTCGTAAAATGTGTAAATGCATTTTACGAGTTCACAACATGTCTGTTAAGAGTGTTAAGACATTGTGACTATGATGATGATGCAAGGGGCGGCAATTTTTAGCACCAGGGCGCGTATGACCCCAAGAACGGCCCTGCTTACACATGAGTCCAGAATTTGAAATTGGAGACAAAGCTGCAGTTTTGTCTTACTAATAGGGTGGAGAAAACCTAGAAATACCCAGCAGACGGTGCGATATTACTGGGTATTACAGATCGTTGACCTTTACAAGCAATCATGGCATTTCGTGTTCTAATCGTTTCGTGTTTGAACAAATACAAAATGTTCACTCATAGGAAAATCTGATTTATAAGTAGACGGTTTTAAATGCTATAATAATGATTATACTTATGATTACGAATCAATTATATTATGGTATGATTGGAATTATGCCGGGAGTCTGATAACGAGAAAAAAAGGGGAAAGTAATCGAAAGTATAGAATAGAATAAATACTAATTTAAGTCTAGTGAGCAAGTTGACGACTTGGGCTAAAAAGTTCGTAGACTGTCACATAGATAGCAAGATGGCATTACTAGAGGGCTTAAATGAGTCCTTAATACTAATAATGGGGGGCAAAGTCGAGGACACAAGAGGTTCGAGAAGAAGACAATCTTCATAGCTGAAGATCGTGAAATACTGGATAGGTCGCAAACTCGAATTTTTTTTTATGGTCGGCCTCTTGCAAAGGCTGAAAGCCTATGGCGCTGTAGAAGCGTTGCGAGAGGATAAGTATCGGTTCACGTTAGATTTGAAACGCTGCAGGTTGTAGCCGTCGGGAAACAAATTCCATGGCAGCTGATTCCACAGCGTCGAAGTTCTCCGAAAGAAGGAATGCTGGAGGAGACTAGTTCGGGGAGTAAGGACCTCGACCTGGTAAGGAGGAGCTCGCAGAGCTTCTCTAGTGTTCCTAGTTCGGACGGCCTGTGGTGTTATTATCTGAGAGAGCTCACTCGAACACCTTCCGTGATAGAATCTGTAAAACAGGGATAGGTCAGCCACCCTCCTTCGATGTTCCAGGCTGTGGAGGTCCTTTGTGAGGTTAGGCGTATCGATTAGTCTAATCGCTCTTTTCTGGATAGTGTCCAGAAGCTTTAGAGAGTGCTTCGGAGCGCATCCCCACACATGGGAGCAATACTCCAGCGCTGGTCGGATCTGTGCCTTGTAGAGCAGCAGCAGTTGCTCCGGTGTATACAACTACCTACAGCGGAACAAAACTCCAAGCTTCTGGGATGCCGTTTTAGCAATACTGACGACGTGGTCGTGCCAGGACATGTTATTGTTGATGTTGATTCCCAAAAGCTTGACGGAAGGTGATTTTTACAAATACACAGACGCTGCTCAGAATTGCAAAAGACAGGGAAGGATTTTCCGAAGTCGTAGCCAAACCTCTGTAAGAAGATGGCACCTTAAGAAGAAGACATTATTAAACGTCTTAAAATGCGCTCGTCTCGTCTTTGGTTTATGAACATCAGCCTACTATTTCCAGTTTTGAGTTTCTGTCTTGTTCGACGAAAATCAAATTTATAGGTCTTCAGGTTCATCTCAAAAATTTAAAATTCTTTATTCGGCTTTCTATCAATATGAAAGCTTGTGTTTTGGATAATTTGAAGGTGCTAATTACAAACACGGTCGCACTTTTGAGTTTCAGTATCGTTTGACGAAAATCACAAATTACAGATCTTCACAGGTTTACCTGAAAAATTGGAAGAATCTTTATTTGGCTTTCTATTAATATCAAACCTCGTGTTTTGGATAATTTGAGGGTGTTGCTTACAAATCCGGTCGCACTTGTAAGTTTCAGTATCGTTCGACGAAAATAAAAAAAATCAGATCTTTTCGGGTTTACCTAAAAAATGAAAATCTTTATTTGGCTTTCTATTAAGATGAAACCTCATACTTAGAATAATATGAGGGCGGCTGCTTACAAATCCGGTCGCAGTTTTAGCATTGTTTGACAAAAATCAGAAACTTCATATCTTTCAGATCTTCATGCAGATCTACCTAAAAAAAAAAAATTGAAAATCTTTATTTGACTTTCTATTGAGATGAAACCTCGCATTTCGAATAATTTCAAGGTGCTGATTACAAATCCAGTCGTAGTTTTGAGTCTCAGTCTCGTTTAACGAAAATAAAAAATTTCAGATCTCTCGGGCTGGCGGGTGTACCTAAAAAAATCGAAAATGTTTATTGATGAAACTTTGTTTTTTGGATAATTTGAGGGTGCTGATTACAAATCCGCGTGCAGTTTAAGTTTCAGTCTCGTTTGACGAAAATCAAAAATTTCAGGTCTTTCAGATTTTCAGGTTTATAGGTACCTACCTAAAAAATTGAAAATCTTTATTTGGATTTATGTTGATATGAAACCTCTTGAGATTTGGGTAATTTAATGATGCTAATTACAAATCCGCTCACAGTTTTCAGTTTCAGTATCGTTTGACGAAATTAAAAAATTTCAGATATTTCAGATCTTCAGGTTTACCTAAAAAATTGAAAATCTTGATTTGGCCTTCTGTTAAGATGAAACCTCTTGTTTTGAATAATTTGAAGATATTGATTACAAATCTGGTCCCAGTTTTGAGTTCCAGGATCGTTTGACAAAAATCAAAAATTTCAGATATTTCAGGTTTACCCAAAACATCTTTATTTGGCTTTCTGTTAAGGTGAAACCGCGTGTTTAGGATAACTTGAGGGTGCTGATTACAAATCCGGTCGTAGTTTTAAGTTTTAAGTATCATTTGACGAAAATGAAAAATTTCAGATCTTTCAGATTTTCAGGTTTACCGACCTTTATTTAGCTTTTTCTATTAAGATAAAACATCGTGTTGTTGATAATTTCGGGGTGCTAATTACAAATCCGGTCGGACTTTTGAGTTTCAGTATCATTCGACGAAAATCAGAAATTTCAGATCTTTTAGATCTTCAGCTAAAAAAGACAGATTGACATATAACGAATTTCTGACAATTATCAATGAGCCAAACTGCCAAATTACAAAAAACTCGGTTCAATAATGATCTTTAAGAAATTAATAAAATATCATTTTGTTTCCAAACATTCACACCATGTTTACCGACCATTATTTGGCTTTTTCTATTAAGATAAAACATCGTGTTGTTGATAATTTCAGTGCAAGTAACAGAGTTTTCATTTCTCAAAAAAGAATTATTAGACTACTTTTTAATTTAGGTCCCAGAGAGACATGTAGGTCAACATACATTAAGGGACATCTATTAACTTTGCCCTTCATTTACATCCTTCACTGTCTTGTGTTTATAAGATTGCATTGGGAAGATTTTTCAGAAACATCTTACAAACCACAATCGCAATACTAGACACCGCAATCTTATACAAATCCCTAAGCATAGAACAGAACATTTTAAAAAATCGCCACTTTACAACTGCATCACATTCTATAATAAACTACCGTCTGCCATAAAATCATCCTCTCAATTGAATTATGTATATAAGAAACAGATCACCGATCTTTTGTGACTAAAGCTTATTCCAGCATCAAAGAATTTTTAGAAGACAATCTTTAGTGAGCAATACCTGTTTAATTTTTTCTATTGCGACAATATTGTTAAATCATTTTAAACAGTATTTGTAATGTGTGATATGATGTGTTTTCATGTACCTATTGGTTTTTCTACATTCTCTATATTTATAAGTATTACTTTTACCAATTTTGACGTGCTAATGTACATTTGATGTATCCAAATAGCAAATAAACAAACAAACAAACAAACAAATGTATCTTAGAAACGAAGCTGTTACGTAACTATGTTAATATTAAATTTCCACCTTAAAATCAGTTTTCCTATCAGCGAGTGTTAAAGTTCTGTTATTAAAAAGTGGATCACATATAATACGTCTCTCTATTTTCTGATACATATACCGTTTTTTATTTGAACCTGAGTATACAATTAACCTACAAGGATTGAAAACACCAAAATACCAAGAATAAGACGATAGTAGCTTAGCTGGCTAAAACATTTTCTTCTGCAAAATGTATATACCTGAGTGTGAACCAACGTTCTCACAGTTTTTTTCTGGATAATACGTAAAAAGTGCGCTAGAAATAACAATTTGTTGTTATAAGCATTGTTGTATAAACGTGAATACATCTCGATTATTTACCGAACCTTGATGAGACAACCTTCTACAGCGCTCCAGTACGTTGAACGAACAAAAAAAAGTTGACGTAAGTCCAAGGTCTTGATACAGCGTCTATAGTCGAGATACTACAAGTTTTTGCTGCTCACTTTGATCGGATTCACTATTGTTTTATCATAGGCAAATATACACTTTCTGGGTATTACTGAAATAAAATATTTCTAGAACTGGAATTTAAACCTATTCATAATATAATCGTAAAGGTACAAATTTTGTATCAAAGGCAAAAACATCAGTAGGTATCTAAATCTACTTGGTTTTTTTTACATCACAAGACACAAATTCTAAGTCCCTTCGTTTTTATAATAAGCAAACCAATGTTCGAATGTACGTAAAAAGTGTATGATGCTGCTAGGTTTTTCATTCAAAGATCAATGGACAACCCATTATGAGTACAACAAATTTTTCAGTTTTACAACCCCCCACCCTCCAACCACCACAAATTCACCCTCACCCAAGAAAACGTAGAAATGATCAGGAACCCCTAAAACGCCGAAAAACAAAGTTTGAGCCATTTTTATATTTTTAGTTTTTTTTATTATTGCCGCGCCGTCACTGACCCGATTTTTCCAAAACATACGCGTTTTCCATCCTCGCCTTGGGAGTATACTATGTCAAAATTTCATTAAAGTCAATTGAACAATTTTCGCTTTACGAACGATCTAAAATAATACTCGTATGTATACATCACAAATAATTCTAAGTCTCGTGGTTTCTATAATAAGCATATGCAACGTTCGGATGGACCTAAAAAAGTGGTTCATGCCGATAGGTTTTTCATTCACATATCAATGGACAGCCCATTATGAATACAACAAATGTTTCAGTATAACAACCCCCACCCCCCAAACCACCCCAAATTCACCCCCACCCAAGAAAAACTATAAAATGATCAGGAACCCCTAAAACGCCTAAAAATGAAGTTTGAGGCATATTTGAAATTTTTCGTTTTTTGCTAATTACTCCGCCTCCCGTATAACGGTTTTCAAATTTAGGTATAGGAACATTACCTACTACGACCCCACAGCATAACGCTGCCCAAATTTCATCACCATCCATGCAGCGGTTACTGAGATTAAGAGGGTAGAAAAACGCGCAGATAGATAGACAGACAGACAGACCGACAGACAGACATCCGACAGACCGACGGAAATGAGTGACGTGGATTTTCGTTATGTACACATCATAAAACGCCCAAAAAGTGTATTAACTCAAAATCGAAAATTTTCGCGATCACAATACTCCCCTCACCTACCGGTGTGGGAAGTAAAAACAATAGACAACAATAGGAAACATCAGAAAACAACAGAAAACAACAAAAAACAACAGAAAATAACAGAAAACACCAGAACACAGCAGATAACAACTGAATACAACTGAAAACCACAATTTTTGCGATGCTTATTAGGGTGGCAAGTTGACATTATTTTAAAAATGCTCGCAAATTATTGAGTAATTATTGTCAGCAATTATTCGTATACACCATTTAATAAATATTACGTAAATTTGATTAAACTAATAATAACGTGTACTTTCGCTATAAATCCATGTAATGTCGTCCACGTCCAATCTCAACTTTCTTACAAATGTATGCAAGTGTATGCATAAATATGTTAGACGTGCCTTACATTCTATGATTTGATACCAAGGACAGTGGCGGGTACTACATGTAAGAAAGCGAGAAGGCCTAGTCCGAACATTTTAGCTATTTTAACTCTTATTCAGTGATCAGTGAATTTTGTGAAAATATTCACCCCGAATAATTGAATCGGTAAGTCCAAGAACAGTACAATTCTAAAAACATAGTTTTGAGATAAATGAAAAAACATATTAACTCCAAAACGAGTAAAGTTACTGTGTTCGCCATCATATGAAAGTTGTTGTAATTCCTTAGACCAATGAGAGTCCAACACAATCCAAGCTATTAAAAAAAAGTTGATGCTCTTGTACTGTTCTTGGACCCATTCTTATTCTTACAGGTTTTTTTGTATTTTTTTTTAGTACGATAAGGTTATGACAACGTCAATAGAGGGTGCTAAGTATGTAAACATTGATTTATTATTATTAACGATATCACGAATCATGGCGCTGACAACCAACAATGACGTTAAAATCAGTACATGTCCATACATGTCTTGGGACTTTTAATGTTTTTCATCCGCAATGCCGTAAATGGTGCGTATAACGGGGTTATCCTTATGCTTTGTAATCTTTTAAGCGCAACCGATGGATTTTTGTATTTTAAACGTTTTGGCCATCTTAAATCAAAACGCTATTTTTTGGACTTGTAACTGTTCTTGGACTCACATTTTGAACAACGAATGGCTCAAACAGAAACAAAGGAATCAGTGCGCACGAATCGCCCGGTAGTGCGATTTCTGCGCTGTTCGAAAACGATTTTTTTTTCGGAATCACAGTGATTATAAAATCGCAACGGCAACCTCAACTGTGATTATGAAATTATAGCTATGACGATCGCTAGTCCGCCAATGTTCGTTACTTCTGTGTTGAACATCACACCATCAGAGAAGGCAAAAGCGAGCAGCATATCGAAAAGAAAGTAAATGGTAAATGCAAAGCAAAACGAATCGTTTGATTGGTATGCCAGTCATTACACAAAGTGTAAGTTTCCTAAATACTCTTACCGCTAACCATAGAATTCGTGCGTAATATTGATTCTGATTTCGATCTGTTCGACATAAAAAACGCATATGTATGATGTTTCTGCAATAGCATATATAAGGATCGCATCATTTTAAATTTAGAGAATCTAGTGGATCTAGAGGTTCTTGATCTGGAGGATCTAAACGATCTAGAGGGTCTAGGCTACTTCAGGAATCCAGAGAATTCAGAGAACCGCAACAGTTTAGAGAATACACAGAATCAAGAGAATCTAGAGTATATGGAGGTTCTAGAGAATCTATAGGGTCTGGAGGACTTCGAGAATCTAGAGAAGCTAAAGAATTTAGAAAGTCCAGATAATCTAGAACATCTGGATGTTCTCGAGGATCTACAGGATCTGGAGGACCTCAAGACTCCAGAGGACTCTAGAGGACCTCGAGATCCCAGACAATTCAAAGCAGCGCAAGAGTTTAGAGAATACACAGAATCAAGAGAATCTAAATGATCTGGAGATTCTAGAAAATCTATAGGGTCTGGAGGACCTCGAGAATCTAGAGAAGCTAAAGAATTTAGAAAGTCCAGATAATCTAGAGCATCTGGATGTTCTCGAGGATCTACAGGATCTGGAGGACCTCAAGACTCCAGAGGACTCTAGAGGACCGCGAGAACCCCGACAATTCAAAGCACCGCAAGAGTTTAGAGAATACACAGAATCAAGAGAATCTAGAGGATCTGGAGGTTCTAGAGAATCTATAGGGTCTGGAGGACCTCGAGAATCTAGAGAAGCTAAATAGTTTAGAAAGTCCAGATAATCTAGAGCATCTGGATGTTCTCGAGGATCTACAGAATCTGGAGGACCTCAAGACTAGAGGACTTTAGAGGACCTCGAGAACCCAGACAATTCAAAGCACCGCAAGAGTTTAGAGAATACACAGAATCAAGAGAATCTAACAGATCTGGAGGTTCTAGAGAATCTATAGGGTCTGGAGGACCTCGAGAATCTAGAGAAGCTAAAGAATTTAGAAAGTCCAGATAATCTAGAACATCTGGATGTTCTCGAGGATCTACAGGATCTGGAGGACCTCAAGACTCCAGAGGACTCTAGAGGACCTCGAGCACCCAGACAATTCAAAGCACCGCAAGAGTTTAGAGAATACACAGAATCAAGAGAATCTAGAGGATCTGGAGGTTCTAGAGAATCTATAGGGTCTGGAGGACTTCGAGAATCTAGAGAAGCTAAAGAATTTAGAAAGTCCAGATAATCTAGAACATCTGGATGTTCTCGAGGATCTACAGGATCTGGAGGACCTCAAGACTCCAGAGGACTCTAGAGGACCTCGAGATCCCAGACAATTCAAAGCAGCGCAAGAGTTTAGAGAATACACAGAATCAAGAGAATCTAAATGATCTGGAGGTTCTAGAAAATCTATAGGGTCTGGAGGACCTCGAGAATCTAGAGAAGCTAAAGAATTTAGAAAGTCCAGATAATCTAGAGCATCTGGATGTTCTCGAGGATCTACAGGATCTGGAGGACCTCAAGACTCCAGAGGACTCTAGAGGACCGCGAGAACCCCAACAATTCAAAGCACCGCAAGAGTTTAGAGAATACACAGAATCAAGAGAATCTAGAGGATCTGGAGGTTCTAGAGAATCTATAGGGTCTGGAGGACCTCGAGAATCTAGAGAAGCTAAAGAATTTAGAAAGTCCAGATAATCTAGAGCATCTGGATGTTCTCGAGGATCTACAGGATCTGGAGGACCTCAAGACTCCAGAGGACTCTAGAGGACCTCGAGAACCCAGACAATTCAAAGCACCGCAAGAGTTTAGAGAATACACAGAATCAAGAGAATCTAGAGGATCTGGAGGTTCTAGAGAATCTATAGGGTCTGGAGGACTTCGAGAATCTAGAGAAGCTAAAGAATTTAGAAAGTCCAGATAATCTAGAACATCTGGATGTTCTCGAGGATCTACAGGATCTGGAGGACCTCAAGACTCCAGAGGACTCTAGAGGACCTCGAGATCCCAGACAATTCAAAGCAGCGCAAGAGTTTAGAGAATACACAGAATCAAGAGAATCTAAATGATCTGGAGGTTCTAGAAAATCTATAGGGTCTGGAGGACCTCGAGAATCTAGAGAAGCTAAAGAATTTAGAAAGTCCAGATAATCTAGAGCATCTGGATGTTCTCGAGGATCTACAGGATCTGGAGGACCTCAAGACTCCAGAGGACTCTAGAGGACCGCGAGAACCCCAACAATTCAAAGCACCGCAAGAGTTTAGAGAATACACAGAATCAAGAGAATCTAGAGGATCTGGAGGTTCTAGAGAATCTATAGGGTCTGGAGGACCTCGAGAATCTAGAGAAGCTAAAGAATTTAGAAAGTCCAGATAATCTAGAGCATCTGGATGTTCTCGAGGATCTACAGAATCTGGAGGACCTCAAGACTAGAGGACTCTAGAGGACCTCGAGAACCCAGACAATTCAAAGCACCGCAAGAGTTTAGAGAATACACAGAATCAAGAGAATCTAACAGATCTGGAGGTTCTAGAGAATCTATAGGGTCTGGAGGACCTCGAGAATCTAGAGAAGCTAAAGAATTTAGAAAGTCCAGATAATCTAGAACATCTGGATGTTCTCGAGGATCTACAGGATCTGGAGGACCTCAAGACTCCAGAGGACTCTAGAGGACCTCGAGCACCCAGACAATTCAAAGCACCGCAAGAGTTTAGAGAATACACAGAATCAAGAGAATCTAGAGGATCTGGAGGTTCTAGAGAATCTATAGGGTCTGGAGGACTTCGAGAATCTAGAGAAGCTAAAGAATTTAGAAAGTCCAGATAATCTAGAACATCTGGATGTTCTCGAGGATCTACAGGATCTGGAGGACCTCAAGACTCCAGAGGACTCTAGAGGACCTCGAGATCCCAGACAATTCAAAGCAGCGCAAGAGTTTAGAGAATACACAGAATCAAGAGAATCTAAATGATCTGGAGGTTCTAGAAAATCTATAGGGTCTGGAGGACCTCGAGAATCTAGAGAAGCTAAAGAATTTAGAAAGTCCAGATAATCTAGAGCATCTGGATGTTCTCGAGGATCTACAGGATCTGGAGGACCTCAAGACTCCAGAGGACTCTAGAGGACCGCGAGAACCCCAACAATTCAAAGCACCGCAAGAGTTTAGAGAATACACAGAATCAAGAGAATCTAGAGGATCTGGAGGTTCTAGAGAATCTATAGGGTCTGGAGGACCTCGAGAATCTAGAGAAGCTAAAGAATTTAGAAAGTCCAGATAATCTAGAACATCTGGATGTTCTCGAGGATCTACAGGATCTGGAGAACCTCAAGACTCCAGAGGACTCTAGAGGACCTCGAGCACCCAGACAATTCAAAGCACCGCAAGAGTTTAGAGAATACACAGAATCAAGAGAATCTAGAGGATCTGGAGGTTCTAGAGAATCTATAGGGTCTGGAGGACTTCGAGAATCTAGAGAAGCTAAAGAATTTAGAAAGTCCAGATAATCTAGAACATCTGGATGTTCTCGAGGATCTACAGGATCTGGAGGACCTCAAGACTCCAGAGGACTCTAGAGGACCTCGAGATCCCAGACAATTCAAAGCAGCGCAAGAGTTTAGAGAATACACAGAATCAAGAGAATCTAAATGATCTGGAGGTTCTAGAAAATCTATAGGGTCTGGAGGACCTCGAGAATCTAGAGAAGCTAAAGAATTTAGAAAGTCCAGATAATCTAGAGCATCTGGATGTTCTCGAGGATCTACAGGATCTGGAGGACCTCAAGACTCCAGAGGACTCTAGAGGACCGCGAGAACCCCAACAATTCAAAGCACCGCAAGAGTTTAGAGAATACACAGAATCAAGAGAATCTAGAGGATCTGGAGGTTCTAGAGAATCTATAGGGTCTGGAGGACCTCGAGAATCTAGAGAAGCTAAAGAATTTAGAAAGTCCAGATAATCTAGAACATCTGGATGTTCTCGAGGATCTACAGGATCTGGAGGACCTCAAGACTCCAGAGGACTCTAGAGGACCTCGAGCACCCAGACAATTCAAAGCACCGCAAGAGTTTAGAGAATACACAGAATCAAGAGAATCTAGAGGATCTGGAGGTTCTAGAGAATCTATAGGGTCTGGAGGACTTCGAGAATCTAGAGAAGCTAAAGAATTTAGAAAGTCCAGATAATCTAGAACATCTGGATGTTCTCGAGGATCTACAGGATCTGGAGGACCTCAAGACTCCAGAGGACTCTAGAGGACCTCGAGATCCCAGACAATTCAAAGCAGCGCAAGAGTTTAGAGAATACACAGAATCAAGAGAATCTAAATGATCTGGAGGTTCTAGAAAATCTATAGGGTCTGGAGGACCTCGAGAATCTAGAGAAGCTAAAGAATTTAGAAAGTCCAGATAATCTAGAGCATCTGGATGTTCTCGAGGATCTACAGGATCTGGAGGACCTCAAGACTCCAGAGGACTCTAGAGGACCGCGAGAACCCCAACAATTCAAAGCACCGCAAGAGTTTAGAGAATACACAGAATCAAGAGAATCTAGAGGATCTGGAGGTTCTAGAGAATCTATAGGGTCTGGAGGACCTCGAGAATCTAGAGAAGCTAAAGAATTTAGAAAGTCCAGATAATCTAGAGCATCTGGATGTTCTCGAGGATCTACAGGATCTGGAGGACCTCAAGACTCCAGAGGACTCTAGAGGACCTCGAGAACCCAGACAATTCAAAGCACCGCAAGAGTTTAGAGAATACACAGAATCAAGAGAATCTAGAGGATCTGGAGGTTCTAGAGAATCTATAGGGTCTGGAGGACTTCGAGAATCTAGAGAAGCTAAAGAATTTAGAAAGTCCAGATAATCTAGAACATCTGGATGTTCTCGAGGATCTACAGGATCTGGAGGACCTCAAGACTCCAGAGGACTCTAGAGGACCTCGAGATCCCAGACAATTCAAAGCAGCGCAAGAGTTTAGAGAATACACAGAATCAAGAGAATCTAAATGATCTGGAGGTTCTAGAAAATCTATAGGGTCTGGAGGACCTCGAGAATCTAGAGAAGCTAAAGAATTTAGAAAGTCCAGATAATCTAGAGCATCTGGATGTTCTCGAGGATCTACAGGATCTGGAGGACCTCAAGACTCCAGAGGACTCTAGAGGACCGCGAGAACCCCAACAATTCAAAGCACCGCAAGAGTTTAGAGAATACACAGAATCAAGAGAATCTAGAGGATCTGGAGGTTCTAGAGAATCTATAGGGTCTGGAGGACCTCGAGAATCTAGAGAAGCTAAAGAATTTAGAAAGTCCAGATAATCTAGAGCATCTGGATGTTCTCGAGGATCTACAGAATCTGGAGGACCTCAAGACTAGAGGACTCTAGAGGACCTCGAGAACCCAGACAATTCAAAGCACCGCAAGAGTTTAGAGAATACACAGAATCAAGAGAATCTAACAGATCTGGAGGTTCTAGAGAATCTATAGGGTCTGGAGGACCTCGAGAATCTAGAGAAGCTAAAGAATTTAGAAAGTCCAGATAATCTAGAACATCTGGATGTTCTCGAGGATCTACAGGATCTGGAGGACCTCAAGACTCCAGAGGACTCTAGAGGACCTCGAGCACCCAGACAATTCAAAGCACCGCAAGAGTTTAGAGAATACACAGAATCAAGAGAATCTAGAGGATCTGGAGGTTCTAGAGAATCTATAGGGTCTGGAGGACTTCGAGAATCTAGAGAAGCTAAAGAATTTAGAAAGTCCAGATAATCTAGAACATCTGGATGTTCTCGAGGATCTACAGGATCTGGAGGACCTCAAGACTCCAGAGGACTCTAGAGGACCTCGAGATCCCAGACAATTCAAAGCAGCGCAAGAGTTTAGAGAATACACAGAATCAAGAGAATCTAAATGATCTGGAGGTTCTAGAAAATCTATAGGGTCTGGAGGACCTCGAGAATCTAGAGAAGCTAAAGAATTTAGAAAGTCCAGATAATCTAGAGCATCTGGATGTTCTCGAGGATCTACAGGATCTGGAGGACCTCAAGACTCCAGAGGACTCTAGAGGACCGCGAGAACCCCAACAATTCAAAGCACCGCAAGAGTTTAGAGAATACACAGAATCAAGAGAATCTAGAGGATCTGGAGGTTCTAGAGAATCTATAGGGTCTGGAGGACCTCGAGAATCTAGAGAAGCTAAAGAATTTAGAAAGTCCAGATAATCTAGAACATCTGGATGTTCTCGAGGATCTACAGGATCTGGAGGACCTCAAGACTCCAGAGGACTCTAGAGGACCTCGAGCACCCAGACAATTCAAAGCACCGCAAGAGTTTAGAGAATACACAGAATCAAGAGAATCTAGAGGATCTGGAGGTTCTAGAGAATCTATAGGGTCTGGAGGACTTCGAGAATCTAGAGAAGCTAAAGAATTTAGAAAGTCCAGATAATCTAGAACATCTGGATGTTCTCGAGGATCTACAGGATCTGGAGGACCTCAAGACTCCAGAGGACTCTAGAGGACCTCGAGATCCCAGACAATTCAAAGCAGCGCAAGAGTTTAGAGAATACACAGAATCAAGAGAATCTAAATGATCTGGAGGTTCTAGAAAATCTATAGGGTCTGGAGGACCTCGAGAATCTAGAGAAGCTAAAGAATTTAGAAAGTCCAGATAATCTAGAGCATCTGGATGTTCTCGAGGATCTACAGGATCTGGAGGACCTCAAGACTCCAGAGGACTCTAGAGGACCGCGAGAACCCCAACAATTCAAAGCACCGCAAGAGTTTAGAGAATACACAGAATCAAGAGAATCTAGAGGATCTGGAGGTTCTAGAGAATCTATAGGGTCTGGAGGACCTCGAGAATCTAGAGAAGCTAAAGAATTTAGAAAGTCCAGATAATCTAGAACATCTGGATGTTCTCGAGGATCTACAGGATCTGGAGGACCTCAAGACTCCAGAGGACTCTAGAGGACCTCGAGCACCCAGACAATTCAAAGCACCGCAAGAGTTTAGAGAATACACAGAATCAAGAGAATCTAGAGGATCTGGAGGTTCTAGAGAATCTATAGGGTCTGGAGGACCTCGAGAATCTAGAGAAGCTAAAGAATTTAGAAAGTCCAGATAATCTAGAGCATCTGGATGTTCTCGAGGATCTACAGGATCTGGAGGACCTCAAGACTCCAGAGGACTCTAGAGGACCTCGAGATCCCAGACAATTCAAAGCAGCGCAAGAGTTTAGAGAATACACAGAATCAAGAGAATCTAAATGATCTGGAGGTTCTAGAAAATCTATAGGGTCTGGAGGACCTCGAGAATCTAGAGAAGCTAAAGAATTTAGAAAGTCCAGATAATCTAGAGCATCTGGATGTTCTCGAGGATCTACAGGATCTGGAGGACCTCAAGACTCCAGAGGACTCTAGAGGACCGCGAGAACCCCGACAATTCAAAGCACCGCAAGAGTTTAGAGAATACACAGAATCAAGAGAATCTAACAGATCTGGAGGTTCTAGAGAATCTATAGGGTCTGGAGGACCTCGAGAATCTAGAGAAGCTAAAGAATTTAGAAAGTCCAGATAATCTAGAACATCTGGATGTTCTCGAGGATCTACAGGATCTGGAGGACCTCAAGACTCCAGAGGACTCTAGAGGACCTCGAGATCCCAGACAATTCAAAGCAGCGCAAGAGTTTAGAGAATACACAGAATCAAGAGAATCTAAATGATCTGGAGGTTCTAGAAAATCTATAGGGTCTGGAGGACCTCGAGAATCTAGAGAAGCTAAAGAATTTAGAAAGTCCAGATAATCTAGAGCATCTGGATGTTCTCGAGGATCTACAGGATCTGGAGGACCTCAAGACTCCAGAGGACTCTAGAGGACCGCGAGAACCCCGACAATTCAAAGCACCGCAAGAGTTTAGAGAATACACAGAATCAAGAGAATCTAGAGGATCTGGAGGTTCTAGAGAATCTATAGGGTCTGGAGGACCTCGAGAATCTAGAGAAGCTAAAGAGTTTAGAAAGTCCAGATAATCTAGAACATCTGGATGTTCTCGAGGATCTACAGGATCTGGAGGACCTCAAGACTCCAGAGGACTCTAGAGGACCTCGAGATCCCAGACAATTCAAAGCAGCGCAAGAGTTTAGAGAATACACAGAATCAAGAGAATCTAAATGATCTGGAGGTTCTAGAAAATCTATAGGGTCTGGAGGACCTCGAGAATCTAGAGAAGCTAAAGAATTTAGAAAGTCCAGATAATCTAGAGCATCTGGATGTTCTCGAGGATCTACAGGATCTGGAGGACCTCAAGACTCCAGAGGACTCTAGAGGACCGCGAGAACCCCGACAATTCAAAGCACCGCAAGAGTTTAGAGAATACACAGAATCAAGAAAATCTAGAGGATCTGGAGGTTCTAGAGAATCTATAGGGTCTGGAGGACCTCGAGAATCTAGAGAAGCTAAAGAGTTTAGAAAGTCCAGATAATCTAGAGCATCTGGATGTTCTCGAGGATCTACAGAATCTGGAGGACCTCAAGACTAGAGGACTCTAGAGGACCTCGAGAACCCAGACAATTCTAAGCACCGCAAGAGTTTAGAGAATACACAGAATCAAGAGAATCTAACAGATCTGGAGGTTCTAGAGAATCTATAGGGTCTGGAGGACCTCGAGAATCTAGAGAAGCTAAAGAATTTAGAAAGTCCAGATAATCTAGAACATCTGGATGTTCTCGAGGATCTACAGGATCTGGAGGACCTCAAGACTCCAGAGGACTCTAGAGGACCTCGAGCACCCAGACAATTCAAAGCACCGCAAGAGTTTAGAGAATACACAGAATCAAGAGAATCTAACAGATCTGGAGGTTCTAGAGAATCCATAGGGTCTGGAGGACCTCGAGAATCTAGAGAAGCTAAAGAATTTAGAAAGTCCAGATAATCTAGAACATCTGGATGTTCTCGAGGATCTACAGGATCTGGAGGACCTCAAGACTCCAGAGGACTCTAGAGGACCTCGAGATCCCAGACAATTCAAAGCAGCGCAAGAGTTTAGAAAATACACAGAATCAAGAGAATCTAAATGATCTGGATGTTCTAGAGAATCTGTAGGGTCTAGAGGACCTCGAGAACTCAGAGAAGCCAAAGAATCTAGAGTCCAGAGAATCTAGAGGATCTGGCAGTTTTACGGAATCTAGAGGACCTCGAGAATCCAAAGAATTGAGAGAACCCAGACAGTCTAGAAGGTCTAGACGTTGTAGAGAATCTACTAGATCTAGAAGGTCTAGAGGACCTCGAAGATCCAAAGAATTGAGAGAATCTAGACAATGTAGAAGGTCTAGAGGTTCTAGAGAATCTACAAGATCTAGAAGGTCTAGAGAACCTCGAGTATCCAGAGAATCAGAGAAATCTAGAGAATTTAGAAAACCTAGAAAATTTTTAAATTAGAAAAACTAAAACATATAGAAACAATATATTTCGAAAATTTGGGAAAATTCTGAAAAATCATAAACTTTTAAATCTCTTGAAAATTTATGAAATCCAGAAAAATCTAATTTTCAGATAGTTCAGAAGATTATGAAATCAAGAGGTCAATAGAATATTATAACCACGCGTTTCTTAAAACTGTTCACTGAGGAATTGGACCAAATCTAATGAATCAAAAGTGGAGATACAAGACACAAAACTTCCACTTCGCTAAAAAGCACTACCTACTCAGTGTGTCGTTCAAACTGATATGTTACATTCTACTACATAAACATTGTAATTGCTCCACTGTCGTTACCTATACGCAAGTTCATGCGTATATGTACAGTTTATATAAATTTGATTGCAGGCGATTTAGTGTGATTAACAGTTGCTCAACATACGGAGTGCAGTTGCAAACTTTTATATTGGAAACGATGTCGTAAATCGTTGTCGGAACGAATTTTAATATCAATTGCGAGACGAGCGTAATGAATGTCAGTAATAAACTTGTTACAGGCACAACTCATTGGGCATTCGTCACTTACAATGTATGTTATAATTGAGTAGATTTACCATTGGCTACTACTTGTCGATTACACAGAGGCATTTGCATCAACAGTCAGAATATTCAGGGATCGGTATTGGCTCCGACATTGTTTCTGCTTCACATCAATGATCTACTCTCTAGCACTACAAACCCAATCCACAGTTTTGCGGATAACAGTACGCTGCATGCAGGCATCATGAGCAATAGACCGATCCCTGTGGTCGAGCTGGAACGCAGAAGACTGGCAGTGGCAGCTTCACATTCAAAGGATCTCGATACCGTTACCGCTTGGGGGCTTAAGAATGTGGTTACATTTAATGCCTCAAAGACCCAGTATTGTACGCTATCAAAGAAGAAGTGCCCAAGCCAATACCAGGTTCTAATGAACAACCGGGCTCTGCCAAGGAGTCACTCATTCAAGCTGTTAGGAGTCAACATTACAAAAAATCTGATCTGGCACGAACATGTCGCGTCAATTGCAACAGCTGCCGGTAAAAAGCTTGGGTACCTATTTAGAGCCAGAAAGTATTTCTCACTATGTAACCTCCTCATGCTATATAAAGCCCAGATAAGACCTTGCCTGGAGTATTGCTCTCATGTCTGGGGAGCTGCTGCCCCTACTACCCTGTCTATACTAGATGCCGTCCATAGAAGGGCAATTCGATTAATTGGCGATCAGGCCTTAACGCGCCACCTTCAGTCACTTTCTCACCGGCGTGTTGTTGGTGACCTCTCACTCTTCTACCGATATTCCAACGGAATCTGCTCCTCTGAGCTATCCTCTGTCGTTCCGCCGCTCACTGCTCCTACCAGATGTACCCGTGCGACCCCTGCATCTCATCCTAATACGGTTGTTCTTCATACATCAAGAACTGAGCGGTACAACCGCACATTTATTCCCAGGGTGTCCAAGGGTTGGAATGGACTGCCAGAAGATGTATTTATTGGGCCTGCGGGTATTGTCCCATTCAAATCTCGCGTTAACAAACTTCCCCTAACAGAACCCTTTCACAACAGCCACGGTACTCTGGTATTTAGGCTCTGCTCAGTTATAAAAAAAATCTTTTAAGTTTCATCAAGAGTCACTCACATTTTTAATGCTAAACTGGACTGTCAATACGATGAACTTGAACACTGTAGTTTCGAACTGTTATTCAGTTTCTTCTAACTAGAAGAAGAACAACTGTAAGAACTGCATTTTTGTAAAACTGAAAAAAGTTCTTTGCAGCAGACATATACAGGGTGTCCCACGACGACTAAGAC
Source organism: Callosobruchus maculatus (assembly GCA_951848785.1). Classification (NCBI taxonomy): domain Eukaryota; kingdom Metazoa; phylum Arthropoda; class Insecta; order Coleoptera; family Chrysomelidae; genus Callosobruchus; species Callosobruchus maculatus. The sequence continues at coordinate 374,788 of CATOUR010000052.1, forward strand.
AAGCAATATATCGGAGCTGGGTAGTACCAGCGAATTATAATTTTGGGGGTGTAAATTAAAGCAAATATAGTATCTTTTCTTATTATTGTGTCACTCAATGAGGTATTTGTTTTTGGTCACGTGACGTCCGATTCAAAATTTTTAATGGGACACCCTGTATATTTGTGACTTATTGTGTTCCTCCCGATAAAACAATTCCAATAAACTAGCACACTTGGGGTCTAAAGTGATTAATTCAAGAGATACAGGTACTTAAGGGATGGTACCACTACCATTGATTATAACATGAACCCCTTCAGTTAAATTACTTTGGTACCTAGTGTTTCAAAATGGTAGTGGTGCAGTAAACTCATGTGGGGCGGGTTAGAATATCTCCCATCGTATATCCTGCGTGTCGTAAAAGGCGACTAAAAGGAACCGAACTACTGTCGGTATAAGCAGTAACCTCTTCTCAACCAACAGCTTTGGGTGGACGAGTTGACAAGAGTCAGGACACCTTCTTGTCCTTTGAATGAGAAATTGCCCCTAAAGGCGGATGAACCAGTAGATACCATCTGGTCAACGGCATGAGGATGCAGAAAGCAAATGGGAAACTACTGCATTAAAGATCTTAAAGATATCCCAAGAGAAACTCGTAAAATGAGTAAATGCATCTTACGAGTTGACAACATATCTGTTAAGACATTGTGACTATGATGATGAACAGAGCATACATGTTCTTGGGAGGTTTTTATTATGTTTAATCCCATTTTTCAACCCCCATAGGGGGTGACATTATTGAACGCCTTCCGTATCCTTTCAGAAAGCGTTATGTGATCATCAAATGCATCAGTCATCATGCAACTTCTTCATAGCAGCGGTAGTCTGGTATATAGGCTTTGCCCAGTCTAAAAAAAATTGTCGGCGATTACAATACTCCTGACCTATGGTGCGAGGTGTGAGAAGTAAAAGGACAGTAAGTCAGTAACATTCGTCTTGAAATGTGCATCCATTGAACTTTAAATTCCCATTATGTTTATGATCTTGACCTTTTAGAATGCAATCTCTTTGAAGTTTACACATTTCTGTGTATAAACAGTCTGGCAGAACCGTGCTTCTACCTGAGTTTGTTATTTCCATTATTTCTGTATATAGACAACAATGTGGATCGTTCATTTTCCACACATAACACAATGCTTGCTTGTTATTTCATAGTAAATGTTTGCACAGAATATTATAGGTACATATTTGTCTACTACTTAGTACGCTCTAGCTTTGTTTTGTACAAATATAATCGATAAACGCATAAAAATACGATATGTGTGAAATGAGATCGGTTATCATGGATTAAATATACGCAGTGAAGCATAGATGTGTTACATACAGATTGAATAATTTCTTGAATTAATTTTTTTAGTAACAGTGAGACTATAACTCACTTGATCGCGCTCTCCCCAAATTACCACTTTGGGGACTCCAGATTATGGTAAAATTCAAATTCAATGCTTCAAAAACCGAGTACTGTTCACGTCGAAACAAAATGTGCCCAAGCGTTAAGAAGTGAAAAAAAGTTTCAATTTTACAACCCCCACTCCCAAACCACCCCAATTTTACCCCCACCCAAAGAAAAATAGAAAATGACCAGGAAGCCCTAAAACGTCTGAAAACGTTTGAGGAATATATTTGAAATTTTTCGTTTTTTGCTAATTACTCCTCCGCCCATGCACCAATTTTCAAAATTGTAGCAACATTACCTACTACGACCCCACAACATATCGCTACCCAAATTTCATCAAAATCTATGCAGCGGTCACTGAGATTAGGAGGCTAGAAAAACGCCAACAGACACACAGACCGACAGACAGACCGACAGGCCGACCGACAGACAGACCGACAGACAGGCAGACAGGCAGACAGACGGAAATGAGTGACGTGGCTTTTCGTTATGTAGGCATTATAAAACGTCCAAAAAGTATATTATCCCAAAATCGAAAATTTTCGCGATCACAATACTATCGGTACCATCGGTGTGGGATGTAATATAACCGAGAACCGATCCAAAGCTTCTGCTAACTATATTCTTGTCGGGGAATGATATATAGGAATAGGAGACCTACAATGCAACAAATTTAGCTTAATATATATGTATGGACAAAAATTGATGGGTTTTAAGATTTCTCAATTTTAACGGAATTCTAATAATTACTCAAAATCCCCAAAAATAGAAAATGATCAGGAAGCCCTAAAACGCCCTTCTTTGTAGGGCATCTAGTATAGACAGGATAGTAGGGGCAGCAGCTCCCCAGACATGAGAGCAATACTCCAGGCCAGGTCTTATCTGGGCTTTATATAGCGTGAGGAGGTTACATGGTGAGAAATACTTTCTGGCTCTAAATAGGTACCAAAGCTTTTTACCAGCAGCTGTTGCAATTGAGGCAACGTGTTCGTGCCAGATCAGATTTTCTGTAATGTTGACTCCTAACAGCTTGAATGAGTGACTTCTTGGCAGAGCCCGGTTCTTCATTAGAACCTGGTGTTGGCTTGGGCACTTCTTGTTTGATAGCGTACAATACTGGGTCTTGGAGGCACTAAATTTAACCATATTCTTGAACCCCCAAGCGGTAATGGTATCGAGATCCTTTGAAAGTGAAGCTGACACTGCCAGTCTTCTGCGTTCCAGCTTGACCACAGAGATCGGTCCATTGCTCATGATGCCTGCATGTAGCGTACTGTCATCCGCAAAGCTGTGGATTGGGGTTGAGGGAAGTTTGAGGAATATTTGAATATTTTTGTTTTTTGCTAATAAAGATACTACTCGCAAATGAAATCCGAACACTGAGAAAAAAAGGTTGCGGTTGATGAAATGCGGTAGGACTAAATACACTAATAATAAACAAATTCATTTGCCATAATTAGTTCTGTCTTCTCTATTGTGTTGGGCAGCGTCCCCAATTTGCTCACCTGGTGACCTGCTGTTGAGATCTTGACAGTTCCATTAGTCCATTACAGAATGCGGAATAAGCGTTGCTGTATAAGCGGCTATAAAACAATCAGCAACTCTGAAGAATCGTTCAGAAACAAAGCTGGCGCTCCCCAGTTATTGCGTGAGAAATATTTAATTGAATGTTTCATAACATCTTCTTGACGCCTCTATACTTCAACTGATAATGTTACCGTAATGAAGAATGTAATTGTTATTGTTGATGCTTTATGTGTCCAATTACGCCTTAACATTTCATATTCTGAACGCCTTGCCTGTGTTTGTGCAAAAAAATTCCCATTTTAAAGTATTTACAGTTAAGGTTGCATTGGCAGAGCAATAAAATAAAATTTCGTGTTTCTATAAATCGTGATACGGGAACAATAGTGTTATTTTTTTCGGAAGATAAGATTGATGTCACATTCAATAGAATAACCGTTTATTCGTTCCAAAATATGGCACAATTTTAAAGTTCTTAGAACACTCAATGATAAACACATTAGGAACAGGAAATTCCAAAAAATTCACATCTTACAGGTTTCTCAGTTTCTATTGCCTTAAAAGAATATGTTTTTGATAGTACCTAGTAGGTGTATATTTTGCAAACTGATCAAACATTGCCTCCCGATATACTTCACTATATAATTTCAAATAAAAGATCAGGGTACTATGTATAAGATGTCTAATTATGCATATATTATGTAATGCTCACAGCGTTATAAAATATAAACATAAACAAAGGTAAGAAGTAAAAAGCAGTCATTTCGTTATCAAATAAAACACCATTTCGCGGCAATATTAAAATTTGTAAAACATAGTGTTGTAAATTGTTTATCACGACTGCTTAAAGTTGAATGAAGCATCATCCCCATAATTCATACCTGGTATTCTGTAAAAACTTCAGCATCAAGAATACCTTAATATTATATATTCACGTGTTGTGTTCTTTACTGTTCTAATTTGCAAATAGCCAGGTATCCATTCCATTATAGCTATTCGTATACAATAGAAGCCAGCACACTTTAAAAGTGCATTCAGCAAATTCCCACAATCAAAGAACATCGCTAATTGTTGAAATTTAGACGGTAGATCAAGAGATACCAGTATAAGTTTGTGCATTCATAGAAACTGTGTGAGATCCATTTTTATTTTCGCCGAATTTCCTTTCGTCGAGTCAAGTAGTGTTGAGTTTCACAACAGCCATGGGAATATTTAGCTGTCTTCAAGTTACAAGACAACTGCTATAACCACCGCCTTATTCTACTTACGTCATAACACTCATCATATTATGTCAACATTACGTAAATGTAGGGCCTGCGTTAAATGTTACAATACGTACATGTCTACATTTAAAAAACAAGTACAAGATAATAATTTTCTTTATAATTGCAGTTTTAAATAATCAACAAATAAACGATGAACGGTTGAGACGCTACAGGAAAAATAACTTGGAAGTATACGGTTTCTTTCAAAGAGGCGACTATAAATATATAATTTAGTTACAGTGAATAAAAAATAATGTTTCCCCCATTTCTGTATCGAGATTGAGATGAAAATTTGATGTGTCGGCATTTCGCAAACGCATAAGAAGGAAGTAGGTAATCCAGTCATTTGGCCAGGCTCACGTCGTTGCTCGATCTCGATATTTCAAAGGCATTCGATCAACTGTGGCATGCAGGTAACTAAACAAGCTCCCATCTTATGGACTCTCTGTTAAGCTTTGTGGTTTGTTTGCAGACTTCCTCTCAGGTCGGAAAATCTCTGTCGTGGTAGACGGCTTTTTCTATTCTTTCCATAGCATCAATGCTGGGGTCCGCAGGGATCGGTATTGGCTCCGACATTGTTTCTGCTTCACATTAATGATCTACTCTCTAGCACTACAAACAGTATAAACCCAATCCACAATTTTGCGGATGACAGTATGCTGCATGCAGGCATCAAAGGATCTCGATACCATTACCGCTTGGGGGTTCAAGAATATGGTAAAATTTAATGCTTCCAAGACCCAGTATTGTACGCTATCTAACAAGAAGTGCCCCAGCCAACACCAGGTTCTAATGAACAACCGGGCTCTGCCAAAGAGTAACTCATTCAAGCTGTTAGGAGTCAACATTACAGAAAATCTGATCTGGCACGAAAATGTTGCGTCAATTGTAACAGCTGCTGGTAAAAAGCTTGGGTACCTAAAAAGTACTTTTCACCATGTAACCTCCTCACGCTATATAAAGCCCAGATAAGACCTGGCCTGGAATATTGCTCTCATGTCTGGGGAGCCGCTGTCCCTACTACCCTGTCTATACTAGATGCTGTCCAGGGGAGGGCAATTCGACTAATTAGCGACCCGGCCTGAACGCGCCACCTCCAGCCACTTTTTCACCGGAGTGTTGTTGGTGACCTCTCGCTCTGCTACCGATATTCAAACGGAATCTGCTCCTCTGAGCTATCCTCTATCGTTCCGCCGCTCCCCACTCCTATCAGATGCACCCGCGCGACCGCTGCATCTCATCCTAAGGCGGTAGTTCTTCATACATCAAGAACTGAGCGGTACAAACGCACATTATTCCCAGTCCGTGTATATGTTTTGTGATTCCCAGGGTGTCCAAGGATTGGAATGGATTGCCAGGAGATGTATTTATTGGGTCTGCGGGTATTGGCCCATTCAAATCCCGCGTTAACAAACTTCCCCTAACATAACCTTGTCACCGCAGCCGCGGTATTCTGGTATTTAGGCTCTGCCTACGCGGTCTGCTCAGTTATAAAAAAGGTACTTAATTATATAAAAAAACACTAAAATATATTCAGTTCAAATTTGTGTGAAATTATTCAAACGTTTTAAAAAATTGCTATTATTGCATTCCTGCATAAACGATAATTGGAACTGTCTACTTTCCTGAATAAATTTGACAAAAATACCGAAACAGTTGGATGTCACGCCTTTTCAGCTCTCGTCGCTACGCCTCTGTATAATATTAACAAACCTTAAGGCTCTTAGTCGGCGGATTAATTCAAAGGATAGTTAGAGTTACAAACTCACAAACAATCATACAGGAGGAGCTAATGAAAGCGTATTAAAAATATAAAATGACCTATGCTTTTGTCAACACCTTCAAATGATTGCTCAACAACGCACTTTGCTAACTTGAACTTTCGCCTCATTCACAGTATCTCGGCTACTGAATTATAGTTTGAATGGTTTAATTCACCTCGCTATTTGTGTAAACACGGCGACTAAAATCCGTATAATAATAATTACGGCAATTTACGATTTCCGAATGTTTCGTGTACGGTAGGCAGGTACATACACACGTTCATTAAAACGAAAAATTAACAGTAGACCTTGGCGTTATGCAAGTTACCAAGTATGTATGCGAAACAGTGGCGTAGGTCGGTTCCTATGATTTTTTTCTCACCAGGGTAATAATACGAAGCTTTTTTTAAAATAAAACAGTGCTTGCAAGCTTGAAATATTATAATCATCATCATCATTAGGTAGTCATATTACAAACAGTTACATAAGTCAGCCCAATACGATAAAAAAATTAAAAATAGAAATTACTTTAAGATTATTCACAAGTTTTTACTAACGATAATTTTAACATATACATATTAAATATACTTACGAATTTTTAACTTACATCAAATTTCTCCAATGACTAAACATTACAGTTTTCAATATAAATATATTTAACTTTATGATAAAAATGCTTTACAGGTAACCTTTATATATCAAATTATCAAATTACCCACGATACGGAATTTCATATTGATAGAAAGCAGAATAAAGATTTTAGATTTTTTGAGGTGAAACTTAAAATCAAAGGTATCGGAATTTTTTCATTTTCTTTCTGCGAGACTGAAACTCAAAACTTTGGCCGAATTTCTAATTATCACCAACAATTTATCCAGTGTACGGAATTTCATATTGATAGAAAGCCGAATAAAAGTTTTAGATTTTTTGAGGTGAAGCTTAAAATCAAGGGTGTCGGAAATTTTTTATTTTTTTTCTGCGAGGCTGAAACTTAAAACACCGGTCAGATTTGTAATCATCACCGCCAAATTATCCAGGATACGCGATTTCATACTGATAGAAAGCCGAATAAAGATTTTAGATTTTTTGAGGTGAAGCTTAAAATCAAGGGTGTCGGAAATTTTTCATTTTCTTTCTGTGAAGCTGAAACTTAAAACACCGGTCAGATACGTAATCACCACCGTCAAATTATCCAGGATACGGGATTTCATATTGATAGAAAGCCGAATAAAGATTTTAGATTTTTTGAGGTGAAGCTTAAAATCAAGGGTGTCGGAAATTTTTCATTTTCTTTCTGTGAAGCTGAAACTTAAAACACCGGTCAGATACGTAATCACCACCGTCAAATTATCCAGGATACGGGATTTCGTATTGATAGAAAGCCGAATAAAGATTTTAGATTTTTTGAGGTGAAGCTTAAAATCAAAGGTGCCGGAAATTTTTCATTTTCTTTCTGTGAAGCTGAAACTCAAAACACTGGCCAGATTTTTAATCACCACCGTGAAATTATCCAGGATACGGAATTTCGTATTGATAGAAAGCCGAATAAAGATTTTAGACTTTTTGAGGAGAAGCTTAAAATCATGGGTGTCGGAAATTTTTCATTTTCTTTATGTGAAGCTGAAACTCAAAACACTGGCCAGATTTGTAATCATCACCGTCAAATTATCCAGGATACGGAATTTCATGTTGATAGAAAGCCGAATAAAGATTTTATATTTTTTGAGGTGAAGCTTAAAATCATGGGTGTCGGAAATTTTTCATTTTCTTTCTGTGAAGCTGAAACTTAAAACACCGGTCAGATTTGTAATGATCATCGTCAAATTATCCAGGATACGGAATTTCATATTGATAGAAAGCCGAATAAAGATTTTAGATTTTTTGAGGTGAAGCTTAAAATCAAAGGTGCCGGAAATTTTTCATTTTCTTTCTGTGAAGCTGAAACTCAAAACACTGGCCAGATTTTTAATCACCACCGTGAAATTATCCAGGATACGGAATTTCGTATTGATAGAAAGCCGAATAAAGATTTTAGATTTTTTGAGGAGAAGCTTAAAATCATGGGTGTCGGAAATTTTTCATTTTTTTTCTGTGAAGCTGAAACTCAAAACACTGGCCAGATTTTTAATCATCACCGTCAAATTATCCAGGATACGGAATTTCATGTTGATAGAAAGCCGAATAAAGACTTTATATTTTTTGAGGTGAAGCTTAAAATCATGGGTGTCGGAAATTTTTCATTTTCTTTCTGTGAAGCTGAAACTTAAAACACCGGTCAGATTTGTAATGATCATCGTCAAATTATCCAGGATACGGAATTTCATGTTGATAGAAAGCCGAATAAAGATTTTAGATTTTTTGAGGTGAAGCTTAAAATCAAGGGTGTCGGAAATTTTTCATTTTCTTTCTGTGAAGCTGAAACTTAAAACACTGGCCAGATTTGTAATCACCACCGTCAAATTATCCAGGATACGGGATTTCATACTGATAGAAAGGTGAAGTTTAAAATCGAGGGTGTCGGAAACTTTTCATTTTCTTTCTGTGAAGCTGAAACTTAAAACGCCGGCCAGATTTGTAATCACCACCGTCAAATTATCCAGGATACGCAATTTCATATTGATAAAAGCCTAATAAAGATTTTAGATTTTTTGAGGTGAAGCTTAAAATCAAGGGTGACGGAAAGTTTTCATTTTCTTTCTGTGAAGCCGAAACTTAATACACTGACCAGATTTGTAATCACCACCGTGAAATTATCCAGGATACGGAATTTCGTATTGATAGAAAGCCGAATAAAGATTTTAGATTTTTTGAGGTGAAGCTTAAAATCAAGGGTGTCGGAAATTTTTCATTTTCTTTCTGTGAAGCTGAAACTTAAAACACCGGCCAGATTTGTAATCACCACCGCCAAATTATCCAGGATACGGAATTTCGTATTGATAGAAAGCCGAATAAAGATTTTAGATTTTTTGAGGTGAAGCTTAAAATCAAGGGTGACGGAAATTTTTCATTTTCTTTCTGTGAAGCTGAAACCTAAAACACCGGCCAGATTTGTAATCACCACCGTGAAATTATCCAGGATACGGAATTTCGTATTGATAGAAAGCCGAATAAAGATTTTAGATTTTTTGAGGTGAAGCTTAAAATCAAGGGTGTCGGAAATTTTTCATTTTCTCTCTGTGAAGCTGAAACTTAAAACACTGGCCAGATTTGTAATCACCACCATCAAGTTATCTAGGATACGGAATTTCAGATTGATAGAAAGCCCAATGAAGATTTTAGATTTTTTGAGGTGAAGCTTAAAATCAAGGGTGTCGGAAATTTTTCATTTTCTTTCTGTGAAGCTGAAACTTAAAACACCGGTCAGATACGTAATCACCACCGTCAAATTATCCAGGATACGGGATTTCATATTGATAGAAAGCCGAATAAAGATTTTAGATTTTTTGAGGTGAAGCTTAAAATCAAGGGTGTCGGAAATTTTTCATTTTCTTTCTGTGAAGCTGAAACTTAAAACACCGGTCAGATACGTAATCGCCACCGTCAAATTATCCAGTATACGGAATTTCACATTGATAGAAAGCCGAATAAAGATTTTAGATTTTTTGAGGTGAAGCTTAAAATCAAGGGTGTCGGAAATTTTTCATTTTCTTTCTGTGAAGCTGAAACTTAAAACACTGGCCAGATTTGTAATCACCACCGTCAAGTTATCTAGGATACGGAATTTCAGATTGATAGAAAGCCCAATGAAGATTTTAGATTTTTTGAGGTGAAGCTTAAAATCAAGGGTGTCGGAAATTTTTCATTTTCTTTCTGTGAAGCTGAAACTTAAAACACCGGTCAGATACGTAATCACCACCGTCAAATTATCCAGGATACGGGATTTCATATTAATAGAAAGCCGAATAAAGATTTTAGATTTTTTGAGGTGAAGCTTAAAATCAAGGGTGTCGGAAATTTTTCATTTTCTTTCTGTGAAGCTGAAACTTAAAACACCGGTCAGATACGTAATCGCCACCGTCAAATTATCCAGTATACGGAATTTCACATTGATAGAAAGCCGAATAAAGATTTTAGATTTTTTGAGGTGAAGCTTAAAATCAAGGGTGTCGGAAATTTTTCATTTTCTTTCTGTGAAGCTGAAACTTAAAACACCGGTCAGATACGTAATCACCACCGTCAAATTATCCAGGATACGGGATTTCATATTAATAGAAAGCCGAATAAAGATTTTAGATTTTTTGAGGTGAAGCTTAAAATCAAGGGTGTCGGAAATTTTTCATTTTCTTTCTGTGAAGCTGAAACTTAAAACACCGGTCAGATACGTAATCACCACCGTCAAATTATCCAGGATACGGGATTTCATATTGATAGAAAGCCGAATAAAGATTTTAGATTTTTTGAGGTGAAGCTTAAAATCAAGGGTGTCGGAAATTTTTTATTTTTTTTCTGCGAGGCTGAAACTTAAAACACCGGTCAGATTTGTAATCATCACCGCCAAATTATCCAGGATACGCGATTTCATACTGATAGAAAGCCGAATAAAGATTTTAGATTTTTTGAGGTGAAGCTTAAAATCAAGGGTGTCGGAAATTTTTTATTTTTTTTCTGCGAGGCTGAAACTTAAAACACCGGTCAGATTTGTAATCATCACCGCCAAATTATCCAGGATACGCGATTTCATACTGATAGAAAGCCGAATAAAGATTTTAGATTTTTTGAGGTGAAGCTTAAAATCAAGGGTGTCGGAAATTTTTCATTTTCTTTCTGTGAAGCTGAAACTTAAAACACCGGTCAGATACGTAATCACCACCGTCAAATTATCCAGGATACGGGATTTCATATTGATAGAAAGCCGAATAAAGATTTTAGATTTTTTGAGGTGAAGCTTAAAATCAAGGGTGTCGGAAATTTTTTATTTTTTTTTCTGCGAGGCTGAAACTTAAAACACCGGTCAGATTTGTAATCATCACCGCCAAATTATCCAGGATACGCGATTTCATACTGATAGAAAGCCGAATAAAGATTTTAGATTTTTTGAGGTGAAGCTTAAAATCAAGGGTGTCGGAAATTTTTCATTTTCTTTCTGTGAAGCTGAAACTTAAAACACCGGTCAGATACGTAATCACCACCGTCAAATTATCCAGGATACGGGATTTCATATTGATAGAAAGCCGAATAAAGATTTTAGATTTTTTGAGGTGAAGCTTAAAATCAAGGGTGTCGGAAATTTTTCATTTTCTTTCTGTGAAGCTGAAACTTAAAACACTGGCCAGATTTGTAATCACCACCGTCAAGTTATCTAGGATACGGAATTTCAGATTGATAGAAAGCCCAATGAAGATTTTAGATTTTTTGAGGTGAAGCTTAAAATCAAGGGTGTCGGAAATTTTTCATTTTCTTTCTGTGAAGCTGAAACTTAAAACACCGGTCAGATACGTAATCACCACCGTCAAATTATCCAGGATACGGGATTTCATATTAATAGAAAGCCGAATAAAGATTTTAGATTTTTTGAGGTGAAGCTTAAAATCAAGGGTGTCGGAAATTTTTCATTTTCTTTCTGTGAAGCTGAAACTTAAAACACCGGTCAGATACGTAATCGCCACCGTCAAATTATCCAGTATACGGAATTTCACATTGATAGAAAGCCGAATAAAGATTTTAGATTTTTTGAGGTGAAGCTTAAAATCAAGGGTGTCGGAAATTTTTCATTTTCTTTCTGTGAAGCTGAAACTTAAAACACCGGTCAGATACGTAATCACCACCGTCAAATTATCCAGGATACGGGATTTCATATTAATAGAAAGCCGAATAAAGATTTTAGATTTTTTGAGGTGAAGCTTAAAATCAAGGGTGTCGGAAATTTTTCATTTTCTTTCTGTGAAGCTGAAACTTAAAACACCGGTCAGATACGTAATCGCCACCGTCAAATTATCCAGTATACGGAATTTCACATTGATAGAAAGCCGAATAAAGATTTTAGATTTTTTGAGGTGAAGCTTAAAATCAAGGGTGTCGGAAATTTTTCATTTTCTTTCTGTGAAGCTGAAACTTAAAACACCGGTCAGATACGTAATCACCACCGTCAAATTATCCAGGATACGGGATTTCATATTAATAGAAAGCCGAATAAAGATTTTAGATTTTTTGAGGTGAAGCTTAAAATCAAGGGTGTCGGAAATTTTTCATTTTCTTTCTGTGAAGCTGAAACTTAAAACACCGGTCAGATACGTAATCGCCACCGTCAAATTATCCAGTATACGGAATTTCACATTGATAGAAAGCCGAATAAAGATTTTAGATTTTTTGAGGTGAAGCTTAAAATCAAGGGTGTCGGAAATTTTTTATTTTTTTTCTGCGAGGCTGAAACTTAAAACACCGGTCAGATTTGTAATCATCACCGCCAAATTATCCAGGATACGCGATTTCATACTGATAGAAAGCCGAATAAAGATTTTAGATTTTTTGAGGTGAAGCTTAAAATCAAGGGTGTCGGAAATTTTTCATTTTCTTTCTGTGAAGCTGAAACTTAAAACACCGGTCAGATACGTAATCACCACCGTCAAATTATCCAGGATACGGGATTTCATATTGATAGAAAGCCGAATAAAGATTTTAGATTTTTTGAGGTGAAGCTTAAAATCAAGGGTGTCGGAAATTTTTCATTTTCTTTCTGTGAAGCTGAAACTTAAAACACTGGCCAGATTTGTAATCACCACCGTCAAGTTATCTAGGATACGGAATTTCAGATTGATAGAAAGCCCAATGAAGATTTTAGATTTTTTGAGGTGAAGCTTAAAATCAAGGGTGTCGGAAATTTTTCATTTTCTTTCTGTGAAGCTGAAACTTAAAACACCGGTCAGATACGTAATCACCACCGTCAAATTATCCAGGATACGGGATTTCATATTAATAGAAAGCCGAATAAAGATTTTAGATTTTTTGAGGTGAAGCTTAAAATCAAGGGTGTCGGAAATTTTTCATTTTCTTTCTGTGAAGCTGAAACTTAAAACACCGGTCAGATACGTAATCGCCACCGTCAAATTATCCAGTATACGGAATTTCACATTGATAGAAAGCCGAATAAAGATTTTAGATTTTTTGAGGTGAAGCTTAAAATCAAGGGTGTCGGAAATTTTTTATTTTTTTTCTGCGAGGCTGAAACTTAAAACACCGGTCAGATTTGTAATCATCACCGCCAAATTATCCAGGATACGCGATTTCATACTGATAGAAAGCCGAATAAAGATTTTAGATTTTTTGAGGTGAAGCTTAAAATCAAGGGTGTCGGAAATTTTTCATTTTCTTTCTGTGAAGCTGAAACTTAAAACACCGGTCAGATACGTAATCACCACCGTCAAATTATCCAGGATACGGGATTTCATATTGATAGAAAGCCGAATAAAGATTTTAGATTTTTTGAGGTGAAGCTTAAAATCAAGGGTATCGGAAATTTTTCATTTTCTTTCTGTGAAGCTGAAACTTAAAACACTGGCCAGATTTGTAATCACCACCGTCAAGTTATCTAGGATACGGAATTTCAGATTGATAGAAAGCCCAATGAAGATTTTAGATTTTTTGAGGTGAAGCTTAAAATCAAGGGTGTCGGAAATTTTTCATTTTCTTTCTGTGAAGCTGAAACTTAAAACACCGGTCAGATACGTAATCACCACCGTCAAATTATCCAGGATACGGGATTTCATATTAATAGAAAGCCGAATAAAGATTTTAGATTTTTTGAGGTGAAGCTTAAAATCAAGGGTGTCGGAAATTTTTCATTTTCTTTCTGTGAAGCTGAAACTTAAAACACCGGTCAGATACGTAATCGCCACCGTCAAATTATCCAGTATACGGAATTTCACATTGATAGAAAGCCGAATAAAGATTTTAGATTTTTTGAGGTGAAGCTTAAAATCAAGGGTGTCGGAAATTTTTCATTTTCTTTCTGTGAAGCTGAAACTTAAAACACCGGTCAGATACGTAATCACCACCGTCAAATTATCCAGGATACGGGATTTCATATTAATAGAAAGCCGAATAAAGATTTTAGATTTTTTGAGGTGAAGCTTAAAATCAAGGGTGTCGGAAATTTTTCATTTTCTTTCTGTGAAGCTGAAACTTAAAACACCGGTCAGATACGTAATCGCCACCGTCAAATTATCCAGTATACGGAATTTCACATTGATAGAAAGCCGAATAAAGATTTTAGATTTTTTGAGGTGAAGCTTAAAATCAAGGGTGTCGGAAATTTTTCATTTTCTTTCTGTGAAGCTGAAACTTAAAACACCGGTCAGATACGTAATCACCACCGTCAAATTATCCAGGATACGGGATTTCATATTAATAGAAAGCCGAATAAAGATTTTAGATTTTTTGAGGTGAAGCTTAAAATCAAGGGTGTCGGAAATTTTTCATTTTCTTTCTGTGAAGCTGAAACTTAAAACACCGGTCAGATACGTAATCGCCACCGTCAAATTATCCAGTATACGGAATTTCACATTGATAGAAAGCCGAATAAAGATTTTAGATTTTTTGAGGCGAAGCTTAAAATCAAGGGTGTCGGAAATTTTTTATTTTTTTTCTGCGAGGCTGAAACTTAAAACACCGGTCAGATTTGTAATCATCACCGCCAAATTATCCAGGATACGCGATTTCATACTGATAGAAAGCCGAATAAAGATTTTAGATTTTTTGAGGTGAAGCTTAAAATCAAGGGTGTCGGAAATTTTTCATTTTCTTTCTGTGAAGCTGAAACTTAAAACACCGGTCAGATACGTAATCACCACCGTCAAATTATCCAGGATACGGGATTTCATATTGATAGAAAGCCGAATAAAGATTTTAGATTTTTTGAGGTGAAGCTTAAAATCAAGGGTGTCGGAAATTTTTCATTTTCTTTCTGTGAAGCTGAAACTTAAAACACCGGTCAGATACGTAATCACCACCGTCAAATTATCCAGGATACGGGATTTCGTATTGATAGAAAGCCGAATAAAGATTTTAGATTTTTTGAGGTGAAGCTTAAAATCAAGGGTGTCGGAAATTTTTCATTTTCTTTCTGTGAAGCTGAAACTTAAAACACCGGTCAGATACGTAATCGCCACCGTCAAATTATCCAGTATACGGAATTTCACATTGATAGAAAGCCGAATAAAGATTTTAGATTTTTTGAGGTGAAGCTTAAAATCAAGGGTGTCGGAAATTTTTCATTTTCTTTCTGTGAAGCTGAAACTTAAAACACCGGTCAGATACGTAATCACCACCGTCAAATTATCCAGGATACGGGATTTCATATTAATAGAAAGCCGAATAAAGATTTTAGATTTTTTGAGGTGAAGCTTAAAATCAAGGGTGTCGGAAATTTTTCATTTTCTTTCTGTGAAGCTGAAACTTAAAACACTGGCCAGATTTGTAATCACCACCGTCAAGTTATCTAGGATACGGAATTTCAGATTGATAGAAAGCCCAATGAAGATTTTAGATTTTTTGAGGTGAAGCTTAAAATCAAGGGTGTCGGAAATTTTTCATTTTCTTTCTGTGAAGCTGAAACTTAAAACACCGGTCAGATACGTAATCACCACCGTCAAATTATCCAGGATACGGGATTTCATATTAATAGAAAGCCGAATAAAGATTTTAGATTTTTTGAGGTGAAGCTTAAAATCAAGGGTGTCGGAAATTTTTCATTTTCTTTCTGTGAAGCTGAAACTTAAAACACCGGTCAGATACGTAATCGCCACCGTCAAATTATCCAGTATACGGAATTTCACATTGATAGAAAGCCGAATAAAGATTTTAGATTTTTTGAGGTGAAGCTTAAAATCAAGGGTGTCGGAAATTTTTCATTTTCTTTCTGTGAAGCTGAAACTTAAAACACCGGTCAGATACGTAATCGCCACCGTCAAATTATCCAGTATACGGAATTTCACATTGATAGAAAGCCGAATAAAGATTTTAGATTTTTTGAGGTGAAGCTTAAAATCAAGGGTGTCGGAAATTTTTCATTTTCTTTCTGTGAAGCTGAAACTTAAAACACCGGTCAGATACGTAATCACCACCGTCAAATTATCCAGGATACGGGATTTCATATTAATAGAAAGCCGAATAAAGATTTTAGATTTTTTGAGGTGAAGCTTAAAATCAAGGGTGTCGGAAATTTTTCATTTTCTTTCTGTGAAGCTGAAACTTAAAACACCGGTCAGATACGTAATCGCCACCGTCAAATTATCCAGTATACGGAATTTCACATTGATAGAAAGCCGAATAAAGATTTTAGATTTTTTGAGGTGAAGCTTAAAATCAAGGGTGTCGGAAATTTTTCATTTTCTTTCTGTGAAGCTGAAACTTTAAACACCGGTCAGATACGTAATCGCCACCGTCAAATTATCCAGGATACGGGATTTCATATTAATAGAAAGCCGAATAAAGATTTTAGATTTTTTGAGGTGAAGCTTAAAATCAAGGGTGTCGGAAATTTTTCATTTTCTTTCTGTGAAGCTGAAACTTAAAACACCGGTCAGATACGTAATCGCCACCGTCAAATTATCCAGTATACGGAATTTCACATTGATAGAAAGCCGAATAAAGATTTTAGATTTTTTGAGGTGAAGCTTAAAATCAAGGGTGTCGGAAATTTTTTATTTTTTTTCTGCGAGGCTGAAACTTAAAACACCGGTCAGATTTGTAATCATCACCGCCAAATTATCCAGGATACGCGATTTCATACTGATAGAAAGCCGAATAAAGATTTTAGATTTTTTGAGGTGAAGCTTAAAATCAAGGGTGTCGGAAATTTTTCATTTTCTTTCTGTGAAGCTGAAACTTAAAACACCGGTCAGATACGTAATCACCACCGTCAAATTATCCAGGATACGGGATTTCATATTGATAGAAAGCCGAATAAAGATTTTAGATTTTTTGAGGTGAAGCTTAAAATCAAGGGTGTCGGAAATTTTTCATTTTCTTTCTGTGAAGCTGAAACTTAAAACACTGGCCAGATTTGTAATCACCACCGTCAAGTTATCTAGGATACGGAATTTCAGATTGATAGAAAGCCCAATGAAGATTTTAGATTTTTTGAGGTGAAGCTTAAAATCAAGGGTGTCGGAAATTTTTCATTTTCTTTCTGTGAAGCTGAAACTTAAAACACCGGTCAGATACGTAATCACCACCGTCAAATTATCCAGGATACGGGATTTCATATTAATAGAAAGCCGAATAAAGATTTTAGATTTTTTGAGGTGAAGCTTAAAATCAAGGGTGTCGGAAATTTTTCATTTTCTTTCTGTGAAGCTGAAACTTAAAACACCGGTCAGATACGTAATCGCCACCGTCAAATTATCCAGTATACGGAATTTCACATTGATAGAAAGCCGAATAAAGATTTTAGATTTTTTGAGGTGAAGCTTAAAATCAAGGGTGTCGGAAATTTTTCATTTTCTTTCTGTGAAGCTGAAACTTAAAACACCGGTCAGATACGTAATCACCACCGTCAAATTATCCAGGATACGGGATTTCATATTAATAGAAAGCCGAATAAAGATTTTAGATTTTTTGAGGTGAAGCTTAAAATCAAGGGTGTCGGAAATTTTTCATTTTCTTTCTGTGAAGCTGAAACTTAAAACACCGGTCAGATACGTAATCGCCACCGTCAAATTATCCAGTATACGGAATTTCACATTGATAGAAAGCCGAATAAAGATTTTAGATTTTTTGAGGTGAAGCTTAAAATCAAGGGTGTCGGAAATTTTTCATTTTCTTTCTGTGAAGCTGAAACTTAAAACACCGGTCAGATACGTAATCACCACCGTCAAATTATCCAGGATACGGGATTTCATATTAATAGAAAGCCGAATAAAGATTTTAGATTTTTTGAGGTGAAGCTTAAAATCAAGGGTGTCGGAAATTTTTCATTTTCTTTCTGTGAAGCTGAAACTTAAAACACCGGTCAGATACGTAATCGCCACCGTCAAATTATCCAGTATACGGAATTTCACATTGATAGAAAGCCGAATAAAGATTTTAGATTTTTTGAGGTGAAGCTTAAAATCAAGGGTGTCGGAAATTTTTTATTTTTTTTCTGCGAGGCTGAAACTTAAAACACCGGTCAGATTTGTAATCATCACCGCCAAATTATCCAGGATACGCGATTTCATACTGATAGAAAGCCGAATAAAGATTTTAGATTTTTTAAGGTGAAGCTTAAAATCAAGGGTGTCGGAAATTTTTCATTTTCTTTCTGTGAAGCTGAAACTTAAAACACCGGTCAGATACGTAATCACCACCGTCAAATTATCCAGGATACGGGATTTCATATTGATAGAAAGCCGAATAAAGATTTTAGATTTTTTGAGGTGAAGCTTAAAATCAAGGGTGTCGGAAATTTTTCATTTTCTTTCTGTGAAGCTGAAACTTAAAACACCGGTCAGATACGTAATCACCACCGTCAAATTATCCAGGATACGGGATTTCATATTAATAGAAAGCCGAATAAAGATTTTAGATTTTTTGAGGTGAAGCTTAAAATCAAGGGTGTCGGAAATTTTTCATTTTCTTTCTGTGAAGCTGAAACTTAAAACACCGGTCAGATACGTAATCGCCACCGTCAAATTATCCAGGATACGGGATTTCATATTAATAGAAAGCCGAATAAAGATTTTAGATTTTTTGAGGTGAAGCTTAAAATCAAGGGTGTCGGAAATTTTTCATTTTCTTTCTGTGAAGCTGAAACTTAAAACACCGGTCAGATACGTAATCACCACCGTCAAATTATCCAGGATACGGGATTTCATATTAATAGAAAGCCGAATAAAGATTTTAGATTTTTTGAGGTGAAGCTTAAAATCAAGGGTGTCGGAAATTTTTCATTTTCTTTCTGTGAAGCTGAAACTTAAAACACCGGTCAGATACGTAATCGCCACCGTCAAATTATCCAGTATACGGAATTTCACATTGATAGAAAGCCGAATAAAGATTTTAGATTTTTTGAGGTGAAGCTTAAAATCAAGGGTGTCGGAAATTTTTTATTTTTTTTCTGCGAGGCTGAAACTTAAAACACCGGTCAGATTTGTAATCATCACCGCCAAATTATCCAGGATACGCGATTTCATACTGATAGAAAGCCGAATAAAGATTTTAGATTTTTTGAGGTGAAGCTTAAAATCAAGGGTGTCGGAAATTTTTCATTTTCTTTCTGTGAAGCTGAAACTTAAAACACCGGTCAGATACGTAATCACCACCGTCAAATTATCCAGGATACGGGATTTCATATTGATAGAAAGCCGAATAAAGATTTTAGATTTTTTGAGGTGAAGCTTAAAATCAAGGGTGTCGGAAATTTTTCATTTTCTTTCTGTGAAGCTGAAACTTATAACACCGGTCAGATACGTAATCGCCACCGTCAAATTATCCAGTATACGGAATTTCACATTGATAGAAAGCCGAATAAAGATTTTAGATTTTTTGAGGTGAAGCTTAAAATCAAGGGTGTCGGAAATTTTTTATTTTTTTTCTGCGAGGCTGAAACTTAAAACACCGGTCAGATTTGTAATCATCACCGCCAAATTATCCAGGATACGCGATTTCATACTGATAGAAAGCCGAATAAAGATTTTAGATTTTTTGAGGTGAAGCTTAAAATCAAGGGTGTCGGAAATTTTTCATTTTCTTTCTGTGAAGCTGAAACTTAAAACACCGGTCAGATACGTAATCACCACCGTCAAATTATCCAGGATACGGGATTTCATATTAATAGAAAGCCGAATAAAGATTTTAGATTTTTTGAGGTGAAGCTTAAAATCAAGGGTGTCGGAAATTTTTCATTTTCTTTCTGTGAAGCTGAAACTTAAAACACCGGTCAGATACGTAATCGCCACCGTCAAGTTATCTAGGATACGGAATTTCAGATTGATAGAAAGCCCAATGAAGATTTTAGATTTTTTGAGGTGAAGCTTAAAATCAAGGGTGTCGGAAATTTTTCATTTTCTTTCTGTGAAGCTGAAACTTAAAACACCGGTCAGATACGTAATCACCACCGTCAAATTATCCAGGATACGGGATTTCATATTAATAGAAAGCCGAATAAAGATTTTAGATTTTTTGAGGTGAAGCTTAAAATCAAGGGTGTCGGAAATTTTTCATTTTCTTTCTGTGAAGCTGAAACTTAAAACACCGGTCAGATACGTAATCGCCACCGTCAAATTATCCAGTATACGGAATTTCACATTGATAGAAAGCCGAATAAAGATTTTAGATTTTTTGAGGTGAAGCTTAAAATCAAGGGTGTCGGAAATTTTTCATTTTCTTTCTGTGAAGCTGAAACTTAAAACACCGGTCAGATACGTAATCACCACCGTCAAATTATCCAGGATACGGGATTTCATATTAATAGAAAGCCGAATAAAGATTTTAGATTTTTTGAGGTGAAGCTTAAAATCAAGGGTGTCGGAAATTTTTCATTTTCTTTCTGTGAAGCTGAAACTTAAAACACCGGTCAGATACGTAATCGCCACCGTCAAATTATCCAGTATACGGAATTTCACATTGATAGAAAGCCGAATAAAGATTTTAGATTTTTTGAGGTGAAGCTTAAAATCAAGGGTGTCGGAAATTTTTCATTTTCTTTCTGTGAAGCTGAAACTTAAAACACCGGTCAGATACGTAATCACCACCGTCAAATTATCCAGGATACGGGATTTCATATTAATAGAAAGCCGAATAAAGATTTTAGATTTTTTGAGGTGAAGCTTAAAATCAAGGGTGTCGGAAATTTTTCATTTTCTTTCTGTGAAGCTGAAACTTAAAACACCGGTCAGATACGTAATCGCCACCGTCAAATTATCCAGTATACGGAATTTCACATTGATAGAAAGCCGAATAAAGATTTTAGATTTTTTGAGGTGAAGCTTAAAATCAAGGGTGTCGGAAATTTTTTATTTTTTTTCTGCGAGGCTGAAACTTAAAACACCGGTCAGATTTGTAATCATCACCGCCAAATTATCCAGGATACGCGATTTCATACTGATAGAAAGCCGAATAAAGATTTTAGATTTTTTGAGGTGAAGCTTAAAATCAAGGGTGTCGGAAATTTTTCATTTTCTTTCTGTGAAGCTGAAACTTAAAACACCGGTCAGATACGTAATCACCACCGTTAAATTATCCAGGATACGGGATTTCATATTAATAGAAAGCCGAATAAAGATTTTAGATTTTTTGAGGTGAAGCTTAAAATCAAGGGTGTCGGAAATTTTTCATTTTCTTTCTGTGAAGCTGAAACTTAAAACACCGGTCAGATACGTAATCGCCACCGTCAAATTATCCAGTATACGGAATTTCACATTGATAGAAAGCCGAATAAAGATTTTAGATTTTTTGAGGTGAAGCTTAAAATCAAGGGTGTCGGAAATTTTTTATTTTTTTTTCTGCGAGGCTGAAACTTAAAACACCGGTCAGATTTGTAATCATCACCGCCAAATTATCCAGGATACGCGATTTCATACTGATAGAAAGCCGAATAAAGATTTTAGATTTTTTGAGGTGAAGCTTAAAATCAAGGGTGTCGGAAATTTTTCATTTTCTTTCTGTGAAGCTGAAACTTAAAACACCGGTCAGATACGTAATCACCACCGTCAAATTATCCAGGATACGGGATTTCATATTAATAGAAAGCCGAATAAAGATTTTAGATTTTTTGAGGTGAAGCTTAAAATCAAGGGTGTCGGAAATTTTTCATTTTCTTTCTGTGAAGCTGAAACTTAAAACACCGGTCAGATACGTAATCGCCACCGTCAAATTATCCAGTATACGGAATTTCACATTGATAGAAAGCCGAATAAAGATTTTAGATTTTTTGAGGTGAAGCTTAAAATCAAGGGTGTCGGAAATTTTTTATTTTTTTTCTGCGAGGCTGAAACTTAAAACACCGGTCAGATTTGTAATCATCACCGCCAAATTATCCAGGATACGCGATTTCATACTGATAGAAAGCCGAATAAAGATTTTAGATTTTTTGAGGTGAAGCTTAAAATCAAGGGTGTCGGAAATTTTTCATTTTCTTTCTGTGAAGCTGAAACTTAAAACACCGGTCAGATACGTAATCACCACCGTCAAATTATCCAGGATACGGGATTTCATATTGATAGAAAGCCGAATAAAGATTTTAGATTTTTTGAGGTGAAGCTTAAAATCAAGGGTGTCGGAAATTTTTCATTTTCTTTCTGTGAAGCTGAAACTTAAAACACTGGCCAGATTTGTAATCACCACCGTCAAGTTATCTAGGATACGGAATTTCAGATTGATAGAAAGCCCAATGAAGATTTTAGATTTTTTGAGGTGAAGCTTAAAATCAAGGGTGTCGGAAATTTTTCATTTTCTTTCTGTGAAGCTGAAACTTAAAACACCGGTCAGATACGTAATCACCACCGTCAAATTATCCAGGATACGGGATTTCATATTAATAGAAAGCCGAATAAAGATTTTAGATTTTTTGAGGTGAAGCTTAAAATCAAGGGTGTCGGAAATTTTTCATTTTCTTTCTGTGAAGCTGAAACTTAAAACACCGGTCAGATACGTAATCGCCACCGTCAAATTATCCAGTATACGGAATTTCACATTGATAGAAAGCCGAATAAAGATTTTAGATTTTTTGAGGTGAAGCTTAAAATCAAGGGTGTCGGAAATTTTTCATTTTCTTTCTGTGAAGCTGAAACTTAAAACACCGGTCAGATACGTAATCACCACCGTCAAATTATCCAGGATACGGGATTTCATATTAATAGAAAGCCGAATAAAGATTTTAGATTTTTTGAGGTGAAGCTTAAAATCAAGGGTGTCGGAAATTTTTTATTTTTTTTCTGTGAAGCTGAAACTTAAAACACCGGTCAGATACGTAATCGCCACCGTCAAATTATCCAGTATACGGAATTTCACATTGATAGAAAGCCGAATAAAGATTTTAGATTTTTTGAGGTGAAGCTTAAAATCAAGGGTGTCGGAAATTTTTCATTTTCTTTCTGTGAAGCTGAAACTTAAAACACCGGTCAGATACGTAATCACCACCGTCAAATTATCCAGGATACGGGATTTCATATTGATAGAAAGCCGAATAAAGATTTTAGATTTTTTGAGGTGAAGCTTAAAATCAAGGGTGTCGGAAATTTTTCATTTTCTTTCTGTGAAGCTGAAACTTAAAACACCGGTCAGATACGTAATCACCACCGTCAAATTATCCAGGATACGGGATTTCATATTAATAGAAAGCCGAATAAAGATTTTAGATTTTTTGAGGTGAAGCTTAAAATCAAGGGTGTCGGAAATTTTTCATTTTCTTTCTGTGAAGCTGAAACTTAAAACACCGGTCAGATACGTAATCGCCACCGTCAAATTATCCAGTATACGGAATTTCACATTGATAGAAAGCCGAATAAAGATTTTAGATTTTTTGAGGTGAAGCTTAAAATCAAGGGTGTCGGAAATTTTTTATTTTTTTTCTGCGAGGCTGAAACTTAAAACACCGGTCAGATTTGTAATCATCACCGCCAAATTATCCAGGATACGCGATTTCATACTGATAGAAAGCCGAATAAAGATTTTAAATTTTTTGAGGTGAAGCTTAAAATCAAGGGTGTCGGAAATTTTTCATTTTCTTTCTGTGAAGCTGAAACTTAAAACACCGGTCAGATACGTAATCACCACCGTCAAATTATCCAGGATACGGGATTTCATATTGATAGAAAGCCGAATAAAGATTTTAGATTTTTTGAGGTGAAGCTTAAAATCAAGGGTGTCGGAAATTTTTCATTTTCTTTCTGTGAAGCTGAAACTTAAAACACTGGCCAGATTTGTAATCACCACCGTCAAGTTATCTAGGATACGGAATTTCAGACTGATAGAAAGCCCAATGAAGATTTTAGATTTTTTGAGGTGAAGCTTAAAATCAAGGGTGTCGGAAATTTTTCATTTTCTTTCTGTGAAGCTGAAACTTAAAACACCGGTCAGATACGTAATCGCCACCGTCAAATTATCCAGTATACGGAATTTCACATTGATAGAAAGCCGAATAAAGATTTTAGATTTTTTGAGGTGAAGCTTAAAATCAAGGGTGTCGGAAATTTTTCATTTTCTTTCTGTGAAGCTGAAACTTAAAACACCGGTCAGATACGTAATCACCACCGTCAAATTATCCAGGATACGGGATTTCATATTAATAGAAAGCCGAATAAAGATTTTAGATTTTTTGAGGTGAAGCTTAAAATCAAGGGTGTCGGAAATTTTTTATTTTTTTTCTGTGAAGCTGAAACTTAAAACACCGGTCAGATACGTAATCGCCACCGTCAAATTATCCAGTATACGGAATTTCACATTGATAGAAAGCCGAATAAAGATTTTAGATTTTTTGAGGTGAAGCTTAAAATCAAGGGTGTCGGAAATTTTTCATTTTCTTTCTGTGAAGCTGAAACTTAAAACACCGGTCAGATACGTAATCACCACCGTCAAATTATCCAGGATACGGGATTTCATATTGATAGAAAGCCGAATAAAGATTTTAAATTTTTTGAGGTGAAGCTTAAAATCAAGGGTGTCGGAAATTTTTCATTTTCTTTCTGTGAAGCTGAAACTTAAAACACCGGTCAGATACGTAATCACCACCGTCAAATTATCCAGGATACGGGATTTCATATTAATAGAAAGCCGAATAAAGATTTTAGATTTTTTGAGGTGAAGCTTAAAATCAAGGGTGTCGGAAATTTTTCATTTTCTTTCTGTGAAGCTGAAACTTAAAACACCGGTCAGATACGTAATCGCCACCGTCAAATTATCCAGTATACGGAATTTCACATTGATAGAAAGCCGAATAAAGATTTTAGATTTTTTGAGGTGAAGCTTAAAATCAAGGGTGTCGGAAATTTTTTATTTTTTTTCTGCGAGGCTGAAACTTAAAACACCGGTCAGATTTGTAATCATCACCGCCAAATTATCCAGGATACGCGATTTCATACTGATAGAAAGCCGAATAAAGATTTTAGATTTTTTGAGGTGAAGCTTAAAATCAAGGGTGTCGGAAATTTTTCATTTTCTTTCTGTGAAGCTGAAACTTAAAACACCGGTCAGATACGTAATCACCACCGTCAAATTATCCAGGATACGGGATTTCATATTGATAGAAAGCCGAATAAAGATTTTAGATTTTTTGAGGTGAAGCTTAAAATCAAGGGTGTCGGAAATTTTTCATTTTCTTTCTGTGAAGCTGAAACTTAAAACACTGGCCAGATTTGTAATCACCACCGTCAAGTTATCTAGGATACGGAATTTCAGATTGATAGAAAGCCCAATGAAGATTTTAGATTTTTTGAGGTGAAGCTTAAAATCAAGGGTGTCGGAAATTTTTCATTTTCTTTCTGTGAAGCTGAAACTTAAAACACCGGTCAGATACGTAATCACCACCGTCAAATTATCCAGGATACGGGATTTCATATTAATAGAAAGCCGAATAAAGATTTTAGATTTTTTGAGGTGAAGCTTAAAATCAAGGGTGTCGGAAATTTTTCATTTTCTTTCTGTGAAGCTGAAACTTAAAACACCGGTCAGATACGTAATCGCCACCGTCAAATTATCCAGTATACGGAATTTCACATTGATAGAAAGCCGAATAAAGATTTTAGATTTTTTGAGGTGAAGCTTAAAATCAAGGGTGTCGGAAATTTTTCATTTTCTTTCTGTGAAGCTGAAACTTAAAACACCGGTCAGATACGTAATCACCACCGTCAAATTATCCAGGATACGGGATTTCATATTAATAGAAAGCCGAATAAAGATTTTAGATTTTTTGAGGTGAAGCTTAAAATCAAGGGTGTCGGAAATTTTTCATTTTCTTTCTGTGAAGCTGAAACTTAAAACACCGGTCAGATACGTAATCGCCACCGTCAAATTATCCAGTATACGGAATTTCACATTGATAGAAAGCCGAATAAAGATTTTAGATTTTTTGAGGTGAAGCTTAAAATCAAGGGTGTCGGAAATTTTTCATTTTCTTTCTGTGAAGCTGAAACTTAAAACACCGGTCAGATACGTAATCACCACCGTCAAATTATCCAGGATACGGGATTTCATATTAATAGAAAGCCGAATAAAGATTTTAGATTTTTTGAGGTGAAGCTTAAAATCAAGGGTGTCGGAAATTTTTCATTTTCTTTCTGTGAAGCTGAAACTTAAAACACCGGTCAGATACGTAATCGCCACCGTCAAATTATCCAGTATACGGAATTTCACATTGATAGAAAGCCGAATAAAGATTTTAGATTTTTTGAGGTGAAGCTTAAAATCAAGGGTGTCGGAAATTTTTTATTTTTTTTCTGCGAGGCTGAAACTTAAAACACCGGTCAGATTTGTAATCATCACCGCCAAATTATCCAGGATACGCGATTTCATACTGATAGAAAGCCGAAAAAAGATTTTAGATTTTTTGAGGTGAAGCTTAAAATCAAGGGTGTCGGAAATTTTTCATTTTCTTTCTGTGAAGCTGAAACTTAAAACACCGGTCAGATACGTAATCACCACCGTCAAATTATCCAGGATACGGGATTTCATATTGATAGAAAGCCGAATAAAGATTTTAGATTTTTTGAGGTGAAGCTTAAAATCAAGGGTGTCGGAAATTTTTCATTTTCTTTCTGTGAAGCTGAAACTTAAAACACCGGTCAGATACGTAATCACCACCGTTAAATTATCCAGGATACGGGATTTCATATTAATAGAAAGCCGAATAAAGATTTTAGATTTTTTGAGGTGAAGCTTAAAATCAAGGGTGTCGGAAATTTTTCATTTTCTTTCTGTGAAGCTGAAACTTAAAACACCGGTCAGATACGTAATCACCACCGTCAAATTATCCAGGATACGGGATTTCATATTAATAGAAAGCCGAATAAAGATTTTAGATTTTTTGAGGTGAAGCTTAAAATCAAGGGTGTCGGAAATTTTTCATTTTCTTTCTGTGAAGCTGAAACTTAAAACACCGGTCAGATACGTAATCACCACCGTTAAATTATCCAGGATACGGGATTTCATATTAATAGAAAGCCGAATAAAGATTTTAGATTTTTTGAGGTGAAGCTTAAAATCAAGGGTGTCGGAAATTTTTCATTTTCTTTCTGTGAAGCTGAAACTTAAAACACCGGTCAGATACGTAATCACCACCGTCAAATTATCCAGGATACGGGATTTCATATTGATAGAAAGCCGAATAAAGATTTTAGATTTTTTGAGGTGAAGCTTAAAATCAAGGGTGTCGGAAATTTTTCATTTTCTTTCTGTGAAGCTGAAACTTAAAACACCGGTCAGATACGTAATCACCACCGTCAAATTATCCAGGGTACGGGATTTCATATTAATAGAAAGCCGAATAAAGATTTTAGATTTTTTGAGGTGAAGCTTAAAATCAAGGGTGTCGGAAATTTTTCATTTTCTTTCTGTGAAGCTGAAACTTAAAACACCGGTCAGATACGTAATCACCACCGTTAAATTATCCAGGATACGGGATTTCATATTAATAGAAAGCCGAATAAAGATTTTAGATTTTTTGAGGTGAAGCTTAAAATCAAGGGTGTCGGAAATTTTTCATTTTCTTTCTGTGAAGCTGAAACTTAAAACACCGGTCAGATACGTAATCACCACCGTCAAATTATCCAGGATACGGGATTTCATATTGATAGAAAGCCGAATAAAGATTTTAGATTTTTTGAGGTGAAGCTTAAAATCAAGGGTGTCGGAAATTTTTCATTTTCTTTCTGTGAAGCTGAAACTTAAAACACCGGTCAGATACGTAATCACCACCGTTAAATTATCCAGGATACGGGATTTCATATTAATAGAAAGCCGAATAAAGATTTTAGATTTTTTGAGGTGAAGCTTAAAATCAAGGGTGTCGGAAATTTTTCATTTTCTTTCTGTGAAGCTGAAACTTAAAACACCGGTCAGATACGTAATCGCCACCGTCAAATTATCCAGTATACGGAATTTCACATTGATAGAAAGCCGAATAAAGACTTTAGATTTTTTGAGGTGAAGCTTAAAATCAAGGGTGTCGGAAATTTTTCATTTTCTTTCTGTGAAGCTGAAACTTAAAACACCGGTCAGATACGTAATCACCACCGTCAAATTATCCAGGATACGGGATTTCATATTAATAGAAAGCCGAATAAAGATTTTAGATTTTTTGAGGTGAAGCTTAAAATCAAGGGTGTCGGAAATTTTTCATTTTCTTTCTGTGAAGCTGAAACTTAAAACACCGGTCAGATACGTAATCGCCACCGTCAAATTATCCAGGATACGGGATTTCATATTAATAGAAAGCCGAATAAAGATTTTAGATTTTTTGAGGTGAAGCTTAAAATCAAGGGTGTCGGAAATTTTTCATTTTCTTTCTGTGAAGCTGAAACTTAAAACACCGGTCAGATACGTAATCACCACCGTCAAATTATCCAGGATACGGGATTTCATATTAATAGAAAGCCGAATAAAGATTTTAGATTTTTTGAGGTGAAGCTTAAAATCAAGGGTGTCGGAAATTTTTCATTTTCTTTCTGTGAAGCTGAAACTTAAAACACCGGTCAGATACGTAATCACCACCGTCAAATTATCCAGGATACGGGATTTCATATTAATAGAAAGCCGAATAAAGATTTTAGATTTTTTGAGGTGAAGCTTAAAATCAAGGGTGTCGGAAATTTTTCATTTTCTTTCTGTGAAGCTGAAACTTAAAACACCGGTCAGATACGTAATCACCACCGTCACATTATCCAGTATACGGAATTTCACATTGATAGAAGGCCGAATAAAGATTTTAGTTTTTTTGAGGTGAAGCTTAAAATCAAGGGTGTCGGAAATTTTTCATTTTCTTTCTGTGAAGCTGAAACTCAAAACACCGGCCGGATTTCTAATCGCCTATGGACCCCCTTGCGTACGCCACTGATACGGATAACAATGCGTTTCATGCTCATGCACCGGCATTGCAAAGAAAAGTGTTCGACCAAGGCTTCTAGTTTTTGATATTTTAATCAGTAATTCATTATCATTACCATGCGCAGATAGCGATCTTTGCGTTAAGGATTTCTTACGGTTTTCTTAGCAAGGCAATTATGAATCTATATGGTAATTACCCTAGGATCTACTCTACGGTATGTTAGACTAGTCCGTAAAGATAGGCTATATGAAAGAGCTAGCAATAAGTGCAAAAGTTAACACTAAACCGCTCAATCCAAATGATTTTTGTCAGATGTTTTGTAGTTGACTCTACTTATTCCGATGCCACTGCACCCATTTGCATCATCATCATCATAGTCACAATGTCTTAACAGACATGTTGTGAACTCGTAAAATGCATTAAGTCCGAGCTAGAGTATTGCCGACACGAATATTATCAATAGTTTTGAGCACTGTAGCTCGCCATCGTTCGCGATTTGTTGTCAGTTCAGTGGCGCTCTTGATACTCATATCTAGCAACTGTTTCGTCGTATCCACCCAGCGTGTAGGGGAACGGCCACGGCGCCGCCCACTCGGGGCGTGACCCTGAACTACAAGTTTCTCCATATTATCGCTTCTGTGAATATGGCCGAAAAATGTAAGCATTCTAATCGACACAATGGAGGATAGTCTCTTTGGATTACCGAGCTCATCCAATATGGAAACATTAGTTCGATGGGCGGTATAAGGAATTCTCAGCATTCTCCTCCACGTCCACATTTCAAAAGCATCTATGCGAGCTCGATCTGCCTTTTTAACAGTCCAAGTTTCCGAGGCATACAAAAATATGGAGAACACAAGAGACTGAACCAGTGACATTATGGTAGCTTTAGTGATGTTATGGTCACGCCATATTTTAGCAAGCTTTGTCATGGCCATAAGTGCCTGTTGAATGCGCCGTCGAATCTCATTCTCACAGCTACCTGAATTGTCGATCAAAGAACCGAGGTACACAAAACTTTGAACTACCTCACAACGAACTATTGACTGTATTTCTCGATGATTGGCATGCTCTCTATCTACGATAATAACCTTGGT
The DNA here is from genome assembly GCA_951848785.1 of Callosobruchus maculatus. Lineage (NCBI taxonomy): Eukaryota > Metazoa > Arthropoda > Insecta > Coleoptera > Chrysomelidae > Callosobruchus > Callosobruchus maculatus. Next base: position 404,826 of record CATOUR010000052.1, read on the forward strand.
CTTGTTGTAGTTAATACCAAGACCATATGCTGCACTGTGTTGTTTTAAAACGTTCAATAGAGCTACTAGTTCTTCCTGAGAAGCAGCAATAAGGGTTGTATCGTCAGCAAATATGAAGTTGGATATTTTGCTTCCACGAATAGTTATACCGCCATTCCAGTTGTCCAATACCTGTCTCATCACAAATTCAGAGTAAATGTTAAATAACATTGGAGATAATACGCATCCCTGACCTATTTGCAAACATATGAAAAATATAACAGCCTTAACCAAATTACGACCTCATAGCAGATTACACACCAAAATCAGTCAAGCAGTTACTGAAGTTACGCGGCTACAAAAATGGTGACAGATCCATATGAGTCGTTATCATTGAGGTTGATAATTTCTTTCGGTCATGTATTTACAGATGATTACTTTTATTACATTTTTAATACAGTTTCGCCATTTTTCTCGAGTTATTGAATGGACCTGGTGTCTAATAGTAGTAGTAGTAGTAGTGAATGGGTGAATGGGAGGCGAAGCCAGGCAAGTAGGCCATCTTTGGCCCTTTTTGCCAACCCTACTGAAAACACTAAAATTCTACACCCTAGGAAGCTCCTTGTCGAACCTACCAGACCTCCTGATGAAAGTCAGTATGTCCGACCATTTCGCTGAATATAGTGGCTCCTCCCCAAACTCCGTCGTGCCGAATATCTGAACCCTAAGTTGCGATAAACTGCACATCTACCCAGGAAGTGGAACGCTGTCTCGTCCTCCTCCCAGCATCTGGAGCAAATGGGGTCCCCTACCACTCTTTGAGTGACAAATGTCTATTCAGCCGTGGTCTCTAATAAGTTTTATAACTTGCTGATGAGCTTTCGGGGGGGGGGGAGTATTGTACCCGAAATTTCTTTTTAAATCGCATCATATAAATTCAATCGGAGTTAAAATACAAAAATAGGGTGGAGATATTTGTTTAATGTATAACACTGTGGTTTTGACTTTTTGAGAGATTAGAGTAGAATTTACTATCTGGTATTTCTTGAACATTGTTATTATACAAAACAATATCAATGACAATCTAGGAGGGCGGTATACTTCAATGATTTAAACCATCATTTAGTTTTTTCTGTCATTTACAATAATGGTGATGAAATTTTGGTGACGTAATGGCTCATCAAATCGGATGATACTACTCTGAAGGTTATTCTATCGATTTCAGGTAGGTATTCATTGTAATTAATGGTATACAAAACGAAATCCTCCATATTGAATCATGTTATCTGATGAGGTACGATGCGAATTAGGTATTTCTAATAGTGATGTCATTCTTAAGAAGATTTTAATATACAACACGGATGTTCTAACCAGAGAAGCAGCACGAACTCAAGCAATTAATCATGGGTTTATTTCCCTAAGTTGTGAAGTTAGGTATAATAGGTAGGTAAGTGGGTAAAATTGTGGAATTTTCAATTTCTAGTGAAACATATGGTTTTTAAATTCTCTAGGAAATGCAGAATATAGAGAAAAATATGGCTTCAGTGAGTGGCTAGACTCTTTACTCTCCATGCATGAATGAGGAGCTAGATACATAAATCATTCTGAACTGAATTTTTTTTGAGAATACTTATTTAAAATTTCCTACATTTATGACATTTTCAAAATTACAAAATTCAAAACTCTGACTTTTCAAGTTTTTTAATATTGCATATATATCAGTCGTCTAAATGCAAAACCTGACAAGTCCACGGTAACAAATTTTACAGAAATCAAGAAATACAGATCAAAGTCTTATTATGAGCGAAAATAATACTAAATCGAGAGTACGATAATATGTAATATGTTTTAGGATGTTAAGTCCTAACGCCCCAAAATCTAGGACATATAGTTTTTCTAAAATCTGACTTTTAAATTTGGACACGTCGGGTTTTGCATGTTAGGAACTGTGACATGTCGTGTTTTGACTGCTATTTTTGTGGAATCGGATCAAAATAAATGAAACACTTATCAATTTAGATTATTTTACTGAATATAAACATTGATTAAAGTATTTAGGATATAAAGGAATCTAATCAAACAGTGTGCTCAACGACAGAAACTATAAACATAAAGTTAGATATTAGAAAGGATACATTTCAAGGGTTACAAGGCTTAAACGTCAAAATCTAAATTTTCGAACAACCAAAATCCTCAGAACCAGCAAATGCATTTTCACAATTGGCTTCGATCCTCTGCATTAATGCAGACCTCGCTTCTGTTGGAGTAGGCTCTCCAAAATCCGCATCCAAAGCATTTTTCAAAAAACATTGCTATTTTTATCAATAATTTATCAATACAGCATAAATTAATCTCATTCTCTCAGTAAACTGAAAAACACATGAATTTACCACAACATTTTCAGCGACTGGATAAAACAAAAACACACAACGGTCAGAATACCTCGTGTGATCGACATGTGACTTGCTCCCGTTGTCCGTATTGGATCCTGTGGACATGTCGGTGTTTGCACCTAAGTCTAGTTTTCTTAGCCAAATATCTCATATCTAATGTCGGGTTTTGTAAGCGAAAAATATAGAAAATGGTAGCGCTTCAAATAATGAACAAAATGGTATATAAAACTCTATTTTGAAAAGTTTGTGACTTGTCGGGTTTTGCATTTAGACGACGGATATACCAATCTAATTTTTTTCGCGAATAAAAACGCTACCTACGTACTTTCCTTGTGGTCTCTGAATTTTTTTGATTTGCATTAATTGTTATCGACAGGCCCAGACCTATCCTATACCTTATTTACGACAGATTTATTGGCTTAGTATTTTACTATCCATGTTCTTTCAGTATACCACACGATAAAAATACTTAATTTTTCTATGAAAGCATGTTGATCAATATCGGAGGCAAAAACATTTTAGCGTTTTACTTTCGAATAAGAAAAACCTTGTTTGCTTTTTATGTTTACTACTACATCATGCCAGATAATGATATTCCAGTAAATAGATTTTATAATACATCAGTCAAAAGTGAGATAAAACAGCATTTGTGGAACTGATTGGTTTTTTTTGACGCAAAAATTCTCTATTTTTATTGAACATAGTTGTCTGTTGTCAATCTCTGTTACGAGGGGATCTCAGAACATAACTTCTTTCTACAGAATAATAACAACGAGAATGTGTGGGAGGTTCTGACCCAACGAAGTTTAGTCCATTTTTTAAACCTATAATTTTATGAAGCATTTGTTATTAATACAAAGATGTGTGGCAATAAGTACCTACTAAGTCAAGACATTCGTAGTGTTTTTTTTTTTTGAAAACGGAACATTAGGGGAAGGAGGATATGGGATTGAAAGAACGCTAATACTTTTTGATTAAGTACTACCGTTTATAGGTATGCCTATAACTGCAACCAGAAAAGGAGTTCGTCAGGGATGTGTATTATCTCCGATGTTATTTAACAATTACTCTGAATTTGTGATGAGACAGGTATTGGACAACTGGAATGGCGGTATAACTATTGGCGGAAGCAAAACATCTAACTTAAGATTTGCTGACGATACAACCCTTATTGCTGCTTCTCAGGAAGAACTAATAGTTCTATTAAACATCTTAGAACAACACAGTGCAGCATATGATCTTGATATTAACTACAACAAGACCCAGGTTATGATCGTAGATAGAGAGCACGATAATCATCGAGCAATAAAGTCAGTAGGCCGTTGTGAAGTAGTTCAAAGTTTTGTGTCTCTCGGTTCTTTGATCAACAATCCGGGTAGCTGTGAAAATGAGATTCGACGGCGCATTCAACAGGCACGTGACAAAGCTTACTAAAATATGGGGTGACCATAATATCACTAAAGCTACAAAAATGTCGCTGGTTCAGTCTCTTGTGTTCTCCATATTTTTGTATGCCTCGGAAACTTAGACTGTTAAAAAGGCAGATCGAGCTCCCATAGATGCTTTTAAAATGTGGACGTGGAAGAGAATGCTGAGAATTCCTTATAACCGCCCATCGAACTAACGTTTCCATATTGGGTGAGCTCGGTAATCCAAAGAGACTATCCTCCATTGTGTCGACAAGAATGCTTACTTTCTTCGGACATATACACAGAGGCGATAATATGGAGAAACTTGTAGTTCAGGGTCATGCCCCGAGTGGGCGGCGCCGTGGTCGCTCTCCTACACGCTGGTTGGATACGACGAAACAGTTGCTGGATATGAGTATCAAGAGCGCCACTGAACTGACAGTAAATCGCGAACGATGGTGAGCTACAGTCCTCAAAACTATTGATAATATTCGTGTCGGCAATACTCTAGCTCCGACTTAATGCACTTTACGAGTTCACAACATGTCTGTTAAGACATTGTGACTATGATGATAAAACATTGTGTTTACAACTACACCATACCTGACAATGATCTTCCAGTAAATAGATTTTATATTATTAAATACAACAGCTAAAAGTGAGATAAGACAGCAGAGGGATTTCGTGAAAATGGGTTTCGATAAACAATGGACGCAAAACGCAAAAACTTATTTTTATTAAACGCAGTTGTTATACCTACATAAACCTAGTTATCAGCAATCTCAGTTACGAGGAGATCTCATGATATAGCTTCATTCGATACAGAGAAAAAAGCGAATGTATGGGTTGTGGGAAGTTCCTTAGTCCATTTTTTTGAACCTAATTTTATAAAGCATGTGTTATTACTACACACATAAAAATCTGACGTTTTGTCAAAGACTTACGCTTGGATTCAATGGGACGGTACACTCAGCATTCCTCAAATACAGCGACGTTTTCTTCAATGGGAAGTGTATAATTGGTAACGAAGTATATCGTACTGTCGATTCAACTACAAGATGTCATTGGAATCCAATGAATAATTCAATCGCAGCCTGTCGTTGAATCGAATCTGTGTTTGGTAATTGATTCTAAACTACTTTCTTTTCCTTGGACCAACAGATTTCATTGCGAGGACAGCTGATTGATTCGTTTGGATGTTTAATGGTGCGATTTTGTGTGAAGTTATAAGAAGCATGATATAAGAATTAGACATAAGCCTGCACCATCAGTTGTTGCATTATTACCTGAAATATAACTGTCTGACTAATCTAAATACCTACATTCAAATGTGGGTATTAGCTCTTCTAAGTCCCAATTCCTCAGTAGATCCTCCATTTAATATATAACTAGACACATTTAAATCACACAATTGCTGATGCAAAGCCACGAGATGACACAACACGGCTAACACCCAAATAACACAACGAAGCAACTTCGTCCATGTTGACGAGTTCGCGGCGATAGTAGCACTGAGATCATCCCCCTGTTCCTTATTCTTACCTTCATTGAATCGGGACATCAGTCCCGCCGAATACTGATTATAGTTCAGCGAACGACAAGGGCCATTGAGACAAAATTAATTTTTATCAAATGAATTATCACGAACTGTTGCAGTTAATAATTTTTGTACATTGAATAGATTGTATGCTTTGCTTAAATGAAACATAGGGTAAATTTCGAAAACAAAAGGATGTTTTGATTGCATTATATGTCAATACTGGTATTAGAAAGATTATACATATCATTATAACGGATATAAAATTATTTTGAATTTATTGGCGTACCTGTGATTACTTCGAATACAAGGATTGAATTCTTTCGATGACATGGATTTGAAACAACTGTAAATATATTTAAAGTGATGGAAAAACATCCAAATACTAACAATTGGAAACGCAACAGTGTTTTTTTTCTGTGTATAAAGATGTTTGGCAAGTACTGGGTCCAGCTACTCATCGTGATTTTTTTGGGAACGAAAAAATGGAGAAAGCAGGATATGGGATTCAAAGAACGCCGGTATTTTTTGATTTTGATTGATTATTATTGCCAAATTCCGGCTCAAATTCCAGACATTTAACCGGTTTTTGTAATTCCGCCTGGATACGAAATTTAATTCCAAATTTCCGGATTTTTCGGAGAGATGGTCACCCTACATTTCCTTAATCTATAACTTGAGAACCTCTAACACACAGAGTTAACATCTACAGAGGGAATGTCAACAACAAAATGCACAGGTCGCTGACCAGCCAACATTTAACGGAAATTTTGACAGCTTGAGGGCATTACCAGTATATTAAAATTGGATGTTCATTAATAGATTCAATTATTACTGTGATGTTACAAACTGATGCCAATAAGTTGTATTAGTATTTAGCTATACTTAGAGAGTTACTCTTATTATAATTTCATTGTAACAGTTGATAATTTGTTATTACCATGAAGTGTTTTTCAAAACATATCTAACAGTGTTCTGAAAGGTAGCCTGTTGGAATGGATGCATCGTGTTTTTACTTCAGCAATAAAATATAATAATTGCATTAGGTAATATCCAGTTCTATAAAATTCTCATACATAGATTTTCTGTAAGTAAATGTGGCATACATTTTTGCATTTTACGTCCTCAAATAGTTTAAAAAATGGAATTTGGAAAATTCATGTTGATTGACATGAATGTAACGCGTGCACAAAACATACATTAAACAACCATTATTATTCCTCAAACTGGAGTGAAGTTACTTTTGTTCCAGTTATCCCCATATATTACGCTACTGAAAACTAAAACAAAACCTACACTCACCTATGATAAGAAGTGTTCACCGATTCGTCGCTATTACAGCAAGCTATGCACTTTTTATGTTGTCTCATCATGCAATTATGACAATATTAAAATGACACAAATAGTCACAAAGTCAGTCAAATATACACCAAAATCACAAAAATCTCGACACACGCAATAACCACAACTACAATGACAGCCACATGACAGCTTAAGGGCACGCCGATTGTAGGTTGCCAGATTTACGACATATTAGAAGTTATTGCGACATTCCGCTATGAAATTTACCATTTTTGAGATTTCATTAAATCAATACAAATTATCTTCACGTAAATCAGTTACATTGCAAGTATATTGGAATGTATAGTTAAATACCCAGTTAAATACTTTGTCTTCAAACTGCGGAAACTGCCAGATTTTGAAGAAACTAGAAGCGGACGAAGAAGAGTGGCAATAGCGCTATAGATGTTGGCTGGCCAATATTCAAATTAGACTCCCTCTAGAGATGTTAACTCTGTGCTCTAACATGATTGTAATGAAATGTTGATTCCTTGTTAGTAGGTATAAAGTATGTGAAATTCATAATTATATTTTTTGGCTAGAGACAAAAACTTTTTCATGCCCTTTCAAAAACGTGAACGTAATTACATTGAAAACGATAAAGAATAAAAAAGGCTCTCGATAAGTATACCTAATGTCTTAACAATTTAAATGGCTTTACACCATTTCTGTACATGGCACACTATCACGAAATGATAAAGAATCGTGAGCCATATAAATAAACGCACATAATATGGAGTTGACAGGAAATGCAGCGACAGCGTGACGTTTTTCCTATAATATATTCCGTATTGTATGGACATGGACACGTTTCAAATAATCTATCGTTTCGAATCGAGAACCGTTACTGTATGAAGGTAGGAGGAAGCCAGGAAGTTCATTTACCTTCACTACGGATGAGCTGCCAGGCAGCCTGCTATCGGTGGTATCGATTTTGCTTTTGCAGGCTTTGCAGCTTGCACTACTGACACAGTCCAGATATACGGGGTCCTCTTAAAGGGGTGACACACGTACGAACTTAAAGTACGTGGTTTTTAAGTTCGCAAACTTACTCGGCTCGCGGTGACACACGTGAAGCTGAAATCACTCATTTTAATCATTTTCCTAAATTAGCAAAACTTTTAACAAACGCCAAACACAACAAGCGTTGCGCATCGATGACCTGGTGAAACAGTACGAGCCGAGACAAGCTACGAGCAAGATTTCAAACCAGTTGGATCGCCGGCGGTTTGCGCGACGGTTTTAAAGTACGCGTACTTACGGTGACGCACAGGCGAAAAAGGTCGTCGAGCCATAAGTACGCGTACTTGCTCGTACGTGTATCACCCCTTTTAGAGGCATCAGTAGGTAATACAGTTTATTCAGAGAGCAGACGGCACAAAGGTTGTAACGGAGATATAGAGCAACCCTCGTATAGTCTATTCACTTTTTGATCAGCAAAGTGATTGAGAAATGCCAGTCACTTAGTCAAATAGTCAACGATATTGAAGATCCTTCAGTTGGCGATGCTCATGTCGTTGCTCTCGATAGCTTGAAGGCATTCGATCAGCTGTGGCATGCAGCTCTCCTAAACAAGCTTTAGTCCAGCAGCCTTGCTGTTAAATTTTGCAGCTCGTTAGCAGCAAATCGAAAATGTTGAAGGAACCTCGTATTTTGGATAATCTTAGGGGCTGATTACAAATCCGGTCGCAGTTCTGAGTTTCAGCATCGTTTGACGAAAATTAAAGACTTTCAGGTCTTTCAGATCTTCAGCTTTACCTAAAAAATTAAAATCTTTATTTAAACTTCTGTTAAGATAAAATCTCGTGTTTTGGATAATATTAGGGTGCTTATTACAAATCCGGTCGCAGTTTTTAGTTTCAGTCTTGTTTGACAAAAATCAAAAAAGTTCAGATCTTTCAGATCTTCAGGCTTACCTAAAAAATCCAAAATCTTTATTTAGCTCTCTATTGAGATGAAATCTCGTGTTTTGGATAACTTGAGGGTTTTGATTACAAATCCGGTCATAGTTTTGAGTTTCAGTCTCGTTTGACAAAAATCAAAAAAATTCAGATCTTTCAGATCTTCAGGCTTACCTATAGAATCCAAAATCTTTATTTGGTTTTCTATTGAGATGAAACCTCGTATTTTGGATAATTTGAGGGTTTTGAATACAAATCCGATCACAATCTTGAGTTTCAGTCTCGTTTGACAAAAATCAAAAAAATTCAGATGTTTCGGATCTTCAGGCTTACCTAAAAAATCCAAAATCTTTATTTAGCTTTCTATTGAGATGAAATCTCGTGTTTTGGATAATTTGAGGGTTTTGATTACAAATCCGGTCATAGTTTTGAGTTTCAGTCTCGTTTGACAAAAATAAAAAAAGTTCAGATCTTTCAGATCTTCAGGCTTACCTATGGAATCAAAAATCTTTATTTGGCTTTCTATTGAGATGAAACCTCATATTTTGGATAATTTGAGGGTTTTGAATACAAATCCGGTCACAATCTTGAGTTTCAGTCTCGTTTGACAATATTCAAAAAAATTCAGATCTTTCGGATCTTCAGGCTTAGCTAAAAAATCCAAAATCTTTATTTGGCTTTCTATCAAGATGAAACCTCGTGATTGGGTAATTTGGGGGTGCTGATTACAAATACAGGAGAAAAAATTTTACCCTTCTGTGGAAAAAACAAATCAACATTGATTTAATTTGATGGTTCTGGCAAAATCTCTGTCGTGGTAGCGATTCCAAAGAAATCAATTAGGTAATCTTTCTCCAAACCTGTTCATCAGAATACTGATGGCGTTAGCGTGTCTATTGAACCCTGATCACTCTGCCTGGAAATTTTGAAATCAATACCAAAGCAAAGGAAGGATCGATCGAGGCATTCTATTTGTGGATTTTTTCTTTGCAGGTACCTCAAAAATACGCTGTGGACGACCCGATAGTGGCGGCGTTCAAACCCAAGTTGCATCACACGCCTTCGCTTCGTGCCATCCGAACTTACAACGAACTAGCCGTCGATGGGGACTTTCAAGATGGCATCGATACTTCAATTTTTCACACCATACCTCGAAGGTAAGGCAAATTAACCAACAGTAAAAAAGTCCTGATATAATTATTAATCCTTGAACCTGATACCACTTGTATAACCGGGTGTCCCAGAATTTCCTTGACACGTGATATTTTCGTAACCAAAAACAGTTCAAGCAAGAACTGAGTGGTACTTTTGAAGGCACTATAGGGTCTATCATACCATGCATTCAAAACTTTTTTTTTGTACGTCGAACCCTAAACCTCACCCCCAACTTTTTTTTTCAAATAGCACCCCATAGGTTTTCTTACATAAATGATATCCCCATTTCATTTAAAATCTTGTGGTACCTTTAATTTTATATGCAAACTTATTTTTTCCGTAAAATCATGAGCATAAGACAAATGAAATGATAATTCGTTTGACGCCTGATATTTTTGTAACAAAAACGGATAAAAAAGAAAAGTAAGTGGGTGTTCCAAGGGTAGTGAATGACCTATCATTTCTTGCTTATGAATCATTTCATCGTTATTTATTCATTAAACTTAAAAATCCACAATTTTGCCTGGAAAAATAAATTCTTTACTTCAATTTAATTATCGTAGTGTCTTACTTTTTATGCCCTTACTGCAATTTATCGTTAATTTGTGCGGGGCATACCCTGCGCACGGGGTTGGCGCGGCCCGATGTAGCCATAAAACTTTTTCACGTTTTTGCACTTAGTTTGTTGTCACATTTTTTTTATTAGTTGATTCATGAAAATAAAAAAAATATTTTCCACACATGTGTTTTAATTAATTTATGTTTACGATCTCATGGATTAAGCGAAAAAAAATAACGATAAATTGCAGTAGGGGCATACAAAGTAAGGCACTACGATAATTAAATTCAAGTAAAGAATTTATTTTTCCAGGCAAAATTGTGGATTTGAAATTTGAAAGAACAAGCTAGGGGTGGATTCCAGGGGTTTAAGTAAGAAAAAAATGGTTGCTTCAAGGAAAGATAGGTCATTCACCACCCTTGAAAAACCCACTTATTTTTCTTTTTTATCCCTTTATGTTACAAAAATATCAGGCGTCAAACAAATTATCATTTCATTTGTCTTATGCTCATGATTTTACGGAAAAAATAAGTTTGCATATAAAATTAAAGGTACCACAAGATTTTAAATGAAATGGGGATATCATTTATGTAGGAAAACCTATGGGGTGCTATTTGAAAAAAAAAGTTGGGGGTGAGTTTTAGGGGTTGACGTACAAAAAAAAATGTTTTGAATGCATGATATGATAGACCCTATAGTACCTTCAAAATTACCACTCAGTTCTTGCTTGAACCGCTTTTCGTTACGAAAATATCACGTGTCAAGGAAATTCTGGGACACCCGGTATATTTTCATTCTACAATGAGTTATTATTTCCAACAAACAGATAATTTAGACTCTACTAATTCTTATTACATATTTTTTTAAAGTTAAACAGAAAAAAGTATTATATAGCGAAAACAGTGTAATACTGCATGATGTTTTTTTATTTCTCCCATTAAACCCTATTATCAAATACATTTTATAAAGATATATCAATTAAAAATACATTATTAATTTTGACATAAAGTTGTCTTCAAACTACGTTTTTGTCTCTACTCCCAGGCTCGCTCTCAGTTTATTAATGAAGTAGTGATATAGAAAGCTTTACACCATGAATGAAATATACTGTTTTGTTTATATTTATTCTAAAATGCACGTCTAAAATCATTCAAACTACATACACTTTACTTCTCACACCGATAGGTGAGGGGAGTATTGTGATCGCTAACATTTTCAATTTTGAGATAATACGCTTTTTGAGCGTTTTATGATACCTACATAACGAAAATCCACGTCACTCATTTCCGTCGGTCTATCTGTCGGTCTGTCTGTACGCGTTTTTCTAGCCACGTAATCCCAGCAACCGCTGCACAGATTGTGATAAAATTTGGGCAGCGACATGCTGTTGGGTTATAGTAGGTAATGTTCCTATAATTTTGAAAATCGGTGCATGAGCGACGGAGTAATAAGCAAAAACAAAAAAAAAATGTTCCTCAAACTCAAACTGTTTTAGGAGTTCCTGATCATTTTCTACTTTTTTTTGGGTGGAGATGAAATTGGGATAGTTGGGGGGGGGGGGGGGGGTTATAAAACTGAGAAATTTGTTGTATTCATAATAGGCTGTCCAATAATCTGTCAAAGAAAGACCTAGCGTCATAATACACTGTTTTAGGTTCAGCCGAACCTTACCTTGCCTATTACAGAAACCAAGGGCTTGAGAATTTTCTGATGTATACATGCTAGTGTTGCTTCTTTCTGATCGTTCTGTATTGTGTAACTAGGAAACTATTAGATTGATTTTAATGAAATTTTTACACAGTATCATTTCCGCGCCGAGCATGGAAAACGTTTATGATTTTTGGGAATCGTGTCAGTGGCGGCGCAACAATAATAAAAAAAAACTAAAAATATGGAAACAGCTCAAACTTCATTTTTAGGCGTTTTAGGGGTTTTTGCCGTAGTTTTAAGTGAGGAGTACCATTTTTTAGTATCTTTAAGGCTTAGAAAATTAATTTGAAACCTGAATTTGTATTTCGATATAGTCAGAGTCCATTTCTATTTTATCCCGTTATTGGTAAATATTTTGAACACCTACAACACTTATCCTATTTTTGCAGGAAATACGATAACAGCAGCGTCATATCGAAAGACTCTCTGGCAAGCGACAGTCACATGTACGAGTACGCGACAGTGGGAACGCTTTCCATCACAAATTCGGCACCATCCGAACTCAATTCGGAAATGGGTTCCACCGTGAAGTTGGTCCACACCAAAATGGGACTGGTAAGTCATCTTTTTCTTCTAATTTATCCTCAGAAAAATACATCTATACTGTATTCACAGCCAAGCTAGACCAAATGAAAACAAGCCCGCGTGCGTGATCGGCTCGTTTCGGTGGCGTCTCTAATAGTCCAGTACATTATGTGTAGATTGTGTGGTATAATCTGGCAAGTCAAAATCTCTAAGGCTGACTGGAAAGTAGATCCAAATATGCAATGTCAAGTGTTCATTGCCTAATGATCATTTCAAACTAGCAACTGGCTATTTTTGAGTTGCAATGGGCTCATAGGGCAACTCCTTTAAATAGCCATATAAAATTTCATAATTGCACTGGACTATAGCTGGCGCGTTCGCAGACGTTAGCGGACAGTAACCACGCGAATGTTGCATGCGACTGTTTATTTGAAGTCTATCTTGGGATTGAATATACTTTAGGTGCAGATGCATCACACTGGTTTGACTAAACTACATGTTGTATCATGTCTCATCGTGCTTCAGTGCCCATCGGTAAAATAAATAAGAGTACGTTCCATACCTGACTTGTTTCGGAAATTTTGTCACTTGTAAATTCCAAATTAAAAAATGTGACATCAATTTGCTGTATATTTAGTTGCTACTAATACGCCAGCGCTCCAACGAGGACAAAATATTGCGGTTCAGCCAGGATTAATTTCAAGAGAAAAAAAAGGGCCGATATAACTAGCGGTGTTTCTCGCATACAAGCAGGTCGTCCATCCAGATTTGATTGTGCTAAAGTTAAATAAGTGGGAGAGAATTTACATGAGCAAATTTAAACGGCGCTCTCACTGTGGAATTTTATTTATTTATTTATTTATTTAACGGGTGAAAGCCTTGTTACAAATATATACAAAATCACATTAAATGCTACGAATATTTTTAACAAGACTTTTAACAACGCTAAAAGAAGACCTAAATATTTCTATATTAGATATAATTTCATTACCAAGCTTAGCAATTCTAGTTATGGGTTCATTTAAGCCATAATTGGTGGAATGAAATGGTACATAAAAGGTGTCAGTGTCTCGTTCTCGAGTTAGCATTTAGTGAAACTCTCTGCAATAAGTCGGAACAATCTATATAACTATTTATTATTTTGTGTAACAGAAACAAGTCCAATTCTTTCCTACGTCGCTCAAGAGTGCTTATATTCATATAGAGAAGTGCATTTGTATGACTATACTCCTCTCTTATGCAGCCCATTTTAAAGGCACAAATTCTTAAAAATGTTCTTTGTACACGCTCGAATTGAAAAATATATGTATTGTAACTTGGAGACCAGATAGAATTACAGTACTCAAGGTAAGAACGGACGAGCGAACAATACAAAATTTTAAATGAATGAAGTGACAGTTCCACACTATTCCGACTTACAAAACCTAGCATCTTGAATGCTCTGCTGATAATACTTTCAATATGTATGCAAATTAAATGTTAATGTTGTATCGAAAATAATTCCTATGTCCTTGATGTGATCAACATCTTGTAATATTTCACCATTAATTGTATATTGGCATCTTGTAAGAGAATGAGACCTACTGAATGTTATTTTAAAACATTTTGAAGCATTTAGATAAAGCACATTAACATCACACCAATGCGAAAGGCGATCTAACTCCTTTTGTAATAAGCTAGCATCAGACATGTTCTCTACAACGCTAAAGATCTTCACATCATCAGCAAACATTAAAATTTCACTATCCAATGCATTAGCTCGATCGTTGACAAATATATTAAACAATAATGGGCCTAAATGAGAACCCTGTGGTACTCCGGAAGTTACAATAATATTGCGAGATGTACATCACCATATTTGACCATCTGAGATCTATCAGATAAGTAACTACTTATCCAATTCAACATCTGACCATAGATACCATAGGTGTTCAGCTTAGAGTAATGCATGGTTGACTCTATCAAAAGCCTTAGAAAAGTCTGCATTACGGAATAATTACTATAAAGAATCAAATTAGTACAGCTTGACCTACCCTGACGAAAACCGTGTTTTTTTGGTATAAAAATTTAATTTATTTATTAAATTGACAAAACCAATTTTTTTCCGCACTAGTCATCATTAATTTTAACATTTAATCTTAAAAAAAAGAAAAAAAGTTGTTGACCGCGGTAAGATTCCAACCCACGCCCTTTCAGACTGGTGCCTGGCGTCTTAACCGCACGGCCACGCTGCCTGTGCTTCAGGCATATCAATACACCGTACATAATACGTCGTCAGTTACCTGTCGTAATTTGATTCAATTTTTTTTTTTGTTATTGATAAAACCGGATTTTCCCCGGACTAGTTCTTTCATGCTGATTGTGAATCTGTATTTAGCTTTTCTCTAGCACCTGTAGTAACAGTACGTTAATAAATGGTTTTGGCTATCTTTTGTATACGGGACAGACGGACGGACGGACAGATAGAGGCTCTGCATAAGCTCTTTTCAGTGACTTCAGTGAGTCAGATTTGTCAAATGTCAGTCTCGTAACTTTAAGGACAAACTCTGTGGAATTACATCCAATAATGTGACACATGGTGGGTCGTTTTCACAAATTAGCCGAATTAGGCACGCGCTGAAACCTCATAACTCTCACGCCATGCCACTCTTAATTCCCCAAATTGACCTTCGTTAACACATGTATATCGCCTTTCCAAATTAGCGGAATATGTCCTTTCAAACTAAAGCTTCCAATTACCGCAGTGTTGTCAGACGTTTGCTTCTTATACAATAATTCAAACATGCTTGATGCTCAAAAAGTTCCTATTTATTTGTTTTTATGTATATTTTTTTATTAACCTTCATTATTTCTGGTATGTATCTTGGTATTTTGAGCATGAAGATCTTACCTTTTATTGAACGTGAATAAAGAGGAGGCTTATCGCAGCTGCATTTTCCGATAAAACACTTTCAAATTTCAAACTATTTTATACTAATATTGTCATGAAAAATTCTGTAGAAGGTCCTGATGTATCATGTGTCTTTGCACAAACTAAACTAACTGAAACTATCTCACAATTCATTGAAAAAAAAATTAAAATAATATTTCTACTTTAAACAACTGCATTCAAATGAAAGAAGTTGCCAAAAGAACGTGCTTTTTACTTCCCGCACCGATAGGTGCGATTTTGTGATAAGTACGCTCTTTGAGTGTTTTATCATATCTACATGACGGAATTCCACGTGATTCATTTTCATCGGTCTATCTGTATGTATGGCGTTTTTCTAGCCTCGTAGTCTCAGTAACCGCTGCATGAATTGCGATAAAATTTGGGTATCGATACGCTGTAGGGCCGTAGTAGGTAAAGCTGCTATAATTTTGAAAATCGGTCCATGGGCGGCAGAGTAATTAGCAAAAAACAAAAACTTTCAAATATTCCTCAAACTTTGTTTTTAGGCGTTTTAGATATTCCTACTTTTTTGAGTGGGGGTGATTTTGGGATGGCTGGAGGGTGGAGGGTTGTAAAACTGAAAAAGTTGTTGTATTCATAACGGGCTGTGCATTAACCTGTGAAAGAAAGATCTAACCTATTATCGAAACTAAGGGACTTAGGATTTCCTGTATACATACGAGTATTTATTGCTTTAGAACGTATCGATGTATTTTGTAACGTGGAAACTATTAAATTGATAATGAAAATTTGACACAGTATTGTTTACCGTGGCGAGGATGAAAAACGCGTATGGCTTCTAGAAATCGTGTGAGTGGCGGCGCAGCAATAATCAAAGAACTAAAAATATAATAACAGCTCAAATTTCGTTTTTAGGCGATTTGGAAATTCCTGATCACTTTAGTTCGTCCAGATGAAGCTTGCAGAATAAAAACTCTGTCAACTTACTTCCTATGGAGAGAGATGAAAAAAATTATTAACACCATGGGAAAATGATAAACTGGTATCACCGTGATGTATGAAGTACTGAGTGAATCAACCTGACTTCATTCTTTGTTTATCAAATTTCAATTTTTAAAGAAAAAAACGATACCTTTTTTGTCTCGTTTTTAATGCTTATCCAGGTGGGGTTGCCATAAAAAGATGTTACGTTTTTCTGCATGACGTTAAACTGTCTAAACAAGCGTTACTTTTTAGCACTCTGGTCAAGCTACTTCTCGGGTTCTTAGAAATGAAATTTAACTTTATTAGGATAAGGGTTTGAACACAGAGTTAACATCTCTAGAGCCTAATTTGCATATTGGCTAGCCAACATCTATAGCGCTATCGGCGTGCCCTTAAGCTGTCATGTGGCTGTCATTGTAAATGTGGTTATTGCGTATGTCGAGATTTTTGTGGTTTTAGTGTATATTTGACTGACTTTGTGACTATTTGTGGTGTGAATTAAATTATTTATGAACAATATTGTCATAATTGTATGATGAGACAACATAAAAAGTGCATAATATGCTGTAATAGCGACGAATCGGTGAACACTTCTTATCATAGGTAAGTATAGGTTTTGTTTTAGTTTTCAGTAGCGTAATATATGGGGATGACTGGGAACAAAAGTAATGTATGTTATGTGCATCTGTGTAGGTTTCCTTCGAATACAATTTATTGGTATCAGTTTGTAACATCACAGTAATAATTGAATCTATTAATGAACATCTAATTTTAATATAAAGTCGCACGCCACTGGTAATGCCCTCAAACTGTCAAAATTTCCGTTACATCTTGGCTGGTCAGCGACCTGTGCATTTTGTTGTTTACACTCCCTCTATAGATGTTAACTCTGTGGGTTTGAATAAAAGTGAGTACTTATTTAAACCAATGAGTTACATATTATTATTATTATTAAAAAGGTCACACATTTATTTATTAAATGCTCAAAATGATTTACACGCTTTTGCAAAATGTTGGACCTCTGACTGTGTACAATATTTTTCATCCGAAAACTACATTTTTTTTCGAATATTTGTAAAATAATTACTGCTCATACGATCTGACAACGGTGTGACTCGTTTATCCGGCCAGCGTGCAATAATTAGTTGCATCCAATATCCAAGCCTGGATCCAAGTAGGCGCGTGCCGCTGGGCAGCAGCATTTTTTTCACACTCGGTTGCCTATGCTGCGGCCGTTTGCGTTCGAGTTTCCATCATTAGTCCGCCGCGATTGCCCATTGTTTTCGGTGCACGCCGCTTACCGCTCACGCCTACTAAGTCTTTGAGAATAATTATTGTTTAGAGTGATCGTGAAGGCAGGATGTCGCGCGCGGTGTCGATGTGATCGGGTTTTGATTGGTGTGATTCGTGCAGTAAAGTGTTATTAGTATATTATGTATGCTTTGAAGTTAGAAGGGTCGTTCTACATAAATAAAAAAGAAGCGAGTCTTCAAAACTGGCAAATGCCAGTTTCAAATACGTTTTATTCCTTAAAGTTAGCAGAACAAAGTCAGCAAAACAAAAACGTCGAAACGTCATAATCAAAAACTAAATAAGTGCCCTATTGAGATCTTAAAATAAAAACAATGTACAAAACAAAACAAAAAAAGATGTCATAATGGAGATCTAATTAAAGTATAATTAAATGCTCTATGAAAAATTTACTACACTTATTAGCGCTTCATTATGGCATTATCTTTTCTCGTTTTACATATTGTTTATTATTCGCTAATTTTTTTTCTCAAGTTTGCGTTACTTACGATTTAAAAAATAGAGCATTCAAGTTCTCAATAGGGGATTTAATTAGCCATTAATTATGGCGTTATCTTTTTTTTGCTCGGCTGACTTTGCTCTGATAACTTTAGGACTTGTTTGAGACCTCAAGTCAATTCGAGCCTAGTAAGACATGGTCGTATACAGAACCTAAAGTATGGAACGCCTCAGTAATCTCGGAAACGGTTCGCACTTTTTTCATTAATTTTGAAGTATAGGTGTTTTGCAATACGTTCGATCTTAAGATGGTATTTTCAATGTTGTCATATCTACCATTTTTCCAGAAATATAATAAACTTTATTATTTCAAATGGATCACCCTGTATATTTCTACATTTTTGAAATCCTTGAGAGATAGTGATTATTTTTTGTATAACATTTCCTATACCTAAACCTCATAATTTTGGAGTTACCACTAAGTTTACATTGCAGCCGCCCAAGTTAAAATAATTAAATAAAATGGCTATGTTTACTGTTGGAAATTCAGACATGTTGTCAAATGTACTGTGAAGTTTGAAAAAACACATGTATGGTTGTATTGAAGTAAACGGACAACATTTTGAGCATCTGCTGTAACCGCCTTCATATTTTTTGAAGTTTAATGTAATGCTGAGGTTTAGGTTTAGGTATAGGAAATGTTATAAAAAAAGTAATCAGTATTTTTCAAGAATTTAAAAATTGTATCTACAAATATAGAGGGTGATCCATTTGAAATAATAAACTTTATTATGTTTCCGGAAAAACGGTAGATCTGGCAACACTGTAAAATACCATCGCACATGGCCGACTTTACCCACTAGGCCGGAGCATTGAAATATGGCAACACTGGTATCGGGCCGAGCTTTTGTTTGTTGTGAAGTCATTAGTGTAATCTTCCAGAGTGAAAAATAAGATTGGAAGGTGATTTTTAATGTGTTTCTAATTATTTACCTGCACAAACGAAACTATAAAGATAAAAAGATGCCTGCAAAGTGTGTAGTACCAGGTTGCAATAGCAATTGGGGCTTCCAAACAAGGATATACCAACATAACCTTCCAGAGTAACAACGAAGAGTGGAAGGTGATTTTTAATGTGTTTCTAATTATTTACCTGCACAAACGAAAGTATAAAGATAAAAAGATGCCTGCAGAGTGTGTAGTACCAGGTTGCAATAGCAATTGGTGCTTCCAAACAAGGAGATACCAACATAACCTTCCAGAGTAACAACGAAGAGTGGAGGGTGATTTTTAATGTGTTTCTAATTATTTACCTGCACAAACGAAACTATAAAGATAAAAAGATGCCTGCAAAGTGTGTAGTACCAGGTTGCACTAGCAATTAGTGCTTCCAATGAAGGACATAAACAGAAGTGGGTGAAAGGTATTCCTCATAAGGGCTGGTTATATTTATAAGAATAAAGAAAATAATTTACAAACATTTCAAAGGGTAAGACCTATTTTAAACCACAATGTGGTACCTACAATGTTTTCTGGACCTCCCAAATATCACAGAAAAAGACAGTTAATAGAACTCATCTGGGCATGCCAACGAGGGCACGCATCTGGGCATACCTACGAAAAGATTTGATAGTGAAAGGGCATCAAGACCAGCAAGAATGGCCTCACAGTGACCGAATAATGAATTTTTCTAGCTCAAGTGACAATTTACAAAGTAAATTGAGTGTTCATTTAAGTGGAAGCGGCAGCAGGAAACAGGTTGCGTTTATTTTTATTTTGTAGTGTCTGACTGTGATGAGCCAGACATCAGATGTAAGTGGTATTAGTAGTAGTAGTAGTAGTCGTTCTAAAAAGTATTTTTCTTAATTTATTAACCGAGATGAACTCTAATACATATAAAATGTAATAATTATTCTGAAACCATAGGCCAACTATTTGACAGCTAAGCCACGTTGCCACATCTAAGGCTCCGGCCTAGTGTAGAGTCGGCCATGCATCGCAAGATTGGCCGTATTGCCAAACTCCCATATCCCAAAATTCATGAAAATCGTGCAAATCGTTTCCGAGATAATTGAGGCGTTTCATATTTTATAAACTCTGTATACAGGGTGAGTCTTAAGTTGATAATTTTTTTGAACTGTGTATAGAAGTCGTAAAAATAAACAACTTTTCCAAATAACTTTTTTTTGCGTCTAATGTTAAAATCCTGCTACTAAAAACCTACTACATTTGAATGGAGTAACAAATTAGCCACCGACAAAAAGTGATACAACTTAAAGTGATATAAAATGTTTTGTTTTTGATTGTGTCAAGTGCCAAGTGTAAATGAACTAGGCATGTTTATTACCCGCGAAAATGTAGATTATTTGAACTCTAGTCCGTTACATAATTATATCAAAAAGTGCGAAGGTGCTAACAGTTGGACGTACCGTTTGAAGTGCATGTTGAAGAAGACCGAGTTCTACAGAGGAATTTTCAAGATAAAAGTGAGTATCAGAAATAGACAGGTTTGGACTATCAAAAAGCACCAAAAATGTACCAAAGCGCTATTAAATTTACCTGTGATATGTAATTCCTGGCTCCTTCCTGCTGCTGTGGCTTTTACAACCGTAAGCTGCACACCCTATGATTATGCACACCACAATATTTTACAAAGATTGGTCTTAAAAACGCTAAATATCATAAAAAAATATTTTGACAGCTGTCATTTTCGGTCACAGCTAATTCATATAGCATCAAACGGGTTTTGATCATACATGTTTTGAATTACCCTGTATATGATGGGTAATATGTGGCACCATGAGCAGTGCACTAGAACATGGCCGTGAAGGCAAAGTTTTGTAGAAACATTTTCAGTATGAACGTGAGTATTCTCAAAACGAGATAGACATGAATCACCCTGAATGTGATGTGCAAGCTGTGGAGGCATTTTGCGAGGTTAGGCGTATCGATTAATCCAATTGCTCTTTTCTGGATAGAGTCCAGAAGCTTTCGAGAGTGCTTGGGAGTACATCCCCACACATGGGAGCAATATTCGAACGATGTGTGTCTTGCAGCGGAACAAAACTCCAAGCTTCTGGGATGCTGTTTTAGCAATACTGACGACGTGGTCGTACCAGGACATTTTATTGTTGATCTTGATCCCCAAAAACTTGACGGAAGGTGACTCGACTACTGGGTGACCCTCTATTTCCACAGTTGGTAGTCCAACGTGAGAGTTCTTTCTCAGTGTTGTTGCCTGAGTTTTCTGTACGTTAAACTGTACTTTATTAGTAATCCCCAGTCTCAAATTATTATGAGACCTACGTTGATCTGTATGAAAAGCCCAAAAAGCGTATTATCTCAAAATGGAAAATTTTCGCGATCACAATAATACTCCTCTCACCTATCGGTGGGGAAAGTAAAAGGAATCAAGTTGATGAACTCAGCTGAATCTATACTATACTAAATGTAATAATAGTTTATTTTCCATATAGATATATAAAAATGGACTCGTCACAGTAAACACTTACACACTAACAACTACTAACACTAACACGGCCAAAGTCAGAGACGGTATAATAGCATTTGTTCAAAAGAACATTTTTGAGTTTAACTTTAAACAACTGCAGTGTTGGACAATGTTTCACATTTACAGGTAACTTGTTAAACACTTTTAGGCCTAAGATATTTGGGGCTCGTTTACAACATTGTATTTTGAGAAAGGTATCTGCAAGTCAATACCTTGCCTCGTACAGCGTTTATGAACATCTTTATTAAATGAGAACTTATTCTGATTTTGATAAATATAAACGTCATATAGACTTCATAAAAAAGGATCTCCAACAAATCCAGACAATTATCGCCTACTTTCGTTAATCTCTCATGCAAGCAAGGTTCTACTATATATTTTACAATCTCGTTTGGAGGGTTTTATTGGCTGGCAAATTTCTCAGGCGCAGGCAGGTTTCGTGAAAGGAGGCGGTACGCGTGAACAGATCTTAAACTTAAGACAGATTATTGAAAAAGCCAGAGAGCATTATTTTCCCGTTTTTATTGCTTTGTGGACTATTCTAAGGCGTTTGATAACGTAAAGTGGCCTAAACTGTGGGAAATCCTTATCTCCATGGGAGTCCCTTACCACTTAGTATTTCTCATACAGCAACTCTATGAGTCTAGCTCAGCTCGTGTAAGAATTGATGGTAACCTGTCAGGTCAAACAGCAATCAGAAAAGGAGTTCGTCAGGGATGCGTATTATCTCCGATGTTATTTAACATTTACTCTGAATTTGTGATGAGACAGGTATTGGACAACTGGAATGGCGGTATAACTATTGGCGGAAGCAAAATATCTAACTTAAGATTTGCTGACGATACAACCCTTATTGCTGCTTCTCAGGAAGAACTAGTAGCTCTATTGAACGTTTTAGAACAACACAGTGTAGCATATGGTCTTAGTATTAACTACCAGAAGACCAAGGTTATTATCGTAGATAGAGAGCATGACAATCATCTAGAAATAAAGTCAGTAGGCCGTTGTGAGGTAGTGCAAAGTTTTGTGTACCTCGGTTCTTTGAACGACAATTCAGGTAGCTGTGAGAATGAGATTCGACGGCGCATTCAACAGGCACGGGTGGCCATGACAAAGTTTACTAAAATATGGCGTCACCATAACATCACTAAAGCTACCAAGATGTCACTGGTTCAGTCTCTTGTGTTCTCCATATTTTTGTATGCCTCTGAAACTTGGACTGTTAAAATGGCAGATCGAGCTCTCATAGATGCTTTTGAAATGTGGACGTGGAGGAGAATGCTGAGAATTCCTTATACCGCCCATCGAACTCATGTTTCCATACTGGATGAGCTCTGTAATCCAAAGAGACTATCCTCCATTGTGTCGATGAGAATGCTTACATTATTCGAACATATTCACAGAAGCGATAATATGGAGAAACTTGTAGTTCAGGGTCACGCCCCGAGTGGGCGGCGCCGTGGCCGTTCCCCTACACGCTGGGTGGATACGACGAAACAGTTGCTGGATATGAGTATCAAGAGCGCCACTGAACTGACATTAAATCGCGAACGATGGCGAGCTACAGTGTGTTCTCAAAACTATTGATAATATTCGTGTCGGCAATACTCTAGCTCCGACTTAATGCATTGTACGAGTTCACAACATGTCTGTTAAGACATTGTGACTATGTTGATGAAATGTAAACTGATACCTCATAAATAAATAGAGATGATAAGGTAAGAAGTATTTGAAACCTCCTAAATAATGTAGAGGAAGTCTATTAAAAAAATAGTTTTAAATAAAGGTGTATTGCAAAAGTTTCAAAGTATCCTTTCTACTAATACGCATAGAAACATTTCCAAAATAAAGAGTTTGTATTCGACATACTTTTGTCTCGCAGTTTTGAATCGCCCTGTATATGACGTGTAACATGTCGCATTGACTACGTGTATATAGCAAACACGCGAAGGTTGGCAGTCATTATCGACATGTGCAATTAACACGATTAATAATATGCTGCATTAATTACTGTTTAAACTTTTTCTATATTTATTTAGAAACTTAATAACATATAGTTTTTCCAGCTATATAAAGGCTGTGATTTTTCTTCCATAAAACGTGCTAGCATGAACTTGTGCTCTTTGTTGCGTAAAGCAGCTCATTAATATTTATCCTTTCTTTTTTCCCGCTTGAAAATACAGTTTGTTCTGTACATAAAATAAAGGTGAATATCTAACAGTTTTAAATCACGTAACTGAACTTCATACTGACACACACAAGATATTTATTTTAAAAGTTACAGACGAAAGGATGATGAGATTCTTTGGCAATTTTTATAACTGAAATTTCAAATAAACTTAGGTTCGTGAACGATTCGTCACCGATCTACAGGGTGTTGAAATTTTAATATCTTTTCAGTTTTTTCATGTTATGTGCTGATAGGCATACATACCACACAAGACACAAAAATAATTTTCATGGGGACCACCTATAACATCACTAAAGCTACCAAAATGTCTCTTGTGTTCTCCATATTTTTGTATGCCTCGGAAATCTGGACTGTTAAAAAGGCAGATCGAGCTCGCATAGATGCTTTTGAAATGTGGACGTGAAGGAGAATGCTGAGAGTTCCTTATACCGCCCATCGAACTAACGTTTTCATACTGGATGAGCTCGGTAATCCAAAGAGACCATCCTCCATTGTGTCGACGAGAATGCTTACATTCTTGAGATATACCGGGTGATGTCCCAGAATTTCCTTGACACGTGATATTTTCGTAACGAAAAACGGTTCAAGCAAGAACTGAGTGGTACTTTTGAAGGTACTATAGGGTCTATTATACCATGCATTCAAAACATTTTTTTTTGTACGTCAACCCCTAAAACTCACCCCCAACTTTTTTTTTCAAATAGCACCCCATAGGTTTGCCTACATAAATGATATCCCCATTTTATTTAAAATCTTGTGGTACCTTTAATTTTATATGCAAACTTTTTTTTTCCGTAAAGTCATAAGCATAAGACAAATGAAATGATAATCTGTTTGACGCCTGATATTTTTGTAACAAAACTGGATAAAAAAGAAAAGTAAGTGGGTTTTTCAAGGGTAATGAATGTCCTATCATTCCCTCCTTATGAATCATTTTTTTCTTACTAAAATCCCTGGAATCCACCCCTAGCTTGTTCCTTCAAATTTCAATCCACAATTTTTCCTGGAAAAATGAATTCTTTACTTGAATTTAATTATCGTAGTGCCTTACTTTTTATGCCCCTACTGCAATTTATTGTTAATTTTTTTCGTTTAATCCATGAACTAGTAAGCATAAATTAATTAACACACATGTATGGAAAATATATTTTAATTATCATGAATCAACTAATAAAAAAAATGTGACAACAAAAATAAATGCAAAACGTGAAAAAGTTTTATGGTTACATCGGGCCGCGCCACAGTAAGCCACTACGATAATTAAATTCAAGTAAAGAATTTATTTTTCCATGCAGAATTGTGGATTGAAATGTGAAAGAACTAGCTAGCGGTGGATTCCAGGGGTTTAAGTCAGAAAAAAATTATTCATAAGCAAGGAATGATAGGTCATTCACTACCCTTGAAAGACCCACTTACTTTTCTTTTTTATCCGTTTTTGTTACAAAAATATCAGGCGTCAAACAGATTATCATTTCATTTGTCTTATGCTTATGATTTTACGGAAAAAAAATAAGTTTGCATATAAAATGAAAGGTACCACAAGATTTTAAATAAAATGGGGATATCATTTATGTAGGAAAACCTATGGGGTGCTATTTGAGGAAAAAAAGTTGGGGGTGAGTTTTAGTGGTTGACGTATAAAAAAAAGGTTTTGAATGCTTGGTATGATAGACCCTGTAGTACCTTCAAAAGTACCACTCAGTTTTTGCTTGAACCGTTTTTCGTTACGAAAATATCACGTGTCAAGGAAATTCTGGGACACCCGGTATACACAGAAGCGATAATATGGAAAAACTTGTAGTTCAGGGTCATGTCCCGAGTGAGCGGCGCCGTGGCCGTTCCCCTACACGCCGGGTGGATACGACGAAACAGCTGCTGGATATGAGTATCAGCAGCGCCACTGAACTGACAGTAAATCGCGACCGATGGCGAGCTACAGTTCTCAAAACTATCGATAATATTCGTGTCGGCAATACTCTAGCTCCGACTTAATGCATTTTACGAGTTCACAACATGTCTGTTAGACATTGTGACTATGATGATGACCAATTACACAATAGGGATGAAACATATCCGGGATATTTTCGAAGCGTCACCCTCAACACTTCTGTTTTTAGTCACCCATTCTCCGTATACATAATCATAAATCACTGAATTACGTGAGTACATTGCGATGTATGTATCGTTGTGATGAACCATCGACTCACACGTTCAGAAAATTAACAGGTAACAATTAGTAACAGGCAAAAAATCCATTAGGTACGTGTCGCCATAGCTGCGCTCTGTTATCAGGGAACAGTTATCTGAAATATGCAACCGGTTGCAGAGAATGGTCCTGTTTCCTCAACATTCAGTTATTGACACGATTTCCGGGCCTACATTGTATCCTTATCCGCAAAAAATTACAACCAGTAGTAGGTTTGTGGTTCGGGATAACCTATCTTAGTACTTAGTATATGGAATAGATGTGCGAAAATTAATGGTATACAGAGCCTGCAGAGTTTTTAGGAGAAGTATTGAAATTTATTATTTAACTTAGTCCTAAAGTTGATATTTAGGGTGGAACCGGTGGACCTTCTTAAATACCCCACTGCTGGTAAAGACTGAGTTACCCTACTTGACTCTGTTTTTCAAGTGACGCTGTAATTCAATGTTTACTGGTTTTTTCCTACACAAAGATTGGAGGGGATTTCGGACCTTCCTAAATGAGGCACTTCTGGTAAGCATCGAGTTAAGCTACTTGACGTCGTTTTTTTAGCAAAATTGTCTTCCAATATTTGTCTGCTTTCGCCCAGAAAAAAATTGAAGGTGGAGAATTCGAAACCTGTGAATCTCCCTAATAATTACGCCACTCCTGGTAAAGACTGAGTTACCCTACTTGACTCTGTTTCATAAGTGACCCTGTAATTTCAATGTTTGCTCGTTTTTCCGTAGACAAAGGTTGGAGGGGATTTCGGACCTTCCTAAATACGGCACTTCTGGTAAGCATCGAGTTAAGCTACTTGACATCGTTTTTTAGCAAAGTTGTCTTCCAATATTTGTCTGCTTTCGCCCAAAAAAGGTTAGGGGTGGAGAATCTGAAATCTGTGAACCTCCCTAATAATTACGCCACTGCTGGTAAAGACAGAGTTACCCTACTTGACTCTATTTTTTAGGTGACACTGTTATCCAATGTTTGCTCGTTTTTCCCTAGACAAAGGTTGGAGGGAAGTTCGGACCTTCCTAAATACGCCACTTCTGGTAAGCGCTGAGTTCACCTACTTGACATCGTTTTTTTAGTGGAATTGTCTTCCAATGTTCCTGTGTTTTCACCCAGAAAAAGCTTAGGGGTGGAGAATTCGAAACCTGTGAACCTCTCTAGTAATTACGCCACTGCTGGTAAAAACAGAGTTACCCTCCTTGACTCATTTTTTTTAGTGACGCGGTCATCCAATGCTTGCTTATTTTTGCCTAGACAAAATTTGTAAGGAGGTTCGGACCTTCCTAAATACGCCAACTTCTGGTAAGCACCGAGTTGAGCTACTTGATATCGTTTTTTCCGCGGAGTTGTCTTCCAATCTTGTCTGCTTTCATCCAGAAAAGCTTAGGGGGTGGAGAATTCGAAACCTGTGAACCTCCCTAATAATAACGCCACTGCTGGTAAAGATGGAGTTACACTACTTGACTCTATTTTTTTGGTGACACTGTTATCCAATTGTTACTCGTTTTTCACTAGACAAAGATTGGAGGGAAGTTTGGACTTTCCTAAATACGCCACTTCTGGTACGCACCGAGTTAAGCTACCTGACATGTTTTTTTAGCGGAGCTGTCTTCCAATGCTTGTCTGCTTTGATCCAGAAAAAGCTTAGGGAGTGGAGAATTCACAACCTGTGAACCTCATCCCTAATTACGCCATTGCTGGCAAGCACCGAGTTAAGCTACTTGACATTGTTTTTTTAGTGAGGTTCTCTTGCAATGTTTATTTGCTTTCACCCAGAAGAAAGTTAAGGGGTGGAGAATTCAAAACCTGTGAACCTACCTAATAATTACGCCATTGCTGGGAAGCACCGAGTTAAGCTACTTGACATCGTTTTTTTGTTGAAAAAGTCTTCCGATATTTAATCTTTTTCCCCAGAGAAACAACGGAACGAGGCGGAGGAGAGCTCAAACCTTGTGTCCGTATAAATACTCCATTGCCGGTAAAAGGACTGAGTTAGATACTTGACTCCTTTTTTTTAGTGAAATTGCCTTTTGAGTTTTTCGTTTTTCTTCAGACGACAAAGGTGGGAGGTTTTTGGAACCCTTGGAACTCCCTAAATACTTCACAGCTGGTAAGCACCGAGTTAAGCTAACTGACAGCAATTTTTTTGTTGAAAAAGTTTCCCGATATTTACTCTTTTTTTCCCAGAGAAACAACGGAACGAGGCGGAGGAGAGCTCAAACCTTGTGTCCGTATAAATACTCCATTGCCGGTAAAAGGACTGAGTTAGATACTTGACTCCTTTTTTTTAGTGAAATTGCCTTTTGAGTTTTTCGTTTTTCTTCAGACGACAAAGGTGGGAGGTTTTTGGAACCCTTGGAACTCCCTAAATACTTCACAGCTGGTAAGCACCGAGTTAAGCTAACTGACAGCAATTTTTTTGTTGAAAAAGTTTCCCGATATTTACTCTTTTTTTCCCAGAGAAACAACGGAACGAGGCGGAGGAGAGCTCAAACCTTGTGTCCGTATAAATACTCCATTGCTGGTAAAAGGACTGAGTTAGACTACTTGACTCCTTTTTTTTAGTGAAATTGCATTTTGAGTTTTTCGTTTTTCTTCAGACGACAAAAGTGGGAGGTTTTTGGAACCCTTGGAACTCCCTAAATACGTCACAGCTGGTAAGCACCGAGCTAAGCTAACTGACAGAAATTTTTTTGTTGGAAAAGTCTTCCGATATTTATTCTTTTTTCCCCAGAGAAACAATGGGACGAGGCTGGGGAGAGTTCGAACCTTGTGGAGTCTACTGCTGGTATAAGGACTGAGTTAGACTACTTGACTACAATTTTTTTGGTCTTCGAGTTTTTCTTTTTTTCCCCAGACGACAAAAGTTGGGGGTTGTTAGAACCCAGTGGATCCCCCCTAAATAAGTGACTGCTGAAAAGCACTGAGTTCACCAACTTGACACCTTTTTTTAGTGTCTTGTTTGTTCGTTTTCTCCCAAAAGTTCGGAACTCCCTAAACATGTCACAGCTGGTAAGCACCGAGTTAAGCTACTTTACACATTTTTTTTTTTGTTGAAATAGTCTTCCAATATTTATCCCCCCCCCTCCAGAGCAACAGAGTGGCGCGGCGGGGGACACTTCAAACCTTGTGGACCTCTGTATAAATACCCCATTGCTGGTATAAGACACTAAGTAAGACTACTTGACTCTATTTTTTGTTGTTGAAATGGTCTTCCGATATTGATTCTATTTCCTCCAGAGTAACAGTGGGGCGAAGGGGTAGAGTACGAACCTTGTGGTCCTTCGTAAAAACTGCTGGTCAAATTACTGAGTTAAACTACTTGACTCCATTTTTTTTAGTGTTATTCCTTCGAGTTTTTCTTCGTTTTTCCCCAGACGACAAAGGTTGGGGGTTGTTAGAACCTGGTGTATCCTCCCTAAATATGTAATTCTTGAAAAATACACCTACTTGGAATATTTGGTGAAATAGTGTTCCGATGTTTGTTTGTTTTTATCTATGCACTTTCCCAAATAGGCTACTGCTTGTAAGCATCGAGCTAATCTACTTGACACCATTTTTTTTTTGTTGAAATAGTCTTCCGATATTTACTATTTTTTTTCACCAGAGCAATGATGGGACGAGGCGTGGGACAGCTCGAACCTTGCGAACCTCCGCAAATACTCCACTGCTGGTATAAGTACTGAGTTAGACTACTTGACTCCGTTTTTTGCGAAATTGCCTTCGAGTTTTTCTTTGAAATTCCTCGAAGCACAGTGGCTAGGGGTTGATAGAACCCAGTGGATTCGCCCTAAACACGCGACTCTTGCAAAGCACTGAGTTCACCTACCTGACACCTTTTTTTAATGTCTTGTTTGTTGGGTTTCTCCCAAATGTTGAGAATGAAAATTCGGAACCAGTGGAACTCCCTAAACACGTCACAGCTGGTAAGCACCGAGTTAAGCTACTTTACATATTTTTTTTGATAAATTAGTCTCCCAACATTTATTCTTCGCCCCTCCCCCTCCAGAGCAACAGTGGGGAGTGTCAGGGGAAAGTTCGACCCCTGTGGATCACCATAAATAGTCCACTGTTGGTATAAGTACTGAGTTAGACTACTTGATTCCGTTTTTTTATAGTGAAATTGCCTTCATATTTTTTACAAAGAGGTTAGTGGTTGTTAGAACCCAGTGGATCCTCCCTAAATACGCGACTCTTGCAAAGCACTGAGTTCACCTACTTGACACCTTTTTTTAGTGTCTTGTTTGTTGGTTTTCTCCCAAAGGTTGAGAATGAAAATTCGGAACCAGTAAAACTCCCTAAACACGTCACAGCTGGTAAGCACCGAGTTAAGCTACTTTACACTTTTTTTTGTTGAAACAGTCTTCCAATATTTATTCCCCCCTCCCCCCCTCCAGAGCAACAGTTGGGCGTGGCGGGGGAAAGTTCGAACCTTGTGGATCTCCATAAACAGTCCACTGCTGGTATACGTACTGAGTTCGACTACTTTACTCTGTTTTTTTTTTTAGCGAAATGAAATTGCCTTCGAGCTTTCCTTTGAATTGCCCTAGACGACAAAGGTTGGGAGTTGTTATAACCCAGTGGATCCGCCCTAAACACGTGACTCTTACATTGCACTGAGTTCACCTACTCGACTCCATATTTCTAGTGAAACTGTCCTCCGACGCTTGTTTGTTTTTTCCCGCAGAGAAAGGTACGCCACAACGCAACACGTCACGCTGCAAATCCTCGTATCATGATTTCACCGACTACCCAGAAAAAAAGTGTTCTTGTTACCGAGCATCATTAACCGGAATAAAAACAACGTAATCATTTCATTACTTTTTACCTCATCATCTGCGATTGTTATAATCAGCGTTCAACTGTTTACAAACGTACTCCGTTGCGATTGATAAAAAAATGGAGCTGGCTAGATTGGTTTAGTACTTACGTCGTATGCATCATTATAAAGCAATTTTCTAGTTATACGCACTTCTACTAATATGACACAGTTTGCTTACTATCTCCAAACAATCTGATAAGGAAATATATACATATAAAAATAACCGAGAACTGATCACAGCTACCACATTCAACTGATTATGTAGCAATGGGAATATAGTTGATATGCATCACTGTAATGATGCAAAACAAACCCTTTTGTAATTTAGTTACTGCAAAAAAGATTTTTTTCAGTTCGACAATTGCTTAATTAAATAAGTCAAATAAAATAAGTCAAAGTTGAATCGAGTTCTTTTTTTCGAAAATCTTGGGAGGGGTAATTACATCTTACCCCCCCCCCTTGTATACGCCTGTGCCTAAAACGCAACAAATTTAGTTCAATATATGTATGGACAAAAATTAATGGTTTTTAAGATTTTTCAATTTTAACGGAATTCTAATAATTACTCAAAATCTGGCATTTTGTTTCATCATCATTACAGTCACAATGTCTTAACACACAATATGTTGTGAACTCGTAAAATGCTTTAAGTCGGAGCTAGGGTATTGTCGACATGAATATTATCGATAGTTTGGAGAACTGTAGCTCTCCATCGTTCGCGATATACTGTCAGTTCAGTGGCGCTCTTGATACTCGTATCCAGCAACTGTTTCGTTGTATCCACCCAGCGTGTAGGGGAACGGTCGCGGCGCCACCCACTCGGGGCGTCGCCCTGAGCTACAAGTTTCTCCATATTATCGCTTCTGTGAATATGTCCGAAGAGTGTATGCATTCTCGTCGACACAATGGAGGATAGTCTCTTTGGATTACCGAGCTCATCCAGTATGGAAACGTTAGTTTGATGGGCGGTGTAAGGAACTCTCAGCATTCTCCTCCACGTCCACATTTCAAAAGCACCTATGTGAGCTCGATCTGCCTTTTTAACAGTCCAAGTTTCCGAGGCAGACAAAAATATGGAGAACACAAGAAACTGAGACTGAACCAGCGACATTTTGGTAGCTTTAGTGATGTTATGGTCACGCCATATTTTAGTAAGCTTTGCCATGGCCACATGTGCCTATTTAGGCGATGAAAAATGTACGTAAAAAACATTGATTAAAGTATTTAGGGTCCGTATAAATGTGTTAATCAATGGTAAAAAATCAATAAGATGTTCACTCACTTTAGTAACACTAATTCAATACCATCATAAATAAGTGAAAAGGTACGACGCTAAACTTGCCCATAATCTCAACTAAGGTTCTACATAGGTTGGTGTGGGAGCTTAGAGATTCTATAAAAGTCATTTTAAGGCAATTTTTAGGTTAAATAAAGGTTACTTTGTTTACTAACATGTTTTGTAATATGCCATTTCAAATTAGTCAGTGCCTTTTGGCAACGACAACGTCTTCAGGGCTGGGCATTTTGTACTACAGGAGCTTTTGTAGCCCGATAGAAAACGTTGTTTGTGCTAAATTGCACCACAGGTGTATACAAGGGGGGGGGGGGGGGTAACAGGGGTAATTACCCCTCCCAAGATTTTCGAAAAAAAAACTCGATTCAACTTTTACTTATTTTATTTGACTTATTTATTTAAGCAATTGTCGCATTGAAAAAAATCTTTTTTGCGGTAACTAAATTACCAAAGGGTTTGTTTTGCGTGATTACAGTGGTGCATATCTAATATATTCCCATTGTTACATAATCAGTTGAATGTCGTATACAACGTGGTAACTTGTCACAAAAATTTACCTAACTCATTAATTATCTGTTTTGGAAATTGCACCGATTAGAAAAGTTAAAACACTATTTAAAACAAATGGAGTACGTGTTGTTGCTAGTAGGGTACCTCACTGTTGAGTGTTCATGATCGTTTAATTTTGTATGCTGTGCCAATAAAGTGTTCACGGATGACCTGTATTACATATTATTTGTATACCGTAAAATTAAAATTGATCAATGCATCAATTGATTTTTTATTTCATCTCCCAAAAATACCTGATATTCCACTGTTTCACTTGCTGTTTATATCTTCTTTTTTATTTTAATACTATTAACATTTTCCTTTTCTCTTGCTACAACGTCCTTTACGAAGGTGTTACAAAAAATGGTGAAAGCACACACAACACACAACAACTTCAAAATCGGTTCTAGGAACTATTTATAACCTATTGAGAGCCTAAATTATAACTTGGCTTATCGAAAGTTTTCATTTTTGGACGAGTTTTACTTCCCACACCGATAGTTGAGGGGAGTATTGTGTTCGCGAAAATTTTCGATTTTGAGATAATACGCTTTTTGGGCGTTTCATGATGTCTACATAACGAAAATCCACGTCACTCATTTCCGTCGGTCTGTCTTTCTGTCTGTCGGTCTGTCGGTCTGTCGGTCTGTCGCTCTGTCGGTCTGTCGGTCTGTCGGTCTGTCGGTCTGTCGGTCTGTCGGTCTGTCGGTCTGTCGGTCTGTCTGTCGGTCTGTCGGTCTGTCTGTCGCGTTTTTCTACCCTCGTAATCCCAGTAACCGCTGCATTGATTGTGATGAAATTTGGGCAGCCGTATGCTGTGGAGTCGTAGTAGGTAATGTTCCTATAATTTTGAAAAGCGGTGCATAGGCGGCGGAGTAGTTAGCAAAAAACAAAAAAATTAAACATTGCTGAAACTTCGTTTTTAGGCGTTTTAGGGGTCCCTGATCGTTTTCTACTTTTTTTTGGGTGTGGGTGAAATTGGGGTGGTTGGGGGGTGGGGGGTTGTAAAATTGAAAAATTTGTTGCTTGCATAATAGACTGTCCACTGACCTGTGAAGGAAGACCTGGCGACATAAATAACTTTTTTAGGTCCATCCGAACATTGCCTTGCCTATTACAGAAAGCAAAGGACTTTTCTGATGTAAACATACGAGAGTATTGGGTTAGATCGTTGTAACGAGGAAACTGTTGAATTGATTTTAATGAAATTTTGAAACAGCATTACTACCATGGCGAAAATGGAAAACGGTATGGTTTTGATAAATCGTGCCAGTGGCGGCGCAGAAATAATAAAAAAACTAAAAATATAAAAACAGCTCAAACTTCGTTTTTAAGCGTTTTAGAGGTTCCTGATCATTTTCTGCATTTTTTTTGGGTGGGGGTGAAATTGGGGTGGTTGGGGGTTGAAAAATTAAAAAATTTCTTGTACTCATAATAGGCTGTCCACTAACCTGTGAAGGAAGATCTAGCGACACAAATCACCTTTTTAGGTTCATCCGAACATTGCCTAGTCTATTACGGAAACTAAGGGACTTAGAATTTTCTGTACTATACGAGAATTTATTGGTTTAAATCGTTTTGTATTTTGTAACGTGGACACTATTAAATTGATTCTAATGAAATTTTGACACAGTATCTTGTTACCGTGATGAGAATGGAAAACGCGTATGTTTGTTAAAAATCTTGTCAGTGCCAGCGTAGCAATAATCAAAGAACGCGACAAGTATGAAAGCAACTCAAATTCGGTTTTTAGATGTTTTAGGGGTTCCTGATCATTTCCTACCAGTTTTTTGGGTGGGGGTGCAAGTGAGGTGGTTGGGGGGTCGGGGGTTGTAAAAGTGAGAAGCTTGTAGTATCGATAATAGGCTGTCCATTGACCTGTGAAGGAAAGACCTAGCGGCATAAGACAATTTTAAGGGGGGGGGGCTGGCGATTATTCGGTTGCAAGGGATCTCAGACTAAAGCTTTATGCTATGGAAAAATAATAAACTGGTATCAGCGTAATGTGTGGGAAGTACTGAGTCAATCAACTTGACTGCATTTTTCTTTCGTATTTGATCATAATATGCTTTTCCTTTTTTCCAGTCATGCCAAACGTGGTGGCAGCACGTGTCCACCACCGTGTGCACCGCCTGTATGGCAGCCGGGATGGGCAACGTCTACAGACTGCCCCAATCGGCCCTGATCAGGGGAGGGCTGCCCTTCGTGGTTGCCCACACCGTGCTGACGTTGCTCGTCGGGCTGCCCTTGCTCTTCCTGGAACTGGGCGTGGGTCAGATGGCCCAGGAGGGCGTGGTCAAGGCCTGGAGGGCGGTACCATTCTTCAAAGGTGAGTACTTTTAGCAGCTCACTTGTTTTATTTCACCGTTCTGCATTCTGTAAAGCCTCGTGTCCACTTGCAAGTAACTTGTGATAGTTTTTGCAGCAAGTAGTTGCTTCTTTGTCTACACTATCTTTTAATTGTTCGCAAATTTAATCTAGGAAATTGCTCTCGCAAATTCATTTGGGCTTGATTGTTCTGATTCCGTGTACACTATAGGTAAGATGTCGTATGCCATGGCCGACTCTACACTAGGCCGGAGCCTTAGATGTGGCAACGTGGCTTAGCTGTCAAATAGGGGGCCTATAGTTTCAGAATAATTATTACATTTTATATGTACTAGAGTTCATCTGGGTTAATAAATTAAGAAAAATACTTTTTAGAACTACTACTACTAATACCACTTACATCTGATGTCTGGTTCATCATAGTCAGACACTACAAAATAAAAATAAACGCAACCTGTTTCCTGCTGCCACTTCCACTTCCACTTAAATGAACACTCAATTTACTTTGTAAATTGTCACTTGAGCTAGAAAAATTCACTATTAGGTCACTGTTGGCATGCCCAGATGAGTTCTATTAACTGTATTTTTCTGTGATATTTGGGAGGTCCAGAAAACATTGTACTCGTAGGTACCACATTGTGCTCTAAAATAGGTCTTATCCTTTGAAATGTTTGTAAAGTATTGTCTTTATTCTTATAAATATAACCAGCCCTTATGAGGAATACCTTTCACCCACTTCTGTTTATGTCCTTCCCTGGAAGCACTAATTGCTAGTGCAACCTGGTACTACACACTTTGCAGGCATCTTTTTACCTTTATAGTTTCGTTTGTGCAGGTAAATAATTAGAAACACATTAAAAATCACCTTTCACTCTTCTTGTTTACGCTGGAAGGTTATGTTTGGTATGTCCTTTATTGGAAGCACAATTGCTAGTGCAACCTGTTACTACACACTTTGCAGGCATCTTGTTATCTTTATAGTTTCGTTTGTGCAGGTAAATAATTAGAAACACATTAAAAATCACCTTCCAATCTTATTTTTTACTCTGGAAGAATTACAGTAGTGACAAAAGCTCGGCCGACTATTCAGTGTTGCCATATTTCAATGCTCCGGCCTAGTGAGTAGAGTCGGCCATGGGTAGGGCCTTATTCAAATCCAGCTTGCAATAACTCTCTAATATAAATATTTGCGTATTTATAGTCAAATTATGGTACTTACAAAACAGGCACATCCCCATTTAAACTATTATTTGCCTGATCGACTTCATCTGCATCGAAATGAATAAGTATCATCAGCTAAATGTACCTGTGAGTGAGTGACATATAAAGGTAAATCTGTAATAAAAAAAGTAGTGGGTCCAGAACTGAACCCTGCACACCAGAAGAAATTAATTTGAATCTAGATGTATTTCCATCCACCAAAACACACTGAGACCACTCACTTGAATAAGCTTAATTAGAGCACATATATTACTTTCGTCATTTTTCCAGGTATAGGATATATCAAGTTACTAGCGGGTTGTCTGATCAGTATTTACTATCCGTTATACATGGGCCTGTCGACGTTTTACATCATTTGGCTACTAAAAGGACCTGCCCCTTTTCAAGAATGCTCAGCCAGAGTCAAAATGACTGAGGTAAGGATAATTTTATGTGTAATATGAAATGATAAGAAAACTTATGGGGGTTCAGAATATAATTTGAATACGGAATACTTTACACAGCTAGGTATTAAACCTACCTACTTGAAAAGAAAAGAAGAATTTTGGGCAATCATAATAATTAAGGCGGGAATACCCAGACAAAGAAAAATATTTAAAAAGTACGAGGTATAACCATAAGTATTATTTCTTTTTACAGAACGGGTATTCCTCGGTAGGAAAAAAAGGACAAGACTGCATAAAGTAAGTATCTGAACTCTTTTAAACAATACCTACATTTCAAAAAAAAGGAATCGCTTGATTTTTTGTCTAAATTTTATTATACAAGTGTTTCAAATAACTAGGCCAATCTTTGTCATTTATTTCATTTCTTTTTATTATCAAAAAGTTGCTTTCCCGTATTTGTATACTTTATGCCTTCATTGCGTCGGACCTGTAGAAATTGTGGATTTATAGTTTTCTAGATTTTTTATTGATTTCATTTTATTTAGTTTTGGGTTCTCTACAATGTGTTTTTTGATTTTGTTGGCATTTCCTATATATAGATCTACTGGCAATCTATATCTCTTTGAAACTATTTCTCAATTGTCAACATTATATATACAGGGTAGGGTGACTTTTTAGTACCGGCTCGGTCGATAACTCCACTACTGTAGAAGATAGCAAAAAAAGTTGTATATAAAAGTTGTAGCCACGGATATGCTC
This sequence comes from Callosobruchus maculatus, assembly GCA_951848785.1. Lineage (NCBI taxonomy): Eukaryota > Metazoa > Arthropoda > Insecta > Coleoptera > Chrysomelidae > Callosobruchus > Callosobruchus maculatus. Next base: position 442,222 of record CATOUR010000052.1, read on the forward strand.
CTTGCTCCTTCAAATTCTATTAATGATTTCCGTTCTTCCATATAGGGTATTGTTACACTATACAGGGTATTTCAAAAGTTATGACCATTTTTATATCCAAATCGTGGTCAAATGAACGTACTGTATATCAAAAAGTAATGAATCAAAAATTATTTTTTTTACATAAAAGAATTAAAAATATCCTCTAGTTTTAAAATCGGCTATAAAAAAAGCTCGTGATGCATATTCGTATACAGGGTGATGTAGAATGCAAAATCTAGATTTTCTCTTTTTTTTTAAATGTAACCCCCAATATTTTATTATGCCAAAAAATTGCCTTTAATATGCTCTTTCATCTTTGTATAGCACTTGTTATGTATGCATTATTAGTTTCTGAGATATTTCGATTTTTCTACAAATTTCAAATATACTATCTATTTGTTTACTGAAATTTATTTATTTTGAGAAAATACTATCAAATTTTATTTCTGCTTAACAAACAACTAAAATATAAGGCAATAATAGTACTTGATCAAGTCAAAACACTGAATTAACGAGATAATATAGGTCAAGTGTGCTGAGGAAACAATTTTATAGACGTCATGCATAATTATCAAGCAAATTTATTAGGTAGGCTATGAAATATTGAACGACACGGTCTAAATAAAATGATTCTTCAATCTTTCAAACGCATTAGTTTTAGAGTGCGTCCGTTCTGGATATTGCTGTTCATAGTTGATATATTCTAGAGGCAAGTAGACAATTTCTCAAAGATTCTCCTAAATACACTCAATGGAAAAATTAATTTTTAAAGCTGGTTTTTCACACAGTACGGAATTATTGAGCTGGTTATGAAAACTGTCAAAAAAGCCTACCTGATAAATCTGCTTGATAATTATGCATCACGCCTACAAAATTGTTTCCTCAGCATACTTGATTTGATTATCTGGATGATTTAGGGTTTTGACTTCATCAAATAGCATCATGACCTTATAACTTAGTTGTTCGTTAAATAAAAAACAAATTAGATAGTACTTTCTCAAAATAAATAAATTTCAATACACAAATAGAAGCTATATTTTAAATTTACCGAAAAATCGAAATATCTCGGAAACTGTTGGACGTAGGTACAAGTGTTATGCAAATATGGAAGAGCATATTAAAAGCAATTCTTTGGTATAATAAAATATTGGGGGTTACATTTAAAAAAAGAGAAAAAAAAATTAGATTTTGCATTCTACACCACCCTGTAAACAAATATGCGTCATGGGCTTTTTTTTATAGCCGATTTCAAAACTAAAGGATATTTTTAATCTTTTTATGTAAAAAAATAATTTTTGATTCATTACTTTTTGATATACAGTACGTTCATTTGACCGCGATTTGGATATAAAAATGGACATAACTTTTGAAGTGCCCTGTATAATGTAACAAAACCCTATATTGGAAGAACGGAATTTATTAATAGAATTTGAATATGGAATAATATATAGTGTGTCTCATTTAAAAAAATGCATGTTTGCATCACCACGTAGTTATGGATCACCCTGTATAAATCTAAGTATTTTCTGAGCAAGGAGCACATCCGTGGCTACAACTTTTATATAAAACTTTTTTCGCTATCTCCTATAGTAGTGAAGTTATCGACCGAGCCGGTACTAAAAACTCACCCTGTATATATACTACTGAAACTGCGGATTTAGCCTCAGAACTGCACAGAACAAATTTCTTTTGTTATAATAAAGTTACTTAAACTTCCTAACAACTTGAACATACTTCACAAATCTGTCATTTGGTTGTGGTAGGGCCCCTTGAGGGCTACAACATTAAAATATTTTCACTTAAATTTTGATGTTGTTGCTGTATTTGCTACATTTTATTTCCAACTTGTCTTCGAAACAAATAAAATAGCAACTATTTTTTCAGAGAAACGTTTATCAAACCTCCTTTAGAAGACCCGTACTGGTTTGGTATTTTTACTGGTTTCCTTCTTGTGATATGGATCATCATAACCGTACTGTAAGTTCAAATTCTATCTATGATTATCTAATGTAAAAAGATTGTTTCTCTGTTTCTAGATCGATACGAAAAACGAAGAGTTACATCAGATCGCTGATAATTCTATTTTTTCCGATGATTTTTGTAAATATAAATTTGTTCGTCAAATCCATCATATTAGAAAAGGAGACTGATAGTTTGGGGTTGTTTTTCACAAAGGCTGATTGGTCCAGATTTACTAGTTCTGAGGTAAGAATCTCATATAAATAATGTAATTTCTAAAACTTATCTTGTGGGTTATAACAAACAAAAAAAAAACAAAATTAAGTGACATCGTATGACATAAGAAAATCTAAAAACATCTCTCTCTCTCTCTCTCTCTTTGGTTTGGAAAGCATTGATTAGATTTTTGCCTCAAGAACATCCAACCATATTGAGTCACAGTCCAATGGTCCAAATATCATCCTGACTTTATGTTGTCGATTATCATTAAAGCTTGAGGCAAAAACAACTCGTTCCCAGATAAGATTTTCTATTATGAATAAAATATTGTTATTTTGATAGGTGTGGTATTACGCCTGCATCCAAGTATTCTTTTCCACGAATGTTGGATTTGGGCAGTTCGTTACCAACGCAGGCATTATTTACAACAAAGTCAACCCATGCTGGTGAGTATTATGCATTGTGAAGGTGCAGCGTATTTCATACTATGTGGGAACGTTTTAAGTTTCATTTCAAATGTGCCATATAAGTTTACTATCCTGAATGTCTGAATATATGACGTTCCAGAATTTCGAGATTTGCATCAAATCTCAAACAAACAGACAGTCTTTGGAAGAGTTTAAGTTATTTCTAACAGATAAACTAGTTTTCAGTTCCCAGTGCAAAGTCTGCTTTGCATTTGACGTCTTAATTTATCTCTTAAAAAAATCAGTTGATTCTATATTTCTATACTACTCGCAAGTGAAATCCGAACACTGAGAAAAAAAAGGGTTGTGGTTGATGAAATGTGAAAGTCATAATTAGTGTATACAAAAATACAACAGATCAATAATGAGTGGGGCCTCCATGTTGACAGGTAAAGCCTTCTAAACTGCCCTCACAGTATGTTCCAGTTCGTCCAGCGTGGTCGGAGGATTGGGTAAATCGCCTATGTATCGACCTATCCAATCCCATACTTTTTCAATTGGCGATAAATCGGGCGATTGTGGAGGTCAGGGGAGTACCCTGACCTCAGCTTCCTGTAGGAGCCTCATCGATACCCTTGCAATATAAGGACGTGCATTATCTTACTGGAAGAAACCCTCTTCGAGGCTTCGGACGAATGGAACGACAATGAGGAAGTTTCCGTTTTTTCAAAGTTTAGTTAATCAGATAGTCCTAAAGAGTTAGAGAACAACGGCGAAAAAATTTTGTAATTATTATGTCCATTAATAGAAAAGTTATAGTCCTCCAAAGTTTGAATTGCCGTATCTTCCGCGCGAAGCCGCTGTGACGTCACATCACACGACACAACGCAAGCCTGTGTATTCCCTGTCGAGGATGCTGCTCCTGCAAGCCCCGCGCCGCCGCCGGCCTCCTCGTTCATGTTGTTATTCCTTTTTTTCAGTAGAGTAGGCGATGCCGACGGTGACAAAACGATACACTGCAGTTTATTGGTACTCGTATTATTAGAATATGTCTAGCAGACCGAGAAACTATAAATATTGCATTGTACTCAGGTGTACTAACACCACCATAAAAACCCCAAACAAATATTTCAATGGATAGCTTATTATGAATACAAAAAAATTAGTTTTATGACCCCCACCCCTCAACTACCCCAATTTCACTCCCACCCCAAAAACTAGAAAATAATTACGAAACCCCTAAAACGCCTAAAAAAAAAAAGTTTGAGCTGTTTCTATATTTTTAGTTTTTTTTATTATTGCTGCACCGCCGCTGACAGGATTTTTAAAATTCATAAAGATTTTACATCCTCGCAGCGGTAGTAACACTGTGTGAAAATTTAATTGAAATCAATCCTATAGTTTCCTAGTTACACCATACAGAATGATCAGAAGCAATACTCTCGCATGTATATACATCAGAAAATTCTAAGTCGACGATCCGTAATAGCTAAGGTAATGTTAGGGTGCACCTAAAAAAGCGTGTTATGACGCTAGGCCTTTCTTTCACAGGTTAGTGGACGGCCTGTTATGAATACAATAATTTTTTAGTTTTACCACCCCCCCACCTCCCAACCACCCCAATATCACCCCCATCCAAAAAAAGTAGAAAATGAAGGGACCTTTAAAACGCCTAAAAACAAAGTTTGAGGAATATTTAAAATTTATGGTTTTTTTCTAATAACTCCACCGCCCATGCAACGATTTTCAAACTGATAGGAACATTAACTACAACTACCCCCACAAGATATCGCTGCCAGATTTCATAACAATCCATGCAGCGGTTACTGAGATTACGTGGCTAGAAAAACGCGCACAGACAGACCGACAGACAGACAGATAAACCGACGGAAATGAGTTGTGTGGATTTTCGTTAGATGTAGACATCATAAAACACCCAAAAAGCGTATTATCTCAAAATCGAAAATTTTCACGATAACAATAGGTACTTTCCTTGCCCTTATCCACTTTAGGAAGATTACTAGAATCACCACGATCGTAACCTTCCTCCATACTTCAAAAATATACTGGCGTCTGCCCAGTACAACATTAAACACCTTCGCCGTTCCACTCAAGTCTAAATGTCGCATACTGTACAGCGCAGCGTATGCAATATGCATAGCCGAGTCCCGACTAGAACATGTGATGTGACGTCAAACGGGTTTTCGCCTCCGCGGTCGCTTTACGCAAATATAAAATTGAATAACTCCGCCGTTTTTTGGAATATTCAGATGATTTTTTCGACGTTCTTCAAGTGAAGAAATAGACTATCAGATAATAATGAATTTTCCATATTTTATTTTTTTGGAAACTTCTCCATTGCTCTGAAAGAAGCACCACGTTCCCGTTGGCCTACAATCCGACCCCGTTCAAAAGGGGCTTAACTGCGTAAACTGAGGCTGTCGTCTTCTAGGGGGCATCTTTACACAACCAATTCATCTCTTTTACACAACCAATTCATCTCTTTTACACAACTAATTCATCTCTTTTACACAACCAACCGGTAGGTAAATAGTTACAATGCAAATACCCCTTTTTTCTAGGTGTTCGGTTTTCACTTGCGAGCAGCGTTGCCAGGTCGAATTTTAAAAAAGCAGTAGGTTATAGATAAAAAAGCAGTAGATTTTGTAAAAAAACAGTAGAATTTTTTTTTGTAAATAAACAGTGTAACATAACCACAAGCAAAAAAACTTAGCAACAACAATACATGCCTTCATTGATCTAGATCTGAATCTGAGAAGTCTGCATTTCTTTTGGTACATGGTACATATTATATTGTTATGTAGTTTAAATACAATTATTTAAATCAACATCAAAGCAACTTTGGCTTCTCGTTTTCATTCTGTATGCAAAATGCCACACCACATACACTTTACGTGGACAGACGATAGCGTATGTGCTATGTGTTTTTTTTTTGAAGATTAGCATCAGAGAAAATTCTTTCCACGTTTGCGGATGAATCTAGCAAAACTTGCGTATTCAACATAAATTCGGATAATACAAAAAACATGGCACTGTCATCTCCAAAAAGAGACGTGTTTTTTACTTTTCTCCAAAACTCAATCACATTTTCGTTTTGATTCCATGTGAGGTCACTATTTCGTAGAAGTCTCCATTCATTATCGAGCCATTGAAGTTGATTAGTATTGACTGAATTTGGAAAATGTTTGACGAGTGGCATCACTGAAGGATACTGACCGTCCAAAGCTGCTGAGGTCTTAACCAATGATACATTTTTCAGAACATCGCTGTGGAAATCAAACCTGTTATACCTTATACATTTTCTTTAAATACAAAAATAGTAATACTCATTATTTCTTGAAAATCGAAAAAAAAATCAATAGATTTCGCCGCAAAAACAGTATTCAGTAGACAAAGACCCAAAAGCAGTAGATCTACTGAAAAATCAGTAGACCTGGCAACGCTGCTTGCGAGTAGTATCTTTGCCCACCCTTTCTGATAAAAATTTCATCTGCGTCCAGAAATATAGCAATTTCCGTAAAATGACAAATCATTCATCCTTTCATTTTGACTTTACTAATAAGTCTGATCAGACATTTTCGAATTTCAGGACTGCGATAGGTTACATCACAATAAACCTGCTGTTTGGATTAGGATCTGTGCTGATCTCCCAGTCTTTGACCGGCTCAATAGGCAATCATACCAGTTTGAACATCACCAGTAATCACGGAGACATCGCAGAACTTTATCTAACCTCACTCATCTATGACATCACAAGCAGTAGCAAGGACAGCGAAATCAAGGCTTGGGCGATTATGTTTTTCCTGTTGATTTTGCTATCTGGGTTTATTAGTATGGTAAGACGATTTATATTACCTATCATATCAGTCATCTAAATGCAAAACTCGACAAGTCACAAATTTTTCAAAATAGTTTTATATTCCATTCTGTTCATTATTTGAAGCGCTACCATTTTCTATATTTTTCGCTTACAAAACCCGACATTAGACATGCAATATTTGGCTAAGGAAACTAGACTTAGGTGCAAACACCGACAAGTCCAAGCGGTGTTTTATTTCAAACACCGACATGTCCACAGGAGCCAATACGGAGAACGGGAGCAAGTCACATGTCGATTACACGAGGTATTCTGACCGTTGTGTGTTTTTGTTTTATCCAGTCGCTGAAAATACGTTGTGGTGAATTCATGTGTTTTTCAGTTTACTGAGAGAATGAGATTAATTTATGCTGTATTGATAAATTATTGATAAAAATAACCATGTTTTTTGAAAAATGCTTTGGATGCGGATTTTGGAGAGCCTACTTCAACAGAAGCTAGGTCCACATTAATGCAGAGGATCAAAGCTAATTTTGAAAATGCATTTGCTAGTTCTGAAGAATTTTGTTTGTCAGAAAATTTATATTTTGACGTTTAAACCTTGTAACGATTAAAATGTATCCTTTCTAATATCTACCTTCATGTTTATAGTTTTTGTCGTTGAGCACAGTGTTTCATTAGATTCCTTTATATTCAGTAAAATAATCCAAATTGAGAAGTGTTTCATTTATTTTGATCCGATTCCACAAAAAATAGCAGTCAAAACACGACATGTCACAGTTCCTAACATGCAAAACCAGACGTGTCCAAATTTAAGTCAGATTTTAGAAAAACCATATGTCCTAGATTTTGGGGCGTTGAGGCTTAACATCCTAAAACATCGTATATTATCATACTCTCGATTTAGTATTATTTTCGCTCATAATAAGACTTTGATCTGTTTTTCTTGATTTCTGTAAAATTTGTTACCGTGGACTTGTCGGGTTTTGCATTTAGACGACTGATATATGGTATCATCGAGAAATAAAATCAGTAGGCCATTGAGAAGTAGTTCAAAGTTTTGTGTACCTCGGTTCTTTGATCGACAATTCGGATAGATGTGAAAATGGGATTCGACGGCGCATTCAACAGGCACGTGTGGCCATGACAGAGCTCACTAAAATATGGCGTGACCATAACATCACTAAAGCTACCAAAATGTCGCTGGTTCAGTCTCTTGTGTTCTCCATATTTTTGTACGCCTCGGAGACTTGGACTGTTAAAAAGGCAGATCGAGCTCGCATAGATGCTTTTGAAATGTTGACGTGGAGGAGAATGCTGAGAGTCCCTTATACCGCCCATCGAAATAACGTTTCCAGCTCGGTAATCCAAAAAGACTATCTTTCATTGTGTCGACGAAAATGCTTAAATTCTTCGGACATGTTCACAGAAGCGATAATATGGAGAAACTTGTAGTTCAGGGCCATGCCCCGAGTGGGCGGCGCCGTGTCCGTTCCCCTACACGCTGGGTGGATACGACGAAACAGTTGCTGGATATGAGTATCAAGAACGTCGCTGAACTGACATTACATCGCGAACGATGGCGAGCTACATTTCTCAAAACTATTTGTAATATTCGTGTCAGCAATACTCTAGCTCCGACTTCATGCATTTTACGAGTTCACAACATGTCTGTTAAGACATTGTGACTATCATGATGATGATAAACTGAAAGTAACCAGTACCTGTCAGGTACATTGCCTGATCGGTAAGACAAAAATTCGAGCAAAAATTAAAGCAGTTATTTGAAAAAGTTGTTTATTTTAACGACTTCTATACACAGTTTGAAAAAGAGTATTAACTTAGGACTCATCCTGTATTTAACTTTAACTCTCAGGAATTAAACTGTCTGAATATGTATGTTTCTTTGGGAGTTCCAAGTTACAACCCAGAGACATGATATCCATAATGATCTTACCTTTTTGCATAAAGTGTCGTCAGTCATCAGTAAACGTTTGAAAGAGTGTTCGGACCCCTAGTTATTTATTATTATTATTCATCTGACTTTCTAAATTCCTCTCGCATAATTGCGGTAGCAACAAGTGTTGACGGGCTGTGCGAAGTCAACACGCGGACTATTATTGATCGGAATTTAGGAAGGATCGCACAATATTACAGGTCTTCAGGATTACAGACTTTTGGAATACTTTGTGCAACTTTTCGTCCAGGCCCAACTGTTGAAGGTATTGAGTAAACGTGTTTGGTGTAAGGCCTGAGACAGATATAATGAGGGGGACAATTGTGACTTTGTTTTGTTTCCAAAGTCGTTTTATTTCCATGGCAAGGTCCGTGTATTTAGATATCTTCCCAGCGTAGGTGTTTTGGATATTCACATTGGGAATGGCAATATCTATCAAAAAGGTAATTTTGTCGGCCTTTGACTGGAAAACTATATCTGGTCTATTGGCTGGGATAGTCTTGTCTGTATGTATTTTAAGGTCCCAGTATAGTATGTATCGATCGTTTTCGAGTACTGATGTCGGGGTGTAATTGTAATATGGATCTGTGTTTTCTATGAGTTTATTTGTTGTGGGTTGCTTGGTGTATGACCTTGGCCGCAGAGTTATGTCTGGCTGTGTATTCGGTACCGGCAAGAGTTTTGCACCCACTTAATATGTGATCTATTGTCTCTTTTTGTTGGTGACATTTTCTGCAATTATCGTCTGTTATGTATGGATCATTAATTATATATTTTTTGTAGTTTCGTGTTGCAATCACTTGGTCCTGGATAGCAAGCATGAAACCCTCCGTTTCTGGGAACAGCTGGCCATCCTGCAACCAGGCGTATGACTGTTTTTGGTTAATGTGATCTTGGGTGACACGGTATCTATGTTTGCCGTGCAGTGCTTTCTGCGACCAGGTGTTTATTTTTTCTTGTTGTGATTGGATATGGTTGTATGTGTCTGCTACGTGATCTGGACTAGAGAGGTTAAGTGGTGTATAGTTTTTGTCTGCTTTTACTATTGCCTTATGTAAGTTAGTTTGTTTGGTGTGGAAGAAATGTCTGAGTGTTTGTATTTGTGTTGTGCAAAGTGACTGTATGTCTATAATTCCTGTGCCCCCTAGTTTTCTGTCTATGGTAAGCCTCTCCTTGCACGAGTTCGGATGTGACATTCTGTGTTTTGTGAGTTCTGTTCGTATTATTATTATTATTTTTATTTTATTGGCAGCGTCGACTACTGTGGTCAGCTGCCGTTATCACTGTTCACAGCATTGCGAGTTACAATTTCCAATGGAGTCCCAAATTTTTGTTGTACAGCAGAATGTTCTTAATCTTATCAGAGCTTATTACCATTACATTACCTCATGAGGTATTTCGTATTATTAATAATGTTTTTTTTCTTGATTCTAGGCAACGATAACGTACGCCCTGTTAAAGACGTTGACAATAGAAAGCAGAAGAAGACTGAAATGGTGGCACACCAGCATAATCCTCAGCTTTGCAGGTTACGTGCTGGGTTCCTGCGTCTTATTCCAGCCCAATTTCGATATAGTCCATCTGTTGGACCATTACATCGTAGGGAATTTGATACTCATCTGTACGGTCATTGAGGTTTTAGCCCTGATCACCTTTTATGGTAAGTCCAAACACAGGCACTGTAATTTTGAATATATGGCTTCATTTGCGGTATATAAACTAGTTGAACAGTACAATAAATGAGGAAGAGTTATAGTGTTGTACACAATTTTTTTTAGAATAGACACTTTGGGAAATTCTGTATAAGTAATTTATCTTTTTGGATATTTTCGAAATAATATAATCAAAGTAATATTCAAATTTCAATCTGCTATCTACATAATTGTATACCCAGATATTTGTAACTACTTCAATTTTGTCATTATTATAACCAAAAGAGTGAATGTCTTAACTTTTTTACTTTTACTTCCCACACCGATAGGTGAGGGGAGTATTATGAATGTAAAACCTAGCGGCATGATACAATTTTTTAGGTCCATCCGAACGTTGCATGCTTATTATAGAAACCACGGGACTTAGAATTTGTGATGTATACATACGAGTATTGTTTTAGATCGTTCGATATCGCGTAACGCGAACATTGTTCAATTGACTTTAATCAAATTTTGACATAGTATTACTCCCAAGGCGAGGATGGAAAACGCGTATGTTTTTTGGAAATATCGAGTCAGTGGCGGCGCGGCAATAATAAAAAAACTAAAAATATAAAAACAGCTCAAACTTTGATTTTAGGCGTTTTAGGGGTTTCTGATCATTTTCTACGTTTTTTTGGGTGAAGGTTAATTTGGGGTGGTTGGAGGGTGGGGGTTGTAAAACTGAAAAATTTGTTGTACTCATAATGGGTTGTCCATTGATCTTTGATGAAAAACCTAGCAGCAAAATACACTTTTTACGTACATCCGAACATTGCCTTGCTTATTATAAAAACCAAGAGACTTAGAATTTGGGATGTATACATACGAGTATTGTTTTAGATCGTTCTATATTGCGTAACGCGAAAATTATTGAATTGACTTTAATGAAATTTTGACACAGTATTACTACAGTAGCGAGGATGGAAAACGCGTATGTTTTCGAAAAATAGTGTCAGTGGCGGCGTAGCAATAATAAAAAAACCAAAAAATATAAAAACAGCGCAAATGTATGGGTTCCTGATCATTTTCAATTTTTTTTGGGTGGGGTGAAATTGGGGTGGTTGGGGGTTGTAACACTGAAAAATCTGTTGTATTCATAATAGTCTATCTAATGACCTGTAGAAGAAATACCTAGTGGCATATTACACTTTTTTAAGTCCATCCGAACATTGGCTTGCGTATTACAGAAACCAATTTTGTGATCTGTACATACGAGTTTTGCTTTATTTCCTTCTATGCATAGTGCGTAAAGCGAACATTATTGAATTGATTTTGATAAAATTTTGACACAGAATTTATTACCGCGGCGAGAATGGAAAACGACTCAGTTTTTGAAAAACCGTGTCAGTGGCGGCGCAGCAATAATAAAAAAAATCAGAATCATAAAATTAGCTCAAACTTCGTTTTTAGGCGGGTTGGAGGCTCTTGATCGTTTCGCATCGTCCAGTTGAAGCATGCGAAAAAAAAACTGTGGCATCCTAGTTCCAAAGGAGGAAGACACAAGAAACTATTTACGAAGGTTTTTTGTGTTGGATGTTGTTTTTGCGGGCGGATGGGCGATAATTTATTTGCAAGGGGATTTTAGACTATAGCTTCATACAATGGTAAATAATAAAATGGTATCGTCATTATGTGTCGGAAGTACTGAGTTAATCAACTTGACTCCATTTTTTTTAGAATAAACACTGAGGCTTTGGGAAATTCTATAAAAGTAATGTATCATTTTGGATATTTTCGAAATAATATAATCAAAGTAATCTTCAAATTTCAATCTACTACCTACATACTTGTATACCCAGATATTTGTAACTACCTACTTCAATTTTGTCATTATTATAACCAAAAGAGTTGTTACAAGTCTTTAGTCCGATTGGGCAAAGGAACACTTGGTACGGATTTCACTATTTATTTTCACTAACTATGTACACTACGCCTAGCCTAATACTTAACAGTCTAATGTATCTAAAGTCACTACACTAATTTATATCGGTCCTTAACTTCACTAATTTATCTCACAGTTCATTTATTTCGCGCGAGCCACTGGTACGTCGCGGACTACTGCACTGCACTGATTCTTGATTCCAACTCTTTTCATCTGTCGTGCGACGGCGCCATCTCTGGATTGTTCTCGAGAGGTTGCGGTCATGAGACAGGAATCGATTGTACGAGAAGGAATTTTTCTAGACTCACGAGATGGCATTACAGGGCCGGCCTGGCACAGAGTTATTGTCTTAACTTTTTACATGTGTACTATAACCATACGCCAAATAAACAATTTACTGTCCGCTATTCTTCATCATTCGAATTCAATTCCAGGCATAGACAGGATCCGTAGCGACTTCGAATTCATGCTGGGCCACATCTTGTCCAGACTGTGGCTGCTGCTCTGGTGGGTGTTGCCCATCCTTCTGACCTTCATCTTCGCCTGGGGCATGGTCACGCTGCCCATGGAGAGGATCTTCAAGGACGACCAGGCCTGGATGTACGGCATAGGGTGGGGGGTGGTGCTCAGCGCCACCGTCTTCATTTTCGCCGTCGGGGGGTGGATCATGTCGCGGCAGGAGGGGTACACGGTCAGAGACGTAAGTGGACAGACACAGTATACAGTAGCGCAACTCCCTAGAAATCATGCAGACAATTTGTCTCCGAAAAACTGGCCTCTCATAACCCCACGTCGGCTCCTCAGCACGAGCCGCGAGTATTGCCGTTTACGTTTTGAGCACAGGGTCGGCTTAGCAATAATCGAGTGAAAAAGCGTAATTATTGTGTTACAATAATATTAATGGACGCGATATGTCTCGTAAATAGAGCAAATTTTGAGAGCAGTGTGGTAATGTGATATTCTTCATCGAGGTTAGGCAGTTGTCTTTGGAATTCTGAATTACAATTTGTAAGTTATATCCATGCATTCGCATTTATTGTACGTTAAAATGTTTTGTACTGATTCTTCTGATTTATCATGGATTCTTTGCACATAAATGGGGTGAAAACATTTTTTTAGAACCAAAACAAGAAATAGTGTATGAAAGAAAATTTTTAACTCCGAGAAAATAGGTGGCTTTATTGTTTGTAAGCAAATTACAAAAGTGCGAGAATTATTCAACTTTATTTTATCTTATCTTACTTAACCCTAAACATTTAAATAGATATAAAAACTTTATAATATCTTATATGATTCAAATATGGGTATATGTAACGACGTAGCATCCAAAATAACATTTATGTCTAGTTATCCCACAACCTTTAAATTTATCTTCATCAATCATCATAGAAAAACGTTTTAGGGACTAAAACGTGGTAAACAGCAAAACCGATGAAAACTTGTTAGGTGTACATAAAAAATAATGATCAATATGTTTATAATAACGATAAAATATACTAAACTGGTCGTTATTCATAAGAAAATGCAAAACTGTTTTTTATCTAGTTTACCAAGACTACCTTTCCTTCTGTATCTATATATTACATATGAATAGGTATATCGAAGAAAAGAATCTATTTTTATAGAGGAAAATGATATATTTTTGAAACTAGCATGTTGATTCTTTTTATTGTGAACTTTCTATTTGAGCATCCATTAAAATGGACTTCACTTCCTGCTTAAAATTTCATAATGTTGAAATGCATAATCACATTCATTTTGTTATACGTCGTGAAAGATCTTTTGAACGTTGTGGTGCTGTGAGGAAACAGTGAGAAATAATTCTGACTTTAGGCTCATAATTAAAGAACGACTTTCCGTAACGTCTAACTCTTCTAAAAAACTGAAAAAAAACACGCAGCTACCCTAATGCCCACCAGACTTTGTTAGAGACAGATGGAGCTATGCTATCACACTTTAATATGATTAGGTAATAAAGGAGATATTAAACATTGAAGGAATTGCATACCTGGCATCATCTTGAGGCAGCTTAAAAAACTAGAGTCATAGTTTTTGGAATTGTTAATACAGCCTACAGCGGCGCAACATTTGACTTCACGCGTCCCGATATCCATATCAGCGTATCACCACATTCCTTAATCCGGTTCTGTCAAAGACACTACCTTCACTCTCATAGACTGAACACGACTCAGGCGATCGCCGTGCTAAACATCCTGCGAACGATGCGCGGGATGCTATGCGCGAACCACCAAAATTCTGGAGAGATGCGCTACTGTATAATTGGATATACTGTGGTACAGATTAGTCATTGTTATTACAGGGATTCTTCATTGAGGATTACACTTTAAATTTATGGAATCTATTTTATTGTAACTGCAAATTGCAGTACTGTATTGGCGCCCAACGTAAAGGGCCCCACAGACATCGTTCTTTTTCATCAGGTTTGCACGACGTGCCAACCGATCACACTCATTTCGGTCCGTGTGTGCCGAAAAACCGTCGTGTTGACCGTCGTTCCCAAAAAATCTGTCCGAGCTTGATTTTACCCGTCGGTTTCGAACGCCATCGTGTAACTCTGTACAGGTGTGGCCGTTCATCGTGCAATCACGACGGGATTTTGCAGTGTCGTTCTGGTTTCAGGTATATTTTGTAAAGCTTGGGGGGATATCGCAACTGAAAATTTCAAATTTTCGTAGCTTCTACCCGTAGCAAGGAATCTCAATGTAGCTGTCAGACGTTCATAAGGGGAAATACTTTGTCTCACCCAAGTATCCTGTTTTTTTATTAGAGGTGCTACTGAATTAAGTAATTCTAAGTATGTTTATTCATCCATCGTCAAATAATTGTACCAATCCCCTGGTTCCAGACGCAATTCTTCTAATAGATTTATATTTGAGAATTGGCCTCTTTTTAAAAGCCACTGTTTCACCCATTTAGAACGTTTTTTCATGCTGTATTTCACTTTAATAGCTAAAGCCGCTGCCAATGCTAAAGTATTATCCATGTTAACGGACCAAAAATTTGCGAGAAACTGAAAGAAACCCGAACAGTATGTGGAGGTATCGTTCCATCGGTTTAACCGACATCGGTTGGCACGTCGTGCAAACCTGATGAAAAAGAACGATGTCTGTAGGGCCCTTAAGACTTCTCTTTTTCCAGAAATTCTCTGAATCGGTGAAACCGTCCCAGAACTGGGGTCCCACGGACCCCATGTCCCGCCACAACTGGGTGCAGTGGAACACCAAGGCGAAACAAGGCGAAAGGGACTTCACATTGAAGCGCAAAGGCACCAAGGACTACACCAGGTCCATCAAGAAGTCCAAAAAGATGGCCGCCCTCAGCGACCTGTCAAACACTGTGGTCGACGGTGTGTACAAGGAGAACCCCAAGCAGAGCATCAGGACCAATGGTAAGGGAGATACGTTTTTTTTATAATTGACCAGACCGCGTAGGCAGAGCCTGAATACCAGAGTACCGCGGCTGCTGTGAAAGGGTTATGTTAGGGGAAGTTTGTTAACGCGGGACTGGAATGGGCGAATAAATACATCTCCTGGCAGTCCATTCCAAGCCTTGGACACCCTGGGAATGAATGTGCGGTTATACCGCTCGGTTCTTGATGTATGAAGAACGACCGCATTGGGATGAGATGCAGCGGTCGCGCGGGTGCATCTAATAGGAGCGGTGAGCGGCGGAACGATAGAGGATAGCTCAGAGGAACAGATTCCGTTTGAATATCGGTAGAAGAGCGAGAGGTCACCAACAACACGCTGGTGAGAAAGTGGCTGGAGGTGGCGCGTTAACGCCGGGTCGCCAATTAGTCGAATTGCCCTTCTCTGGACGGCATCTAGTATAGACAGGGTAGTAGGGGCAGCAGCTCCCCAGACATGAGAGCAATACTTCAGGCAAGGTCTTATCTGGGCTTTATATAGCGTGAGGAGGTTACATGGTGAGAAATACTTTCTGGCTCTAAATAGGTGCCCAAGCTTTTTACCAGTAGCTGTTGCAATTGACGCAACGTGTTCGTGCCAGATCAGATTTTCTGTAATGTCTCTCCTAACAGCTTGAATGAGTGACTCCTTGGCAGAGCCTGGTTGTTCATTAGAACCTGGTATTGGCTTGGGTACTTCTCGTTTAATAGCGTACAATACTGGGTTTTGGAAGCATTAAATTTTACCATATTCTTGAGCCCCCAAGCGGTAATGGTATCGAGATCCTTTGAAAGTGAGGCTGCCACTGCCAGTCTTCTGCGTTAGCTCGACCACAGAGATCGGTCTATTGCTCAAAATGCCTGCATGCAGCGTACTGTCATCCGCAAAACTGTGGATTGGATTTGTAGTGCTAGAGAGTAGATCGTTAATGTGAAGCAGAAACAATGTCGGAGCCAATACCGATCCCTGCGGAACCCCAGCATTGATGCAAAGCTTAACAGGGAGCCCGTAAGACGGGAGCCTGTTTAGGAGAGCTGCATGCCACAGTTGATCGAATCTGTCAGTGTTTTCACCACCACCCTCTCGAGTGGAACCCCCTGAGGTCGCAAACTTTGGTGTAGGTTCAGGGGACCAATGTCTTTTCTCACCTCAAACTTTAACAAATATAATGGATGAAAAGCATTTTATATTAAACTTAATATGTTAAAAAACATATCGCGAGTGGGTTGGCTGAAAAATTTCAGTCCAGGATATGATTAATTAAATATTGAAAAATTATTTTTTTTAAACATTTCACTGGTTTGGTTAATAAACAAATCACATACCAATCGAAAGTATGAAGCCCATAGAATATGCAAACGTTAGGTTGGCTACGTTTTTCCCGTCCCAACTATAGGGAAGGCAGGTATAAACAGGTAAATCAATAATAGTAATTTGCACCGGTGTGGTTAATGCATGAAACTTATATCAAAATAAAGATAATTTTATTGCAAACAGCTCGATATAGGGTTGTCTGCAAAAAATCAGTCTGGAATTCCGGTTGTCGAATTTTAAAGATCAAAATATTGTTGCCAGTGAATACGTGCGCCAGAGGGGTCCGAGCGAACTATCCCGTGTATTAACAAAGGACGCAGCACAGCAGCTGCGTGTAGCTCGGCCATTGAATGAAATATGTGTCCGTGAAATTGAATTGATTTATTTGAATAAAACATCGTCGTTAAAATCAATAACATCATCGTCCGAATTGCATAGAAAACACTTTTTAGCCATTTTTTATCACAATTTAATGTTTATAAATAACAACAATCATGACATGCGCACTCTCTTTCATTCAATGGCCGGGCTACACGCAGCTGCTATGCTGCGTCCTTTGTTAATACACGGGATAGTTCGCTCGGACCTCTCTGGCGTACGTATTCACTGGCAACAATATTTTGATCTTTAAAATTCGACAACCGGAATTCCAGACTGATTTTTTGCAAACAACCCTATATCGACCTGTTTGCAATAAAATTATCTTTATTTTGATATAAGTTTCATGCATTAACCACACCGGTGCAAATTACTACTATTGATTTACCTGTTTATACCTGCCTACCCTATAGTTGGGACGGGAAAAACGTAGCCAACCTAACGTTTGCATATTCTACGGGCTTCATACTTTCGATTGGTATATGTGATTTGTCTATTAACCAAACCAGTGAAATGTTTAAAAAAAATTAATTTTTCAATATTTAATTAACCATATACTGGCCTGAAATTTTTTAGCCAACCCACTCGCGATATGTTTTTTAACATATTAAATTTAATATAAAATGCTTTTCATCCATTAACCAGTTCGGTGAAGGTCGTCTTATATTCGGATCTTAGACTAATAGCGGTTAGAATAGAGAGCTCTAAAGCGAATACAATATTTTTTTTTCTTTTCTTTGGCAGGTAGCAACGTATACAACGAAGTACTGGATCATCTGAACGGCTCCTTGAGAGTGACATCAATCATAGATTCCTTCGATCTGAGCCACTACACCACCACAGAGGAAAACAGGGTGAAGAACATCAATCCTTTGAGCAGGACCAACAGCTACATGAACGGTTCTACGATCGAGGAATACGGAACCTTCAGGAAAGGCCCTTATATCATAAACGACAATGTTGACCACGTGTGTTACAGGCGGTATAGTGATAGCGAGGATGCAACGCAACTGTAATAGTTGTTTGTTTTTAGAGCCCGTCCAGATAAAGCGATTTACGCGCGAGTCCACTCGCGTCCAGATGTCGCGTTTCACTTGCGTTTCTACGCTGGGAGAGATTTCCTTCCAGTTAAAAACATGGAGTTGGATACAGCAGTTGTGTTGTGGCGTGCATACCAGCGATGGAATCTTCGTAAACAAAGAGAAAGGCGACGATTCAACATGCATCCAATTCTACACGACAGAATGACGCACAGTATGTTTATAATATTATACCCAAAGCTGAGAGAACACAGTGAAAAGTGTTTCAACTATATCTTCCCAGTTCCTACGTTTTATGAGTCTATTGGAATAATCGGATGATTCCATACCCCATATGGCTACTCTTTTTTCGACTTTGTCAATGAAAAGTTCTGTATCGAAGTTATCACGCTCCATTTTCAAAAACAAATACGTCCACACGCCACAGACTCGCGCGTTGTACTGGACGCAACAATGTCGCCCAAGTATCTCGACTCGCGCGGCGCTCGCGCGTACAACGGGCGAGTCGAGAGTCCCGCGCGTTACAAGCATTTTACGCGCGAATAAAACAACGCGCGAGAGCATCTGGACGGGATGTAAGTAGCTCTAGTATCTCGGGAACGCGCGAATGACTACGCGCGAGTCCACTCGCGCGTAAATCGCTTTATCTGGACGGGCTCTAACTAGTGCGGAAAGTGGTGTGGATTCTTGTAGGACGTTTGTGTTGAAAGCTGTGTCGTTTTGAATTTTTCATTTCTGATTTTATCACTATCTTCTGTCGTCTTCAAGTGGGAGTATCAAGAAACTATTAGTTTGTTGGCACCCTAAAAAGTAGATATTTTGATTGAAGGGTCAAATGTAAAAAGTGCATAGGTCACATTTTTCAGTTTTTGAGAAAAACGCTTTTCAAGTTTATAATGGGTGTCCATTTAGTCTGTAATTCTTCGATATCTCGTAAGGTATACCTGATAGAAGAAAATGTCAAATACAAAAGTTATTTGGTTACTTAAGACGCATATTTTAAAAATATTTTGAAATATACAGGCTGTTGCGTGAAAGTAGGATAGTGATCAACTTGATTTTTTTATATGAAACTATAACTTTTTTTTAAATTCTTCTAGTTTCCATCATTGATCTTTATTTAACCCTAAAATATTTTTGGGATCGGTTGCGACGTTGCCAAGTTATAATTTATTTTCTATTAATTTCCGGATTTGTAAGGTCCCAAGTAATACGTCCAAATTGATAAATTCCTTTAACTTTTCTCAATAGTATTATACAGCGAGTTACTTGAATATTAAATAAATATTATTTTGGATGTTACCAGCAATGTGTATCTACAGGGTGTTTTGGCAGAATTATAAAATACGGCAACTTGAAGGTCATTTTACTTTGTTTTTTTAAATGTAACATGTATGTAATGTAATGTAAATGTTACCCTATCTCGCCTTGTAATATGTTTTGTGTGTTTGCGACGTTGCCAAGTCATAAATTATTTTTCCAAATTTTTGAACAAATATCCCCGATTTTAATTTATCTTAAATAGAATCCTCTACATATTTTTATTGCAATGAATTGCGCATGTCGAATTTAGCTGGACATCGGCGTTGTCAGATTTACCAGTTTTACGTTAGACTTCATAAATAGGGCATTCCATTTAAAATTGGATAAAATTCGAGCTCTTTGCCTGGTTATTAAATGTCCAAGGTTCTTCTGAGCATGAACTGGTTGGATCTTGACTCCATCCATAAAAAAATTTTATCCTGGGGGTTATTTCGGCCTATATTGGAGTACAGTACATTTTCATTTGTTCAAATGCAAGAACCACTGCTGTGACCCAAATACGAAATTTATTTAGATCTCTTCCAGGGTTTTTGTTTTTGATATCGAGTTTCCGAGTTTAAAATGAACATGTTTGGGACTATCTAACCAAAAAATTATTTATAACGTGTAAACATTTAATGTTAGCATAAACTTCCAAACAATCTTTTCATTCTGAATAACTGAAAAAATGAGTGAGTTTTAAATCAAATTAATCTTCACATCACATTTGAGGAACTTGTCTGTCAGATTGCTTGAAGACGTTTGAAAATAGTGATTACTTAGATAACACTTACACAGGAACCAAAAAGAACTGAAAATACTTTTCAGTTGCTTCTATATTGCCATTGCTATGGCATCCTTTCATTATTTAGCAGTTGATGGTTTTTTTGTTGTTGTAAGTATTCGTCCAGTCATATGTAATCTGCATTATGCAAAATGCAAGTTGTGTATATTACTTAAAAAGCTTTCATGCTATCTAGCAAATATATGTGTGATTATATTTTTGTATAAAATGTATATATTTATTGTTAAAATAAAGAATTTTGTAAGTTGACATGCTTTTTTAAACACAGAACCCTTAGGAATAACGTAGATGTCATTTTTTTTCTCTTTATTCCTCCTGAGGATTTATCAAAAATGCTATCAATGGAATGCTTTGAATTAACAGTGACTTATCTAGAGATACATGGCGTTAGAATATTTTAATACCTCTTAAAATGCAACTGGATTTAGAGGGTAACAATTTTCGAAGAAAGAGAAGTATATACGAAAAACTATCCATTTATTAACCTTCTATACTGTAACACTCTTCCCAGGCTCTTGCATTCACTTGCTTCAACATTGCTTTAAGGCTTGTTCCTGGACCTACTTCGAATGTCCTAGGAAAATGTTCACTTGGGTCCCTCGAGTAGACGTAATGAAGAAACTGTTCCCATTTCACTGAAGACATTATCTGCAAAAAAATTAAATTAATGCCAATGGTCAAATGTACAAATATACAAAACAATACAATATTTGTCAAAACATTTTCACAAAAGTATAATCATTCGCGATTTACTATCAGTTTAGTGGCGCTCTTGATACTCATATCCAGCAGCTGTTTCGTCGTCTCCACCCAGCGTGTAGGGGAACGACCACGGCGCCGCCCACTCGGGGCGTGACCCTGAACTACAAGTTTCTCCATATTATCGCTTCTGTGTATAAGTCCGAATATGTAAGCATTCTCGTCGACACAATGGAGGATAGTCTCTTTGGATTACCGAGCTCATCCAGTATGGAAAGTTCGATGGGCGGTATAAGGAACTCTCAGCATTCGCCTCCACGTCCACATTTCAAAAGCATCTATGCGAGCTCGATCTGCCTTTTTAACAGTCCAAGTTTCCAAAGCATACAAAAATATGGACAACACCAGAGACTGAACCAGCAACAGTTTGGTAGCTTTAGTGATGTTATGGTCACGCAATATTTTAGTAAGCTTTATCATCGCCACACGTGCCTGTTGAATGCGCCGTCGAAGCTCATTTTCACAGCTACCCAAATTGTCGATCAAAGAACCGAGGTACACAAAACTTTGAACTAATTCAGAATAGCGACATTTTGTTACTAATTCGATAAAAGAAGACATGAAGCTAAGAATGAGGGCCAAAAATTTGTAGAAGCTAGTATGGAAATAGAAATTTCACAAGGTAGTATATTGGTCCAGTTATTTTTAATCTCAAAAGTACTGCTAAAACAAAAGCCACTGTCTTGGGCAACTAAACAATCATTAAATGTCTCCAATTTCACCAAAAAATGTTTTAATGTTATGTAGTCTAATACAGTCTTTTATGCTTTTTGAGAAAAGCTGCAAAGGTAAGATACAAAAGTTATAGCTTACATGCATGAATAAACTGGATCTTAATTTCAACTAAGTACCTGTTTAGGTAGCTGCCTCCTGATATGGTCAGCATTCCTATACCTTTTGCCATCAACATTTGAGTACACTGTAACAGCAGGCTCACTAATTTCTGTCTTTGCTAAAGCCCTTTTGAACGTTTCCATAGCAGGTCGCATTATTTCAGAGTGAAAAGCTCCACTCACAGGTAGCCTCATAACTCGCCTTATGTGGAATTCTTTGTAATTCTTTTCCAGAAAATCCAGAGCCTAAAAATCAACAATGATAACATGAGTTATGAGCAAAGCATCGGAAAGAAGAAAAACATGTTCACAATGTACTTACTGATTCGCTTCCAGCAACAACTTTTGAGTTGGGTGACAGGTAACTGGCAATTTTGCACTCTGGCAATGGATCTCCCTTATCAAGTGCCCATTCTTTTGCTTTAAGACAAGCATATTTTAGTTTACTATCAGGTCCATAGATTACTGTCATCATTCCACCCTTGTAAGTCTCGCTAGCCAACTGCATAGCTTCTGCTCTAATTTGTACTAACCGCAAGCCTGTAAAAACAAAACAAAACACCTGACCAAAAAAAGTATGTTATGCTGCTAGACCTTTCTTTCACAGATCAATGGATAGCCTAATATGAATACAAATCATTTTTCATGTCTGCCACCCATGCACCAATTTTCAAGATTATAGCAGCATTACCTACTACGACCCCACATCATATTGCTGCCCAAATTTCATGACAATCCATGCAGCGGTTACTGAGATTACGAGCGATTACGAGTCTAGAAAAACGCGACAGACAGAGTGACAGAATGAGTAATGTGGATTTTTGATACATAGACATCATAAAACTCCCAAAAGGCGTTTCATCTCAAAATCGAAAATGTTTGTGATCACATTATCGGTGTGGGAAGTAATATACAAGCTAGAAAAAAATGGCAAAATTAGGGAGTTTGAAATATAGGTTTTTTGTTATAGCAAATTCTAAACAATTTGTATATTTAACTTTGAGAATTCGTACATGTGTTAATCCGTGGTGCGAGTATACATGGTGTGCTCGCCAGCCGTACGAAATTGCGATCGCTCTGCGCATTGCGTCAGCAACGGGGATTTTTCGCGCGGGGAATTATTAGACGTCGTGATACCACGGCCCGTTTAATCGCGTTTTAAATAGAATTGCTCACGATTTTTGTTTAATTTACTTTGTATTCCTAATTTTGAGTTATAGAAGACTGAAATTTGTATACATAATGCCAGATTGTGCAGTTGTCGGTTGTAAAAATCAGTAAAATGAAAGAGCCAAATGTTAAATTCTATAAGTTCCCAAAAAATTAAAATGTTGCAATGCAATGGAGTAATGCTTGCCGCCGAAAGGACGAAATTAATATGAAAAATGGTAATCATTTCACAAATTAGCATTAAACATTTATTAAAACTGAAATTTTTATGGTACATCCTCAGAAAATATTCACCTGCCGTATTTTCAATGAATAAATATGCAGAAGAAAGCAATGAATCGTGCCTACTTGAACTATTACAAGTGAAAAACTTAGTTTCGAGTAATTCTAATATTGAAGCTGATGATGGAGTTTTTCAAGAACATTCTTCTTGACAGCGATATTGTTGGGACAGAGAATGATTCAAATCATATTCATTTTTCCAACTTTACCTTTCAGAGTCCAGATTATGACCTAGATAACTTTATTTCTGAAGAACATGACCTTTTGCGTCAATTGGAAAAAAAAATAAAATGCCAGACACGATTTCCAACAAGGGACTGAAATTTATTGACGGATATGTGGCCTACAGATTCAAAAACGAATATCCTAATCTAGCTTTGGGGGCGCAAACCAAATTTCATTCTTCTAATCGGGTCCCAGACTGGATTGAGTTCCTATCTAGAGTCAGTCTTGTATATCCAAGTGAGGAGATGATTAAAGTAGCCTGTTTTGGTTGAGATAGAGTTCGATAAATTCCATGGACAGTCGTGTTCTAAACAATCAAACATATTTAAAAAATTATTAGAGATAGACCCCAGTGGAAACTATCAAACAATTTCCTGACAAAATAATATTATATCTAATACGAACAAGAATATACGTCAGGCTCAGACATTTAAATAAAAGGATTAGTTTCGAAAATTGTAGGCGTAAACTTAGGGAAAAAATGACCAAATTTACCAATAAATAATACATTTTTGTAGAAAAAGTCGTTAAATTACGTATTTTACACTTCTCTATAACATAATTGTCAAATAATTGGCTATTGAACTCCTTTAGTCTATCACTTTGAAATTAAAATATAATCCATCATGTGGTATTCCTGCTAGTTCACCGACAGAAATCTCGTTGCTGACGTCACAGCGTGCCGGCGCTCAGACGGCTGCATGCGCGCGAGTACACCATGTTTATTTACACTATGCATTAAAATAGCATTTTCGACTAGACTAGATTGAACAGGTGATAACTAACCTCTTTCAAATTCGATAGCCCCTGAAAATATCAGCGCAGTCAATTCTCCTAAACTGAACCCTGCTGTTGCGACACAATTTTCTATCGCATTTGGTCTCTCCTCTTTCAGTCTCTCAATGGCAGCCAGAGATGTTACTAGAACAGCAGGTTGGCAATACTTTGTTTCATCCAATTTTTTCTTGGGTCCTTCTAAGCAAAGCTTCAGTAGATCGTACTTCAGTATGTAATTGGCCAGTTCAAACAGATCCTTGACTATCGGAAATTTCAGGAGACCCTTAGCCATTCCTACATACTGGGTGCCCTGTCCTGGGAACAGTATTATCGAGGTATCTCTAGGATCCACCTTAGGTTTTCTGTCTATTTCTGGTCTTTCTATTTTTGTACCTTCTGGATAGGGCAAGGTGACCCATTGTTGTTTGCTGACTGGAACGTCTTGAAATGACGCCGAATCGTCTAATAGCTTTTTTAGAGGCGATTCCTTTTTATCACAGTCTTTGGTACACAAATGTGCACTTGAAGCAGATATTCTTCTGTTTGTTGAAGTTGATATAGTCCTATAGCTTACAGTTTGTCTTAATATAGTGTTGAAAATATTCTTGAAATCCATGTTAAAATAAATTGTTAGGATTTAAAATAAAATTTCACATTATTCTTAAACTTAATCAAAAACGTTTGCTGAAAAAGTTGGGTTATATTTTGAATTTTTGATCGGTATCTCAGAACACAAAATGAGAAAGGTTAACCTATAACTGGACTGATTGACCAAAATTGTCCTATAGAACTGGACTGACGTAACATCTAATAGAAGGGTTAGCCTCCTGTTTTATACAGGGTCTTACATAACATGGCCGTCTCTACTCACTAAGCCGGAGCATGAGATATGGCAACACTGAATCTGGGGGCCGAGTTTGCATTTGTTGTTATGTCATGTGTATTATTCCAGGTGCAAAAAATATGGTTGGAAGGTAATTATTAATGTGTTTCTAATTATTTACCTGCACAAACGAAACTATAAAGATAACAAGATGCCTGCAAAGCGTGTAGTACCAGGTTGCAGCCCAGGAGAGGACTACCAAACCATGGCCCAACATAACCTTATTCCGGATTAAAAAGAACGTTGCAAGGTGATTTGTAATGGGTTTCTACTTATTTACCTGC
Source organism: Callosobruchus maculatus (assembly GCA_951848785.1). NCBI lineage: Eukaryota > Metazoa > Arthropoda > Insecta > Coleoptera > Chrysomelidae > Callosobruchus > Callosobruchus maculatus. The sequence continues at coordinate 467,679 of CATOUR010000052.1, forward strand.
ACAAACGAAACTATAAAGATAAAAAGATGCCTGCAAAGCGTGTAGTACCAGGTTGCAGCCCAGTAGAGGCATGGGTAGAGGACTACCAAACCATGGCCCAACGTAACCTTATTCCAGATTAAAAAGAACGTTGCAAGGTGATTTTTAATGGGTTTCTACTTATTGACCTGCAGACTGAAACTATAAAGATAAAAAGATGCCTGCAAAGTGTGTAGTACCAGGTTGCACTAGCAATTGTGCGTCCAATAAGGGACATAAACAGAAGTGGGTGAAAGGTATTCCTCGGAAGGGCTGGTTATATTTATAAGGATAAAGACAATAATTTACAAACATTTCAAAGGACAAGACCTATTTTAACGCACAATGTGGTACCTATAATGTTTTCTGGACCTCCCAAATATCACAGAAAAATACAGTTAATAGAACTCATCTGGGCATGGCCTGGGCCATACCTACGAAAGCATTTGATAGTGAAAGGGAAATCAAGACCAGCAAGAATGGCTTCACAGTGACCTAATAGTGAATTTTTCTAGCTCAAGTGATAATTTACAAAGTAAGTGGAAATGGAAGTGGCGGCAGGAAACAGGTTGCGTTTATTTTTATTTTGTAGTGTCTGACTGTGATGAAACAGACATCAGATGTAAGTCTGCGTTGCCACATCTAAGGCTCCGGCCTAGTGTAGAGTCGGCCATGATCCAGGTCTAATTTTCGTATTTAATGTGCTACGCTTCTTCTAAACTTTGTTCCATGCAATTCTCCTTGACATGTCGATGACAGCATGTATCTTCTCCCGTTCCTGCGAACCTGATAGCAAACTCATACTTCTTTCGAGTTTCGCTGAGTTTTGGCGAAATGGTTGTTGGGAATGCGATTCCAGCGTTGATTCCAGCTCTGAAAATTCTGTCTTGGTATTAGGATTACAGAAAAGGTGTGAGGTCATTGCTCTATAGCATGGCCGTCTCTACTCACTAGGCCAGAGCATTGAAATATGGCAACGTTGGAGATCAGGCCGTGTTTTCATTTGTTGTTATGTCATGTGTATTCTTCCAGGTCCAGAAAATATGGTTCGAAGGTGATTATTAATTTGTTTCTAATTATTTACCTGCACAAACGAAACTATAAAGATAACAAGATGCCTGCAAAGCGTGTAGTACCAGGTTGCAGCCCAGTAGAGGACTACCAAACCATGGCCCAACATAACCTTATTCCAGATTAAAAAGAACGTTGCAAGGTGATTTTTAATGGGTTTCTACTTATTTACCTCCACAAATGAAACTATAAAGATAAAAAGATGCCTGCAAAGTGTGTAGTACCAGGTTGCACTAGCAACTGTGTGTCCCATAAGGGACATAAACAGAAGTGGGTGAAAGGTATTCCTCGGAAGGGCTGGTTATATTTATAAGGATAAAGACAATAATTGACAAACATTTCAAAGGATAAGACCTATTTTAAAGCACAATGTGGTACCTATAATGTTTTCTGGACCTCCCAGATATCACAGAAAAATACAGTTAATAGAACTCATCTGGGCATGGCCTGGGGCATACCTACGAAAGCATTTGATAGTGAAAGGGAAATCAAGACCAGCAAGAATCGCTTCACAGTGACCTAATAGTGAATTTTTCTAGCTCATGTGATAATTTACAAAGTAAATTGAGTGTTCATTCAAGTGGAAATGGAAGTGGCGGTAGGAAACAGGTTGCGTTTATTTTTATTTTGTAGTGTCTGACTGTGATGAAACAGACATCAGATGTAAGTGATGTTAGTAGTAGTTAGTAGTAGTAGTTCTACTAATTTATTAACCGAGATGAACTCTAATACATATAAAATGTAATAATTATTCTGAAACTATAGGGCCACTATTTGACAGCTAAGCCACGTTGCCACATCTAAGGCTCCGGCCTAGTGTAGAGTCGGCCATGTCTATAGAGATTGAAATTTCATTTCCTACCATGTTTATAAAATTGAATATAGTATTCTCAGGCTTTTCAATTCAGCAAATTCATATTTCTTTCGAGTTCTTCAAAGTTATGTAAAATCTAGTAAAATCGTTAGCAGACAACGTTTTTCTTGTTGGATGTGGTTCTATTCTTTGCAATATCCTATGCTCTCCTTTGAGGTATGTTCTGTGTAACGTGCCTTGATACTTTTGACAGGTAGTTTTGACAGTCAGCTGTTTGTCATTAGCGACAAATTCCACAAATATTTGGCCTCGTCTCTACAACGAAAGTTAGTAATCAAGATAATAAATGTTGGAAAGTTTGGCATGAATTACGATGCTCAAGTCCCCAACGAGCAGTCGATAGCCTGCCCGTCGCAGGAGCAAAGTCCCGAAAAACCAGTTCTCGAAACTGGCGTAACGCAATTTATTCCTTTGTTACATTATTACAGGGACTGCAGATATAAAATTGGTGCTAGATAGGTACCTAAGTTGAAAAAGGATGCCTCAGACGTTCAGCAAATTTATCCCAGTCGCTGCCCCCATACCCACCACTTGCGTAGACTATGTGCACCCTTGGACAGATAGTTGTTTGCAAGCAATATGTGGACTGTACCTGTACTGCATGTTGGAATCTCTCAGAATTTATGGAACTGTTTACATGGTGCGTATAATTAATTCTTTTTTTGTATTCATGTCACTTCAGGTAGGTTGCTGTGTATTTTTTAGTTTTATACAAGTGATAAATGAATTGATTGCTGCTGTTGTGTATATATACAATTTTTACTCTGATTTGGTGTTGCACAACAGGTAGCTGGAGATGGCTACATTTACAATTCCATTCTACTTGCTTATCAACCTGGATTTTGAAAGATGCACCTCTTATGAATCAGTTTTATCATTTCTGGTATCTGAATTGAACCTGGTGTTATTCTATATTTTGTACTGGAAAGAGGGTGGTAGTATTTAACTACCTCCTCACTAGAGTAGTTAAGAAGTTCGTTAGTAGGTGTGCTGCCAGAAATATCATCCCACATGGCCTTAAAAACATTGTAAGTGACAAGTGTACTCTCTCAACATAGCTCTGAAGAATCTATTAAAATATTACTTTTAGACTGTGAGGTACTAGAATTAAAGGGTTATCTAGAACCACAATGGAATGAATGGGTCTATCCTATACCCAATTTTTTGTTGTTGGGCGTAAACAAAACCTTACAGTAGAAGAACTAAGATCAAAAATTTCTGACACTCTTGATCTTCAGTTTCATCTCAAAAAGTTTAAAATTTTTATTCAGCTTTCTATCAATATGAAATCTTGTATTTTGGATCATTTGAGGGTGGTGATCCCGCTAATGTTTTAAGTTTTGAGTCTTGCAGAATGAAGATAAAACATTTCTGTCTCTCTTGATTTTAAGTTTCACTTCAAAAGTCTAAAATCTTTATTTGCCTTTCTATAATTATGAAATATTGTATCCTGAATAATTTGAGGGTGGTGATTACAAATCCGGCCGATGGTTTACATTTAACAATGAAGATCAAACATTTCCTTCACCCTTGATGTTAGGTTTCACTTCAAAAATCTAAAATCTTTATTCGATTTCCTATAAGTATAAAACACTGTATCCTGGATAACTTGAGGGCGGTGATTACAAATCTGGCTGATGTTTTAAGTTTCAATTTCACAGAATGAAGATGAAAAATTTCCGACACCTTTGATTTTAAGTTTCTCATCAAAAAGTCTAAAATCTTTATTCTGCTTTCTATTAATATGAAATTCCGTATACTGGATAATATGACGGTGGTGATTACAAATCTGACCCGTGTTTCAAGTTTCAGCTTCACAGAAAGAAAATGAACATTTTCCAACACCCTTGATTTTAAGCTTCATTTCAAACAATCTAAAATCTTTATTCGGCTTTCTATCAATATGAAATTCCGTTTCCTGTATAATTTGATGGTGGTGATTACAAATCTGACTCGTGTTTCGAATTTCAGCTTCACAGAAAGAAAATGAAAAATTTCCGACACCCTTGATTTTAAGCTTCACCTCAAAAAATCTAAAATCTTTATTCGGCTTTCTATCAATATGAAACTCCGTATCCTGGATAATTTGACGGTGCTGATTATAAATCTGACTGGTGTTTCAAGTTTCAGCTTCACAGAAAGAAAATGAAAAATTTCCAACACCCTTGCTTTTAAGCTTCACCTCAAAAAATCTAAAATCTTTATTCAGCTTTCTATCAATATGAAATTCCGTTTCCTGTATAATTTGATGGTGGTGATTACAAATCTGACTCGTGTTTCAAGTTTCAGCTTCACAGAAAGAAAATGAAAAATTTCCGACACCCTTGATTTTAAGCTTCACCTCAAAAAATCTAAAATCTTTATTCGGCTTTCTATCATTATGAAACTCCGTATCCTGGATAATTTGACGGTGCTGATTATAAATCTGACTGGTGTTTCAAGTTTCAGCTTCACAGAAAGAAAATGAAAAATTTCCGACACCCTTGATTTTAAGCTTCACCTCAAAAAATCTAAAATCTTTATTCGGCTTTCTATCAATATGAAATTCCGTATCCTGGATAATTTGACGGTGGTGATTATAAATCTGACTGGTGTTTCAAGTTTCAGCTTCACAGAAAGAAAATGAAAAATTTCCAACACCCTTGCTTTTAAGCTTCACCTCAAAAAATCTAAAATCTTTATTCAGCTTTCTATCAATATGAAATTCCGTTTCCTGTATAATTTGATGGTGGTGATTACAAATCTGACTCGTGGTTCAAGTTTCAGCTTCACAGAAAGAAAATGAAAAATTTCCGACACCCTTGATTTTAAGCTTCACCTCAAAAAATCTAAAATCTTTATTCGGCTTTCTATCAATATGAAATTCCGTATCCTGGATAATTTGACGGTGCTGATTATAAATCTGACTGGTGTTTCAAGTTTCAGCTTCACAGAAAGAAAATGAAAAATTTCCGACACCCTTGATTTTAAGCTTCACCTCAAAAAATCTAAAATCTTTATTCGGCTTTCTATCAATATGAAATTCCGTATCCTGGATAATTTGACGGTGCTGATTATAAATCTGACTGGTGTTTCAAGTTTCAGCTTCACAGAAAGAAAATGAAAAATTTCCAACACACTTGCTTTTAAGCTTCACCTCAAAAAATCTAAAATCTTTATTCAGCTTTCTATCAATATGAAATTCCGTTTCCTGTATAATTTGATGGTGGTGATTACAAATCTGACTCGTGTTTCAAGTTTCAGCTTCACAGAAAGAAAATGAAAAATTTCCGACACCCTTGATTTTAAGCTTCACCTCATAAAATCTAAAATCTTTATTCGGCTTTCTATCAATATGAAACTCCGTATCCTGGATAATTTGACGGTGCTGATTATAAATCTGACTGGTGTTTCAAGTTTCAGCTTCACAGAAAGAAAATGAAAAATTTCCAACACCCTTGATTTTAAGCTTCACCTCAAAAAATCCAAAATCTTTATTTGGCTTTCTATCAATATGAAATTCCGTTTCCTGGATAATTTGATGGTGGTGATTACAAATCTGACTGGTGTTTCAAGTTTCAGCTTCACAGAAAGAAAATGAAAAATTTCCGACACCCTTGATTTTAAGCTTCACCTCAAAAAATCTAAAATCTTTATTCGGCTTTCTATCAATATGAAATTCCGTTTCCTGTATAATTTGATGGTGGTGATTACAAATCTGACTCGTGTTTCAAGTTTCAGCTTCACAGAAAGAAAATGAAAAATTTCCGACACCCTTGATTTTAAGCTTCACCTCTAAAATCTAAAATCTTTATTCGGCTTTCTATCAATATGAAATTCCGTATCCTGGATAATTTGACGGTGGTGATTACAAATCTGACTGGTGTTTCAAGTTTCAGCTTCACAGAAAGAAAATGAAAAATTTCCGACACCCTTGATTTTAAGCTTCACCTCAAAAAATCTAAAATCTTTATTCGGCTTTCTATCAGTATGAAATTCCGTATCCTGGATAATTTGACGGTGGTGATTACAAATCCGGGCGATGTTTTGAGTTTCAGCCTCGCAGAACGAAAATAAAAAATTTTCAACAGCCTTATTCTACAGTTTCACCTCAAAAAGTCTAAAATCTTTATTCGGCTTTCTATGAATATGAAATCCCGTAACCTGAATAATTTGAGGGTGGTGATTACAAATCCGGCCAATGTTTTAAGTTTCAATCTCGCAGAACGAAGATGAAAAATTTCCGTCACCTTTGATGTGAAGTTTCACCTCAAAAAGTTTAAAATCTGTATTTGACTATCTACCGATATAACATCCCATGTCTTTGATAATTTGAAGGTGGTAATTACAAATCCAGTCTATTTTTTAAGTTTCATCAGTCTCACAGAACAAAGATCAAGAATTTCCAATACCCTTTACCTTTAGTTTCACCTCAAAAATTTTAAAATCTGTATCCAGCTTTCTATTAATGTGATAAGGAGATATTAGAGAACTAGGCTAAATAATATTTGTATATTTTAAGTACCACAATGAAGGGTCTAAGGGCCTTTAGTATCCTTATAGGGCATTAAGGATTTGATTGTCATTTTAAACAATTACTAGGAAACAGCTTTATGATGTGAGAACTCAACTAAATGAAAAAATGTTTGATAGATTTGAAGTAAATAACTGGAAAATAGATCAGTCTAAAGTACTTACATGCATAGTGTGACCATTTCTTCATTCTAGAAATTCTAACACCCTAACCTAAACATAAAAAATTTGTAGTCAAAATATGTACATGTAGGTATACAGGGTGGCCAATCGGGTGACGATAATCATTTTTTTTAAATAGCCCGTACCGAGACCTATCCAAAACACCCCCATGTATGTGTACCAATTATTGATAGTTTTCGAGTTATGATTTTTTTTTGAAAACTTCGAGATTTTCCAGTTTTCCCAAGAAATCGTCAAAAACAAAAACAAGAATGCTTTTTGGCTTTTATTTTTTCTGCAATTATACTCAATATTAAGCCTATTTTAATAGCCAATAAAGAGAACCTGTACATCCGAACAATAATTAAGGTCATTTTGGGCCCAAAGTTTGAAATCTCTGTTTTGAGCCAGGAGACCAAAGCCTTCGAAATAAAATTGAAAATACCTATGCCTGGTTCTGGAGCTTCAAGCTAATCTTAAAAACTTTGCAAGACATTGCCCTTTCGAAATAATAATGAAAAAGTAGCAATTTTCAAAAAAAAAATCATAACTCGAAAACTATCAATAATCGGTACATATACATGGGGGTGTTTTGGATAGGTCTCGGTACGGGCTATCTAAAAAAAAATTATTATCGTCACCCGGTTGGCCACCCTGTATATATAAAGACATATACTTTACTTACCCTACTAAGCACTTGTTATCCCTCATAATGTTTTAATGAAGGTAAAAAATGTAATTAGTAAAGGGTAGACATTCAACAGTTGATTCACCTGTGGTGTGCTATAAAAAACTATATGATATACCACAAATATATATGAATTACTATTTGTATTGCTAATTCTACCTTTCAGTCTTACCTACTGCTTCGCAATTCTGCATATCTACACATTAACAGTAACAAATACGCCATATCTACTCCAATAATTCTGCATGACAACATTTCAACACACACCACCAGCAATTAAATATAAAACTAACTGGAAGCAAGGCTAGTGGTAGTGGCTTAAGTGAAATCAGCATTTGTAATATGTAGTTTTTTTAAATAATTCCATAATTACATCAAATAGGTTTCCGACCACGAGCCTCAATTTTTTTTATCACAGGAGCAAAGTCCAGAGAAAAAAGTTGTTGTTAGTCTTGGCACAATCGGTGTAGTCCTAGTAACTTTTTCACCTGGGCCGTGTTTGCTAGAGTATCTTTAAGTAGAGAAAAATGGCTCAGTCGTACAGCAAAATCATTCCTGTCACATCAACAATATCTGCTTCTTGTATGGAGTATTTTCATCCTTGGACAGACAGTTGTTTACAAGCATTGTGGGGAATGGTCAGATGTAATTTGGTTCAGACTATCAAGATATATGGCACTACTTATATGGTCTGTATATAAATTATTTTTTTTTTGTTACTACAACTGCATTTTATAGTTTAGTTTTTAAATATGATATACACTCACTGGCACGAAAAACGGAGGACTTGACATTTTTGATTAATTTTTTATTTTTGTAATGTTTCACTGTCTTAAATACCTACCCACAAGCAAAACATCAATTTTTAATTAATTTCTAACAACAATCAAACGTTTATTTGGAAAGGAAAACTGGATTCAATAAAAAGTGTACTAAAATGAAAATTGTATAATATTGTACCCACAGAGTTAACATCTATAGAGGGAGTGTAAACAACAAAATGCACAGGTCGCTGACCAGGCAACATGTAACTGAAATTTTGACAGCCTGAGGGCATTACCAGTGGTGTGCGACTTTATATTAAAATTGGATGTTCATTAATAGATTCAATTATTACTGTGATGTTACAAACTGATACCAATAAGTTGTATTAGTATTTAGCTATACTTAGAGAGTTACTCATTGTAACGGTTGATAATTTATTATTACCATGAAATGGTTTTCAAAACATATCTAACAGTGTTCTGAAAGGTAGCCTGTTGGAATGGCTGCATCGTGTTTTTACTTCAGCAATAAAATATAATAATTGCATTAGGTAATATCCAGTTCTATAAAATTCTCATAGATAGATTTTCTGTAAGTAAATGTGGCATATATTTTTGCATTTCACGTCCTCAAATAGTTTTTGGAAAATTCATGTTGATAGATATGAGTGTAATGCGTGCACAAAACATACGTTAAACAACCATTATTATTCCTCAAACTGGAGTGAAGTTACTTTTGCTCCCAGTTATCCCCATATATTACGCTACTGAAAACTAAAACAAAACCTATACGCACCTATGATAAGAAGTGTTCACCGATTCGTCGCTATTACAGCAAACTATGCACTTTTTATGTTGTCTCATCATACAATTATGTCAATTATGACAATAATGTTCATAAATAATTTAATTCACACCACAAATAGTTACAAAGTCAGTCAAATATACACTAAAATCACAAAAATCTCGACACACGCAATAACCACAACGACAATGACAGCCACATGACAGCTTAAGGGCACGCCGATTGTAGTTTGCCAGATTTACGACATATTAGAAGTTATTGCGACATTCCGCTATGAAATTTACCATTTTTGAGTTTTCATTAAATCAATACGAATTATCTTCACGTAAATCAGTTACATTGCAAGTATATTGGAATGTATAGTTAAATACCCAGTTAAATACTTTGTGTTCAAACTGCGGAAACTGCCAGATTTTGAAGAAACTGGAAGCGGACGAAGAAGAGTGGCAATAACGCTATAGATGTTGGCTGGCCAATACTCAGATTAGGCTCCCTCTAGAGATGTTAACTCTGTGATTGTACCACTCAAAACTGCATAGTCGGCCATGGGTTTTTCATTGTTTTTAATAAATTTGACAGACGTTTGTCAAAGATTTGGTGTATTCAGCAAGTCGTTTACAAGTTTTGCTGCTTTTATTTGAGCTAAAAATGCTTGCTGTTAGTCCTCAAACCGCGGTTGCTATGGTTGCGTTGATTCAAGACGGAAGAAGTGAGCGATATGTTGTCCTACGTTATCATCCCGTATCAAATAGCACTGTGCACACGTTTTTTGGAAAACTGGATGTTACACTAGGCGACTTGGCACTGGTCCCCAACGAAGGACTAACGCTCATGATGATCGCTTTATCATCTTATAAAGTCTACGAGATCGTCATGCTACAGCTATAGAAATCAGAAATCGACTTCATAATGTCCGAAATACCAATGTAAGCGAACGGACCGTTAGACGAAGACTTGGTAAAGCCAATCTTGGTAGTCATAGACCCGCTACAGGTGCAGAGCTTCTTAGACGTCATCGTGTAGCGCGACTTCAATTTGCGAGAAATCATGAACACTGTGGTGAAAATGAATGGGGGCGTATTTTGTTTACTGATGGGTCCAGAATTAGCTTGCGGTCTCCAGATGGTCGTGAAAGGGTATGGCGAAGATCACAAGAACTTTTTGCAGAACCTTTAGTCCTAGGGTAGGCTACCAAGGAGACTCACTTATGGTGTGGGCTGGAATTTCTCTGGAGGCACGCACAGAGTTGTACATCATTCCAAGGGGGTCTTCAACTGCTGTCAGGTACATTGATGAAATTCTGCAAGGTTTTGTTGTTCCTTATGTTGATTTTATTGGAAATAATTTCATTCGATCAACTGTGGCATGCAGCTCTCCTAAACAAGCTCCCGTCTTATGGGCTCCCTGTTAAGCTCTGCGGTTGGCTCGCAGACTTCCTCTCAGGTCGGAAAATCTCTGTCGTGGTAGACTGCTTTTCCTCTTCTTTCCATGGCATCAATGCCGGGGTTTCGCAGGGATCGGTATTGGCTCCGACATTGTTTTTGCTTCATATTAATGATCTACTCTCTAGCACTACAAACCCAATCCACAGTTTTGCGGATGACAGTACGCTGCATGCAGGCATCATGAGCAATAGACCGATCTCTGTGGTCGAGCTGGAACGCAGAAGACTGGCAGTGGCAGCTTCACTTTCAAAGGATCTCGATACCAATACCGCTTGGGGGCTTAAGAATATGGTTACATTTAATGCCTCCAAGACCCAGTATTGTACGCTATCAAACAAGAAGTACCCAAGCCAACACCAGGTTCTAATGAACAACCGGGCTCTGCCAAGGAGTCACTCATTCAAGCTGTTAGGAGTCAACATTACAGAAAATCTGATCTGGCACGAACACGTCGCCTCAATTGCAACAGCTGCTGGTAAAAAGCTTGGGTACCTATTTAGAGCCAGAAAGTATTTCTCACCATGTAACCTCCTCACGCTATATAAAGCCCAGATAAGACCTTGCCTGAAGTATTCCTCTCATGTCTGGGGAGCTGCTGCCCCTACTACCCTGTCTATACTAGATGCCGTCCAGAGAAGGGCAATTCGACTAATTGGCGATCCGGCCTTAACGCGCCACTTTCAGACACTTTCTCACCGGCGTGTTGTTGGTGACCTCTCACTCTTCTACCGATATTCCAACGGAATCTGCTCCTCTGAGCTATCCTCTATCGTTTCGCCGCTCACTGCTCCTATCAGATGTACCCGTGCGATCGCTGCATCTCATCCTAAGACGGTCGTTCTCCATACATCAAGAATTGAGCGGTACAACCGCACATTTATTCCCAGGGTGTCCAAGGCTTGGAATGGACTGCCAGAAGATGTATTTATTGGGCCTGCGGGTATTGGCCCATTCAAATCTCGCGTTAACAAACTTCCCCTAACATAACCCTTTCACAGCAGCCGCGGTACATTGGTATTTAGGCTCTGCGTGCGCGGTCTGCTCAGTTATAAAAAAAAATTATAATGCCAGACCCCACACCGCGAGAATTACTCAACAATACTTGAACGATGTAGACATGGATGTCTTGGAGTGGCCAGCGTTAAGTCCAGATGCGAATCCAATTGAACATGTCTGGGACATGCTTGGGCGAAAAATACGAAGTCGTGTTCCTATTCTTTTAACATTGAATGAATTGCAGCACGCTCTTCTAGAGGAATGAGACCTTATTCATTAAGAAGATATTCGTCATTTGATTTTAGGTATGCCAAGAAGAATACAAGCAACCATTCGGGCACGCGGAGGCAACCCTCGTTATCAAAAATGCCCCTGCCCAGTTTTTGCTAGCAATGCGTTTCAATTTTCAACAATTTAAGGTTATTTTAGCAAACTACCTTTTTGTTTTTTGTTGTATTGTAACAAAAGAGTTTATTTTCCAAATAGATGGTTGATTAAAATTAGAAGTTACTTAAAACATGTTACTTTATTTGTGTATAAGTTATTAAAACAGTAAAACATCACCAAACAATAAAAAAAAAGGAATTATTATATACAGGGTTACTGGTAACTGGACCACTTTCCTGCAGGAAGTGATAGAAGGACTCAAATGCAATAGATTTAACCCCCCATACGTAATTCCGAAAACCGATGGTTTTCGAGATAATTAACATTTAATGTTTTTCAGCGATATGTCCAAATTTCCACACCACATCCCAAATTTAGAAAAAACCCTGCTGTCGATTTTAGTAATTTCCAATTTAGTTTTTTACTGACACATACGCAAATCTAATTTAGTATTTAAATGTGTAAAAATACTAAACAGTTTCAAACTACATACAATTTTTTTAAAAATAAAGAATAACATTTTAAAATTGTTTTAAAATTGTCTAGCTAAAAAAAAGATACACAACCAGTCAAACAAATTATTTTAAAAACTTCCTTATCTGATGGCCTATTCCAAGGACAAGAATGACAGTATAACCACAAGTAACTATTTAACAAAATTTATCAACATAATACAGAATCATCAATAACATGATATTCCAGCATGATGGTTGTCCAGCACATTACCGTATCACAATTCGGCAGTTGTTGGGCAACACATACCCGAACAAATGGATAGGGAGGGGTGAACCCATCCCATGGCCTGCGCGGAGCCCAGATCTAACACCTCTTGATTTTTACGCCTGGGGTCACATGAAGGCATTGGTTTACGAGACTCCAGTTAATACTGCTGACGAACTAAGGCAAAAAATTATCAATGCGGCGGAGGAGATGCAACGAACTTTTTCAACACGAGTTACAAAAACCGAAGTGAGGAAGCGGATCCGTACTTGTATCCGAAATCAAGGGCAACACATTGAGCAAGATCTCTAGAAACTTTGAATGGATTTAATTTGTTTTACTTGGATAAAATCATCGGACCTCATTTGCAAACATTCTAGTATGTAACTGAGTTATCAATAATGATTTTACTGTTATTCGTTCTTTTTGAATAGGTGATTTTTATTCATTGCTGTTTATAACCTTTCTGAAAAGGTTATTAGGTAGGAAAGTTTTTTTAGCGATTTGTTCAACCGTTTGCATAATTTTTTTTGAGCTAGATAATTTTCTTTCACGGTGAATGTAAAAATTTTGTTGATTATTTTTTTTACTTGTATTTAGTTTGGAACTGTTTAGTATTTTGAAACATTTTAATACTAAGTTAGCTTTGCGTATGTGTTAGTTAAATACTAAAATAAAAATTATCAGAATCAACAATAGGTTTTTTTCTTAGTTTAGGATCTAGTGTGGAAATTTGGACATTTTGTTGAAAAACATTAAATGTTAATTATCTCGAAAACTATCGGTTTTCGGAATTACGTATGGGGGGTTAAATATATTACATTTGAGTCCCTCTATCACCTCTTGCAGGAAAGTGGTCGAGTTACCAGTAACCCTGTATAAAATGTCAAGTTTTTCGTGGCGGTGAGTGTATGTAACTTTTTAAAGTAGTAACATGTAATTTCATACCTAATTAGATCGAAGTAGTTATCCAACCACGAGTATTAATTTTTTCTATCCCCAGAGCAAAGTCCTGAAAAAAAGTTGTCAGTCTTGGCACAATCCGTGTGTTCCTAGTAACTTTCTCAGATTGAAAGTGTTGGCTAGAATATCGTTAAGTAAAGAAAAATGGCTCAGCCGTACAGCGCAATAATTCCTGTCACATCAACAATATCTGCTTCTTGTATGGAGTATTATCATCCTTGGACAGACAGTTGTTTGCAAGCATTACATGGAGTGGTCATATCTAATTTGGTTGAAGGTCCCAGGATATATGGCACTGCTTCTATGGTCTGTATATAAATTATTTTTTTAATTTTACTAAACTACAACTGTCTTTTATAGCTTTGTTTTTAAATACAGGGTGGGGCATAAAAACCAAGTGTTTTTGGTTTGAGTAGTACTCGTATATTTGAAAAGGGAGGAGCGCGCGGTTTATTACAATCCATTCCTTGACTCAAACCATTTCACTTTCTTACTTGCCACTTGCCCTCATAGAGCGGTAGACGCTAGAACCTAGAACAACGCGTGGCATCATTGGGACATATTTTTTTGGAGAAAATGGGGTCACCACTACAGTAACATCTGAACGTCACATTCATATGGTGAATACCTTTTTCATACCTGAATTGCAAAGAAGAGGTGTGGATATCAAAGATTTGTGGTTCCAGCAAGATGGGGCCACGGCACACACCGCCAGAGCATCCATGGCTGTTCTTCGCCACCTGTTTCCAAATCGTTCAATTTCGAGGTTTGGTGGCATTTCATGACCTCCTCGGTCTCCCGACTTATCAATTTGTAATTTTTTTCTATGGGGGTAACTCAAGTCACGTGTTTAAAAGGCCAAGCCCCGTACGATAGACCAGGGAAGAAAGCGATTCTCCATGAAATCTCTCAAAAATCAACAGAGACATGCTGGAAACAGTGGAGTGGAATTTTCGTGAACGGCTGCATCATATGCCAGATGTAATTTTTACACTTAGATATTTCAAAATGGTATATTATCAGCTATGTTCTACTACCAATATTTTTTTTAGCGTAAAAACTAATCATTTTATGATTATTTTAAAAACACTTGATTAATATGCCCCAGCCTGTATAATATATAAACAATTATAGTAATAAAAGTATAGCAATAAAAAAATGCTAGCTTTACTGTGAAAAAAAAGGGGGGGGGTGCTTTGTACCATATTCTTCATATATGGAGCAACTTGCTCTTTTTTTACATTACTAGTATTCTTTCGCTCCATCACCTTTCAGCTTATATTAAGAATTATTTTTCACTTTTTAACCTCGTAATTTCAGTAACCGCTTCATGGATTATGAAATGATGACGAAATTTGGGTAGTGATATGCTGTGAGGTCATGCTGCTATAATTTTGAAAAATTCTTCACACTTTTTGACCCGTTTTAGGGGTTTCTGATCCGTTTTACATTTTTTTTTTTGGGTGGGGGTGAAATTTGAGGTGGTTGGGGGGTAGTGGGTCATAAAACTGAAAAATTTGTTGTATCCAGTGACCTGTGAAAAAAAGATCTAGTGGCATAATAAACTTTTTTAGGTCCATCCGAACTATGGTTTGCCTAATACAGGAATCAAGGGACGAATTTTCTATAAGAGTATCGTTCTGTACTGTGTAACGTGGAAGCTATTGAATTTATTTTAATGAAACTTTGACACAGTATTATTACCGTGGCGAGGATGGAAAACGCGAGTGTGATTTTTAGAAACTGTGTCAGTAGCGGCGCAGCAATAATAAAAAAACTAAAAATGTGAAAACAGCTCAAACTTCGTTTTTGGGGGTTTTAGGTTGTACTTTTATTCGATGGAGGTGTAATTGGGGTGGTTGGGGGATGGGGTGTTTTTACTTCCCGCACCGATAGGTGAGGGGAGTATTGTGATCGCGAAAATTTTCGATTTGGAGATAATACGTTTTTTGGACGTTTTATGATGTCTACATAACGAAAATCCACGTCACTCATTTCCGTCGGTCTGTCGGTCTGTCTGTCGGTCTGTCTGTCTGTATGCGTTTTTCTAGCCACGTAATCTCAGTAACGGCTGGATGGATTCTTATGAAATTTCGGCAGCGATATGCCGCGGTGTCGTAGTAGGTAATGTTCCTATAATTTTGAAAATCGGTGCATGGGCGGCGGAGTAATTAGCAAAAAACGAAGAATTTTAAATATGCCTCAAACTTCGTTTTTAGGCGTTTTAGGGGTTCCTGATCATTTTCTACTTTTTTTATTGGTAGGGGTGACATTGGGGTGGTTGGTGGGTGGGGGGTTGTAAAATTGAAAAATGTGTTGCTTATATAATAGACTGTCCACTGACCTGTGAAGGAAGACCTAGCGACATAAATAACTTTTTTAGGTCCATCCGAACATTGCCGTGCCTATTACAGAAACCAAATGACTTAGAATTTTTCTGGTGTAAACATACGAGTATTGCTTTAGATCGTTCTATATTATGTAACGAAGAAACTGTTGAATTGATTTTAATGAAATTTTTTGACACAGTATTACTATCGTGGCGAGGATGGAAAATGCGTATGGTTTTTATAAATCGTGCCAGTGGCGGCGCAGAAATAATAAAAAACTAAAAATATAAAAACAGCTCAAACTTCGTTTTTAAGTGTTTTAGAGGTTCCTGATCATTTTCTCAGTTTTTTGGGTGGGGGTGAAATTGGGGTGGTTGGGGGGTGGGGGGTTGGAAAACTGAAAAATTTGCTGTATTAACAATAGGCTGTCCACTGACCTGTGAAGAAGACCTAGCGACATAAATCAGCTTTTTAGGCCCATATGAACATTGCCTTGCCTATTACCGAAACTAAGGGACTTAGAATTTTCTGTATACATACGAGTATGTATTGCTTTAGATCGTTTTGTATTTTGTAACGTGGAAACTATTAAATTGATTCTAATGAAATTTTGACACATTATTATTACTGTGGTGAGGATGGAAAACGCGTATGCTTGTTAGAAATCGTGTCAGTGGCAGCGTAGCAATAATCAAAAAACTAAAAATATGAAAACAGCTCAAACTTCGTTTTTAAATGTTTAAGGGGTTCGTGACCATTTTCTACCTTTTTTGGGTGGGGGTGAAATTGGGGCGATGATTTGGTTGCAAGGGGATCTCAGACTAAAGCTTCATGCTATGGGAAAATAATAAACTGGTATCACCGTAATGTGTGGGAAGTACTGAGTCAATCAACTTGACTTCATTTTTTTTTACTTCTGTGTCATCGGCATCGCCTACTCTGGTGGTTAGCCTCATGTTCTGTGTAGGCTTTATTAGTGTTTCCCGGCGCCACTCTAGGAACAGCACTGTTAATTAGAAGCCAACAGTGAAGGCTCTTGTTAAACTGAAAAATGGGAAGTGGGAAGTACTGAGTCAATCAACTTGACGACAATATTCGATATAGTACTATAGATGTAATATTTCAACCCAGTGCCCAATTTCATCTTAAGGGGAATGAAATACATGAACTAATAGTTATAGCGCTAAAATTAGAAGCTGTTAAGTCAAATGTTTCAAACAGATGTTGACTTTATAGTCAATATATATAGTTATTAGTTATAGTAGTTATTATAGTCAATATATATAGTTATTTATATAAATCTTTAGTAAAAAAGTTCGTATAAAGTTTTTTTCTAGTGTCGATAGTTTGTCATCCATTCATCTATTGTTTCTAACCTACATGGCATTAGAATTAATGTTCTAAGTCTGCAATTTTTATTATTCTATTAAGGTAAAAAATGATTCAACAATTTCGATAAGTTTTTAGTAAAGTACACATACAAATGCCACACTTATCGATATCAAATTGTACTTACAAATACAATTTGTCAATATTAGATTAAGCTCGGTGCTTTGGTAATGTTTACTTAAGACCTAAGATAAAACTCATTCTAATGTCGGGTCAATGGAATTACCAGGGATTATTTACGTCTTACTGTAATCTATGTTGACATCTTTTACAGTAGGTATGTATATACTATGACTGGATCCAGTTTTAAATTTGTACTGATAAGGGAAATAAAAACAACAGTTACACATTTTCTAATATCGGTCGAAATTCGACGAAATTTGTAGAGCGATAAAGATATGGCGTCGAGTAGATGGACTTTCCACACATTTTCAAGACTTCCTTAAAGCAATATTAAGTATATATGTAGTCTAGTATAAATAGCCAGGATTTAGAACTTTACCTAGTTCAAGGTTGATTTTGTGGTAATGCAAAAACTGTGTTAGAAAAATATTTGCCTAATATGAGTCCAAAAAATGTAGTTAAGTTGATAGACTCAGTACTTCCCACACCTTCCGATGATACCAGTTTTATTATTTTCCCATAGCATGAAACTATAGTCTAGTCTAGATGCCCCTGCAACCAAATCATCGCTCGCCCGACCGCAAAAAAAGTGTCTTATTCTACTAGGACAATCTATCATGAATACAACAAATTTTTGAGTTTTACAAACCCCCACCCCCGAACCACCCCAATTTCATCCCCAACCAAAAAAATTTTTTAAAATGATTAGGAACCCCTAAAACGTCTAAAACGAAGTTTGAGCTGTTTTCATATTTTTTTAATATTGCTGTGCCGCCACTGAGACGATTTCTAAAAATCAGACGCGTTTTCCATCCTCGCCAAAGTAGTAATACTGTGCTGAAGTTTCATTAACATCAATTCAGTAATTTCAACATTATAAAATACAGAACGATCTAAAGCAATACTCGTATGTATACATCGGAAAATTCTCTAAGTCCCTTGGTTCCTGTAATACACAAGGCAATGTTCGGATGGACCTAAAAAAGTGTATTATATCGCTAGGTCTTTCTCTCTCAGGTCAGTAGACAGCCTATTATGAGTACAACAAATTTTTCAGCTTTACAACTCCCCACCCCTCAACCACCCCAATTTCACCCCCACCCAAAAAAAGTAGAAAATGATCAGGAAACCCTAATTACTCTGCCGCCCCTGCTCCGATTTTCAAAATTGTAGCAACATTACCTACTACGACCCTACACCATATCACTACCCAAATTTCGTCAAAATCTATGCAGCGGTTACTGAGATTAGGAGGCTAGAAAAACGCCAACAGACAGACAGACAGACAGACCGACAGACAGACAGACCGACAGACAGACAGACAGACCGACAGACCGACAGACCAACAGACCGACAGACCGACAGACCGACAGACCGACAGACAGACCGACAGACAGACCGACAGACAGACCGACAGACCGACAGACAGACCGACAGACAGACAGACCGACAGACAGACAGACCGACAGACAGACCGACCGACAGACAGACCGACAGACAGACCGACAGACAGACCGACAGACAGACCGACAGACAGACCGACAGACAGACCGACAGACAGACCGACAGACAGACCGACAGACAGACCGACAGACAGACCGACGGATTCTCGTTATGTAGGCATCACAAAACGCCCAAAATGTATATTATCTCAAAATCGAAAATTTTCGCGATCTGTTCTGATCGGTGTGGGAAGTAAAAGGAGGAAACGTGATAATTGAAACCATTGACAGGGTTGTTGTTGAACAAGTTGATAAAAAATGTCTAGAAAAACCATCGCTCCTTTTGAAGAACGGTTGAAAAGTTTGTGGTTAGCAACCGCACGCCGGTGAGAAAGTGGCTGGAGGTGGCGCGTTACGGAAATGTCACCGATTAGTCGAATTGCTCTTCTCTGGACTGCATCAAGTATGGAAAAAATAGTAAGGGCAGCAGATCTCCAGATATGAAAGCCATACATCAGGCCAGAACTTCTCATTTTGTACCTTGAATATTTGATAATAATAATCCTCCATTTT
This sequence comes from Callosobruchus maculatus, assembly GCA_951848785.1. Taxonomy (NCBI): domain Eukaryota; kingdom Metazoa; phylum Arthropoda; class Insecta; order Coleoptera; family Chrysomelidae; genus Callosobruchus; species Callosobruchus maculatus. The sequence goes on from CATOUR010000052.1 coordinate 486,941, forward strand.
CAAACCTTTCAAAGACCCTGTATATATCAGTATATCAGTCTGTTTGTTACAGGTAACGTTATTGATGAAAGGCAAGATCCCAGGAAAAGAAGACTTGAGAAAAACAATATGCGGCATAGTTCAATCCACAGCTTTCCTCAGCGGTACAGGGTTTGGTTATTCTCTCTTCCTGTGTTCTTTAAGGTAACTATTTCAGAACTAACGCCACTCTTTTTACATAAAGCTTATTATTTTTTATGGAAAGATAAATGGTATTTCAAAATTCTATGGATCAATTAGGTGATCGGTCACGAGCGCGCGCGGTTTGATTTGTAACTGCTTACAAAAAGGGTGCCTTCATCGGCACCGGTCACTTGCGCGCCGGAAGAAAATTAAGTTTGGTTATTCCTAATGACCACATCCCTTTTATTCTTGCGAACTTTCATCTGTCTTTTTACGACTTGCGGTAGCTTACAGTTACTTCTTAGATTATTTAAATGACTATCCGGCTCCTGTAGGTATATTAAACTACCCTTAATGAAAATATTTCAGTAGTTTGCAATCCTTAGTTGCTGTTTGTGGGTATTGTTTGTGTTCTACTTTTTCATCATGGAGACTATGTTAAGTGTGAAAGGGAAGAAATTAATAGCCCTTGAAAAGCAGAAGAGATGAAGAAACCACCCGTGGTGTAGCCTATAGATGCTCTAGAAAAGGATGCATAGCATCTTTCCTGATGGATCAATCGGAAGAGATTGTTCTTAAAAGAAATAATGAGCACAGCTATGATGATCGCACAAAACAAGCTGCGAAGGTAAATTTCTCGGACTTTTTTTTACATCGTCAATAAATCGATCAAATTTGTGACAAATTAAAACACGTTCTGATTAATTAAAATTTTTTGGGGAATTATAAAGGCATTTCGGTCGATCAGATTAACTTATTATGTTCACAACAAAATTTCGCATTTAATAATATAAAAATGTAATTCATTTCTGTCAAGTCAAAAGTAACAATACCTCTGACTGGAGTTCTACAAATTCTTAGTAACTATTAGCAAGGTCGCAAAAAATGACGAATGAATTAAAATCGGTTAAAATTATAAGACATAAGTTTACCTCGCCGCCCCGCGCGCTGGTGTCCACATACCTGCCTATTATCCAAAACATTTTGGGGGCTTCTGACCGGTGGGATTAGGACAAATCTGACCGCGGCGCGCTAGTGTCCTATGGTCCATCTGGTGATCGAAATATTTTGCGCGCTTCTGACCGGTGGGATTAGGACCAATCTGACCGCGGCGCGCTAGTGTCCTATGGCCATCAATTAAACATGCATTGTCTCATATAGCCGTATTCTTAGATGTCTGAATGCTTTTTAATACTCAAAATTATTGAGCTTTTGCCACAAACATATCCTCATGAGCGTGTACCCTGTAATAACGTTTAATACCTATACATTTACTACGGCAGTATGGTACACTGTATTTTATCTCTAATAGGATAGTCTTTATGTAGTCATTAAGTGTTTTGTGGTCATTAAAATTGAGAAATGTTTGCAGTTAAGTAAACAGTATTTGTGTACTGAATGCTAAGCATCAATTTCCACTAATTGAGCAATATTTCAATAGTATAATCTTTCGTACATCGTAAATTCCAAAGAAATATGTAGTTGGGTTCATATACAGGGTGAGTCAAGCTCAACGATATTATGTAGGTCAATCTACACTACGTTTTAAAAGTAATGTTTGTTACACAGGTTGCCTAATAAAACCGTGAAATAGGAAAGTTATTTTTTTAAGGAAATACCCTGTATCTTATTATATATAAATCCGGTCGCAGTTTCGAGTTTCAGTCTCATTTGACGAAAATCAAAAATTTCAGATCTTTTGGATTTTCAGGTTTGCCAAAAAAATCGAAAATCTTTATTTGGCTTTCTATTAGGACGAAACCTCGTGCTTTGGATATTTTGAGGGTGCTGATTATAAATCCGGTCGCAGTTTCAAGTTTCAGTCTCATTTGACGAAAATCAAAAATTTCAGATCTTTCGGATTTTCAGGTTTGCCAAAAAAAAAATCGAAAATCTTTATTTGGCTTTCTATTAAGACGAAACCTCGTGTTCTGGATAATTTGAGGCTACTGATTATAAATCCGACCGCAGTTTAGAGTTTCAGTCTCATTTGACAAAAATCAAAAATTTCAGATCTCTCGGATTTTCAGGTGTGCCAGAAAAAATCGAAAATCTTTATTTGGCTTTCTATTAAGTCGAAACCTCGTGTTTTGGATAATTTGAGGGTGCTGATTATAAATCCGATCGCAGTTTAGAGTTTCAGTCTCGTTTGACGAAAATCAAAAATTTCAGATCTCTCGGATCTTCAGGTTTGCCAAAAAAAAAAAAATCGAAAATCTTTATTTGGCTTTCTATTAAGTCGAGACTTGTTTTCATTTAATTTCAAATTGTCAACCAAACCGATGTTTTTCAATCTTCCTACCTATAAGCCACTTAGCAGGCCATGAAATTCAAACAAAAACAATTTAGGTGATTAGATGTGTTACCTCTGTTATATCTGATTTAGACTTGATTTGTTGTAAGTCATTTTTGTTTATATTTCATGGCCTGCTGGTTTGCTTATAGGTAGGGACATCGAAAAACACCGTTTTGATTGAAATCACGAAATTAAGTTTTTAGTAGATCTACTGATTTTATTGTTCATCTATTGACCTAATATTTGCTCTGTCACATTAAATAAAAGTAGGGACCACGCGGGGCCCCTTTGAACCGCGGGGCCCGGGGCTCCAGCCCCTTTAGCCTCATGGTCAATCCAGGCATGATTCTCGGTCCTGTAGTAACTAAAAACTTTGGCGTGTTTCAGACGCTTGCTGGGCAACTTCAACATCCTGACGGTGTCCGCCATCCCGGCCTTTCTGTCCAGCGTCTTCTCCATCCTGATCGAGAGGCCGAGCAGGCGCACCATGCTCTGTCTGTACGTGAGCAACGTGGCCACCGAGACGCTGTGGAACATGGCGCGAGCGCGCCATCTGGTGCGCGACATCAGACACGGAGACGCGGCCATATACAGCGCCAGCATCGCCATGTTGCTGTACTATTTCAAAAAGGGCTACCACAAGAGCTCGGAGCATTCGGACGCCATGTATCGGGTGATCAGGTAGGGATGAACGAGGCACTTGCTAGCTCTGGACAGTCGCCAGCACAATAGGGTACTTGCAGAAAAAAATATTATGTCGTTGACGCGTTCCTTAGAGCCTAGTAAACATGACAAAATCACTTGTTTGGTTTTTTGGAATCGGCTGTGAGAGATATTCCAAAAATTATTTCAAATGCCGCGCAAACAGCCTCTGACGCTAGTGATATCGTATAGTGATGGGATGTAGAGTATTGATATTCGATATCGATAGTCAGTGCTAACCTAACATTTTGATTTTGATCATTATAACCACAAAACAGGGTCATAAGTCATAAGATTATAACCATGAAAATTTACTCTCAAACTCAAACATGTGCACAACGATTATACACAACAAAAGTAAAAAAGTCAAAAGAATAAAAATTGGGTTAGATTACTAATTCACTTTGTGGGATGGGCTTGAATTAGATTCTATCTTTGGATTCATTCATAATGGGATGCGCGAAATAAAATGATGGCTTCGATTAGTTGCGAATCTCGGTCACAAACAGGATGAACTGTGATACCTATCAGATATAAAAATGTATTACAACGAAAATGCTAGTGGGTTAATTGCCTGTTTCAAATATGTTTCAATATCAATAAATTGAATCGCATTTTTAAAGAATTCAGATTATCTCTAGTCAAATGCGCAGTTGGCAAAACACAAAGAAAATATGGCTGCATTCGAACAGCTGATAAGATTTCGTTTTGCATTTTGCATCTCGCAGCATTACTCAATGAGGAACTACGGCTGTAGTAGCATAAAAGAGGTCTCATTTCATTTGGGAATATGTATACCCATATAACAAAACACGCTCGTAAAATAAATTATTGATATATGGGTAACGTAAATATTTAAAAAGAAATTTGGCAACATCAGAAATAGTTTGCAGTTGAATCTCACTGACCTGCGCTGTAGCAGTATCAATTTATTGTCGATATCGATAAGATACCTGTGACGTCAGTCCTTGTTTTAAGTCACGTGGAAAAATTTGAATATATCCTTATTTTATTTTGCAAATATCTTTTTTTGGCTGTCAGTAAAATCATGTTTTTTGTTTCCTGCTGCTTCTTGATATGGTTTTCTTTACGCTATGTATACTCCCGAGACGATTTCACGACCTCTGCAAGTACCCTATTTTAATTTTTTTTCAAATGACTTTATAAGGGTTATTCTCATCAAAAATCAAAAAATAGGTTGTAACAATAAATGCTGATTGGTGATGAGCCACCCACCAACATATTGCCCATAGCAACCAGCTGCTCAGATTGCATGAAGCCTCGTGTCCACTTGCAAGTAAGTTGCGATAGTTTTTGCAGCAAGTACTTGCTTGTTTGTCTACACTGTCTTTTAATTGTTCGCAAATTTGATCTAGGAAATTGCTCTCGCAAATTCAGTTGGGCTTGATTGTTCTGATTCAGTGTACACTATAGATAAGATGTCGTATGCAAAATCTGTAGCTGCTGCGGTAGTTGTGATATATTTAATTAAAAAAAAAACAAGAGAAAGATAGTAAAAGGCGGAGAAAATGTTGGGTGAGAAAGTGGATTCAGTGTAGAACTACTCTAGGGATACATGAACTTTAATGAGTCAAAGAACTCCCAAGTACTCCTATGTATTTCATTAGTCCCTCGTCCACTTTTCGTTTTTTGAATTTTTCTCCACCCTTGGTTAACATGCGTTCTCAAATTATGTAGCTTCCTTTGAATTTCCGCTGTAGAAGTATTAAATAAGGCGCCAATGTTTGTAATGCATTCTGCTTTTTGAAACTGTCCTTAAATTCTGGAGTATGTACATTCCATAATTCGGGATATAATTCAAAATTTTCAATCAAAAGACAAGTGTCTTTACTCGTCCAGTTGAACTTCTCCATATTTGATTTATAACACTACTTACTGCAAGACTTTCGAAACAAGCTCGAAATTTTTGTGGCAAACTAATTTCCTGAGAGTAACCGTGTACACTACAAGCTCTCAGCAAGTCGCAAGTCCTTTACGTGCAAGTAATTCTGCTGCAATATTTCTCTAATGACGTCATGTACACGCTACGCAAGTGACTTGTGAGAGTAACTCTAGAATATTATTTGCTAGTGGACACGAGGCTTAAGACAAGGGCCTGTGGGTACGTGGGTGTATCTAGCTAGCCGTCAAGACATGAAAACAGGACAACAATGGTTTAATAAAGATGAGAAAAAGAAGAAATATGAAGTGGTACAATGGAACAATAATTATGAAAACGTTACTAGTATAATGACGTAACAGTTGCTAAAAATTGAAGTTGTAAATTTTTGTGTATGATAGCCAAGTAAATCATATAAAAAATTTGAAAACGGGTGAACCGTTACAAGGTATCGCGTGTTATATACCAAAAAAAACTAAAAGTCAAGTATAATTGAGAGTTAATCGTGAAGTTTTTAGCCTTCAGAATGTTGCCGATATAGCTAAAAGTTACGAATGAATGAATAAGGACCAGAGGCTATCCAGCACGGAATGTGGCTGGTGCATAGGCCACACTTTGGATCCTTTTGCGCCTCTATCCGCGCTAGTTCCTAAGACCTGCCCTTTTGGCAAAGGCAAGTACATTCTTAGGTCCTATCCGTTTTATCTCTATTGGTTCAAAGGTTCTTGAGCCCAGCATAGTCTGCCTGTGATAACCCAGGGTTTCACAGCGAAACAAGATGTGTGCCGAGGATTCTTCCTCTTCACCACACCACGTGCACGTTGGGTCGTTGACCACCCTCATCACGAACAAGTGACGCCCGAAGGTGTTGTGACCCGTTAATAGGCCTACTAGCAATCTCAAGTTACTCCTTTCCAGAGAGAGACAAAATCGTCCTATTCTCTCTGCTAATAGTTCCCGAGCTTGACGGAGATGACCAGAGATGTTGTTCCATCTCAGAGAGTGTTGATTCTGGATCCACTCTCCAGTTGTTTTCCTAATCTAGTTTGCAGATAGTCCTAAGGCTGGTTCCGGGCCCACAAAACTGTTGCCGGATCCCATCCTGGCCAGATGATCCGCTATTTCGTTACCCTTTACCCTAGCGTGCCCAGGTACCCACATCAGTGATACCTTGTGTTTAGCTGAGATGTCGTCAAGGACCACAGCTAAAAGTTACAATCAAGAAAATGTATTGAAAAAAAAAACAATAAAGAGGTTCCAAATTATAGACAACTATTGGCCTGGAAAGTAAAAAAGTCTATTGTAAAGTAAAAAGTCCTATGACCCGTCTATTTTTGAAAATCTGTCTCAACTACGAATTTCGAACAACTAAACTTCGTTTCTGATCCTTGCAGATTCGTGGTGGGTCCCTACGAAGAGTATGGCAGTTCGGACAGATCCCAAGAAGCCTCCCGAGCGTTCTACAGGCAAGTGCAGAACAGTTCGAACGACAGCAGCCAAAGTGGCAGCGCAACTAGTACCAGTACTAGTACTGCCAGCGGTACCAGCCCTTGGCGAAGCAGGAAGCACAAAAACTCGGTGCTACATCTGGTGAACCAGATGTTGAGAGCCTACAAGAGGCTCATCTACAAGATTAAGTGCTGTGATAGACATAGTACCTGTCCGCACCCCTTTAGCTGTCTCTATTACGTTATGCAGGTGATTTCATTTAATTTATGTCTTTAGCTTCTTATGTACCGTAGGTATTGAGATTAAATCATATTTATTTATTAAGTATTTAATTATTATTTATTATTTATTATTTATTTATTTATTTATTATTCGTTTGCACAATAGGCCATGCAGGTCTAGGGCAAACATGGGTACAGTCTGATCTTAAACCTCTAAAATTTATATAACTTAAGATTGTCTTTGAATACTTTCACCACATAGTTTTGAGTATATCCTGCATTAGTCCTCGCCACCTATTTCTCTCTGCCGTCTTCTCTTTCACGTGTTTAATATTAATTTTCTTTAAATCATCTTCTGCCTTGTTTTGCTATCTCTCCCTTGGTCTACCCTTTATTTTTTTCCTATTGGTCTCCGGTTGAGAACTAGTTTTGCCATTCTCGTCCCATTCAGCCTCTCTACATGTCCTAGCAACCTTATTCTCTGCGCTTTGATGTCTGCTATAATATTGGGGTTCTTATACATGCCTTCCAGTTACTGGTTTGTTTTTCTCCTCCATCCCTCGTTTGTCCTTACGCCTCCATAGATAGCTTTCTAACACTTTTCTTTCCCATCTTATAATTTTTCTTCCTCCTTTTTGTTCATAGTCCACGTCTCACAAGCATATGTCGCTATTGGTCTCATAACAGTTGTGTAAATTCTCTTTTTGGTCTTTCTGGATACATATTAGGATTTCAAAAGATTTTTCAGTGCTCCAGACTTCTGATGATCCTTGCCTGTATTTCTTGTTTCTCCTGTCCTTTTTGCTCTGTGATTACCCCTAGGTACATAAATTCCTTAGTCCTTTTAAAAGATTATTTCATGTTATAGGTCATAAGGTGTTTGGCTGATCATCGCAAGTTTTTTCCATTTGCCCCATGACCATATTTTGTCCGACTTTGACTTATCTCCATCCATATCATCAACATATTTATGTTGATCGTAGAAAAAATGTGAGCAACAAGTGCAAAAAGCACATCAATGCATTTATTGATAAAAAAAGTTGGAAGGCCTGGGTTTCGATCCAAAGACCCCGAGTTTCACTATCGGACACTAACCACTAGGCCATCCTTTCTAACTTCAACTTCAAACATTTAAAAACATATTTATGTCGATCGTAGACTTTGTCTCGAGCTGCAAACTTCATTCATCAACTGTATTGCAACAAATATACACTAGTCACCAGTTTACCAGTACGTATTTTCGCGATTGGCTGGGCATCTAGAATGTAGTATCGGAGTAGGCCGTCGTTGGTCAAAGGAGCATCCTGACCGCCATGGTGACGTCACACGGGTTCGGGAGCCGTCGGCGAGTTTTCGGTACTCGATTCAAAAACCCATTTCTATTTTGATATAACTTTTAAATTATTGGAAAAAAAAGAAAAAAAAAACAGTTTTGTTATAAAACTTATATATGATCTTTCCATTTATCACAAAAAAAAATATTTATTTTCTTAATTCAAAACCAAATTCCTGTGACCCAGTTTCTATCCCTGTAATTTTGTTCTCGGTTTTTTGTAATGTCATTTTTATTAGTCTACTAATGAGTTTTCCTGGAATTCCTAGTTTCTCCAGTGCTTCATACTTTCTTTCTCTGTTTATACTATCATAGGCTTGATTAAAGTCTATGAAAAGCACATGTAGTTCCAATCTAATATTATTATGATAAAAGTCTTAGGTTTAAGGCGCTGTAAAGCTGATTTTTTTCCACCGAATTTACGTTTTCCATTTACTACTCCATTTTGATATAATTTTTTAAAATAGAATAACCATTATATTTGGTGTATATTTTTCTATAGATATTGTGGAAGTATTTGAAAATGACTAAAACGTATTCATGTTCGTATTTTTCAGGGTGCAGGAAAAATGTTTAGCGTAGGATTAGGATTGCAAGTGTTCCTTAAGTTAATTCTGAATAGTAAGAGAATATTGAGCTCTCCAGCAAATTTGAAGCAAGTATTATTTAAAAAGCAGACTTTAAACCTAGCAGTATTTTTAGGAGCATTTTCTGGGATATTTAGGGTAAGTATTATAACATTTCGCCGTATTAAGCTTCTTTTTAGAAGTTTTATGTATACAAATAATGATACTACTAGGTTCACTAAGTATTACCAAGAACCTTGTTTAACTTTGAGGGTACTTGCAGAAAAAAATATTATGTCGTTTACGCGTTCCTAAGAGCGTAGTAAACATGACAGAATCACTTGTTTGGTTTTTTGGAATCGGCTGTGAGAGATATTCCAAAAATTATTTCAAATGCCGGAAAATGCCGCGCAAACAACCTCTGACGTCAGTGATATCCTATAGTGATGGGATGTAAAGTATTAATATTCGATATCGATAGCCAGTGCTAACCTAACATTTTGACATTGATCATTATAACCACAAAGAAGTCACACACAAAAGTACAAAAGTCAAAAGAATAAAAGTTAGGCTATAATACATTACTAATTCACTTTGTAGTGATGGGCTTGAATTAGATTCTATCTTTGGATTCATTCATAATGGGATGCGCCGAAATAAAATGATGGCTTCGATTAGTTGCGAATCTCGGTCACAAACAGGATGAACTGTGATACCTATCACATATAAAAATGTATTGCAACGAAAATGCTAGTGGGTTAATTGCCTGTTTCAAATATGTTTAAGTATCAATAAATTGAGTCGCGTTGTTAAAGAATTCAGATCATCTCTAGTTTGTAGTTGAATCTCACTGACCTGCGCTGTAGCAGTATCGATTGTCGATATCGATAAGATATCTGTGACTGTACTCTTTAAAGTAGTAGGTTTTGGACTGAAGCATACACGTATTGATAATAGTTGTAATCCAAGCTAAAAGCAAACGATACGTACAAGTTTTTTCTCATAATTATGAAAAATGTAGGGAACTTTTTCTCTTTTCAGCCAATCATGGAAAATTTATTATTGATTTATTTTTGTAGGGCACAATGTGTACTCTAAGAAACTTGACAGGAAAAGATAGAGCCAGCCACGCTATTCCTGCAGGAATTCTAGCTGGTATCGCCTATTTGAGGTATCCTGACACAACTGTAGCTTTGTATGTAATGTGGAAAGCAGCTCAGGTAATCCTTCTCTCTATTTTTTTTAATTTGTTCAATATTTAAGATGTCCATTTAAACTTCATCTGGTACGTTAAAATAACGTAATATCTAAATGTAGCTGTCAAACGATAAACTCCTTAGGAACTCCTAAAACGCCTAAAGATGAAGTTGAAGGAATATTTGAATTTTTTAATTTTTGCTAATTACTTTCTACGGCTATACAGCATATCGCTACCCAAATTTCATCACAATCCATGCAGCGGTTACTGTGATTAAGAGGCTAGAACATGCCAACAGACAGACAGACCGACGGAATGAGTGACGTGTATTTTCGTTATGTAGATACCATAAAACGCTAAAAATCGTATTATCTCGAAATTACATATCGGTGTGGGAAGTAATAACCTGTAAGTTGGTCGTGAAAGGAGATAATGAAACCTCAGTTTCCACTTGATCTATGACAGTTCTACACCAGGGTATGTTTCAACTAGTGTTTTTATTGGACGACTAGGTATAAATATGTTCAAACTACTATTTCTCCAAACAAAGTAGCCTACAAGACACCATTACTCATGAATGCAAAGAAAATCATTGATTTAAAAAGAGTCATAAAGTACATGGAAGGTGAAATTTTGGATTTTACTGCCATATTACCCCTTGGGAGGCAGTCTTATATAATTTGTAGACATACATTAATAAATGCGTCTCATTTTGGAATATTTACATTTTTTATGTTTATTGAATATTGAGTGGAAAAATTGTATAACTCCAGGTTCTTTTTTTTGCTTTACAGCCCTTCAGAACACACTTACAGGAACCTGTTTAGAAAGTTCTTATAGAGGAAGTCATCTTTTATATTATGTCTATAGACTTCATTGCTGTAAAATGAAAAGTTTACAGTCAAAACATATATTTGTGTTTTTCTCAAAACAAGGATTTTGGAAATGTATTGTTTTCCACTCACTGAATTACAAATCTTACCTCTGCTAGCGAGCTTTGCCTTTCTGGATAGGCAACCAGTAATGCACATGAACGCTTGAAAAATAGCCTGGCTAACAGTTAAATCGTGTGTTTAGCTTTGAAATGTAACAAAATGCTATTTTTACCCCTTTTTACTATAAAACAAAGATATATTGCATGTATTTATAATTATTATCGATAGTAAATCATTGTTTTATCCAAATAATGCGGTAATTTGAATTTCTTGTCATCCTTATCATTTGATAGACGAAAAAACTAGTGATCAAATGTTCCGTTTCTGTGGAATCTGATTGGTTGAGATCAGCAATCGCTAAACTCTTTGTTGAACAAGAGAATGCAATTTTTCACCCATTTAGGATGGAAAATCAGACTGGAAAAGATACTAGATGGATGGATAGATACTATCATGTCATTTTTGACCTTTTTGAGGTAAACTTCAAGAGAAATTAAGTTTTCTGAGTACTTCGACAGGTGCATGTTCTTGAAAGAGCTACTCTGATTGGTCAAAGTCTTTGTTAAAATGAGCATGTTGATAAAATCGGGCCATAGTGGTTTGTATCTAGGTATCTGGATAATCAGACCCGAGATTAGACCTAATAGAGTGACCTTAAAGACTCTTAGGTCGCAAGATACTAGGTACTACTTTTTCTAGTGTTTATGGACGTAACAAAAGCGGCTACCAAAACTAACACTACAACATAAATATCTTCTTAGAAACAAGAATCGTATTGTAATACTGTTTAACAAGTTTTTTGGGTGTTAAGGATATTCCCAAAATGTGTAATTTGTGCACAAATCTATATTTATTAATAAGCTTTGAACATATAGATATTAAAATATACACCTTTAATCTCCAGGAAAGAGATAAAAATGTGAAAAACAAACTTTAAAAACAATGCGAATTGCTTAGGATAGCTTCAAAGCAAGATTTATTTAGTATTCAACAAATGGGATATCGAAAAACACTATTAATAATTAAAAATGTTCTGTGAATCACTTTCTTCCGATCTAATGAAAACAATTCTAACATACATAAATTTCCTTTTAAAAAATCCTTATGAAATATTAATGACAATTTCCCACTTTTTCACAGATTTCGTATAATCTAGGCATCGAGAAAGGACTGTTACCAAAAGTACCTGGTTTTGTGGAGTTTCTGTATTGCTTCAGCACGGCCATTTTGTTTCACGCCGCCATCTTGGAACCCACCAATCTCAGGCCTAGCTATTGGAAATTTCTACATTCCATTTCCGGCGGAAGGTAACTAATATTACTATTTTTATGACTTAATTATCAATATTCCTCAAACCAAATAAGATAACAAAATATTCAGAAGCCATGAGAGTGTATCCGTACTTGTTAGTCTGAGATCCATACAGACATCAAACTACAAATTAAACAAATGGTGAAGGAGCATACACACCTTCATCATTTTTTGAACTACGACTTTTTTTGGTAGAATTATTTAAAATATTTAATATTTCTTTTTCAGAATTGCCTGTATGAGCAGGCAACCCTTGGAAGTTTGGGGCTTGAACACGACAGAATCTTTGAAGAAAGTATTGGAACAAACCAAAACCGTTCCTGTAGTGTATTTTTAACTTATTTGTAGTTTAGACAATTTTATATGGAGTTTTATATATTGTTAGAATAATTATGCGTTTGTTGACATTTATCAGAAATTACTATTTTTTCACTTTGTTAAAGTTTGTCTTTTTATAATAAATAAAAAAATATCGATGCATTATGCGTTTTTGTTCCAAATCTGCAACTTCATTTCTACTACCAATAATATATTACTCGCAAGTGAAATCCGAACACCAATAAAAAAAAAATGTAGTCAAGTTGATTGACTCAATACTTCCCACACATTCCGATGCTACCAGTTTTATTATTTTCCCACAGCATGAAACTATAGTCTAGATGCCCCTGCAATCAAATCATCGCTTGCCCGATCGCAAAAAAGTGTTTTATTCTACTAGGTGCTTCTTTCACAGGTGAATGGACAATATATCATGAATACAACAAATTTTTGAGTTTTACAAACCCCCACCCCCGAACCACCCCCATTTCACCCTTAACCAAAAAAAATTTTAAAATGATCAGGAACCCCTAAAACGTCTAAAACGAAGTCTGAGGTGTTTTTTTATATTTTTAATTTTTTTTATTATTGCCGCGCCGCCACTGAAATGATTTCTAAAAACCATACGCGCTTTCCATACTCGTCGCGGTAATAAATTTGTGTCAAAATGTCATTAAAATCAATTCAGAAGTTTCCACGTAACACAATACAAAACGATCCAAAGTAATACTCGTATGTATTTTGTATGCATCAGGAAGTTCAAATCCCTTGGTTTCTGTAATCGGCAAGGCAATGTTCGGATGGACCTAAGAAAGTGTATTATGCCGCTAGGTTTTTCTCAGGTCAGTAGACAGCCCATTATGAGTACAACAAATTTTTCAGATTTACAACCCCCCACCCCACAACCACCCTAATTTCACCCCCACCCCAAAAAAGTAGAAAATGATCAGGAACCCCTAAAACGCCTAAAAACGAAGTTTGAGCTGTTTTCATATTTTTAGTTTTTTTAATATTGCTGCGCCGCCACTGAGACGATTTCTAAAAATCAGACGAGTTTTCCAGCCTCGTGAAAGCAGTAATACTGTGCCGAAATTTCATTAACATCAATTCAGTAATTCCAACATTATAAAGTACAGAACGATCTAAAGCAATATTCGTTTGTATAGATCGGAAAATTATCTAAGTCCCTTGGTTCCTGTAATATACAAGGCAATGTTCGGATGGACCTAAAAAAGTGTATTATACCGCTAGGTCTTTCTCTCTCAGGTCAGTAGACAGCCTATTAAGAGTACAACAAATTTTTCAGCTTTACAACCCCCACCCACCACCACCCCAATTTCACCCCCACCCAAAAAAAACGTAGAAAATGATCAGGAATCCCTAAAACACCTAAAAACGAAGTTTGAGGCATATTTGAAATTTTTCGTTTTTTTTTAATTACTCCGCCGCCCATGCACCGATTTTCAAAATTGTAGCAACATTACCTACTACAATCCTACACCATATCACTGCCCAAATTTCATCAAAATCAATGCAGCGGTTACTGAGATTAGGAGGCTAGAAAAACGCCAATAGACAGACAGACCGATAGACAGACAGACAGACAGACAAACAGACAGACAGACAAACAGACAGACAGACCGACAGACAGACAGACCGACGGAAATGAGTGACGTGGACGCCCAAAAGGCGTATTATCTCAAAATCGAAAATTTTCGCGATCACAATTAATTACTCCCCTCACCTATCGGTGTGGGAAGTAAAAAAGTGTCCAACACGTGTCAGTGGTGTATCGTGAATTCCGGAGGCGGTCATATGTAAGATTTAATTTCGGAGGGGTCCAGATTAGGGTTGACAGGGGGGAAGGATTTTTGTGGATTTCTCAAATCCCAAATTCTCAAATCCGACAGGGTCTTCGTTTGGAGGTCTGCATTTAATGAAAATATCTTTTCAGATAGATAGATTTTAGATTGATTTTTATCAATTTATCACACAAAAGGTAAAAAAATGTGTCCAAAGAGTGTCCGTGTGCCTTTGCGACGTGGCAACACGTGTCGGCGGCGCGGCGGTGTATCGCGAACGCCGGAGGCGGTCGTCTGGTCTGCCGCCTCCTCGGCGGCGGCGGCGGCGGCGGCGGCTGTTTCAGTGACGGTCCGACTTCGGCGGTGCGAGGAGGCGGCATGTTGTGGATCCTCAGGAGGAGCCGCATCACTTCGGGGGCCGCCGCGCTACTCAACACCATCAACAACAACGCCAACAACCACCACAATAACGGTAAGTGCGACGTTTTTTTCAGTTTTGTTATAATAATCATCATCATCATTTATTCATCAAGAGAAACTATTGTTGCTGATGATTTGAAAATCTATTCTTCAAGTACCTACCAATTTTGCAGACCGCTTAATTATCCAAAATAATCTCAAGACTATGTCTGAATGGTGTACGGAGAATGATCAGTTGTTTTTGAATGTCGCCAAATGTAAAGTATGCATTATACCGGGTGTCCCAGAATTTCCTTGACACGTGATATTTTAGTAACGAAAAACGGTTCAAGCAAGAACTAAGTGGTACTTTTGAAGGTACTATAGGGTCTATCGTACCATGCATTCAAAACATTTTTTTTGTACGCCAACCTCTAAAACTCACCCCAACTTTTTTCTCCAAATGGCACCCTATAGCTTTTCCTACATAAATGAAGTCCTTAGTTTATTTAAAATCCTGTAATGCCTTTGATTTCGTACAAAAACCAATTTTTTCCGTAAAGTCATCAGCATAAAGTAAATAAAATTATGATTTGTTTGACGCCAAATATTTTCGTAACAAAAAAATAATAAAAAAGAAAATAAGTGGGTTTTTAAATGTACTGAATTACCTATCATATTGTACTTACAAAAAAAAATCACTCCAACCGGAAAACTCACCCCTATTTATTTTCAAGCTATTAATCCACAATTTTTATCGGAAAAATGAATTTCTTACGTTAATCAAAACGTCATAGTACCTCACCTTTGTGTACCTATTACAATTTTATCGTTTTTCAAAATATTTGTTAACAGACTCCGGCTATTTTCACCGTCACGGTAATGAAATTTTAAGTACTTATTGATGTCCTATTGATAAAGCGTCATGTTTTTTTCCGAAAACAGCGGTTTTCAATGTGACAACAAAACTAAGCGCAAAAACGTGAAAAAGTTTTATGGGCTACACTTACTTTTCTATTTGATCCGTTTTTGTTACAAAAATATCAGGCGTCAAACAAATTATCATTTCGTTTGTCTTATGCTTATGGGGGAGGCCGAAACAATTAGACATTTCGCGATCTGTCCAAACTAGATTTACCAAATGCCCAAACAATGATACATATAGGCATATGACCAAGGTATTTTGGCCATGTCGCGAAATGCGCATTTCTACATTACGCCGTTGCCAGTCAAGTCATAAATAAACAACATGAACTCAATTTATTATTTTTATTTGCTCCGACAAGAAGTACCTACTCGAATGACATTATTACATTTTATCTTACTCGCATTTTTTGTTACCACATTATTTACTACGACATGACAGTTGCGTCGAATAAAACCTTGAGAAGAATCAGATTCCTTTGTGGCAATTCTCCCCAAACTGGTATATCTGAGAAGGCCGCAATAAAAAAATATTTAAAAAATATAAGTCCAACTGTACTATTGATATTGATTCATTTCTTGCGTATAGCTTTTCTAAAACGCCAGTTGATGTACCAAGTTGGTACAAACCATCTTTTTCTGATAAAACAACTGCCAAAATATTACGAGGAGCTAAGCGTCCTCTGTCCACATCAGGAATTAGGTTTATTATGTTTCGATCGGCAACGTCGTAATGCACAAACGTGGCTAAATTGGGTTGGTCAGGTGCCGAATCGCTCACTGTTTCGGCATTTGGCAAATCTAGTTTGGACAGATCGCGAAATGTCTAGTTATTTAGGCCTCGGGCCGAATTCGGCATCTGCCTCCAACATATATAGATGTAAATAAAACCAGTAGAATTTAATTACACTCTCGAACATGTCAGTTTAGTGCGATGCTCTGAGGTGAAAGATTAGGGGTTTATTTTGATACAAAATTGAAATTTTTTTATCATATTGATATCATTGTTTCAGCTACTACTAAAAGTTATGGGATTTTTAGTTAGAAACTGTACATCTCTTTCAAATGAGATGATACTCATCACCATAGTCACAATGTCTTAACAGACATGTCGTGAACTTGTAAAATGCATTAAGTCGTAGCTAGAGTATTGCCGACACGAATATTATCAATAGTTTTGAGAACTGTAGTTCGCCATCGTTCGCGGTTTACTATCAGTTCAGTGGCGCTCTTGATACTCATATCCAGCAACTGTTTCATCGTACCCACCCAGCGTGTAGGGGGATGGCGACAGCGCCGCCCACTCGGGGCATAACCCTGAACTACAAGTTTGTCCATATTATCGCTTCTGTGTATATGTCCGAAGAATGTAAGCATTCCTGTCGACACAATGGAGAATAGTCTCTTTGGATTACCGAGCTCATCCAGTATGGAAACGTTAGTTCAATCGATGGTTCGATGGGCGGTATGAGGAACTCTCAGCATTCTCCTCCACGTCCACATTTCAAAAGCATCTATGGGAGCTCGATCTGCCTTTTTAACAGTCCAAGTTTCCGAGGCATACAAAAATATGGAGAACACAAGGGACTGAACCAGCGACATTTTTGTAGCTTTAGTGATGTTATGGTCACGCCATATTTTAGTGAGCTTTGTCATGGCCACACGTGCCTGTTGGATGCGCCGTCGAATCTCATTTTCACAGCTACTTGAATTGTCGATCAAAGAACCGAGGTACACAAAACTTTGAACTACTTTACAACGGCCTACTGATTTTATTTCTCGATGATTATCATGCTCTCTATCTACGATCATAACCTTGGTCTTGTTATAGACCATATGCTGCACGGTGTTATTCTAAGATGTCTAATAGAGCTACTAGTTCTTCCTGAGAAGCAGCAAGGTTTGAATCGTCAGCCAATTTTAAGTTGGATGTTTTGCTTCCGCCAATAGTTAAACCACCATTCCAGTTGTCCAATACCTGTCTCATCACAAATTCAGAGTAAACATTCATCATATCGCTACCTAAATTTCATCACAATCCATTCAGCGGTTACTGAGATTACGAGGCTAGAAAAACGCCAACAGTCAGACAGACCGATGGAAATGAGTGACACGTGGATTTTCGTTACGTAGATATCATAAAACGCCCAAAAAGTGTGTTACTTCAAAATCGAAAATTTTCACCTCACCTACTGGCGTGGAAGTAATATTAAAGTGCAACCACAACCTGACCCAAAACATGCCAGTTACACTTTGGAGAACAAACAGAGGCAGACACTGAAAAAGAGAGAGACAGAGAATGAGTGCGGCAGACAAGCGGTTTCCGTCGTGAAGCGTACCCCCATAAATCCTGATTTGGTTAGCATCCCCAACCCCCCAACATTCCCCATTCCATTGAACCCCTGTAAATCACATACCACCTACACCCTACACCGACTGCTCTGCAGAATACAGACAGTAAATCAAATAAGTTCGTATTTGCCCGAAACAAGGTTTATTACCGAGGCGGATTTTGCATCATCCTCCGAATCAATTTGGATCCATTGGAATTGGAATGACGTTAATTTAGATTAAGGGTAAATCCGTATCCGTGTTATTGGAAACAAAACCTCCCGTTTTCGTCATGTTAAGGTGGGTACTCACTTGCAACAAAACACTCCGAACGAACCAAACCGTCTAGTCATGGCCGACTACACTAGGCCGGAGCCTTAGATGTGGCAACGTCGCTTAGCTGTCAAACAGTGGGCCGAACGGCGGGCATTCCGCGGAAAATTTAAATTTTATCGTTTCAGAATAATTATTACATTTTATATGTATCAGAGTTTATCTCGGTTGATAAATTAAGAAAAATACTTTTTGAAAAAATGGAGTCAAGTTGACTGACTCAGTACTTCCTACACATTACGTTGTTTATTATTTTCCCATAGCATGAAGCTATAGTCTGAAATCCCTTGCAACCAAATCATCGCCCATTTGCCCACCAAAAAACACCCAACACAAAAACTCTTGTAAATAGTTTCTTGCGTCTCCCTCCTTAGATATTAGGACGCCACAGTTTTGATTCTGCATGCAATGCGAAATGCTCAGGAGCCTACAAACCGTCTAAAAACGAAGTATGAGCTGTTTCTGTATTTTTAATTTTTTAATTATTGTTGCGTCGCCACTGACACGATTTTCCAGAAACTGACGTGTTTTCCATTCTCGCCGTGATAGTAATTTCTGTGTCGAAGTTTCATTAAAATCAATTTAATCATTTTCGCTTTACGCAATATACATAGAACGAAATTAAGCAACACTTGTATATGTAAACATCAAAAAATTCTAAGTCCCATGGTTTCTGTAATAGGCAAGTCAATGTTCAGATGAACTTAAAAAAAATATACCTACCACTAGGTATTTTTTCCATAGGTCAATGGACACACTATTATGAATACAACAATTTTTTCAGTTTTACAACCCCCCACCCCTCAACCACCCCAAATGCACCCCTTCCAGAAAAAAAGTAGAAAATGACCAGAAACCCCTAAAACGCCTAAAAACAAAGTTTGAGCTGTTTTTATATTTTTGGTTTTTGTATTATTGCTGCGCCGCCACTGACACGGTTTTTCCAAAACATACGCGTTTTTCATCCTCGCCGCGGTAGTAATACTGTGTCAAAATTTCATTAAAATCCATTCAATCATTTTCGCGTTAAGCAATATTGAACGATCTAAAACATACCTACATCACCCATTCTAAGTCCCTTGGTTTCTATTATAAGCGAGGCAATGTTTGGATGGACGTAAAAAGGACCTAAAAAGGTGCCACTAGGTCTTTCATTCACAGGTCATTGGACAGCCCATTATGAATACAACAAATTTTTTAGTGTTACAACCCCCCACCCCCCAACCGCCCCAAATTCACCCCCACCCAAAAAAAGTTTGATGAATATCTAATTTTTTTTGTTTTTTGCTAATTACTCCGCCGCCCCTGCACCGATTTTCAAAATTATAAGAACATTACCTACTATGACCCCACAGTTAGAAAAACGCCAACAGACAGACAGACCAACAGACCGACAGACCGACAGACAGACAGACCGACAGACCGACAGACCGACAGACCGACAGACCGACAAACCGACAGACCGACAGACCGACAGACCGACAGACCGACAGACCGACAGACCGACAGACCGACAGACCGACAGACCGACAGACCGACAGACCGACAGACCGACAGACCGACAGACCGACAGACCGACGGACAGACAGACCGACGGAAATGAGTGACGTGGATTTTCCTAATGTAGACATCATAAAACGTCCAAAAAACGTATTATCTGAAAATCGAAAAATTTCGCGATCACAATACTCCCCTCACCTGTCGGTGTGGGAAGTAAAAAGGGTCTTCTATCGACGCCGTGCATAGTGGATCTGCTAAATATTATCGCTTCTCTCTATGCCTGCTCATGACGCAGCGTGTCGCCGTCAAGCAGTGATTTTTTTGGCTGATTATATTTGAGTATCGGGGGCCTTCATATGATTTTCGGGCATGTTTTGCGTTTATTTAATACGTGATTTCGCATACAGCCTGGTATAACAGCTTGAATTAAATTTAATTCGATTCACAGTAATAGTTATACAATACAAACAACCGATTGTAAACAGGAATGTTTGTGCCCCTGCGCATACAATATTTAAATAATTATTATTCCGTCGCTGCTCGTCGGTTTTGTTATTCTCGGGTAAAGGTGGGTATTCACTTGCAATAAAACACTCGGAACGAACCAAACGCGCCTCGCACTCCAAAAGGTACGTTTCCACGCTTGCCAAGGCCTGACAAGCATCCACGGGCCACAAGCGTTCACAAATGGCGCTCTTGAGCCCAGCATAGTCTCGAACTTCGTTTTTAGGTGTTTAGGGTGGGGGTGAAATTGGGGTGGTTGGGGGGTGGGGGGTTGTAAATCTCAAAAATGTGTTGTACTCATAATAGGCTATCCATTGACCTGCAAAAGAAAGACCTAGCGGCATAATATCCTTTTTTAGGCCCATCCGAACATTGCCTTGCCTATTCCAGAAACCAAGGGACTTAGAATTTTCTGATAAATACATAGGAATATTGCTTTAGATCGTTCTGTATTGAGTAACGTGAAAGTTATGGAGTGGATTTTAATGAAACTTTGTCACAGTATTACTACCGCGGCGAGGATGGAAAACGCGTATGTATTGGAAAAATCGTGTCAGTGGCGGGGCAGCAATAATAAAAATAAATAAAAAAAATAAAAAAGCCTCAAACTTTGTTTTTAGGCGTTTTAAGGGTTCCTGATCATTTTCTACTTTTTTTTGGGTAGCGGTGAATTTGGGGTGGTTAGGGGGTGGGGGGTTGGAAAACTGCAAAATTTGTTGTATTCATAATGTGCTGTCCATTGATCTGTGAATGAAAAACCTAGCGGCATAATACACTTTTTTAGGTCCATTTGACCATTGCCTTGCTCATTATAGAAACTGAGGAACATAGAATTTTTGATGTATACAGACGTGATACAGACATACGAGTATTATTTTAGATTGTTCTATATTGCGTAACGCGAAAATTATTCAATTGATTTTAACGAAGTATGGAAAACGTGTATGTTTTGGAAAAATCGTGTCAGTGGCGGCGCAGCAATAATAAAAAAATAAAAACGCCTCAAACTTTGTTTTTAGGCGTCTTAGGGATTCCTGATCATTTTCTACTTTTTTTTGGGTAGGAGTGAATTTGGGGTGTTTGGGGGGTAGGGGGTAGGAAAACTGAAAATTTTTTTGTATTCATTATGGGCTGTCCATTGACCTGTGAATGAAAAACCTAGTGGCATAATACCCTTTTTAGGCCCATCCGAACATATCCTTGCCTAGTACAGAAACCGAGGGACTTACAGTTTTGTGATGTATACATATACGAGTATTGCTTAATTTCGTTCTATGTATATTGCGTAAAGCAAAAATTATTAAATTGATTTTAATGAAATTTCGACAAAGAATTGACTATCGCGGCGAGAGTGGAAAACGCGCCAGTGTCTGAAAAATCGGGTCAGTGGCGGCGCAACAATAATTAAAAAACTAAAAATATGAAAACAGCTCATACTTCGCTTTTAGATGGTTTAGAGGCTCCTGATCGTTTTGCACCGTTCAGTTGAAGCATGCAGAATGAAAACTGTGGCGTCCTAGTTTCTAAGGAGGGAGACGCAAGAAACTATTTACGAAAGCCTTGTGTTGTACAATACGTTTTTTTGCAGGAGGGTGGGCGATGATTTGGTTGTAAGGGAATTTCAGACTATAGCTTCATGTAAAGAGAAAACAATAAAATGAAAACATTATGTGTGGGAAGTACTGAGTCAATCAACTTGAGTCCATTTTTTGTGGTAATTATTATTAGGCGGTGCAGTCACTACCTACTTATTAGTGGGAAATATAGGGGATGAAATACAGTATTTTTTATCGAAAAATCACCCCTCAAAAGTAGTTTTTCTCCCACCATGATAAAATGACAGCCATTTTGTTTTTTGTTTAATTGTTGCACGAGTGTTGTATTAATTTAGGCCAGTAGGATAACCTATAACACTGGTCGAACTATGGACTTCCTGCAGGGCATGCCTTGGATTTATTTTCCATTAAAATTGTTGAGCCTTGCTTCCTGCTAAATTATAATCGACGCAAGGAGAGTTCCTTGCGAAGTTTTCAGTTTCAGCAACGGAAGTTAGGCAAGGACTCATAAAACTTTCCAGACTGGATTGCTTTCGGAAACTCTAAGTTTCGTTGAGCTATCTTGAGCTATCTTTCATCACCAATTCATTGTTTAATTAATAATGATGAAGAGGGCAGGTCGTTGGTAGACCAGTGACAATAGGACTATTACTATCGACTTTTGTCTACTCTTGTCAGTTTAGTAAGGTTAACTGAGGTATCCAAAACGCGTACAAGTTTTTTTTATGGTCGGCCTCCCGCAAAGGCTGAAAGCCTATGGCGCTGTAGAAGCGCTGCGAGAGGATAAGTGTCTGCGCACATTAGATTTGAAACGCTGCAGGTTGTAGCCGTCGGGAAACAATTCCCCCGGCAGCTGATTTCACAGCGTCGAAGTTCTCCAAAAGAAGGAATGCTGGAGGAGACTGGTTCGGGGAGTAAGGACCTCGACCTGGTAAGGATGAGCTCGCAGAGCTTCTCTAGTGTTCCTGGTTCGGACAGCCTTTTGTGATATTATCTGGGAGAGCTCACTCGAACATCTTCCGTGATAGAATATGTAAGACAGGGATAGGTCAGCCACCCTCCCTCGATGTTCCAGGCTGTGGAGGTCCTTTGTGGGGTTAGGCGTATCGATTAATCTAATTGATCTTTTCTGGATAGTGTCCAGAAGCTTTAGAGAGTGTTTTGGAGCGCATCCCCACACATGGGAGCAATACTCCAGCGACGGTCGGATCTGTGCCTTGTAGAGCAGCAGTAGCTCTGATGTATACAACTTCTTACAGCGGAACAAAACTCCAAGCTTCTGGGATGCCGTTTTAGCAATACTGACGACGTGGTCATGCCAGGACATGTTATTGTTGATGTTGATTCCCAAAAGCTTGACGGAAGGTGATTCGACTATGGGGTGGCCCTCCATTTCCACGGTTGGTAAGCCATCGTGAGACTTCTTTGTAAGTGTTGTTGCCTGAGTTTTTTGTACGTTGAACTGTACTTTATTTGCTAATCCCCACTCGACAATTGTTTTGATATCTGCGTTGATCTGTGAGGCATGCTGCTGTCGCCGACGTACCGTCTCCTGGGATGATAGTGGCTTGCCTGGTTCCATGCACGCCACTAATGTACTGTCATCTGCAAAGCTGTAGATTGGATTGTATCTTATTTCCAGCAGCTCGTTAATGTACAGTTTAAACAGTGTAGGGGATAGGACAGATCCCTGAGAAACACCGGCGTTTATTGAAAATACGTTTGATGAACAGCCCTCGACTACAACAAACAGAGATCGGTCGTTCAAGAAGCTATTCAGCCACTGGCGTAGGCCAGATGGTAGTCCATAAGCATCAGCAAGCTTGACCAGAAGTCTCTCATGCCACACTCTGTCGAAAGCTTCCGGTATGTCAAGTGCAACAACCCAACAACAACAAGTTTGTATCAAAACATAATTAAATTGGTGCTGTAATATAATAATGAAATATGTTTTATTCAAAAATCTTCAACAGCTAATCCTTCAAGATTCTGTCCATTTTCCACTCATTATAAATTCCTGAAAAACATTTTTTCATACCCCGCCTTAAAGTATATAAAGTCATTGTGAAGTAGTTCAAAGATTTGTGTGCCTCAGTTCTTTGATCGACAATTCAGGTAGTTGTGAGAATGAGATTCGACGGCGCATTCAACAGGCACGTGTGGCCATGACAAAGCTTACTAAAATATGGCGTGACCATAACATCACTAAAGCTACCAAAATGTCGCTGGTACAGTCTCTTGTGTTCTCCATATTTTTGTTTGCCTCGGAAACCTGGACTGCTAAAAAGGCAGATCATCGAGCCCGCATAAATGCTTTTGAAGTGCGGACGTGGAGGAGAATGCTGAGAGTTTCTTATACCGCCCATCGAACTAACGTTTCCATACTGGATGAGCTCGGTAATAAATTGTGTCGACAATTATTCAGACATATTCACAGAAGCGATAATATGGAGAAATTTGTAGTTGAGGGTCATGCCCCGAGTGGGCGGCGCCGTGGCCGTCCCCCTACACGCTGGGTGGATACGACGAAACAGCTGCTGGATATGAGTATCAAGAGCGCCACTGAACTGACAGTAGATTGCGAACAGCTACAGTTCTCAAAACAATTGATAATAATCGTGTCGGCAATACTCTAGCTCCGACTTAATGCATTTTACGAGTTCGCAACATGGCTGTTAAGACATTGTGACTATGATGATGATGAAGCTGAGATAAGGTTGAGTGTTTTTGTATTGAATTATGGAGTAAAGCAGTGAAAAAAGATCGTCTTGTTTGATTCCTGGTGTGAATAAAAAGAGGCCGTATTGGCAAAAGTTCAGCTTTAACCACGTGATTTATCGCTGTTCTTCCACTTAACGTGCTGAATTGGATTCCACATTGCAACGAGGCACTGAGTCGATCTACTCTGCTCCATTCTCCCCATAATGGCATCGTCGATTCGAACATCAAGTGATATCCAGTCCATTTCCACTCCGACAGAGCAAGAAGTGATTGAAATACGAAAGTGTTGCGAATATCTGGAATCTGGATCCCATCTGATGGACAATAATGCGTCAGTGCAGCTTCAATCATCCAGCAAATGGAATTCCTGCAAGAATGTTTCCAGGAAATGTAGTGTGTGAATCGCTTCCAGAGAACGCCATTGCAACCATTGGTATAGATAGATATTTGTCCTAGGGGGATATCTGTCAGAGTAGTCGAGAAAACTGAGCGAAACTCTGAGGCTGGTCAAAGAAATTGAGTTTTTTTTCACTATATTTTTTGGATTTCATACGCCAGATTCATTGAAAACTTTCATCCATTTCAAAACTCCCGGGAAATTGATGAAGGTGCGTCGTCCTCATTAAATTAGCGAATAAAATGTATCAAAAGGCAGAACCAACATCTATATGTGCCAGTTTGTCCGCGTACTTCTCAAATTACGCAGTTTTCGTATCCACACGCTGGACAAAATGTCTGCAGACAAAACGGCTGCTTATAGACTACCACCTGGCTGAATAGCTTTTTGAACGACCGATCTCTGTTTGGTGTAGTCGATAGCTGTTCATCCGTAGTTTCAATAAAGGCCGGTGTTCCTCCTCAGGGATCTGTCCTATCCCCTACACTGTTTTTGCTGTACATCAACCAGCTGCTGGAAATAACATCCAATAAATAAATAAATAAATAAATAAATAATAATTTATTGGTGCTAATATACATTAAAATGCTTGCACATGTCAAGATAAAAAAATGGAGTCAAGTTGATTGACTCAGTACTTCCCACACATTACTGTGATATCAGTTTATTATTTTCCCATAGCATGAAGCTTTAGTCTGAGATCTCCTTGCAACCAAATCATCGGCAGCCCTCCCTCCCCTAAAATTGTCTTATGCCGCTAAGTATTTCCTTCAGAGGTCAATGGATAGCCTAAAACATCTAAAAACGAAGTTTGAGTTGTTTTCATACTTTTAGTTTTTTGATTATTGCTATATACGCTGCCACTGACACGATATTTAACAAACACACGCGTTTTCCATCCTCACCACGGTAATAATACTGTGTCAAAATTTAATTAGAATCAATGTAATAGTGTCCACGTTACAAAATACAAAAAGATCTAAAGCAATAAATACTCGTATGTATGTATACAGAAAATTCTAAGTCCCTTAGTTTCCGTAATACGCTAGGCAATGTTCGGATGGACCTATATAAAAAGTTGATTTATGTCGCTAGGTCTTCCTTCACAGCCCCTACCCTACACCCTATTATGAATACAAGAAATTTCTCAGTTTCTCCACCCCCCACCCCCTAACCACCCCAATTTCACCCCACCCAAAAAAAACGCAGAAAATGATCAGGAACCTCTAAAACGCTTAAAAACGAAGTTTGAGCTGTTTTTATATTTTTACTTTTTTTTATTATTTCTGCGCCGCCACTGGCACGATTTATAAAAACCATACGCGTTTTCCATCCTCGCCACGGTAGTAATACTGTGTCAAAATTTCATTAACATCAATTCAACAGTTTCCTTGTAACACAATATAGAAGGATCTAAAGCAATACTCTCGTATGTTTACACCAGAAAAAATTCTAAGTCCTTTGGTTTCTGTAATAGGCAAGGCAATGTTCGGATGGACCTAAAAAAGTTATTTATGTTGCTAGGTCTTCCTTCATGGGTCAGTGGGCAGTCTATTATGAAAGCAACAAATTTTTCAATTTTACAACCCCCCACCCCCCAACCACCCCACTTTCACCCCCACCCAAAAAAAAGTAAAAAATGATCAGGAACCTCTAAAACGCCTAAAAACGAAGTTTGAGGAATATTTAATTTTTTTTGTTTTTTGCTAATTACTCCGCCGCCCCTGCACCGTTTTTCAAAATTATAAGAACATTACCTACTACGACCCCCCAGCATATCGCTGCCCAAATTTCATCACAATCCATGCAGCGGTTACTGAGATTACGAGGACACAAAAACGCGTACAGACAGACCGACAGACAGACAGACCGACAGACCGACAGACCGACAGACCGACAGACCGACAGACAGACAGACCGACAGACAGACAGACCGACGGAAATGAGTGACGTGGATTTTCGTTATGTAGACATCATGAAACGCCCAAAAAGTGTATTATCTCAAAATCGAAAATTTTCGCGATCACAATACTCCCCTCACCTATCGGTGTGGGAAGTAAAACGAAAAAAGTAGACACAACAGTATATATATCTTATAAATAGGACAAATTATACCTTGTTACCCGATACTTTAAACTGTCAGCCGTGTCAACAGCGCACAGCTGTTCGACTAGTGATAACTAAAAATACCCTAGATTGAGTCATGACGTAATCTTAAGCTTTGAAGGAATGCAGGGCTGTATTGAGTGGAAGCATTACTAATAACAAGTAATTGATACTTGGTGCCGTTTTCATCTATGCTCTGAGGTCTATGCTTATTTTAGATTTTCTCGGAAAATCCGGCGTGTGTTTCAGTATATCAGTATGGCTGGTCTGAATGATGATGATTAGGTATACTTTAAATGAGGTAAGAATGAAGATAAAAGAATTTTTAGCTTGAGCTTCAGTTAAACTACCTTATTATGTTAATCTTACTCCATGGACTTACTTTATACTTTTCTCCAATTGTACCTTGTACGTTTCAACCAATAAATGTCCCACTAGTGATGCAAGCTATCCATTGAATCGTCCTCATTGCTAAATATAGAAGTATTGTGATAGTCTCTAACAGTATACAAATCAATAAAATAATCTATTTCTTTTAACTAACCATTTTTGCTGCGAATTTCTGGATATTGAAGCAGTTTCTTGTTTACAACAATAGTCATTACTTTTTGGCAAATATTCAATATGAATATTACTAATACGGTCCTGATCGCAGGATTGTCAATCAACACCACTAGTAAAAAATTAAATTTGAGATACACTTCTTCGTCAGCTGATACCTATCAAATAGACGTCAAGCCAGTTTAAAGTATCAGGTAACAGAGTATACAACAATTTAAAAAAGAAGGCTTAAGGCTTTACCTAATACAATCTTCAAAATCGTTATTACAGAACTCGTTTATATTGTAAAATGCTTTATTTATCAGATATTCCTTTACCGTTTTTTTAAACATCATTGGAGACATTAATCTGCAGTGCTCCGGTAATAAGTTGAAGAACTTTATGCCATAGTAGTTAGTCCCGCATCTTATCCTTAGCAGTCGGGTAAAGTGTGGCATTAATTGGTCTCTGTGTCTTGTTTCATAGTTATGAACATTGCCTTGTCTGTTATATTGGTCAGAGTATTTTTTTACATGCAACAGACACTCCAATATGTAAATGCTTGGAATAGTCAATATTCCAAGCTGGATAAAAGCTTGTTTGCAACAGTCTCTGTAGTTTAGCCCAGCAATAATTCGTACACAACGTCGTTGAACAGCAAAAACTTTTGAAACGTGTGGAGAGTGCCCCCAGTTTAGAATGCAATATTGTGCGTTAGACTGAAAATAAGCATAATATGCTGTCAATAATATCTTTTTGGAGACTGTGTTATTTAAATTACGGATCATGAAGGTGATTTTAGAAAGTTTTTTTGAAAGACCTGCAATGTGTGTCTGCCAAGTCATGTTTGAGTCAATGTGAATTCCTAAAAATTTAACGGGTTCTATAAGATTACTGTCATGACTTCTAGTGCTAATTATAAGTTCCTGAGACTTGGATGTATGCATTGACAGTTTGTTGGAAAGTAACCATTCCTGTACAAGAGCTATATTTTCTAGGGACTTTTTTGTTAAATTATTCAGGACCTTACCACTGTTAATTGTGGTTGTGTCATCGGCAAAAAGGATCACTTTACCATTTACACCACAGTTTGGTAAATCGTTGATGTATATCAAGAAAAGGATAGGACCTAAAACTGTACCCTGAGGTACTCCGTGCTTGATGACGCTTTTATCGGATTTGTTATTTTTGAAACTAACATACTGCTGTCTGTTTGAAAGATACGAACTAATAAGGGATATACTCTCAGGGCTGAAATTATAGAAAAATAATATAATAATACAATCTACAGCTTCGCAGATGACAGTACATTAGTGTCGTGCATGGAACCAGGCAAGCCACTATCATCCCAGGAGACGGTACGTCGGCGACAGCAGCATGCCTCACAGATCAACGTAGATATCCAAAAAATTGTCGGGTGGGGATTAGTAATAAAAGTACAGTTCAACGTACAAAAAACTCAGGCAACAACACTGACAAAGAAGTCTCACGTTGGCTTACCATCTGTGGAAATGGAGGGTCACCCTATAGTCGAGTCATCTTCCGCCAAGGTTTTCATGCTAACATGTCCTGGCATGACCACGTCATCAGTATTGCTAAAGTCGCAACCCAGAAGCTTGGAGTTTTGTTCCACTGTAGGAAGCTTTATACACCAGAGCAACTATTGCTGTTCTACAAGGCACAGATCCTAACATCGTTGAAGTATTACTCCCATGTGTGGGGATGCACTCCGAAGCACTCTTTAAAGCTTCTGGACACTATCCAGAAGAGAGCAATTGGACTAATCGATACGCCTAACCTCACAAAGAACCTCCACAGACTGGAACATCGAAGAAGAGTGGATGATCTGTCCCTGTTTTACAGATTCTATCACGGAAGATGTTCGAGTGAGCTCTACCAGATAATAACAACGAAGGCCGTCCGAACGAGTAACGCTAGAGAGGCTCTGCGAGCTCATCCTTACCAAGTCGAAGTCCCTACTCCCTAAACCAGTCTCCTGCACCATTCCTTCTTTTGGAGAACTTCGACGCTGTGGAATCAATTGCCGGGAAATTTGTTTCCCGACGGCTACAACCTGCAGTGTTTCAAATCTTATATGAACCGACATTTATCCTCTCGCAGTGCTTCTACAGCGCCATAGGCTTTCAAGCCTTTGCGGGATGCTGACGATAAAAAACACTGCAACGTGTTGAACTCTTCCAAGCTACCTGTTCAAGTTTCTCCATTACAAACATCAATACTACTAGGCTCAATGGGCTTCCCATGGCTAGACCTTCGACTTTTTCCTACATGTTGTTGTCCTAGACGGAATAGGTTATTGTGTTGTACCTGAAAAGGTTTATTATGTCATCTAGAAGTACGGAATTATTAGAGCTTTTACAGAACGGGCTAAAAAGATGCGCGACCTCGACACCAAACTGAAACACCTAAAAATTGCTCTTAAGGCAAACGGTTATGCAGAAAAGGAAGTAACAAGAACAATGAGAAGAAATAGGACAAAACAACAACATGAACCGATAGCAAAAGCTTTTTTACGTTATGTGCCTGGAATAACAGGCAGAGTAGAAAAATGCTACGTAAGGATAATGTCAAGACGATCTACAAACTCACAAGAAAGATGCAGATACAAATTTTTGGTCCTCAAACTTCATTTTCTGAATTTGAAAATAATGAATATTCGTTCCTTGAGACAAAAGAGACAAAACTCCGAAGTTCAGAATTTCTTGTGTAAAACTCAAAAGCGTAGAAAAAGGAGGGCCTAATAGGGGCCGTTGTCTCCCCCTGATCCCCACGTAGTTACGCACATGCTCATGGCTGGCCGTCTATCAGAACAGTAACTTCCCGAATATCCAAGTTTTACAACTGTTCCAACGGCATAGCACCTTGGTATTTATGATACTACTCCTAGCATTTCCAGGCTGTTTCCAGGGAATAATACCTCCTCATCTCCTTTTACCGTCTACTGTGTTGCCGATTTATGTTTGACTGGAATGGGGGAGGGGGAAGTTAAAGAGAGAGGATTTATGTAAGGATGGGGTACAAGGAATAGCGTGGAGTAGAATAACCCAATTCAAATAGCCAATACTATTTCTTGATGTCGGGTAGATAGGGGAAAAAGGAACTAGGGCTGGACCTCAGAGTAACAACTGAACATAGAGGTAGTAAACAACTAATTCTAATAGGCCAACATCTTTTCGTACGTTGTCACATCCACCATCATAATTGTATAGTATCCAGAAGTACTCCATTCTACGTTAAAAAAGACGATATTTTGATGGTTCAGAAATGATTACAGCAAAATCAATAGATATGTTGACCTCTACTGCGTTACTACATGTTTCTTCATCATTAACGCAAATTCTGTCTTATATAAATTTTGAGAAGTTGGCAACGCCTATGTAATTTTCCTGCGATTTGTTTACGGTAACCTCCGACTGTCAAACGTTTGTTTTGTTTGTGCGTCTTTTATGCTTGGTCAGTAAAATCGAATTCGCTATTTGTTGGAACTGTAGTGAAGCTTTACGGACTTGCTGTTCTATATTCGAGTGTAGTTTAACAGTTTTTCGAGATGGGACAGTGCAGAGCAGTGTTTGTAACATGGGTTGCATTGGAAGAATTTTCAGGTTAGTTGGCAATGTTTGGGTCTGAAGTGTCAAAAGATGATGGCTTTGAGCACGCCATGCTGAAGTGATTTGTTTACTACCTCTATGTTCAGTTGTTACTCTGAGGGCTGGACACAGGGTGTGTATGACTGACATATGAACCATTATACAGGGCGTTCTAACAGTTGGAACAGGGAATATTTACAAAAATGGTGAAAGTCTGACGACAATACCTATTTAGTGGCACATTCACCAAATAGGAACATTTTGTGATGCTTCTTCCCAGGCACCGACGACGGCGACGATTTATACAGGGTGTTCTAAAAGTTTGGACTCTCCTCTTTAGAAGCAACGGCCCTTGAAACGGCAAAGCTAATGCACGGTGAACCAGCAGCAAAACAGTAAACAAAAATTTCAAGCAAGTACTCACTATTTGGTTGCTACGAAGTTGTAAGTGCGGTCCTGTCGCAGGCGTATTACAGGTAAAAGTACGATTTACGATGTCTTCTTCAATTTGGACCATACGAGGTTGTCTAGGTCTTCCAGCGTGTCCACCACGATGTGGATTCAGACATCCTATGTCTCTAGCTCTTTGCACGAACGAGACAAATCGACGAGGTGCAGGGTGAGTACGGTTAGGGAAACGATCGGCATACACACGCGAAGCCGCAGCGGTATTTTGACCACACTCACCGTACATTAAAATCATGTCCACCAGTTCATTATTGTGATAAGCGTGCGCCATTGTTGTTGTTTTTAAAGTCTGATTGTCAGATGTAGCAAGTCAAGCACTCTCGTACACTATGCCACAGCAGCGCGACGTATGACGAACTGCCTGTTTTAGTGTTTTCTCACCGGCATCGGCACCGCTAGCGCTGCCTTGTTTGATGTGATATTATGACATGGTGAGCCATTGGTCAGGGACGGACTTAGAAATGAGGATTTCTTTAAATGGTCAGTATCTTGTTTTCTTTAAATATTTCGTTTATATGTTACTGGGGAAAAAACACTTATTTTGGCGATTACCATCTGCTGTATGAAAAAAGTCCCAACTTATGTATACCCTGTATACTCAAAAGATCGCACGTTATTAGCGCTCCTATATTGGTCTATCACACATCAATCGACTTTGAAAATGACCAATCAAAACGAAAAGGTTACCGGTGACATACGAACCAATACGAACATATAACAATAAAAGCGCTGATTGGTGATGAGCCACCAACCAACATATTGCTCATAGCAACCAGCAGCTCAATCAGATTACATGAAACAAAGGTTGTGGGTGCGTGCGTGTGTGCGTGAGTCTAGCTAGCCGCCAAGAAATGAAAACATGACAACAATGGTTTAATAAAGATTTATTTCATATATATGAATGCAGTACATTTGTATTCTATCTGATTTTTTTTAAAAAACAAGAACTTAACTTCGGAGGGAAGTCCAGGGAGTAATTCTCGTGGTGCCTTTCCGAAGAGAAGGTGGTGCTCCAAAGAAAATGTTACATGCTGCTGTTGGCACCCCAAAGAAGGCTGGCTTCTTCAGAAGGAGTTCTGGTGGTGTCATCCCGAAAAAGTGTTCATGATGGTGGCACCCCGAAAAAGGTGCAGAGCCCCTCCAAAGAAAAGGTGGTCTTGATGGTGGCACACCCAAAAAAAAGGGTGGTTTTCCTTGGTTACCACATAACTGCACAGACACAAAAGATTGTCTTAGAGAGACATAATTATATTAGGTATTAACTGTTTGAGTTCAGAAGCGAAAAGGAATAAACCATCACATATCATCTAGAAGCTAACGTCGGTAGAGAGAGAGCATACCCCCCCCCACTCATTAGATTTTTCCCAAAATTTGTACGCACTTGCGCAGATTCTATAATATAATGTTTCCAGCTGAAAGAAATAGAGATGGGAAAAGGTAGAGGTGAGAAGCAAAATAGTTATAAAAATGTATTAGTATAATGAGGAAGTAGTTGCTAAAAATGGGAGTTGTAAAGTATTTGTATATGGTAGCCAAGCAAATAATATAACAATAATTTTGAAAACGGGTGAACCGTTACAAACAGAGGTCGCTTCTTATGACGCGCCTCAGTCACCTTCTCTTGTTCGAGTCGCTACGCGTTGCTTACATCGGCAATTCTAACCAATCTAACCTATTATTTAAAATGGATAATCGGCTGAACGCGTTGCTTAAGGTGGACTTTGGCCGACTTTCCTTGGAGCACAAAAAAAATTAAGGAAATTATAAATAACATTACAAAGATGAAAATAGGTAAGTAGATACTAATACAATGTTTTGACAAAATGAAGCAGACGACGGCTACGTGGTTCAGTAGGTAGCGCTGACGTGTCTGAATCAGGCGTTGGGAGTCCCAAGCTATATAGATCACTTTTTTTGGTTAGGCAGGTTGTAAAGGTAAAAAAAAACTCTTAAAAATATCCAGTGGAGGTTAACGGTTAAGTATTAGATAAATTGTTTAAATAATTGAAGGTTAAACTTACTATTTCACGTAAGTCCCACCTGACAGTTAATGTCCATAGAAACGCTATCTGGTAGCTACCTATCTGACACTTTTAACGGGGCATTGAGAAACCAGCTGTAAATCTAGTGATAATTCTTTTTAACTGAGCAGACCGCGCAGGCAGAGCCTAAATACCAGAGTACTGCGGCTGCTGTGAAAGGGTTATGTTAGGGGAAGTTTGTTAACGCAGGATTTGAATGGGCCAATACCCGCAGGCCCAATAAATACATACATCTCCTGGCAGTCCATTCCAAGCCTTGGACACCCTGGGGTTGTACCGCTCGGTTCTTGATGTATTAAGAACACCCGCCTTAGAATTAGATGCAGCGGTCGCGCGGATGCATCTGATAGGAGCGGTGAGCGGTGGAACGACAGAGGATAGCTCAGCGGAGCAGATTCCGTTGGAATATCGGTAGAAGAGTGAGAGGTCACCAACAACAGGCCGGTGAGAAGGTGGCTGGAGGTGGCGCGTTAAGGCCGGGTCGCCAATTGTCGAATTGTCCTTCTCTGGACGGCATCTAGTATAGATAGGGTAGTAGAGGCAGCAGCTCCCCAGACATGAGAGCAATACTCCAGGCCAGGTCCTATTTGGGCTTTATATAGCTTGAGGAGGTTACATGGTGAAAAGTACTTTCTGGCTCTAAATAGGTATCAGCAGCTGTTGCAATTGACGCAACGTATTCGTTCCAGATTAGATTTTCTGTAATGTTGACTCCTAACAGCTTGAATGAGTGACTCCTTGGCAGAGCCCGGTTGTTCATTAGAACCTGGTGTTGGCTTGGGCACATCTTGTTAGATAGCGTACGATACTGGGTCTTGGAAGCATTGAATTTTACCATATTCTTGAGCCCCCAAGCGGTAATGGTATCGAGATCCTTTGAAAGTGAAGCTGCCACTGCCAGTCTTCTGCGTTCCAGCTCGACCACAGAGATGGGTCTATTGCTCATGATGCCTACATGCAGCGTACTGTCATCCGCAAACTGTGGATTGGGTTTGTAGTGCTAGAGAGTAGATCATTGATGTAAAGCAGAAACAATGTAGGAGCCAATACCGATCCCTGCGGAACACCAGCATTGATGCTATGGAAAGAAGAGGAAAAGCCGTCTACCACGACATAGACTTTCCTGACCAGCATTGACATATTTCACTATTTGATATGAGAACTGGATGGTAACTGCTAATAGCTTCTTTGGCTTTATAGTTGTTATGTTTTTCCAACTGCTTTGTTGGAGGGTATATGTATGTAAATGTTTCGTTTACAATGAAACACAAACAAAGCGTGGCTTGGTAATTTGTCAGACAGATACATTTTAATGTCGACCAAATCTGCCGACACACATAGCGGCATTATGTGAATCCAGCCTAGTATGTCCGTTAGGAAGCAATTACACGAGAATTTGCACAGTGGATCGCAGATCGGATTGTGTGCAGAGAGCTTTGAGCTACTGAGCGGAAGAATTGCTTTTAGTACAGACAAACTGTGACACGGATTTGATTTCCTATCTTCCACAAACATTGTGATTAGGTAGCAAAACGACACATGGTCCTTCGCTTCAGCAGTGTATATGTTACGGTTAAGGTGTTTACTTTGATAGTTTATACACTAACTGGATATTATACAAACTATCCAAATGTCTCGTTATTTTGACGGAAAATCATATTTCAATTAAAATAGCTATGAATATAGGTTGGTTTGTATACTATCCAGCTAGATTACAAATTATACAAGATATGCCGCTAAAGTATAGACCACAAAGGTATCACACATATTAACCAGTGTTTCTGGACAGTTTACAAACTATCTACATCATTTGGATAAGGTACGCATCTAATATTTCTGGTAGTACATAGTAACCAACTCGTTGGTTAGTATGTAAATTAACCAACTTCTTGGTTAGTATGTAAACTAACTAATTTTCTTTGGTCGATTTAACAGAAAAGTGAGGTTATGTTTATGGCAAGTGCAAGTGTGACGTGTTGGTATTATTTACTGTCCTGCCTTGTAAAATTTGTTTAAGAACAGGTATCTAGTTACCAAAAATGGATCAGCAACAGCAATTTGAAAAGTTACTATTAGAATGTTATGAGTCCCAACATTCAAAATTAATGAATGACAGTGATTACAATGTATTTCTGCAACATATAAAGAGAATACGCGAACAAGGACCTAACACTAATAACAAGAATGATTATCATGTAATGAATACTTATAATTTACAGAGAATCCAATCGAATAGCATATGTAATTTTATCTATGAATAAACTTTACTTTTGACTAAAAATTATTGGTCTAAACTAAAGTAACCAAAGAGAATTGGTTATTATTAGTACTAGTGATATTATTTGCATAATTTATCCAAATGATGTGGTTAGTTTGTAAACTGACCAGAAACACTGTTAATATATGTAATACTTTTGTGGTCTATACTTTAGCGGCATATCTTGTATAGTTTGTAAGCTAGCTGGATAGTATACAAATCAACCACTATTCATAGCTATTTTAGTAGAAATATGATTTTCCATCAAAATAACGAGACATTTGGATAGTTTGTATAATATCCAGCTAGTGTATAAACTATCAAAGTAAACACTTTAACCGTAACTTATACACATAAATAGTTTCATAACAATTTCTATTTTCATAACAAATAAGGTAACTGTAAAATAATGTGCAGTACCTAGCCGTACCTATGTGATGTAGTATGTCTTAGAGAGCTGAACTAAATGATTGTAGTTTTGCGGAGAGCGAATCAATGTAAGTTATT
Organism: Callosobruchus maculatus; assembly: GCA_951848785.1. Taxonomy (NCBI): domain Eukaryota; kingdom Metazoa; phylum Arthropoda; class Insecta; order Coleoptera; family Chrysomelidae; genus Callosobruchus; species Callosobruchus maculatus. The sequence goes on from CATOUR010000052.1 coordinate 523,327, forward strand.
ACCGTTTTGTCAAGACGTCGGTACTATCGGAGCGTTTATTTGAATTAAACAAATATTTACTGAAAACACCTATTTCCAGTACCATATACCTACTCTTGAAGTAATATCATAGGTTCAGTATTTATTTAATTTTTCCTTTGATGAAGTGTATATTTGTTTGAAAAAATGAGGTGATTGCAATGGTCATGTAAAATGCGCGTAATGCCAATTACCGGCACCCCTATGCCAAAGTTTACGCAATACATATAAGTTGGATCACTCCGCAAAAATATCAAAACGGCCTGCCCCTTGCTCCGTCTCCCCGGTACACCGGTAGCGGTGTACCGACGTCAGCCGGGAGATACGGGGCGGCGCAAAGTAGAGGTTGAACGTGCTTAACGCGAAGTGTATACAGTTTCTCAAAAATATCGGATTTTGTTATCTCGGATTTGTTTGCAGGAAATGGATAACCTTTTTAGAAGTTTGAGAGTAATCAGTTTCGCGAGAAAAGTTATTACCAATCAATTTAAGTTTATTAACGGATGGAGAATGACAATCAGATCCATCCTTATTTTGTGGTAAACCTTGAAATGTAAGGGATATACATACAGGGTATCCCAGGACGACTAAGACAAGAAATACGTCTGAACTGGGCAGTATAGTAGAGAATTATAATTTTGGGCATGTAAATTATAGCAGATGTTGTGTCTTCTTTTGTCATTGTATTACCCAATAAGGTATTTGTTTTTGGTCACGTGACATTCGATTCAAAATTATTAATGGGACACCCTGTATATTTGTGCCTGTGTTCCTCCCGATAAAACATTTCCATCAAACTAGCCCACTTGGGGTCTAAAGTGATTAGTTCAAGAGCTACAGGTACTTAAAGGATTGTATCACGCTAAAAGCGTATAGTGAGACAAAATATTCATTCGGTGGTCTTACCATACCACCCAGGGACGTTGTAAATTATACTTTAGAGCTCGAAAATATTTTTATTGACAACTTTAACAATTTAGTTTCTACAGTAGCAATTGGAATGACAGTGAAAAGCAAAATTTCAAAAATAATTTATTCACATCCATGTAAAGCATTTCCACTAATTATTATCTTTTAAAATTGTACATACGAGTTCGCATATACTATACCATAAATTTTATAAGCAGTGATCTCAAAAATAAGCTAAATAAACAAAACATTAAGTTAAAAATACTACAGCACCTTTGAACCAATTTTTACGTATCTATGAAATGGCTACAATATGTGAAGTCATTTGAGATTCATTAGTAATAGTTTTACTAGGTTTTATTTTTGATATCCATTTATGTAACTTAGTGTATTAGCAAAACAAACGTTATATTTGTATTTGTATGTCTAAATCGGCTGTCAGTACCTAGTCTTTCAATGACCCTCGTATATATGTAAAACCCAGGCGCTATCAAGTCACCGCTAAAAGACCCTCGTACTTGGGCAAAAACCAACGCAAAAACTAACTGGCGCGTGCGGCCGCGGCATCGCTTTGATGTGATCTTCAAGGTGCCGACGGAGAGTGATCCAACTTATATGTATTCCGTAAACTTTGACTGTACTGTCTGTGTGTGTGTGGAAATCCTGGAATCGAGATTCGTTGTAGGCGGGCAAGCAAGCGGCCCCTGAGGGGCTATATCGGGGGCCCTTAATTGAGGCCGATTACCATGCGACCGCAGGCTAGCAGGATATATTTGGCGAGAGGCAGAGAAAACAAATAGGTGGTCCTGGAGCGAGACCTGAACGTAATGAATACGGCGGTGTCCAGCAGTCCATTCATTCGGAAACGAAGGACATTAGGCGGTTGTCGAAAATCTGTATAGGTGGATAAAAGCCATCCATTTCTAAAGAAAGAAACTTCAAAAACCGCCTTTGTACCGATTCACGTTTCTGATTCAAGTAAGTATCGCAGAAAAATCCCATGATATAGGTACAAATCGCATTTAAAACTGTTGTTTTATTCAGACATTAATATAAACGATGGGTACCATCACGTTATTCAAATTCCAGAAAGATGTGGCCGTTTAGAAAATTTTGGAAAACGTAAGTTTATTATGCGGTTTCCAATATTACCACCCCAAATTTTTAAACTTCATGCTGGTTATCAACAAACCTCTCAAAATTTGGATTAACATTGGTAAATTATGCCAGTTTACATGGCGATTTAATGATAATCCTGAAGCTACATGTCATAAGAAAGAAAATGAAAGAATTTCATAAGAAATGTAGCTTCATTCGTAAACAGCACACTGTTAAAAAGGAGTGCATCTTTTTGGACTCGAGTACGACCCCAATAACAGAAATTCATTCCGTATAACAGCGCAGCAAAAAATGCCGAAAGCGATAAGGGTGATTCGACCGGTCGGGTGTCTTGTGAAGGATTAAGGGGTCCTTTGTAGTGTCGGCTCTCGATAGGAGCACAAAAAATGTAAACTGCTCTTATATTTCTGACGTGTACTATACACGCTCTAACTGAAAAATACGTGTATTGCAACTTGGAGACCAGATGGAACTACAGTAATCCAATAAAAACGGACTAGTAGATAATACAAAATTTTAAAGGCATAAAGTGACAATTCAATAGTACCTATTGCGACATACAAAACCTAGCTTCTTGAACGCTCTGCTGTTGATACGTTCTATATGCAAATTGAATTTTACATACTTTTCGTTTGTGTTGCGAAAAAAAACACCGTGATATACAAAGCGCATTTAAAACAGCTGTTGTTTTATTCAGGCATGCGAGAGACACTAAATACAAACGATGGATACCATCACGTTATTCAAATTCCAGAAAGATGCGGGTAAACTGGGCCGGTTGGGGGGTTTGGGGGGGGGGGGGGGGGTTGGGGGGTACGTTCGGGGGTAAAGCGAGCGGCATCTTCTTGAATATTTATGAGACGCAAGAGCCCAGGAATAATTTGACTGTAACTAGAGAAGGCTCTATAAGCCATCGCTCTTCCACTGCATTCGGTTGGGCCGTGATGAGAATTGCGTCGCTGGCTCTGCAAATATTTGGTTCGACTATTCATAATCGCAGTGTAGTTTTAGTTATCTTAGCATCTCGGATGTACGGTAATTTAAATTGAGAAGTTTCCACGCGGGATTTCCCATCAAGTTTGTATTATCGCGTCCTCTGTTCAAACAGGAATTCGGAAAGACGAAAATGGCGTCAACGGCTCAAATCAAAACTTCCCATATACAGGGTGTTCCATAGGCGTAGTCAGGTGGGGGCTTGGGGGGCTAAGCCCCCCCAAGAATGAAATTAGCGCCCCCAAAAATCCAAGAACAATTCGTTTTGTTAAGTTTATTGTATCTTGGGCAGTCCCCAGATTCAGGGACTTAACTACGCCTATGGGGTGTTCATTTGAAAACTTAAACTTTCCACCACGGATTCATCGAAAATTATTTCCCATTGCATGAATCTATAGTCTAAAATCCCCTTACAACTAAATTATCGCCCATCCGCCCGCAAAAACAACATCCAATACAAACACCCTCGTAAATAGTTTTTTGCGTCTCGCTCTTTAGGAACTAGGACGCCACAGTTTTTTTCTGCATGCTTGAACTGGACAATGCGAAACAATCAAGAGCCTCCAACCCGTCTAAAAACGAAGTTTGACCTGATTTTATGTTTCTGGTTTTTTGATTATTGCTGCGCCGCCACAGACACGGTTTTTCAAAAACAGAGTCGTTTTCCATTCTCGCAGCGGTAATAGACTCTGTTTCAAAATTTTATTAAAATCAATTCGATAATTTTCGCTTTACGCAATATACATAGAACGAAATAAAGCAAAACTCGTATATACAGATCACAAAATTGGTTTCTGTAATAGGCAAGCCAATGTTCGGATGGACCTAACAAAGTATAATATGCCGCTAGGTATTTCTTTTACAGGTCAATAGACGGACTATTATGAACACAACAAATTTTTCAGTTCTACTACCTCCCACCCCCCCCCCCCCCCCCACCGCCCAGATTTTACCCCACCCAAAAATAATTGAAAATGATCAGGAACCCGTAAAACGCCTAAAAACAAAGTTTGAGCTGTTTTTATATTTTTAGTTTTTTTATTATTGCTGCGCCGCCACTGACACTATTTTTCCAAAACATACGCGTTTTCCATCCTCGTTGTGGTAGTAATACTGTGTCAAATTCATTAAAATCATTTCAATAATTTTCGCGTTACGTAATGTAGAACGATCTAAAACAATACTCGTATGTATACATCACAAATTCTAAGTCCCTTGGTTTTTATTTATAGTAAGCAAGGCAATGTTCGGATGTACGTAAAAGTATATTATGCTGCTAGGTTTTTCATTCAAAGATCAATGGACAACCCATTATGAGTACAACAAATTTTTCAGTTTTACAACCCCCCCACCCTCCAACCATCCCAAATTCACCCTCACCCAAAAACACGTAAAAAATGATCAGAAACCCCTAAAACGCCTAAAAACAAAGTTTGAGCTGTTTTTATATTTTTAGTTTTTTTATTATTGCCGCGCCGCCACTGACCCGATTTTTCCAAAACATTGGCGTTTTCCATCCTCGCCTTGGGAGAATACTATGTCAAAATTTCATCAAAATCAATTGAAAAATTTTCGCGTTACGCGATATCGAACGATCTAAAACAATACTAGCATGTGTACATCACAAATTCTAAGTCCCGTGGTTTCTATAATAAGCATGCAACGTTCGGATGGACCTAAAAAGTGTATCATGCCGCTAGGCTTTTCATTCACATATCAATGGACAGCCCATTACAAATACAACAAATTTTTCAGTATTACAACCCCCTACCCCCCAACCACCCCAAATTCACCCCCACCCAAGAAAAAGTAGAAAATGATCAGGAAGCCCTAAAACGCCTAAATATGAAGTTTGAGGCATATTTGAAATTTTTGGTTTTTTGCTAATTACTCCCCCCCTACCCCGTATAACGATTTTCAAAATTATAGGAACATTACCTACTACGACCCCACAGCATACCGCTGCCCAAATTTCATCACAATCCATGCAGCGGTTACTGAGATTACGAGGGTAGAAAAACGCGACAGACAGACCGACAGACAGACAGACAGACCGACGGAAACGAGTGACGTGGATTTTCGTTATGTAGACATCATAAAACGCCCAACAAGCGTGTTATCTCGAAATCGAAAATTTTCGCGATAACAATACTCCCCTCACCTATCGGTGTGGGAAGTAAAAATCTAAAAGTATAAAAACGGCTTCGATTTTAGGCGATTTGGGTGTTCCTGATCGTTTTGCACATTTTTTAGAGGGGGTTAAACTATCGTTCTAGTCCCTACGGAGGGTTGTAAGTTAGAAATTGAGAATATAGGTGGCATATGAGTACAGTGGTACAGCTCTGACAGAGAAGCAACCCTACCATCACGAACATGAGAGCTGTTAGCGCGAACTGTTACCAACAAGAACAATTAGGAACATATTCGATTCCAGTGACGCAATTTGTAGGAAGTTGCCATCGGCCTGAAGGGGCGACGCAGTTGGAAGAAGCTCGCCGTAATGGAACAGGTGATTAGAAATTACCACCGGCAGCGGCGGCGGCGACGACGCGGCGTCAGCGTTAGCGGCGGAAAATGTCGTTAGATTTGATGACGACTCCGGATTCCCATTTTCCCGGTTTCCTCCGCGCTTTCCTCCGCCCCGTCTCCGGCAATCGCGATTTCCCTCTTCATTATACAATTATATTTTATTCCAAATGCTTTCAGAGCCGTACGGTCATAGGCCGGAGCCTTAGATATGGCAACGTGGCTTAGCTGTCAAATAGTTCGCCTATAGTTTCAGAATAATTATTATATTTTATATGTATTAGAGTTCATCTGGGTTAATAAATTAAGAAAAATACTTTTTAGAACTACTAGTACTACTAATACCACTTACATCTGATGTCTGGTTCATCGTAGTCAAACATTACAAAATAAAAATAAACGCAACCTGTTTCCTGCTGCCACTTCTACTTCCACTTAAATGAACTCTCAATTTACTTTGTAAATTGTCACTTGAGTTAGGAAAATTCACTATTTAGGTCACTGTGAAGCCATTCTTGCTGGATTTGATTCCCTTTCACTATCAGATCTTTTCGTAGGTATGCCCAGATGCATGCCCAGATGAGTTCTATTAACTGTATTTTTCTGTGATATTTGGGAGGTCCAGACAACATTGTAGGTACCACATTGTGCTTTAAAATAGGTCTTATCATTTGAAATGTTTGTAAATTATTGTCTTCATTCTTATAAATATAACCAGCACTTACGAGGACATTTCACCCACTTCTGTTTACGTCCTTTATAGGAAGCACAATTGCTAGTGCCACCTGGTACTACACACTTTGCAGGCATCTTTTTATCTCTATAGTTTCGTTTGTGCAGGTAAATAATTAAAAACACATTAAAAATCACCTTCCAATCTTCTTTTTCACTCTAGAAGATTACACTAATGACTTAACAACAAATAAATGGTCGGCCCGACATTCAGTGTTGCCATATTTCAATGCTCCGGCCTAGTGAGTAGAGTCGGCCATGGCACTTGATGACGTAGTGGCGTAGACAATATGGCAGATGACATTGCTAACAGTTAGAGACATAACAAATTGTTTTCTCAATTCGAATTTGAGTACGTCACAACCGAGGTCACAACATATTATGGACAACCATGTTCCGCAAATCAATCTAATTAAAAATTTTCAGTTCACCTAGAAGTCGAAAATCGTTATCTTGCTTTCTGTCAGGACCAAAACTCGCATGATGTATAGTTTGAGGGTGCCAACTTCAAATCAGAACCTCAGATTTTCAAGTTCACTCTAAAAATCTAAAATCGTTATCTGGCTTCCTATCAGGATGAAAACTTGTATCGTATATGATTTGAGGGTGCCAATTTCAAATCTGGTCGTGATTTTGAGTCTCAGCCTCAGGTAAACAAAATCAAATATTTTGAGACCCCCAGATCTTCAAGTTCACCCTAGAAATCCAAAATCGTTACCCAGCTTCCTATCAGGACGAAAACTCGTATGGTATATAGTTTGAGGGAACCAACTGCAAATCTGGCCGTTGTTTTGAGTTTCAGCCTCAGGTAAAGAGAATCAAAAATTTTCAGACCCTCAGATTTTCAAGTTCACTCTAAAAATCTAAAATCGTTATCTGGCTTTCTATGAGGAGGAAAACTTATATCATGTATAGTCTAAGGGTGCCAATTTTAAATCTGGACGTTGTTTTGAGTTTTAGCGTCAGGTAAAGAAAATCAAAAATTTTCAGACCCTCAGATTTTCAAGTTCACCCTAAAAATCTAAAATCGTTATCTGGCTTCCTATCAGAACGAAAACTGCTATCGTGTACAGTTTGAGGATGCCAACTTCAAATCCAGCCATTGTGTAGAGTTTCAGCCTCAGGTAAAGAAAATCAAAAATTTTGAGGCCCTCGGATCTTCAAGTTCACCCTAAAAATCTAAAATCGTTATCTGGCTTCCTATCAGAACGAAAACTGCTATCGTGTACAGTTTGAGGACGCCAACTTCAAATCCAGCCATTGTGTAGAGTTTCAGCCTCAGGTAAACAAAATCGAAAGTTTTCAGACCCTCAGATTTTCAAGTTCACCCTAAAAATCTAAAATCGTTATCTGGCTTCCTATCAGAACGAAAACTGCTATCGTGTACAGTTTGAGGACGCCAACTTCAAATCCAGCCATTGTGTAGAGTTTCAGCCTCAGGTAAACAAAATCGAAAGTTTTCAGACCCTCAGATTTTCAAGTTCACCCTAAAAATCTAAAATCTTTATCTGGCTTCCTAGCAGGACGAAAACTTGTATCGTGCATACTTTGAGGGTGCCAACTTCAAATCCAGCCATTGTATTGAGTTTCAGCCTCAGGTAAACAAAATCGAAAATTTTCAGACCCTCAGATTTTCAAGTTCACCCTAAAAATCTAAAATCGTTATCTGGCTTCCTATCAGAACGAAAACTGCTATCGTGTACAGTTTGAGGATGCCAACTTCAAATCCAGCCATTGTGTAGAGTTTCAGCCTCAGGTAAAGAAAATCAAAAATTTTGAGGCCCTCGGATCTTCAAGTTCACCCTAAAAATCTAAAATCGTTATCTGGCTTCCTATCAGAACGAAAACTGCTATCGTGTACAGTTTGAGGATGCCAACTTCAAATGCAGCCATTGTGTAGAGTTTCAGCCTCAGGTAAAGAAAATCAAAAACTTTGAGGCCCTCGTATCTTCAAGTTCACCCTAAAAATCTAAAATCGTTATCTGGCTTCCTATCAGAACGAAAACTGCTATCGTGTACAGTTTGAGGATGCCAACTTCAAATGCAGCCATTGTGTAGAGTTTCAGCCTCAGGTAAAGAAAATCAAAAACTTTGAGGCCCTCGTATCTTCAAGTTCACCCTAAAAATCTAAAATCGTTATCTGGCTTCCTATCAGAACGAAAACTGCTATCGTGTACAGTTTGAGGATGCCAACTTCAAATCCAGCCATTGTTTTGAGTTTCAGCCTCAGGTAAAGAAAAGCAAAAATTTTCAGACCCTCAGATTTTCAAGTTTACCCTAAAAATCTAAAATCGTTATCTGGCTTCCTATCAGAACGAAAACTGCTATCGTGTACAGTTTGAGGATGCCAACTTCAAATGCAGCCATTGTGTAGAGTTTCAGCCTCAGGTAAAGAAAATCAAAAACTTTGAGGCCCTCGTATCTTCAAGTTCACCCTAAAAATCTAAAATCGTTATCTGGCTTCCTATCAGAACGAAAACTGCTATCGTGTACAGTTTGAGGATGCCAACTTCAAATGCAGCCATTGTGTAGAGTTTCAGCCTCAGGTAAAGAAAATCAAAAACTTTGAGGCCCTCGTATCTTCAAGTTCACCCTAAAAATCTAAAATCGTTATCTGGCTTCCTATCAGAACGAAAACTGCTATCGTGTACAGTTTGAGGATGCCAACTTCAAATCCAGCCATTGTTTTGAGTTTCAGCCTCAGGTAAAGAAAAGCAAAAATTTTCAGACCCTCAGATTTTCAAGTTTACCCTAAAAATCTAAAATCGTTATCTGGCTTCCTATCAGAACGAAAACTGCTATCGTGTACAGTTTGAGGACGCCAACTTCAAATCCAGCCATTGTGTAGAGTTTCAGCCTCAGGTAAACAAAATCGAAAGTTTTCAGACCCTCAGATTTTCATGTTCACCCTAAAAATCTAAAATCTTTATCTGGCTTCCTAGCAGGACGAAAACTTGTATCGTGCATACTTTGAGGGTGCCAACTTCAAATCCAGCCATTGTATTGAGTTTCAGCCTCAGGTAAACAAAATCGAAAATTTTCAGACCCTCAGATTTTCAAGTTCACCCTAAAAATCTAAAATCGTTATCTGGCTTCCTAGCAGGACGAAAACTTGTATCGTGCATACTTTGAGGGTGCCAACTTCAAATCCAGCCATTGTATTGAGTTTCAGCCTCAGGTAAACAAAATCGAAAATTTTCAGACCCTCAGATTTTCAAGTTCACCCTAAAAATCTAAAATCGTTATCTGGCTTCCTATCAGGACGAAAACTTGTATCGTGCATACTTTGAGGGTGCCAACTTCAAATCCAGCCATTGTATTGAGTTTCAGCGTTAGGTAAAGAAAACCGAAAATTTTCGGACCCTCAAATTTTCAAGTTCACCCTAAAAATCTAAAATCGTTAACTGACTTCCTATCAGGACGAAAACTCGTATGGTGTATAGTTTGAGGGTGCAAATTTCAAATGCGGCTGTTGGTTTGAGTTTCAGACTCGGGTAAAGATAAGATATTTGCAATCCTCTATCTATGTGGAAAGTAAAATGTGAAAACCATTAGGAATTACAAAATTGTTTTAGCTGTTTTTATATTTTTAGTTTTTTAATTATAGTTGCGCCGCAACTGACACGATTTCTACCTCGATTTCTACTAATCATTTCGTATTCCATCCTTTTTTTTGGTTTATTTCTAATTACTCCGCCGCCCGTGCACCGATTTTCAAAATTATAGCAACATTATCTACCACGAAGCCACAGTATGTCGCTACCCAAATTTCATTATACTCCAAACAGCGGTTTCTGAGATTAAGCGGATGGAAAAATGCCAACAGACCGATGGAAATGAGTGACGTGGATTTTCGTTGTGTTGACATCATAAAACGCCTAAAAATAATGAAATAATAAAATAAAATATCGAAAAGGGTTACATCAAACTACCGACGTAATTGTGCCGACTAAAAATAGTAAAGACGTAAGGAAGACGTGGAGAGAAGGGCCTGTAATATTTAGCACTTCACTTGCTTCCCTTCAAATATTTCCGCACCGTTGGACAGCTCGTAAACCCCATGCGTCAGCTGCAGTCTCATCGGGACACTCTCACTAATAACGGAGGTTGAGGAGGCAGTTGCTGACTCGGCTATCCGCCCGATGTTTACATCCTCCGCGATTTAAATTTATGCGCAACGCAAGGTAAGTCAAGGGCAATGGGATTATAATAAGGGGTGAGGGATACAAAGGCGTTGCGCGCTGTAGGGAGACTAGCCCTTTGATGTCGCTCGTTTACCAGATACGGGTCCCGAAGTTTCGTAAAAGGGGCTCTTAATTTATGCTAAACTGTTGTTTGTGTATTTCGTCGTTAGATACTTTTTGCACATTTTGCTCTACAACGTAGGCCGTTGAGAGAAACATCCTTGCTTCTACTTTGCTTAGATGTTTCAAGGCTCAGGGTTGTAGAGAAAAATCAAATCTACCGATCTACCCATACCAATATCTACATAACGAAAATCACGTCACTCATTTCCGTAGGTCTGTCTGTCAATTATTGGCGTTCTTCTAGCCTCGTAGCCTTATAATAACCGCTGTTCACTTTCAAAGGATCTCGATACAATTACCGCTTGGGGGCTCAAGAATATGGCAAAATTTAATGCTTCCAAGACCCAGTATTGCACACTCTCTAACAAGAAGTACCCAAGCCAACACCAGGTTCTAATGAACAACCGGGCCCTTCCAAGGAGTCACTCATTCAAGCTGTTAGCAGTCAACATTACAGAAAATCTGATCTGGCACGAACACGTTGCGTCAATTGCAACAGCTTGGCTACCTATTTAGAGCCAGAAAGTATTTTTCACCATATAACCTCCTCATGCTATATAAAGCCCAGATAAGACCTGAGCTGGAGTATTGCTTTCATGTCTGGGGAGCTGCAGTCCCTACTACCCTGTCTATACTAGTTACCGTCCAGAGAAGGGCAATTCGACTAACTGGCGACCCGGCTCCAGCAACTTTCTCACCGGCGTCTTGTTGGTGACCTCTCGCTCTTCTACCGATATTCAAACGGAATCTGCTCCGCTGAGCTATCCTCTATCGTTCCGCCGCTCACCGCTCCTATCAGATACACCCGCGTGACCACTGTATCTCATCCTAAGGCGGTAGCTCTTCATACATCAAGAACCGAGCGGTACAACCGCACATTTATTCCCAGGGTGTCCAAGGCTTGGAATGGACTGCCAGAAGATGTATTTATTGGGCCTGCGGGTATTGGCCCATTCAAATCCCGCGTTAATAAACTTCCCCTAACATAACCCTTCCACAGCAGCCGCGGTACTCTGGTATTTAGGCTCTTTCTGCGCGATCTGCTCAGTTATAAAAAAAAAGAACGAATAGTAAGTATTTTCTTGCCATTTTTTTCTTATTCTCCTGCTGCTGGTCCACCGCACATTAGATTTGTCATTTCAAATGCAGTTGTTTCTGAAAAGAAAGGTCCCAACTTTGAAGACAACCCTGCATACCGAAATATCCTAATATTTATTTATATTGTAACATACTGTATATTATAGTATTCGTGTATTTGTATTAGTTGTCATTGGTTGTCATACATGATGTAAAGTCAAAGTGGTAGGTTAGATCTTTTGAAGTGTAAACGTCATCGAATCGTCTAGAGTTTTCGAGAATGACGGATGGATTCTAGAAATGTCATCGAATGCTCTAGATGGTTCGATGAAGTATATATCAGGTGCTACGGGTAGCGTAGGAGTTCAGTTGAGTTGAGTTGTACCTAAGATAAGGTTAAGATATATTGTATCGAGTTGTGAAGTAAAACGGTGAAAGTTACGTCGAGTTTGATTCCCTGGATGAAGAAAAAGAGGCCGTCGTGACAATATTATAGAATTTAACGCGAATATTCTCGCAGTTACAGTTCCTCGCCTGACGTGGGTGAGCCGAGGGGTGAGCTGAAGCGAAATCATCTCGAATTACGTAACTTCCAAGCGTTTCCTTCACATAAACGACATAATATGCATTCCAATATAACTTTGCTCCGTGGGTCTCGATAAAGATCAGAGGGGGCGTCCAACGTGGCTCCCCTCAGAGTGTTTCTCTGTAGGAGGCGACGTCAGCAGTTTAAATTCATGAATTTTCCAAGTGGAAACGCCAGCGTTCTTGGAAATTGCTTTATAACAAAGTGCTCGGCGCCGGAACACTCTCTGCGTTTGGCAGCTGCCCAAAATATGCCACGCACGGCAAAACTTGGGGGCGGAATGACACGGTGGCAAGCAGGTGGAACGGAATTACTCTGCGATATCAAAGAATATGGCATGAACATATTCATCTTTATAAAAAGTGGTTCCATAACAGCGGAAAATTGTAAGATTCAATCTCAGAGTAACAACTGAACATAGGGGTAGTCAACAACTAATTCTAATAGGCCGACATCTTTTCTTACGTTGTTATATTGACCAAAAGATACGGCAATCATAATGGGCCTATACAGTGATCTCAAATTTATCAATTTATTTACTGCGGTATTACTTTGATGATACATAGGACCGTTTACTGTAAAAAGTCAGCAGAAAACTTGATCCAAATGAGAATAACACTAAAAAGAAAATTGTACTGTAATTTGAAATAGCCGATGATGACGTCACTTGTAGGGAACCAATGAGATGCGTCCTTTCGTGGTCTGATGACTAGGAGCCCATGCTATTGTTTTGTACCAGTGAGCTCTTATTGGTTCTCTACTGGTGACGTCACGACCTGGGCGGGAAGTGTATGGATTTAAAAAATTCAATATTTAGAGCAATTTTTTTCGGTTATAAATGCGATAGAAAAATTTTGTAAAATTATTTATGGCATCTACGTGGTGTCAGGGTTCGTTTAAGCCAATAAACCAAAAATGTGGTATAGGCCCATTATTAGGGTACTTGCAGAGGTCGTGAAATAGTCTCGGGAGTATACATAGCGTAAAGAAAACCATATCAAGATGCAGTAGGAAACAAAGAACATGATTTTACTGACATCCAAAAAAAGATATTTGCAAAATAAAATAAGGATATATTCAAATTTTTCTACGTGACTTAAAACAAGGGCTGACGTCACAGGTATCTTATCGATATCGACAATCGATACTGCTACAGCGCAGGTCAGTGAGACTCAACTGCAAACTAGAGATCATCTGAATTCTTTAACAATGCAACTCAATTTATTGATACTTAAACATATTTGAAACAGGCAATTAACCCACTAGCATTTTCGTTGCAATACCAATATGAATCCAAAAATAGAATCTAATTCAAGCCCATCCATACAAAGTGAATTAGTAATCTAGCCTAACTTTTATTCTTTTGACTTTTGTATAAAAAAATATAATACTTTTATGTGTGACTGTGTTTTGTGGTTATAATGATCAATGTCAAGATGTTAGGTTAGCACTGGCTATCGATATCGAATATCAATACTTTACATCCCATCACTATAGGATATCACTGACGTCAGAGGTTGTTTGCGCGGCATTTTCCGGCATTTGAAATAATTTTTGGAATATCTCTCACAGCCGATTCCAAAAAAACCAAACAAGTGATTTTGTTATATTTACTAGGCTCTAAGGAAAGCGTAAACGACATAATATTTTTTTCTGCTAGTACCCTAATTCCATTCTACGTTAAAAAAGACGGTATTTTGATGGTTCAGGAATGATTACAGCAAAATCAATAGATATGTTGACCTCTACTGCGTTACTGCATATTTCTTCATCATAAACGAAAATTCTGAAGTCTTACATACATTTTGAGGAGCTGGCATCGCCGATATAATTTTCATGCTTCTTATTTACGGTAGAACCTCGACTGTCAAACGTTTGTTTTGTTTGTGCGTCTTTTATTCTTGGTCTGTAAAATCGAATTCGCTATTTGTTGGTAACTGTAGTGAAGCTTTACGGACTTGCTGTGCTATATTCGAGTGTAGTTTAACAGTTTTTCGAGATAGAACTCAAAAAGTGCAGTGTTTGTAACATGGGTTGCATTGGAAGAATTTTCAGGTTAGTTGGCAGCATTGTTTACAATTTGAACTGTCACTGCGAGGTCACAGCTGATCAATGTTTGGAGGCTGAAGTGTCAAAGATGATGGCTTTGAGCACGCCATGCTGAAGTGGTTTGTTTACTACCTCTATGTTCAGTTGTTCTTCTGAGGGTTCGATAAAGCAAGGTTTTAGAGCTAGACTCATAGAGTTGCTGTATGAGAAATACTAAGTGGTAAGGGACTCCCATAGAGATAAGGATTTCCCACATTTTAGAATACTTTACGTTATCACAACGAACAATAGAGTATTATAAATGATGTATTGGAAACATTTTGTTAGTACCTTTTCTACATGAATCACTTTATAACAACTTTGTAAATGTAATAGTGAAAGTTGTGGAAACGGCGGATAAACGAGGCCCTAAAAGCGTTCTCTTGTAGCTGCTTTGAAACGTCGTCGGCTAAATTTAACCGATACAAAGGGTGTAATGCACCACCACTACCACCGACATTGCTTTGCTTTGCTTTGCTTGTATAGCTTGTAGTGATTTTCACGTCTGGCGCCTTTGCTTTTGGTCTCCGCGTCCGCGGTGTAAAGCGGGACCGCAAAATCGATACACGCTGCCACTGTCGACACCCCGGTGGTGATCAATCACCATATTGCATACCTAAAGCTGAAGCAAAACAGACGAATTTAATATCGCGTTGATTATTGTGTATGCGCCAAACTGCTATCGAAAACAAACGGGTGTTATAGCTTGGCTTGGAAACAGGGGAGCACCCTGAGGTCGGCTTCCTGCAGGAACCTCATAGATACCCTTGCAATATTATCTTGCTGGAAGAATGAATGAATGAATAAGGACTAGAGGCTATCCGGCACGGAATGTGGCTGGTGCATAGGCCAGACGATGGGCCCTTTTGCGCCTCTATCCGCGCTAGTTCCTAAGACCTGCCCTTTTGGCAAAGGCAAGTACATTCTTAGGTCCTATCCGTTTTATCTCTGATGGTTCCAAGGTTCTTGAGCCCAGCATAGTCTGCCTGTGATAACCCAGGGTTTCACAGCGACACAAGATGTGTGCCGAGGATTCTTCCTCTTCACCACATCACGTGCACGTTGGGTCGTTGACCTCCCTCATCACGAACAAGTGACGCCTAAAGGTGTTGTGACTTGTTAATAGGCCTACTAGCAATCTCAAGTTACTCCTATCCAGAGAGAGACAAAATTGTCGTATTCTCTCTGCAGGCCCTGCTAATAGTTCCCGAGCCTGACGGAGATGACCAGAGATGTTGTTCCATCTCAGAGAGTGTTGATTCTGGATCCACTCCCCAGTTGTTTTCCTAATCAAGTTTGCAGATAGTCCTAAGGCTGGTTCCGGGCCCACAAAACTGTTGCCGGATCCCATCCTAGCAAGATGATCCGCCATTTCGTTACCCTTTACCCCAGCGTGCCCAGGTACCCACATCAGTGATACCTTGTGTTTATGAGATGTCGTCAAGAACCCTCCTGCACTCCAGGACCAGTCCCGACGTTATTTTCCAAGCACTCAGTGCTTTGATGGCTGCCTGACTGTAAGAGCAGATAGTAATCCGCATCCTAGACCCATCAATTTCCCGAATACGATTTACACAAGCAAGTATCGCATGAACCTCAGCCTGGAATACTGTGGTGTGCCCCCCAAGAGGGAGTGAAAGTCTTGTATGTGGCCCGTAGACTCCCGAGCCCGAGCCCTCTCTAGCGAGTGAACCGTCTGTGTACCAGACCTGTCTTCCTCTTTCGATGAGCTGTCTTTCCCTAGACTACCACTCTTCCCTTGACGGAAACACCACCGTAAATTTGCGATTGAAGCGATGCGTAGGAGAAACTATATCGCTCCTCGCCAAAAAAATAGGACTATCCTCATGCAACTCCTCTAGGCGTGCCCAGGTACCCACATCAGTGATACCTTGTGTTTAGCTGAGATGTCGTCAAGAGCCCTCCTGCACTCCAGGACCAGTCCCGACGTTATTTTCCAAGCACTCAGTGCTTTGATGGCTGCCTGACTGTCAGAGTAGATAGTAATCCGCCTGCTAGACCCGTCAATTTCCCGAATACTGTCTGTCTGTCGGTCGGTCTGTCTGTCTGTCGGTCTGTCTGTCTGTCTGTCTGTCTGTCTGTCTGTTGGCGTTTTTCTAGCCTCCTAATCTCAGTAACCGCTGCATAGATTTTGATGAAATTAGGGCAGTGATATGGTGTAGGGTCGTAGTAGGTGATATTGCTACAATTTGGAAATCGGTGCATGGGCGGCGGAGTAATTTGCAAAAAACGAAAAATTTCAAATATGCCTCAAACTTCGTTTTTAGGTGTTTTAGGGGTTCCTGATCATTTTCTACTTTTTCTTTGGGTGGGGGTGAAATTGGAGTGGTTGGGGGGTGGGGGGTTGTAAAGCTGAAAAATTTGTTGTACTCATAATAGGCTGTTTACTGACCTGAGAGAGAAAGACCTAGCGGTATAATACATTTTTTTAGGTCCATCCGAACATTGCCTTGTGTATTACTGGAACCAAGGGCCTTAGAGAATATTCCGATGTATACATACGAGTATTGCTTTAGATCGTTTTGTATTTTGTAATGTTGAAATTACTGAATTGATGCTAATGAAATTTCGGCACAGTATTACTACTTTGGCGAGGATGGAAAACTCGTCTGATTTTTAGAAATCGTCTCAGTGGCGGCGCAGCAATAAATAAAAAACTAAAAATATGAAAACAGCTAAAACGTCGTTTTTAGGCGTTTTAGGGGTTCCTGATCATTTTCTACTTTTTTTTTGGGTGGGGGTGAAATTAGGGTGGTTGGGGGGAGGTGGTTGTAAATCTGAAAAATTTGTTGTACTCATAATGGGCTGCCTACTGACCTGAGAGACATAATACTTTTTTAGGTCCGTCCGACCATTGCCTTGCCGATTACGGAAACCAAGGGACTTGAACTTTCTGATGCATACAAAATACTTACGAGTATTACTTTGGATCGTTTTGTATTGTGTTACGTGGAATCTTCTGAATTGACTTTAATGACATTTTGACACAGATTTATTACCGCGACGAGTATGGAAAGCGCGTATGGTTTTTAGAAATCATTTCAGTGGCGGCGCGGCAATAATAAAAAAACTAAAAACATAAAAAAATACCTCAAACTTCGTTTTAGACGTTTTAGGGGTTCCTGATCATTTTAAAAAATTTTTTGGTTGGAGGTGAAATTGAGGTAGTTCGGGGGTGGGGGTATGTAAAACTCAAAAATTTGTTGTATTAATGATATATTGTCCATTGACCTGTGAAAGAAGCACCTAGCAGAATAAAACACTTTTTTTGCGGTCGGGCGAGCGATGATTTGATTGCAGGGGCATCTAGACTATAGTTTCATGCTGTGGGAAAATAATAAAACTGGTATCATCGGAATATGTGGGAAGTACTGAGTCAATCAACTTGACTACATTTTTTTCTAGGTGGTCAGAGTTCACTTGTGACTAGTATATTGCAACCACACAACTCCCTGTATAACAGCAATAGTATCCCGAATCAGAATAGGTCACACCCATCTTACCTCATCATACCTACTTCTAGGTCAGAACCCTCCTATATGTGAACAGTGTCAAGTCACCCTTACAATAAGGCACATCTTCTATGATTGTCAGTTATACACAAACTTAAGGAACATGATGCGACTACCGACTGATCTGAATATATTAACCACCGCTTCGACTGAAATAAGAAAATTAAATCATCTTCCTTAAAATAACTGGACTCTTTTTCAAACTGTAAGACCTCCGATAAACCAACGAACATAAGCTCATTACCTAACATTATAAATCGCTCAGTACAAAATAGTTGATAAAAGATATATGGCTAATGACCATGCAGTCGATGCCTTATTTCCAATAAAAAAAAAAACAGCAATTTTCTCTCCGAAAGAACAAAGTAAAAAAGTATCCAGGGTTATTCACGTTATTCGACACGGAGCATTATGGCTAAAGTATTTGATAAAAAAAGAAAATAATAATTTGGGATGCATAGAGACCCATAAAGGCTACATTTTAAAATTATTTTCATGTTATACAGGGTGTCCCAAAAACACGAAATGTATCAAAGTTATGTTTTTTTAAATGGAACACCCCGTATATTATTGCATATTCAGATTCCTTGGTAAATTTTAGTGTGACTTTATGTATCATACATGGGGCCTAGAGCAAACCGTTTAGGTGTAAATCACCATTTTCGGTATAAGTAGATATCGGGAAAAAATTGAATATCGCAGAGATTATAAAAATATGGAAGGCTGTGACTTTGCCGTATTACTAAGCATAAAATGCGTCAGCTTTGATGAGATTGTCAAATTTAAATTACGTTTATGCTTGGAGAAATCGGTCGATGAATTAAGGAAACTTCGATCAGCGATAACTTGATTTTTT
The DNA here is from genome assembly GCA_951848785.1 of Callosobruchus maculatus. Lineage (NCBI taxonomy): Eukaryota > Metazoa > Arthropoda > Insecta > Coleoptera > Chrysomelidae > Callosobruchus > Callosobruchus maculatus. The sequence goes on from CATOUR010000052.1 coordinate 542,071, forward strand.
CAAATGGGAATGCCCAAGTTTTTTTATACGGTTAAGCGTAGAATTTGATAACTTTTCTAATGATATAAGGTTGTGAATATCAATCTCTGGTAGTTTTCATTTAATTTTAAACTTTCAAACAAATCGTCGATTTTCAATTTTCCTACCTATAAGCAACATAGCAGGCCATGAAATATACCTAAGCAAAAACCTGTTCAGATAGAAGAAAACAACTAACTTAGCTGAAAAATACACACAAACTAGACTAAAGGTACAAGGTTATAAAAATTACTCCCAACAAACAAAGTCTAACATGAAACAACGGCGGTAACATATCTTTGGTCAAAGAGAAGCTGAAGTATGGCAGAAATGGATTTTTTCACGGCCTACTAGCTACTGCAATGTACTAGAGATTGGCAATTTCCAAAACCATCGAAAATTTTGAAATAAAATAAAAACTACTGGAGAATGTTGTAAGCAGCTTATTATTTTCATAATAAAATTTCACACTTAATGATATAAAAAAGTATGCAATTCTGTCGAAACTCAAGTCAAAAGGTACCTCTGACTGAAGAATGAATTAAAATTTGTTCAAATTATAAAACATAACTTAAATGGCAGAAAATTTAAATCTGATTTGTCAGTATTCCTTTTCTGCAATATTGCTAATAGATATTGAAAAATAGAAGGGCTCCAGTCAGAGGTATCGACTTCGACGCAAATTAGTACTTCTTTACACCATTACATAATTATGATTGATAGTTGCGTGCTGGAGCAACAGTCGCTGGTTGTCTCTGTTTCATATCAGGGTTTTTAATTGTCTTGGAAATTTTTAACCTCTAGTAAATTGCGGTAGCCAGTAGACTGTAAAAAATATCTATTACTGCCATACTCCAGCTTCTCTTTGACTTTAGATATGTTATCGCAGTTGTTTCTGGAAGAGTTGATTTGTTGTAAGGAATTTTTATAATCTTGTCCCTTTAGTCTAGTTAGTGTACGTGTATCTTTCAGCTAAGTTAGTTGTTTTCTTCTACCTGAACAGGTTTTTGTTTATATTTCATGGTCTGCTACGTTGCTTATAGGTAGGAAAATTGAAAACCGCCGATTTGTGTGAAAATTTAAAATTAAATGAAAACTACCAGAGATTGATATCATTAGAAAGGTTATCAAATTCTACGTTTAACCGTATAAAAAAATTAGGCATTCCCATTTGAAAAAATCAAATTATCGCTGATCGAAGTTTCCTTCCTTTCCAAGCATAAACGTAATTTAAATTTGAGAGTCTCATCAAAGCTGACGCATTTTATGCTTAGTAATACGGCAAAGACACAGCCTTACATATTTGATAATCTCTGCGATATTCAATTTTTTCCTGATATCTACTTATACCGAAAACGATGATTTACACCTAAACGGTTCGCTTTAGGTCCCATGTATGATACATAAAGTCACACTAGAATTCATCAAAGAATCTGAATATGCAATAATATACGGGGTATTCCATTTAAAAGAAATATAACTTTGATAAATTTCGTGTTTTTGGGACACCCTGTATAACATGAAAATATTTTTAAAATATAGCCTTTATGGGTCTCTATCCATCCGCAATTATTATTTTCTTTTTCATCAAATACTTTAGCCATAATGCTCCGTGTCGAATAACATGAATAACCCTGTAGTTATTGCAACCACACAACTCCCTGTATAACAGCAATTTTCTCTCCGAAAGAACAAAGTAAAAACGTATATAGCTAGACTTCTTCTTGGTAACGTTGTTGTGGGGCATCGACGCTATGGAACTTCGACCTGCTGTGTTCGCGACGAAACTGAAGTGTTAACTGAATTTCTCTCTCAGAAACTTTTCCGAGCGTGTCGCAATTGCTTCGATTGATTGTTCGATTGAAAAAGGCGGCATTTGTGCGACGAGATTGAGTTCGAACTTTCCGCTGAAATATTATGTTCTTGTTAAACGGGCAAAAGCTCTGTTCCCGTCGTGTTCTGAACTATACAATAGATTGCGTCAAAGGAACACAAGTTGAGCAAAAGGAATGTTGTCACGAGCACGAGCCATTCTAACAAATCTACTACTATGCATATAGGCAGCTCTCACGCGAGATTCAGAGACTATGACACTTATACAGGGTTACTGGTAACTCGACCACTTTCCTGCAAGAGGTGATATAATAGAGGGATTCAAATGTAATAGATTTAACCCTCCATACGTAATTCCGAAAACCGATAGTTTTCGAGATAATTAACATTTAATGTTTTTCAACCAAATGTCCAAATTTCCACACTAGATCCTAAACTAAGAAAAAAACCTGTTGTTAATCCTGATAATTTTTATTTTAGTATTTAACTAACCCATACACGAAGCTAACTTAGTATTAAAATGTTTCAAAATACTAAACAGTTCCAAACTAAATACAAATATAAAAATAATCAACAAAATTTTTAGATTCACCATAAAAGAAAATTATCTAGCTCAAAAAAAATTATACAAACGGTTGAACAAATCGCTAAAAAAACTTTCGTACCTAATAACCTTTTCAGAGAGATTATAAACAGCAATGAATAAAAATCACCTATTCAAAAAGAACGAATGACAATACAATCATTATTGATAACTCAGTTACATACTAGAATGTTTGCAAATGCGGTCGATGATTTTATCCAAGTAAAACAAATTAAACCCAATCAAAGTTTCTAGAGATCTTGCTCAATATGTTGCCCTTGATTTCGGATACAAGTACGGATCCGCTTCCTCACTTCGGTTTTTGTAACTCCTGTTGAAAAAGTTTTCATCTCCTCCGCCGCATTGATAATTTTTTGCCTTAGTTCGTCAGCAGTATTAACTGGAGTCTCGTAAACCAATACCTTCATGTGATCCCAGAGGTAAAAATCAAGAGGTGTCAGATCTGGGCTCCGCGCAGGCCATGGGGTGGGTTCACCCCTCCCTATCCATTTGTTCGGGTATGTGTTGTCCAACAACTGCCGAATTGTGATACGGTAATGTGCTGGACAACCATCATGCATGTTGATGATTCTGTATTATGTTGATAAATTTTGTTAAATAGTTACTTGTGGTTATACTGCCATTCTTGTCCCTGGAATAGGCCATCAGATAAGGAAGTTTTTAAAATAATTTGTTTGACTGTTGTGTATCTTTTTTTGAGCTAGACAATTTTATTTCTCGGTGAATGTAAAAGTTTTGTTCTTTATTTTTTAAATAATTGTATGCAGTTTGAAACTGTTTAGTATTTTTACACATTTAAATACTAAATTAGATTTGCGTATGTGTCAGCAAAGAACTAAATTGGAAATTACTGAAATAGACAGCACGGTTTTTTCTAAATTTGGGATGTAGTGTGGAAATTTGGATATATCGTTGGAAAACATTAAATGTTAATTATCTCGAAAACTATCGGTTTTCGGAATTACGTATGGGGGGTTAAATCTATTGCATTTGAGTCCCTCTATCAATTCCTGCAGGAAAGTGGTCAAGTTACCAGTAACCCTGTATACAGCAATTGTGCCAGGAAATAGAGATGCATGCCAATACTAATCATCCGAAAGAGATGTTTTTTGAGGTCAAATGCCTCAGTCGGGATTTTAAACCCAAATCTTGGGCTGTTAAAAATCCCGAGGGACAGCTAATTACCAACTTGCATGAGGTTATTGAGGTATGGCGAAATTACTGCGAAAACCTGTACCATGAGGATGGCCCTCAGGTCCTCTCATTGTATTTTGAATATGAAGCTGATATTCTTTTGTCTGAAGTGGAACATGCCCTCAACAAGTTAAAAACTAATAGAGCTACAGGCATTGATGCTATTTCTGCAGAAACATTAAAATGCTTGGGTGAAGACGGCATCTCTCTTTTATATAATATTTGTAAGAGGGTCTGCTCCTCCGGTGTTTGGCCAGATGAATGGTGCACATCCATTTTTGTTCCACTTCATAGAAAAGGATCTCCAACAAATCCAGACAATTATCGCCTACTTTCGTTAATCTCTCATGCAAGCAAGGTTCTACTATATATTTTACAGTCTCGTTTGGACGATTTTATTGGCTGGCAAATTTCTCAGGCGCAGGCAGGTTTCGTAAAAGGACGCGGTACGCGTGAACAGATCTTAAACCTAAGACAGATTATTGAAAATGCCAGAGAGCATTATTTTCCCGTTTTTATCTGCTTTGTGGGCTATTCTAAGGCGTTTGATAACGTAAAGTGGCCTAAACTGCGGGAAATCCTTATCTCCATGGGAGTCCCTTACCACTTAGTATTTCTCATACAGCAACTCTATGAGTCTAGCTCAGCTCGTGTAAGAATTGATGGTAACCTGTCTGGTCAAACTGCAACCAGAAGAGGAGTTCGTCAGGGATGCGGATTATCTTCGATGTTATTTAACATTTACTCTGAATCTGTGATGAGACAGGTATTGGACAACTGGAATGGCGGTATAACTATTGGCGGAAGCAAAATATCTAACTTAATATTTGCTGACGATACAACCCTTATTGCTACTTCTCAGAAAGAACTAGTAGCTCTATTGAACGTTTTAGAACAACACAGTGCAGCATTTGATTAGATTAGATTAGATTAGATTTATTTGTCAAATAGATCAAAAGATATATGACACGTCACAAAAAAAATAAGCACATTATAGAACACAAACAAACACATAAGTATATGGACAGAATAAAACATCTAGACATAGAGATGGTAGGCTCTAAACAAACTTGTATACTATAAACATAAATAACTGTAATAAGAAACAAACTAACAGACATAAGTATAAAGACGTCTAAACTCAGGTAAGGTTGGAACCGAAATACTCTTCAGTACTATAGAAGATATTTTCTATAAGTATTCTCCTAATAGTACATTTAAATTTGTTCATTGACAGACACTTATACTTTGAGGGCAAGTGGTTATATATTTTAATGCACTGGTATGCAGGACTTCTTTGAAATGTTGCTGTGCGATCCCTAAGTATTTTTAGTACAGTAGTATTTCTTGTTGTATGTGAGCTATTGCTGCCTAATGTTTCAAATTTGGTCTTGTTCTTATGGGCGTAGAGTAAACATTGATAAATGAATATGCTTGGCAAGGTCATAATATTCAGTGCTTTATAAGCATCTTGGTCTTGGTATTAACTACAACAAGACCAAGGTTATTATATCGTAGATAGAGAGCATGATAATCATCGAGAAATAAGGTCAATAGGCCGTTGTGAGGTAGTTCAAAGTTTTGTGTACCTCGGTTCTTTGATCGACAATTCAGGTAGCTGTGAGAATGAGATTCGACGGCGCATTCAACAGGCATGGGTGGCCATGACAAAGATTACTAAAATATGGCGTGACCATAACATCACTAAAGCTACCAAAATGTCACTGGTTTAGTCTCTTGTGTTCTCCATATTTTTGTATGCCTCGGAAACTTGGACTGTTAAAAAGGCAGATCGAGCTCGCATAGATGTTTTTGAAATGTGGACGTGGAGGAGAATGCTGAGAATTCCTCTCGGAATTCCTTATACCTCCCATCGAACTAATGTTTCCATACTAGATGAGCTTGGTAATCCAAAGAGACTATCCTTCATTGTGTCGATGAGAATGCTTACATTCTTCGGACATATTCTCAGAAGCGATAATATGAAGAAACTTGTTCAGGGTCATGCCCCTAGTGGGCGGCGCCGTGGCCGTTCCCCTACACGCTGGGTGAATACGACGAAACAGTTGCTAGATATGAGTATCAAGAGCGCCTCTGAACTGACAGTAAATCGCGAACGATGGCGAGCTACAGTTCTCAAAACTATTGATAATATTCGTGTCGGCAATACTCTAGGTCCGACTTAATGCATTTTAAGAGTTCACAACATGTCTGTTAAGACATTGTGACTATGAGGATGATGATGATTATAATTATTTAACATCAATACTGACGAATGGGTTTCAACTTCGTTTACCCTTTATACATTATCCGGATCACAGCCCAGACTAAGGACTCGGGACCCAACGTCATACCAAAACTGGAGGGTATCCTTATAAATCACGCCAGACTTATAAACGTCTCCGCCCTCAACAAAAAGGAAGAATGAATTATGAAAGTTCCTTCATTCCTTCCTTCCCGAGGCAAACATCCTACCTTCCGAGCTATTTATTTCCCAACTTTCTTTCTGATTAATCGTCCTCGTAATATTGCTCTGAATAAATGGATGGTCACAGCCCGCACGTCTGACGTGTTATCGTGTTATCGTTACGATATACCTTAAGGAAAGAAGTTACCTCATTCATAATAATTGAAGAGTCGTGTGATAAAGAAGGTAGTAGCTTTTTGAATGATCGTTCTCTGTTTGTTGTAATCGAAGGTTGTTCATTAGACGTATTTTCAATAAACACCGGTGTTCCGCGGGGATCTGTCCTATCCCCTACACTGTTTCTGCTGTACATCAACGAGCTGCTGGAAATAACATCCAATCCAGTCTACAGCTTCTCAGACGACAGTAAATTAATATCGTGCATGGAACCAGGCAAGCCACTATCATCCCAAGAGACTTTTACGTTAGACTTCATAAATAGGGCATTCCATTCAAAATTATGACATAAAATTGGTAAATCTGACAACACTCATGTAAGCGTTTTTGAATTCTGTATGTTCAAAAACACCCAAGTATTAAATTTCACCTCTCCAGCTGTGGCAGTTTTGGAAATATTTAAGCGTTCCGGTACCGTTTACTGAAAAAGCGGTGTTGCCGTATCTCATTAATTAATAGAAACAAAATTTTGAAATTATGAGATCTTACTAAATTCGACATGCACAATTCATTGCAATAAAAATAAGTAGAGGATTCTATTTAAAATAAATTAAAATCGGGGATATTTGTTTGAAAATTTGGAAAAATAATTTATAACTTGGCAACGTCGCAAACACGAAAAAAATATTACAAGGCGAGATAGGGTATTAGTAGATATTTCGATTTAAAATAAAAAATATAGGGTGTTACATTTAAAAAAACAAAGTAAAATGACCTTCAATTTGCCGTAATTTAAAATTCTGCCAAAAACACCCTGTAGATACAAATTGCAGGTAACATCCAAAATAACATCCACTTCATATTTAAGTAACTCACTGTATAATATTATTGAGAAAAGTTGAAGGAGTATATCAATTTGGACGTATTACTTGCGACCTTGCAAATCCGGAAATTAATAGAAAATAAATTATAACTTGGCAACGTCGCAATCTATCCCAAAAATATTTTAGGGTTGAATAGAGATTGATGATCGACACTAGAAGAATTTAAGAAAAAGTTATAGTTCCATATAAAAAAATCAAGTTGATCACTATCTTACTTCCCCGCAACACCCTGTATATTTCAAAATATAAAAAAATCAAGTTGATCTTACTTTCCCGCAACACCCTGTATATTTCAAAATACTTTTAGAATATGTATCTTAAGTAACCAAATAACTTTTGTATTTGACATTTTCTTCTATCAGGTTTACCTTGCGAGATATCGAAGAATTACATACTAACTGGACACCCTGTATAGACAATGGAAGTCCGAAACAGACCTTTTGAAACATCTACCTTGTCTACAAATTTCAAACAACACCTGACTTATTTCCCTTTTTATTTAGATAATCTGCCTAAGGTTGACGTGGATATGATATGATAAATGACTGCCTATCTATGCATATTCAGTTCTCCAATGCAGAGATGAAAAACGTGAACACTAAGAATAACTTTGCAACAGTAATATTCATGTCCTTTAGGTCGTAATATCTATGTAGTAAGGACTATTTTGAAGGCGACAACATTTAAAGTTGCCGATTAAATCCAGGATTAAGTCCTTTTTTTAACAACGAAAGTTCCCTGTACTTTCCCATCCTCCTTATAATTCAATTTAACTACCGTACAATGATACTTTAACTAACAAAAAATATGTCCAGCCATTATGGATAAATATAAATATATATAAAGTACTGAGTCAATCTACTTGGCCCCTATTTTTTTTTCGACTGTCGTGGAACAGGAGATATTACAAAAATGGTGAAGTCTGACGACAATACCTATTTAGTAGCACATTCACCAAATATGAATATTCTGTGATGGTCTTTGTTAATGTACGGTGCTTCAAGGCACAATTTATACAGGGTGTTTCATAAGTTGGGACTTTTTTTCATACAGCGGTCAAAATGAGTGTTTTTCCCAGTAACATATAAACGAAATATTTAGAGAAAACAAGATACACAGCATTAAATAAATCCTCAATTCTAAGTCCGTCCCTGGGCAATGGCTCACCATGTCATAATATCACAACAAACAAGGCAGTGCTAGCGGTGCCGATGCCGGTGAGAAAACACTAGAACAGGCAGTTCGTCATACGTCGCGTTGCTGTGGCTTAGTGTACGAGTGTGCTGGACTTGCTACATCTGACGATCGGACTTTAAAAACAACAACAATGGCGCACGCTTATGTAACAATAATGAACTGATGGACATGATTTTAATGTACGGTGAGTGTGCTCAAAATACCGCTGCGGCTTCGCGAGTGTATGCCGATCGTTTCCCTAACCGTACTCACCTTGCAGTTCGTCGATTTGTCTCGTTCGTGCAAAGAGCTAGAGACACAGGATGTCTGAATCCACATCGTGGTGGACACGCTGGAAGACCTAGACAACCTCGTATGGTCCAAATTAAAGAAGACATAGAATCGTACTTTTACCTGCTACACGCCTGCGACAGGACCGCACTTACAACTTCGTAGCAACCAAATAGTAAGTACTTGCTTGAAATTTTTTTTTACTGTTTTGCTGCTGGTTCACCGTGCATTAGCTTTGCCGTTTCAAGAGCCATTGCTTCTAAAGAGAAAAGTCCCAACTTTTAGAACATCCTATATACTGATATATAAAATTCTTTTGGAGTCGATGGCATCCTCAGAAGCTGTTACCTGTTCGGCGACTTGAGAGGAACTGAGCAGTTCATGGCTGCGAAAGCCTTAAAGGGCCCCACAGACATCGTTCTTTTTCATCAGGTTTGCACGACGTGCCAACCGATCACACTCATTTCGGTCCGTGTACAGTGCCGAAAAACCGTCGTTTTGACCGTCGTCGTTCCAAAAAATCTGTCCGAGCTTGATTTTACTGGTCGGTTTCGAACGCCATCGTGCAACTCGGTACGTGTGTGGCCGTTCATCGTGCAATCACGACGGAATTTTGCAGTGTCGTTCTGGTTTCAGATATAATTTATAAAGCTTGGGGGGATATCGCAACTGAAAATTTCAAATCCTCGAAGCTTCTATCCGTAGCAAGGAATCTCAATGTAGCTGTCAGACGTTCATGAGGGGAAATACTTTGTCTCATCCAAGTATCCTGTTTTTTTATTAGAGGTGTTACTAAATTAAGTAATTCTAAGTATGTTTCTTCATCCATCCTCAAATAATTGTACCAACCCCTGGTTCCAGACGCAATTCTTCCTTTAGATTTATATGGGAGAATTGGCCTCTTTTTAAAAGCCACTGTTTCATCCATTCAGAACGTTTTTTCTTGCTATATTTCACTTTAATAGCTAAAGCCGCCGCCAATGCTAAAGTATTATCCACGTTAACGGACCAAAATTTGCGAGAAACTGAAAGAAAACCGAACATTGTGTGGAGGTATCGTTCCATCGGTTTAACAGACATCGGTTGGCACGTCGTGCAAACCTGATGAAAAAGAACGATGTCTGTGGGGCCCTTAAGGGCCCTTACAATACGAGTATGGCACATCCTGCATAAATAGGTACATATAAAATACAGACGTAATACTTTGCAGATAAATTAGACATATTTGTAACGGTAGGATATCACGGTAGATGTCGTGGTGGAAAGAGATCTTCTTTCATGTCGGAATAGAGCAAGAAACCGCGACCGCATTTGCATTCAAAGCGCTTTTTAGCCTCGTCCTCGTTCTCGACGTCGTTGCGGTTCTTTTTTTTTAGCGAATTAAGAATGGAGTGCACTTTTTGTACCGCAAGCGGCAGAGTTTAACTGGTTTCTCGGTTATTAAAAATTGTACCTCGTAAATGGAAGCGACTTTCAGTCTAACCTACCGTTAGGGCTGAAAGACATTCAACTGTTCAAGTGGAGACGCTTCAGTCACAGTATATGAAATTATACAGCAGCGCAACTCCCTAGAAATCATGCAGACAATTTGTCTCCGAAAAACTGGCCTCTCATAACCCCACGTCGGCTCCTCAGCACGAGCCGCGAGTATTGCCGTTTACGTTTTGAGCAAAGGGTCGGCTTAGCAATAATCGAGTGAAGAAGCGTAATTACTGTGTTGCAATAAGTTTAATGGACGCGATATGTCTCGTAAATAGAGTAAATTTTGAGAGCAGTGTGGTAATGTGATATTCTTCATCGAGATTAGGCACTTATCTGGAATTCTGAATTACAATTTGTAAGTTATATCCATGCATTCGCATTTATTGTACGTGAAAATGTTTTGTACTGATTCTTCTAATTCATCATGGATTCTTTGCATATAAATGGGGTGTAAACATTTTTTTAGAAGCAAAACAAGAAATAGTCGGTGTATGAAAGAAAACTGTTAACTCCGAGAAAATAGGTGGCTTTATTGTTTGTAAGTAAATTACAAAAATGCGAGATTTATTCAACTTTATTTTATCTTATCTTACTTAAACATTTAAATAAATATAAAAACTTTATAATATCTTATATGATTCAAATATGGGTATCTGTAACGACGTAGCGTAAAAAATAACATTTATGTCTAGTTATCCCACAACCTTTAAATTTATATTCATCAATATCATAGAAAAACGTTTCAATCATCATCAATATGTTTAGAACAAGAATAGAATATACTAAACTGGCCGTTATTCATAAAAAAGTTGCAAAACTGTTTTTTATCTAGTTTACCAAGAGTACATTTCCTTCTGTATTTGTTATTACATATGAATAGGCATATTGAAGAAAAGAATCCATGTTTATAGAGGAAAATGATATATATTTGAAACTAGCATGTTGATTCTTTTTATTGTGAACTTTCTTTTTGAGCATTTATTAAAATGGACTTGACTTCCTGCTTAAAATGTCATAATGTTGAAATGCATAATCACATTCATTTTGTTATATGTCGTGAAAAATCTTTTGAACGTTGTGGTGCTGTGAGGAAACAGTAAGAAATTATTATTCCGACTTTAGGCTCATAATTAAAGAACGACTTTCCGTAACGTCTAACTCTTCTAAAAACTGAAAAAAAAAACACAGCTACCCTAATACCCGGCAGAGTTTGTTAGAGACAAATGGAGCCATGCTATCACACTATAGTATTATTAGGTAATAATGGAGCATATTCAACATTGGAGAAATCGCATACCTGGCAGCATCTTGAGGAAGCTTAAAACACTATAGTCACAGTTTTTGCAATTGTTAATACAGCCTACAGCGGCACAACATTTAACTTCACGCGTCCCGATATTCATATCAGCGAATCACCAAATTCCTTAATCCGGTTCTGTCAAAGACACTACCTTCACGCTCATAGTCTGAACACGACTCAGGCGATCGCCGTGCTAAACATCCTGCGAACGATGCGCGGGATGCTATGCGCGAACCACCAAAATTCTGGAGAGTCGTGCTACTGTATAATTGGATATACTATGCTTCAGTGGTTGATCCAGAATTCGTCCTTGTAAGAGGGGATTTGCACAGCAAGATTAGATTAGATTAGATCTTCATTGGCCACAAAAGAATAAGATACAATCACAATACAATCAATATGGATGCAAGCAAGTGTTACCTAGGCATCCTTAAAAACATATAAATATAAATAAAATGCTAACGATAAAATTAGACCAAAACAGCACTATGGCACTTACAGAATCAAGAATCCTTAGAATATAAATAAAATACTAACAATAAAATTGGACAAAACCACCATAGCAGTTACAGTTCTCCAAAATTGTGATCCACATATTCGTTTATAGAGTAAAAACAGATAAAATTGGACTCTGGTCATGCGGTACGCGGTACGCGTCAACAGATCTTAAAGATAAGACAATTTATTGAAAAAGCCAGAGAGCATTTTCCAGTTTTTATCTGATCTGTGGACTATTATAAGGCGTTTGATAACGTAAAGTGGCCTAAACTGTGAGAAATCCTCATCTCTATGGGAGTTCCTTATCACCTAGTGTTTCTCATGCAGCAACTCTACGAGTCTAATTCGGCTCGTGTAAGAATTGATGGTAACCTGTCTGGTCAAACCGCAACCAGAAAGGGAGTTCGTCAGGGATGTGTATTATCGCCGATGTTGTTTAACATTTACTCTGAATTTGTGATGAGACAGGTATTAGACAACTGGAATGGCGATACAACCATTGGCGGAAGCAAAATATCCAACTTAAGATTTGCTGACGATACAACCCTTATTGCTGCTTCTCAGGAAGAACTAGTAGCTCTATTAAACATCTTAGAACAACATAATGCAGCGTATGGTCTTGGCATTAACTACATACAATAAGATCGTAGATAGAGAGCATGATAATCATCAAGAAGTAAAGTCAATAGGCCGTTGTGGAGTAGTTCAAAGTTCTGTGTACCTCGGTTTTTTGACCGACAATTCGGGTAGCTGTGAAAATGAGATTCGACGGCGCATTCAACAGGCACGTGTAGCCATGACAAAGCTTACTAAAATATGACGTGACCATAATATCACTAAAGCTACAAAAATGTCGCTGGTTCGGTCTGTTGTGTTCTCTATATTTTTGTATGCTCGGAAACTTGGACTGTTAAAAAGGCAAATCGAGCTCGCATAGATGTTTTTGAAATGTGGACGTAGAGGAAAATGCTGAGAGTTCCTTTTACCGCCCATCGAACTAATGTTTCCATATGGATGGGCTCGGTAATCTAAAGAGACTATCCTCCATTGTGTCGACGAGAATGCTTACATTCTTCAGACATATACACAGAAGCGATAATATGGAGAAACTTGTAGTTCAGGGTCATGCCCCGAGTGAGCGGCGCCGTGGCCGTCCCCCTACACGCTGGGTGGATACGACGAAACAGATGCTGGACATGAGTATCAAGAGCGCCACTGAACTAACAGTAAATCGCGAACGATGGCGAGCTACAGTTGATAAAACTATTGATAATATTCGTGTAGGCTCTAGCTCCGACTTAATGCATTTTACGATTTCACAACATGTCTGTTAAGACATTGTGACTATGATGATGCTGGTAATGTCACAAGTCAATCGAAAGCATATTTTGTGTACCCTATAATTATCGGGTAAGAAAATTCTTCTACCCTTGAAAAGCTCCAAGAGCTTTTTCCTCATACAATAGTCAGTTTTGTTTTCTGGCAGCTTCACAACCAAGAACATTTAAGGCGTTGAGAGCTAGATGACCTATCCTGAAAAAAACGAGAATTGTGCAAAATGTACTGTGTAAGGCGTCCGCGGCCATCGTCCAATGAATTTGCGGTTCTTGGGTTTGTAGGCCGGCGTCGCTTCATTTAGCGTTAAGACTTGACGTTTTGCCACCACGAGTGGATGGCATCTTCAGAAGGTATTTCACTTCGGCGACTTCCAAAATAGAACTGATTCCATGTCCAAGTCCTGCGAAAATAAAATGCATTACTGAAACATCTTATCACACAGAAGAATCTATCGTTCTGTCAAAGACTCAGCATTCCTCAAATATATATTGGAAATCATACTTATGAGTTCTGAAAAAATGAGATGAAATTTTACCGACTTTTCTTAAAAATGGTGAAAGTGCATACCCACCTTTATATGAAGCTCAAATGTGATATTGTTATCTAGACTTTTATGAGTTCTGGCGAAATGAGATGCAATTTTACAGCCTATCCTCAATAAGGATGAGAACAAACTTTATGGTAAACATATCCGGGAATATATTGGAAATCATACTTTATGGGTTCTGGAAAAATGAGTTGAAATTTTACCGACTTTTCCCAAAAATGGTGAAAGTGCATACCCACTTTTATATGAAGCCCAAATGTGATATTGTTATCTAGACTTTTATGAGTTCTGGCGAAATGAGATGCAATTTTACAGCCTATCCTCAATAAGGATGAGAACAAACTCTATGGTAAACATATCCGGGAGTATATTGGAAATCATACTTTATGCGTTCTGGAAAAATGAGTTGAAATTTTACCGACTTTTCTCAAAAATGGTGAAAGTGCATACCCACTTTTATATGAAGCTCAAATGTGATATTGTTATCTAGACTTTTATGAGTTCTGGCGAAATGAGATGCAATTTTACAGCCTATCCTCAATAAGGATGAGAACAAACTTTATGGTAAACATATCCGGGAATATATTGGAAATCATACTTTATGGGTTCTGGAAAAATGAGTTGAAATTTTACCGACTTTTCCCAAAAATGGTGAAAGTGCATACCCACTTTTATATGAAGCTCAAATGTGATATTGTTATCTAGACTTTTATGAGTTCTGGCGAAATGAGATGCAATTTTACAGCCTATCCTCAATAAGGATGAGAACAAACTCTATGGTAAACATATCCGGGAATATATTGGAAATCATACTTTATGGGTTCTGGAAAAATGAGTTGAAATTTTACCTACTTTTCTCAAAAATGGTGAAAGTGCATACCCACTTTTATATGAAGCTCAAATGTGATATTGTTATCTAGACTTTTATGAGTTCTGGCGAAATGAGATGCAATTTTACAGCCTATCCTCAATAAGGATGAGAACAAACTTTATGGTAAACATATCCGGGAATATATTGGAAATCATACTTTATGGGTTCTGGAAAAATGAGTTGAAATTTTACCGACTTTTCCCAAAAATGGTGAAAGTGCATACCCACTTTTATATGAAGCTCAAATGTGATATTGTTATCTAGACTTTTATGAGTTCTGGCGAAATGAGATGCAATTTTACAGCCTATCCTCAATAAGGATGAGAACAAACTCTATGGTAAACATATCCGGGAATATACTGGAAATCATACTTTATGGGTTCTGGAAAAATGAGTTGAAATTTTACCGACTTTTCTCAAAAATGGTGAAAGTGCATACCCACTTTTATATGAAGCTCAAATGTGATATTGTTATCTAGACTTTTATGAGTTCTGGCGAAATGAGATGCAATTTTACAGCCTATCCTCAATAAGGATGAGAACAAACTTTATGGTAAACATATCCGGGAATATACTGGAAATCATACTTTATGGGTTCTGGAAAAATGAGTTGAAATTTTACCGACTTTTCTCAAAAATGGTGAAAGTGCATACCCACTTTTATATGAAGCTCAAATGTGATATTGTTATCTAGACTTTTATGAGTTCTGGCGAAATGAGATGCAATTTTGCAGCCTATCCTCAATAAGGATGAGAACAAACTTTATGGTAAACATAATACAGCGAAGTGTATAATTGGTAACGAAGTATATCGTACTGTCGATTCAACTACAAGATGTCATTGGATTCTAATGTATAATTCAATCGCAGTCTGTTGTTGAATCGAATCTGCGTTTGGTAATTGATTCTATACTACTTTCTTTTCCTTGGACCAACAGATTTTATTGCGAGGACAGCTGATTGATTCGTTTGGATGTTTAATTGTGTGATTTTGTATGAAGTTATAAGGAGCATGATATAAGAATTATACATAAGCCTGCACCAGTTGTTGCATTATTACCTGAAATATAACTGTCTGACTAATCTAAATACCTACATTCAAATGTGGGTATTAGCTCTTCTAAGTCCCAATTTTTCAGTAGGTCCTTCATTTGATATATAACTGGACACATTTAAATCACACAATTGCTGATGCAATACGCAAAACCACGAGATGACACAACACGGCTAACACCGAAACAACACAACGGAACAACCACGGGTTCGCGGCGATAGTAACACTGAGATAATCCCCCTGTTCTTTATTCTTACCTTCATTGAATCGGGATATCAGTCCCGCCGAATACTGATTATAGTTCAGCGAACGACAAGGGCCATCGAAACAAAATTCATTTTTATCGGATGAATTATCACGAACTGCTGTTGCAGTAATAATTTTTGTACATTGAATAGATTGTATGCTTTGCTTAAATGAAACATAGGGTAAATTTCGAAAAGAAAAGGATGTTTTGATTGCATTATATGTCAATACTGGTATTAGAAGGATGATACATATAGTTGGAACGAATATAGAATTATTTTGAATTTATTGGCGTACCTGCGATTACTTCGAATATAAGGATTGAATTCTTTAAATGACATGCATTTGAAACAACTGTAAATATATTTAAAGCGATGGAAAAACATCCAAATACTAACAATTAATCGGAAACGCAACAGTATTTTTTTCTGTGTATGGATGCCGTATGTCAGTTGTGTGTAACAAACCGAAACTTTGCATGAGAGGTCTCGGACTTAGCGATGTGGCTACTGGACATGTTGCGGAGATGACGTCTAACTTTGTTGGAGAGAGCTCTCTATAAAGCATGAGTTGATGTAAAGGAAATTTCTGGGAAATATGTTTGCATCAGCAAGTTGGGTATTTTCGATGGACTTAACGAATGCTGAGAGAAGGCTTTAGATCTCGTTACGATTAAAAGTTATCTGATGTATAAAGCTTTAAGTTTTGATAACTGAAATAAGATAATTGTTAATTATGTAGTAACATGGAATGAACTATTAGCGTTCTGTATTCTGTGCCGTTCTGTGTTCTGTGTCAAACGTCAGCTGTCAATGACGTAGTTGACAGCCGGATGTTAAGTTCATGTCATTACTCATTAGTCACTTCACTTATGTTTTACGTTATGGTTATGTATTACCTCTATCCTCCATTGTGTCGACGAGAATGCTTACATTCTGCGGACATATACACAGAAGCGATAATATGGAGAAACTTGTAGTTCAGGGTCATGCCCCGAGTGGGCGGCGCCGTGGCCGTCCCCCTACACGCTGGGTGGATACGACGAAACAGTTGCTGGATATGAGTGTCAAGAGCGCCACTAAACTGACAACAAATCGCGAACGATGGCGAGCTACAGTGCTGAAAACTATTGACAATATTCGTGTTGGCAATACTCTAGCTCCGACTTAATGCATTTTACGAGTTCTTAACATGTCTGTTAAGACATTGTGACTATGATGATGATGATATGTATTACCGTATTACGGGTTTATGTGAAGAGGAAGTTACAAAAATCGAAAGCCATCCTTTTAATGAAGAAGATTTTACTACAATAAATATTTGGATCTACCAGTCGAATAAGTTTTTTTATAAAAACAAGAAAGTATCTTACCAGATCATAAAATTACAACCATTTTGGGTGAGTATATTTGGACGACACATGGTCGAATTTTCTTAAACTGTAAATGAAGCGGATGTGAATGATCAGAACACGGAAAATATACAGTGTGTTCTAAAAGTTGGGGCTTTCCCCTTTAGAAGCAACGGCCCTTGAAACGGCAAAGCTAATGCACGGTGAACCAGCAGCAAAACAGTAAAAAAAAATTTCAAGAAAGTACTCACTATTTGGTTGCTACGAAGTTGTAAGTGCGGTCCTGTCGCAGGTGTCTTACAGGTAAAAGTACGATTTACATTGTCTTATTCAATTTGGACCATACGAGGTTGTTTAGGTCTTCCAGCGTGTCCACCACGATGTGGATTCAGACATCCTGTGCCTCTAGCTCTTTGCACGAGTGAGACAAATCGACGAGGTGCAGGATGAGTACGGTTAGGGAAACGATCGGCATACACTCGCGAAGCCGCAGCGGTATTTTGACCACACTCACCGTACATTAAAATCATGTCCACCAGTTCATTATTGTTATAAGCGTACGCCATTGTTGTTGTTTTTAAAGTCCAATCGTCGGATGTAGCAAGTCAAGCACTCTCGTACATTATGCCACAGCAACGCGACGTATGACGAACTGCCTGTTTTAGTGCTTTCTCACCGGCATAGGCACCGCTAGCGCTATCTTGTTTGTTGTGATATTATGACATGGTGAGCCATTGGCCAGGGACGGACTTATAATTGAGGATTTCTTTAATGGTCAGTATCTTGTTTTCTCTAAATATTTCGTTTATATGTTACTGGGAAAAAACACTCATTTTGGCGAGTACTATCCACTGTATGAAAAAAGTCCCAATTTATGAAATACCCTCTACACACATAAAAATAATTTCTTAGATGGAGCACAGATGCTTTAATTCAAGTATACCATAACTTCCTATACGCGCAAAGTTATGCTTTATGCTAATCTTAAAGTGAGAATTACGATATCTTTGACCATATAAGGGTTACATTGAGAAAATATCTTCAATGCAAAACTGGGAAATTCTTGATAGTAAGAATACCAAAATCTTAAATCAAGCATATGATGATCTTGACCGAAGTATTTCATAATCTTGACTGAAGCATTTCATAATCTTAACTGGAAGCATTTTGTAAACCTGACGCAAGTAGCTCAACTTTATTCTAAAATTGTGATATTCTTGGATGAGGAATCTAGTAGCATTAATTTGAGCATTCAAACTCTTCTATTAGCATCTAGAAATTTTTCTGGAGGAATAGTTCTGCAAAATTTATTAAATCACTTTTAATATACTTAGTACTTGTGTAGGAACACCTGAGTCAGGTCTTCGCATCCCAATTTTTTTAATAGCTCATTTATGGTTGGATAGATCCAATGATAAGGAAGCTGATGGGAACTGGGACGCGACTCAAATGGCGGTGGACCAGCACTACCGGCATATTCGATGACTGATGGTTGACGGTGGTATCACGGGTATCACGTGGCAATGGCAATTCATTTAACAGTTTGACTAGATACTATTATGTGCTATTATGCAGGATCCAGGATGAAGGTATTACGCTACGGTGCTAAAGACGGCGGCGAATGCGACAATCCGAAAACCGAGAATGGCGGCGCGGATGCGGACGGGCAACAGGCTGTTGAGTAGAGAGGGTGGAGAGGTTAGAGTTGACCCGTGACACGCTGCACGCCTGCGCATTCCGACGTTGGTAGACGTCAAATAAATGATTTACTTGATACAAATATAGGGCGTGCTTGTGAAACAGCGTTCATTTTCAAACCAAGATTATCATATTGTAAATGAAGGTTCGCATTTGCAAGCTGTCTATATTCTTGATAGAAGTAAACTGGGCACCGCTGGAAAAAATGATAAATTTGATATAAAATTCATATAAATATTTGTTATTAAATTATTATAGCCTTGGTTGCAAAGAAAATTATGTTTTCTTTTGGAGCATATTTCTTTAAAGTAAGTATATAAATTAAAAATATATTATTCTTGATACAAATTTTCTATAATTTTCTCATCAAATACTTTTTTCTTAAAGTGAGAACCGATATTCTTGTTGTGAGTATGTATTTACAAGAATATGACAATTCTTGACTTGAGAATTTCTTTTTATGTGTAATATCACAGTAGCTCAGAATTGAAAGAACAATACTTTCTTCTATTTTCATTCATCATCATCCTCTATGAGTTTCACAAAACTATATCCTTGATTCCGCCCCTAACCCCATCTGAAGCGTCGCTACTGGTAAATGTGCACCTATATATAGATCATTCGGCAGAGCCTAATGCATTTGCCATTTACGATTTCAACTGTGCATGAATAAAATATGCGTAATATGGGGCCCGTTTGAATAAATGAAAACGGATATGTACGTAGGTATATTTCACAAAGCCATTAAGGGAATATGAACGGTAGAGAGGGCCTCTTGGTTCTCATGAGGCAGATCCTCTTTTATGTTTGAAGGCGTATATGCCATCATCCCCGTTATGAAGCCATTTCACCGACTGACGACGGAGAGGGTATAATTGGCAATGTTGAACAGTTTCATTTGATGAAGGTCACGTGAGTTTTCAGAAAAATGATAAAAATGGGGAGCCTTTGGGTGGAGCGGGTCCTTCTAGCAAAAGGTCATGGTCTCTGACGATACGCAATGTCCAATGCTTAACTATTGTCACACTATATCCAATTATACAGTAGCGCAACTCCCTAGAAATCATGCAGACAATTTGTCTCCGAAAAACTGGCCTCTCATAACCCCACGTCAGCTCCTCAGTACGAGCCGCGAGTATTGCCGTTTACGTTTTGAGCATAGGGTCGGCTTAGCAATAATCGAGTGAAGAAGCGTAATTATTGTGTTGCAATAAGTTTAATGGACGCGATATGTCTCGTAAATAGAGTAAATTTTGAGAGCAGTGTGGTAATGTGATATTCTTCATCGAGATTAGGCAGTTGTCTTTGGAATTCTGAATTACAATTTGTAAGTTATATCCATGCATTCGCATTTATTGTACGTGAAAATGTTTTGTACTGACTCTTCTAATTCATGGATTCTTTGCATATAAATGGGGTGTAAACATTTTTTTTTAGAAGCAAAACAAGAAATAGTCGGTGTATCAAAGAAAATTGTTAACTCCGAGAACATAGGTGGCTTTATTGTTTGTAAGTAAATTACAAAAATGCGAAATTTATTCATCTTTATTTTATCTTATCTTACTTAACCTTAAACATTTAAATAAATATAAAAACTTTATAATATCTTATATGATTCAAATTATGGGTATATGTAACGATGTAGCGTCCAAAATAACATTTATGTCTAGTTATCCCACAACCTTTAAATTTATCTTCATCAATCATCATAGAAAAACGTTTGAGGTACGAAAACGTGGTAAACAGCGAAACCGATAAAAACTTGGTAGGTGTACATAAAAAATAATGATCAATATGTTTAGAACAAGAACAAAATATACTAAACTGGTCGTTATACATAAAAAAATTGCAAAACTGTTTTTTATCTAGTTTACCAAGACTACCTTTCCTTCTGTATTTGTATATTACATATCAATAGACATATTGAAGAAAATAATCCATGTTTATAGAGGAAAATGATATATTTTTGAAACTAGCATGTTGATTCTTTTTATTGTGAACTTCAAATGGATGTTCAAACATCCATTAAAATGGACTTCACTTCCTGCTTAAAATTTCGTAATGTTGGAATGCATAATCGCATTCATTTTGTTATATGTCGTGAAAGATCTTTTGAACGTTGTGGTGCTGTGAGGAAACAGTGAAAAATTATCATTCTGACTTTAGGCTCATAATTAAAGATCGACTTTCCGTAACGTCTAACTCTTCTAAAAAACTGAAAAAAAAACACACAGTTACCCTTATACCTGCCAGGCTTTGTTAGAGACAAATGGAGCTATGCTATCACACTTTAATATTATTAGGTAATAAAGGGGCATATTAAACATTGGAGGAATAGCATACCTGGCAGCATCTTGAGGAAGCTTGAAAAACTATAGTCATAGTTTTTGGAATTCTTAATACAGCCTACAGCGGCGCAACATTTGACTTCACGCGTCCCGATATCCATATCAGCGTATCACCAAATTCCTTAATCCGGTTCTGTCAAAGACTGAACACGGCTCAGGCGATCGCCGTTCTAAACATCCTGCGAACGATGCGCGGGATGCTATGCGCGAACCACCAAAATTCTGGAGAGTTGCGCTACTGTATAATTGGATATACTGTGCTATTGTGATGCATTATTCTATCCCTGTCAGAAATCGCATCCGAATTGTTCAAAACCTGGTTCAAAATAATTGTTTTAGGTTAATTCCGAGGTTAATTCCTTGTTTAAAGCGTTGCGATCATATTTCAGAAAAGTATCCTGCTATTAAATGGCTGAAAAATGTCCCAGTTATTCTAATTTCATTATATCGTATTTGTTCATAAGACTATTACGACTTCAAAACCATCCTATTCGAGGGAACTATGACCAGAACTACTACGGGTCAGATGCACACAACCTAAACATAAGACATGGTTAGGTACGTCTAGCAATACCCTACCATCTTAGCACACTTTTTCAACGTAGCTTTTCGCACAAAGCTGCTACTGTTTACAACGCAGTCAGTGCCCAGTAGCCCAGTAGAAAGAAATGTTGAATATTTTTCGAAAAAAATTCGAGACCTTGATGTTTGATCTTTAATAGCTCAATAGCTCTTTGTAACAGCTGGGAAACTATGCCATACTAATATACCTATCGCAAATATAGATAATAAAGCATTGTTTTTGTTGCCCTGTAATGAAACAGGTTATTTGATTTTATGTTACAATTGATATTTATTCATTTGGACACTAAACTTCGCCACTGATGCCCTAACTTGATGTAAGCCCTTTTCTTGCACAATTTTTTTTTAATAAAGACGAGTTATTATTATCAGAAAACCAAAAAGTGCAGCCCAGACTCCGACACACCGAGCTGCTGTTCCATTACGCAGTGACTACTCCTCTCACCGTGAGGCGAGCAATCACTGGGTCCGCGAATCGTGCGCCCTAAGTAGACGAAGGTACCCAAGGATGACTGCCTTCTGCATTCTGGCGGCTAAGATGTGCGCCGCCGCACGGCACACCGGTATTTTGCGCAGTGCAGAGAGCAGCGTATTCCTCATTCCACCTAGGGATCCAATGACCATAACCAGCAGACTTACAGTGTAGTCTGGCCAGAGCCTGCGAAGTTGTCCGAGCAACTCCTGATATTTGGTCCGCTTTTCCTCCTCCTTAGAGACGATGTTCACCTCGGCAGGCGCCGAAAACTCAATAACGAACATCGTCTTCTGTTGTTGGTCGAGAAGGTCTATGTCGGGCTTGTTTGGCTGTATAAGGTCGAGCGTGGGGAACGAGTAGTTCCAGTAAATCCGGCATCTCTCGTTCTCCACAACGGACTCTATATCCCCTGGAGTGTATGGCAGCACCGGTGTCTCATCGATACCGTATGATAGTAGATCACTCGTAGAGTCGCGTTGTACCGATGGACGTAAGCCGTCCCAGCGTACGTCTTACACGCCGACAAGAGATGCATAAGCGTCTCTGGCGCCTGTCGGCAAGCTCTCAACGGGTGTCGGGTATATGTACACCCATAACCGTGTTACGGTACACCAACGTTGAAGACACCGTCCTGGCAAGTCATTATGAAGCCCTCAGTCTCCGACTCAACCCACTTAGGAAAGAGAAGGTCAACTGCTCAGACAAGCCATGCTCTTCTAGATGTTTGTAGAAGATTCCATGCATTGGCTTATCTTTATGAGTCTTCAGAGGGAGTCGACTTGGCAGTTTTAATGTGGGATTTTAATTCTGCGGGAGCAAGTTCCGTAATGGACTGCTGACACCTCCGCTTGAAGTCGAGTGTGAGGCTGAGCTCCTCGGCTGCTCGTTTCGCTGCGCTAAAAAGAAAGGCTCCGTATTCTCGTGCTCTCGCACAAAGCGGATCAGGGGATCGGTGCTGTTCGTTACATAGCAGGCAGTGGCCAATACTACCCTATTTTGCAGACGCTCCAAACTCAATAGTCCACGCCCTCCCAGGTGTCGCGGGAGGTATATTCGCGGGACAGAGGACTTAGGATGCAGACTTCTCTCCATATTCATCCTTTTGCGGGTCTTCGTGTCGATTTCCTTCAGCTCGTTCACTTTCCAGTGTATAGCACCAAAGGTGTATAATAACAATAGGACCGCAAGCATGTTTGTGGCAGCGACTTTGTTCTTGCCGGACAGTTCTGATGACCAGATCTGCCGGAGTCGGTGCAAATACTTGCGGCGGAGACACTTTTTGACCAATTCTGCCTCTTGGACATGACGCTGCGCCACTCCAAGGTAGGGATAAGTATCTCCGGCATGCAGTTGTAGCAAGATGCTCCCATCAACGAGCTGTTCCTCATCTCCACTATCTCCGCTTCGTCCTTTCTTGAGATGAACCAATGCACATTTGTCTGTCCCGAACTCCATTCCGATAGCATGACTGCACCACCCTCAGCGATTGTTGTAGTTCGCGTTGGCCGGAGGCATAAAGTTTTAGGTCATCCATATAAAACAGATGGGTGACCTTGTGCCTTGTGCAGTTTTATTATTATTATTATTATTACCCTTTGTTTATGCGGATAAGATATAAACAGACCTACCCGTTAACTGAAACACGTGATTACCATGACCTTTATCAACCCGTTTCCTCCAGAGTTGGTGCGTATAATAATACAATAGACAAAAGCCTCACGTGTTTCATTTATAGCTTGGAATTCAATTTGTTACAGCCTGTAGCACATTTAGCCTTGTCGCTAATGCAGTTCGCCGTATAGCTGTGGAGCACTTATCAGGTTCACATGTCCTCAGAACGGAGAATAATTCAATTTGCCGTAACCCAAAAACAAAGAGCAGGTTACAAAGGTAATTGAAAGTGCCGAAGTGTGTCTATTTCGGATTTTGACGCTTATGGCGAGATGCAGCAGAAACTTTACCTACCGAACAACTTTTAATGGGTCTGAGCTCCGGTGCAGTACAATGTTAACATAGCACACAGCAGAGCATGTACGGTGCAACTTTATTACAGGGTAGCCCAAAGCGTGTGTTATGGCCGGCGAAACTCGGATGTTATTTTTTATTCAATTTCTTGCACAAATTTCTTTAAGACAATAATCTTGTATAGTGTAGTCTGAAACAGTTTTTGCCGAGGTTTTTACATTACATTTTTCTTTAACTTCCTTTTCAATTTCTTGTCCAATTTTTTGTTCAATTTCTTCTCCAATTTTTTGTTCAATTTATTGTGCAAGTTTTGTTAAATTTCTTGTTCAAGATTTGTTTAATTTCTTGTGCAAGGTTTGTTTCATTTCTTGTACAGGATTAGTTAGATTGACAAATTTCTTGAAGACATTGAACCAATTCTTGTTCAAAAAGTAGTAGTCTAAAGCAGTCTTTACACAATTTCTTGTTCAATTCCGTGTTCAACTTCTTGTTCAATTTTTGCATCATTTCCTTGTTCAATTTCTTGTACAATTTCATGTTTAATTTCTTGTTTAAGATTTGTTAAATTTCTTGGTGACATTGGAATAAGTCAGGTTCAAAAAATAGTAGCCTAAAGCAGTTTTTGTACAATTTCTTGTAAAAGATTTGTTTCAATTTCTTGCACAAATTTCTTGAAGAAAATAATCTTGTATAGTGAAGTCAAAAACAGTTTTTATATTACATTTTTCTTGGTTAATTTCGTATTTAATTTCCTGTCCAATTTTTTGTGCAATCTATTGTCCAATTTGTTATTCAATTTATTGTCCAATTGTTTGTTCAATTTCTTGTGCAATTACTTGTGCAAGTTTTGTTTAATGTCTTGTTCAAGATTTGTTTAATTCCTTGTGCAAGGTTTCTTGAACAAATCGAAGAATTAAACCAATTCTTGTTAAAAAAAAATAGTGGTCAAAAGTAGCTGCTCACAATTTCTTATGCAAGATTTGTTCAATTTCTTGCATAAGATTCTTGCATAGTGCAGTCATAAACAGTTTTTAAATTACATTTTTCTTGGTTATTTTTTTTTCAAATTTCCTGTCCAATTTTATGTTCAATTTCTTGTGCAAGTTTGGTTAAATTTCTTGTTTAAGATTTGATGAATTTCTTGTACAAGATTTGTTTAATTTCTTGTATAACATTTCTTAAATTTCTTGAACAAATCGGAGACACTGGACCAATTCTTGTTGAAAATATAGTGGCCAAAAGCAGTTTTTCACAATTTCTTGTGCAATATTTGTTCTGTTTCTTATGCAAAGTTTGTTCAATTTCTTGCAGAAGATTTGGTTCAATTTCTTTCACAAATTTCTTGAAGAAAATAATCTTGTATAGTGTAGTCAAAAACAGTTTTTAAATTAAATTTTTCTTGGTTAATTTCTTACTAAATTTCCTGTCCAGTTTTTTTGTTCACTCTATTGTCCAATTTGTTATTTAATTTATTGTCTAATTTTTTGTGCAATTACTTGTGCAAGTTTTGTTGAATGTCTTGTTCAAGATTTGTTTAATTTCTTGTACAAGGTTTGTTTATTTTCTTGAACAAATCGAAGACATTGAACCAATTCTTGTTGAAAAAAAAAATAGTGGTCAAAAGTAGCTTCTCACAATTTCTTATGCAAGATTTGTTCAATTTCTTGCACAACATTTGGTTCAATTTCTTGCACAAATTTCTTAAAGAAAATAATAGTGTAGTCATAAACACTTTTTAAATTACATTTTTCTTGGATAATTTATATCAAATTTCTTGCCCAAGCTTTTGTTCAATTTCTTGTCCAATTTTTTGTTCAATTTCTTGAGCAAGTTTGGTAAAATTTTTTGTTTAAGATTTGTTGAATTTCTTGTGCAAGATTTATTTAACTTCTTGTACAACGTTTGTTAAATTTCTCGAACAAATCGGAGACACTGGACCAATTCTTGTTGAAAAAAATAGTGGCCAAAAGCAGTTTTTCACAATTTATTGTGCAATATTTGTTCAATTTCTTATGCAAGATTTGTTCAATTTCTTGTACAAGATTGGTTGAATTTCTTGAAGACATTGAACCAATTCTTGTTCAAAAAGTAATAGTCTAAAGCAGTTTTTACACAGTTTCTTATTCAATTTCGTGTTCAACTCCTTGTTCAATTTTTGCATCAGTTACATCAATTTTTTTTTAAATTTTGTTTAATTTCTTGTCTAAGATTTGTTAAATTTCTTGGAGACATTGGACTAATTCAGGTTCAAAGAATAGTAACCTAAAGCAGTTTTTGTACAATTTTCTTGTTTAATTTCGTGTTCAATGGTGTGTTTAATTTCTTGTCCAAGATTTGTTAAATTTCATGCAGACTTCGACCAATTCTTGTTAAAAAAATAGTAGTCTCAAGCAGTTTCTATACAATTAGTTTTACAAGATTTGATTCAATTTCTTCTACCGAACAACTTTTAATGGGTCTAAGCTCCGGTGCAGTACAATGTTGACCTAGCATACAGCAGAGCATGTACGGTGCAACTTTATTACAGGGTAGCCCAAAGCGTGTGTTATGGCCGGTGAAACTCGGATGTTATTTTTTATTCAATTTCTTGCACAAGATTTGGTTTAATTTCTTGCACAAATTTCTTGAAGAAAATGATTTTGTATAGTGTAGTCATTTTTTAAATTACATTTTTCTTAGTTAATTTGTTTTTCAATTTCCTGTTCAATTTTTTGTTCAATTTCTTGTCCAATTTGTTATTCAATCTGTTGTCCAATTTCCTGTGCATGTTTTGTTTAATTTCTTGTTCACGATTTGTTTAATTTCTTGTGCAAGGTTTGTTTAATTTCTTGACCAAATCGAAGACATTGAACCAATTACTGTTGAACAAAAAATAGTGGTCAAAAGTAGTTTTTCACAATTTCTTATGCAAGATTTGTTCAATTTCTTGCACAAGATTTGGTTCAATTTGTTGCACAAAATTCTTGAAGAAAATAATCTTGCATAGTGTAGTCATAAACAGTTTTTAAATTACATTTTTCTTGGTTAATTTTTTTTCAATTTCCTGTCCAATTTTCTGTTCAATTTCTTGTGCAAGTTGTGTTGAATTTCTTGTTCAAGATTTGTATAATTTCTTGTGCAAGATTTGTTTAATTTCTTGAACATACAAGGTTTGTTAAATTTCTTGAACAAATCGGAGACATTGAACCAATTCTTGTTGAAAAAGTAGTAGTCTAAAGCAGTTTTTACACAATTTCTTGAACAATTTTGTGTTCAACTCCTTACTCAATTTTTGCATCAATTCCTTGTTCAATTTTTTTCATTTTCGGGTTTAATTTATTGTCTAAGATTTGTTAAATTTCTTCGTGGCATTAAACCAGTTCATGTTCAAAAAATAGTAGGCTAAAGCAGTTTTTATACAATTTATTGTGAAAGATTTGGTTCAGTTTCTTGCAAAAAATTCTTGAAGAAAATAATCTTGTATAATGCAGTCAACAACAGTTTTTAAATTATATTCTTCTTGGTCAATTCCTTTTTCAATGTCTTGACCAATTCTTTTGTTCAATTATTTGCCCAATCTTTTGTTCAATTTCTTGTGAAAGTTTTGTTGAATTTCTTGTTAAAGATTTGTTCAATTTTTTGTGCAAGATTTGTTCAATTTCGTATGAAACATTTGTTCAAATTCTAGTACAAGATTAGTTAAATTTCTTGAACAAATTTCTTGAAGATACTGAACCAATTTTTGTTCAAAAAGTAGTAGTCCAAGAAGGCAGTAAACAATTTATTGTTCAATTTCGTGTTCAATTTCTTGCTCAATTTTGTGTTTAACCTCTTGTCTAAGATTAGTTAAATTTCTTGGAGACATTGAACCAATTCATGTTCAAACATAGTAGCCTAAAGCAGTTTAGTAGTTTTGTACATGATTTGGTTCAATTTCTTGCACAAATTTTTTGAAGAAAATAAGCTTGTATGGTGTAACCTTATGAGGTTTTACACAATTTCTTGTGCAATTTCGTGTAAACTTTCTTGTCCAATTTCTTGTTCAATTCTTTGTTCAATACATTAGCCAATTTCTTGTTCAATTTCGTGTTTAATTTCTTGTCCAAGATTTGTTAAATTTCATGAATACTTCGACCAGTTCTTGTTGAAAGAATAGTAGTCTAAAGCAGTTTTCATACAACTTATTTTACAAGATTTGGTTCAATTTATTGCATAAATTTCTTGCAGAAAATAATCTTGTATAGTGTAGTCTAAACCAGTTTTTTCACAGTGTCTTGTTCTTCTATTGTCCACTTGTTTGTTCAATTTGTTGTACAAGATTTGTTAAATTACTTGGGCAAATTTCTTGAAGACATTGAACCAATTGTTGTTCAAAAAATAGGAGTATCATGCAGTTTCTCACAACTTTTTGTACTAGTTTGTAATAACTGGTAATAACAACTAGGTGTGGCAGTTGTTTCTTGCATGGCCTATTTTACGCTTATATGCACAGAAAAAAATTGTGGTGTTTTCAATGAATGGTTAGTATTTGTATGCTTTTCCATTACTTCAAATATATGTACAGCTGTTTCAAATCCACAATTCACTCCTTAGCTTCTAAGCAATTGCAGTAAGCTGATAAATTCAAAATAGGTTCTAATGATAATCATGTACTATAAATACTAATATTCTTATATATTATTGTTTCAAGTATACACCTTAGGCTTTGTACGATATACAAAATCTTATATCGAATGCAATGGATCCGTGTCATTGGCTCAACTAATTTGTACTCGGCATCAGTCAATCCCTATTTTGTGGCTTATACCATGGGTTCCCAACCTTTTTCAACCCGCGGCGCACTTTCAAGTTTGGCATTCTGTCACGGCGCCCTACCTTAGACAGCTATTTTAAATAGATACTGTCGAAACAAATAGGTATCTACAATAATAGTAGACACAAAAATAAAAACTTCCTCAATAGGAAATGAAGTTTATTTTATCATATTCATAAGAATTCAGAATTGAAACAGAAAACAAAAAGAAAGGCTCAAGAAAAACAAAAATAAAATACGACAGTCAAATGAATGTGACGATTGAGCTTGGTGACCTCCGCATAGTTTTTCAAAACGGGGAATAAAATTCGACACTGCGACTCTCATTTCTTACTCCTCATTGATCCTTGAGCGATATTTGTTCTTGATTACAGCTACGGCTGAAAATCCAGCTTTATAAATATGACGTTGCGAACGGAATAAAAATTCTTAAAGCTTTTTAAGTTAGGTTAGGATATTCATTTTGAATCGATAACCAAAACTCCACCAAATCGAATTTGGAGAATTCTGGCGGAGCTTGCGTATGAAAGGGACCTTGAATCCACGCAAATTTTTCGACATCATTATCTGCAAAGTATGTCGAAAACCATTCAGTGAGTTTCCATAAGTGTTCCGTGAAAAGGGCCATCAGGTCTTGTGAGACAACCAGTTCACTGGATCCCGCATATTTATACAATTATGGAAAGCAATCTTGACCGCCGCCTTCATTCGTCTTTTTTATCCAAACTTGTAGTTTCTTCCTGAACGTTGTAATCTTCTCCAGTAGTTTCAAAGTGTGGCGAGCGTCAGAATAGGTATTGTTGCTTTTTAGGCACCTACAAATATTTGTGCTTTAGACTTAGAGGATCGACTCACGGCGCCCCTCTTTACTTTCTACGGTGCGCAGGTTGGGAACCCCTGGCTTATACAATATGTTTTCAGAACGGAGAATAATTCAATTTGCCGAAACCCAAAAACAAAGAGGGCAGGTTACAAAGGCAATTGCAAGTGCCAAAGTGTGTCCGTTTTGGCATTTGACGCTGCTGGTGACATCCCGCAGAAACTTTACCTACCGAACAACTTTTAATGGGTCTGAGCTCCGGTGCAGTACAATGTCGACCTAGCAAACAGCAGAGGTATGGTGCAACTTTATTACAGGGTAAACCGCAAAGCAGCGTTTGTGCCCACTGAAACTCGGAATGTCATTTGGCTGATGGTATAATAACGAACAGGTGTGGCAGTTGTTGTGCTTGCTTGGCCGACTTGGATTTCACGCTTATAAGGGTGTCTCATTAGGAGCGCGGGAATTTGAATTGACCTCCGTGTTTGACTGTTATAATGATGCGTGATTCTAATTCTGCGCCCAGAACTATGAAAAGAGCATCAATATGCATGCTAAAAGTTAAATACAGAGAAGTTGTTTTTTCATAACTGAGCAGACCGCGTAGGCAGAGCCTAAATACCAGAGTACCGCGGCTGCTGTGAAAGGGTTATGTTAGGGGAAGTTTGTTAACGCGAGATTTGAATGGGCCAATACCCGCAGGCCCAATACATACATCTTTTGGCAGTCCATTCCAAGCTTTCGATACCCTGGGAATGAATGTGCGGTTGTTCCGCTCGGTTCTTGTATGAAGAACGAGCGTCTTAGGATGAGATGCAGCGGTCGCGTGGGTGCATCTGATAGGAGCGGTGAGCGGCGGAATGATAGAGGATAGCTCAGAGGAACAGATTCTGTTTGAATATCGGTATAGAAGAGCGAGAGGTCACCAACAACACGCCGGTGAGAAAATGGCTGGAGTTGGCGCGTTAAGGCCGGGTCGCCAATTAGTCGAATTGCCCTTCTCTGGACGGCATCTAGTATAGACAGGGTAGTAGGGGCAGCAGCTCCCCAAACATGAGAGCAATACTCCAGGCCAGGTCTTATCTGGGCTTTATATAGCGTGAGGAGGTTACACGGTCAGAAGTACTTTCTGGCTCTAAATAGGTACCCAAGCTTTTTACCAGCAGCTGTTGCAATTGACGCAACGTGTTCGTGCCAGATCAGATTTTCTGTGATGTTAACTCCTAACAGCTTGAAGGAGTGACTCCTTGGCAGGGCCCGGTTGTTCATTAGAACCTGGTGTTGGCTTGGGCACTTCTTGTTTGATAGCGTACAATACTGGGTCTTGGAAGCATTGAATTTTACCATGTTCTTGAGCCCCCAAGCGGTAATGGTATCGAGACCCTTTCAAAGTGAAGCTGCCACTGCCAGTCTTCTGCATTCCAGCTCTACCACAGAGATCGGTCTATTTCTCATGATGCCTGCATGCACCATACTGTCATCCGCAAAACTGTGGATTGGATTCGTAGTGCTAGAGAATAGATCGTTAAAGTGAAGCAGAAACACTGTCGGAGCCAATACCGACCCCTTGGGAACACCAGCATTGATGCTATGGAAAGAAGAGGAAAAGCCGTCTACCACGACAGAAATTTGACAGTGGAAGTCCTAAACAGACCTATTGCACCAAGAAATTTGTCCGTTCTTCTTAAAACTCTCCACCTTTTTTACATAAAAAAAAAACTAATCGTATTTGCTCTTCGAAAGACAAACCGTTCTCTATACGAGGAAGTGCAATGCAAATTTTAATAGCTGTGGGCGTAGAGGAAACGACAAACACGGCGTTACATTAAAAACTTTTAATACCCTCTCTACAGAGTATTCGCAGTTGTGTGTAGCAAACCTGAAAGTTTGCAGGAAAGGTCTCGGACTTCAGTGGTGCGGCTACTTAGCATGCTGGCAAGAAGAATTATAACTTTGTTGGGGAGCCTTAGAAAGCATGAGTTGGTGTAAAGGAAACTTCTCGAAAACATAATTACACCACTATATTGGCTGGGCGAGTTTGAATTGGGTATTTTCAAGCATTTTCTATGAGTTTGAGAAATGCTCAGAGAAGACTTCAGATCACAGATCTCGTGATATTAAAGGGTATTTTATTATTTAGCAGACATGTTGTGAACTCGTAAAATGCATTAAGTCGGAGCTAGAGTATTGCCGACACGAATATTATCAATAGTTTCCAACGTTCGCGATTTACGTGCTGGGTGGATACGACGAAATAGTTGCTGGATATAAGTATCAAGAGCGCCACTGAACTGACAGTAAATCACGAACGATGGAGAGCTACAATAATTCCTCAAACTACCGATAATGTTTGTGACTCGGTACTTTCCAGGATATATGATACGAGTTTTTGTCCTGATAGAAAGTCAGATAATGATTTTAGATTTTGAGGGTAAACTGGAAGATCTGAGGGTCTGAAAATTTTTGATCTTCTTTACCTGAAACTGAAACTCAAAACAACGGACGAATTTGAAATTGGCACCCTTAAACTATACACGATACGAGTTTTCGTCCTGATAGAAAGTCAGATCATGATTTTAGATTTTGAGGATGAACTAGAAGATCTGAGAGTCTGAAAATTTTTGACCTTCTTTACCTCTACTAACTCTAAACAACGAAGGTATCTGATATTAGCTCCCTCAAATTATACACGATACAAGTTTTCGTTCTGATAGGAAGCCAGATAACGATTTTAGATTTTGAGGGTGAACTTGAAGATCTGAGGGTCTGAAAATTTTTGATCTTCTTTACCTGAGACTGAAACTCAAAACAACGGACGGATTTGAAATTGGCACCCTTAAACTATACACGATACGAGTTTTCGTCCTGATAGGAAGTCAGATAATGATTTTAGATTTTGAGGGTAAACTGGAAGATCTGAGTGTCTGAAAATTTTTGATCTTCTTTACTTGAGGGTGAAACTCAAAACAACGGACGGATTTGAAACTGGCACCTTCAAACTATACACGATACGAGTATTCGTTCTGACAGGAAGCCAGACAACGATTTTGGATTTTGAGGGTGAACTTGAAGATGTGAGGGTCTGAAAATGTTTGATCTTCTTTACCTGAGGCTGAAACTCAAAACAACGGACAGATTTGAAATTGGCACCTTCAAACTATACACGGTACGAGTTTTCGTCCTGACAGGAAGCCAGACAACGATTTTAGATATTGCGGGTGTACTTGAAGATCTGAGGGTCTGAAAATTTTTGACCTTCTTCACCTGAGGCTCAAACCCGGCAGCTCAAACACTATTCAATAATTATTCAGGTTCAACTCTAATTACACCGAGAATTTTAAATACGCAAACTGCTTTAAGCACTAGATATAAAGATTTCAATTAATAAAACTCAAATATAACTGGAATGCAGTTCGAAGAGCTTCCAGAAAAACTAGAAACGGTATGGTCAGTTTGCAATTAAACGCGTGCTAGAGCGCATACCTTAATAAAGCCGGTAATAATTCGCTAAATAACCTCTCTGTCGTAAATCTTATATAACCTTGTTCGGTTCAATTTAAACGATCCTCAGCAGGGGTGAAGATGAATTTTAATTAAGAAGCGTGCCTTCATTACAGAACGATGTTAATTAGTTTTCCTAGACAGTCACCTTGTACGTAGTTCAATGTCAGATTCAATAAAGAAAAAACTTTCCGCGATATGAGAAGGAATTAAGCCTGTTTCTGCGTGCTAGCACGTGTTGGGAATCCTCGTTGCCAGTTTTGTGTCGGATATATCGTCTCAGCTTTGGATTAAATACTTGAGAGGTATTGATCTCCATCATCACCGTCGTCACAGTGTCTTAACAGACATGTGAACTCGTAAAATGCATTAAGTCGGAGCTAGAGTATTGCCGACACGAATATTATCAACAGTTTTGAGAACTGTAGCTCGCCATCGTTCGCGATTTACTGTCAGTTCAGTGGCGCTCTTGATACTCATATCCAGCAACTGTTTCGTCGTATCCACCTAGCGTGTAGGGGAACAGCCACGGCGCCGCCAACTCGAGGCATCACCCTGAACTACAAGTGTCTTCATGTTATCGCTTCTGTGAATATGTCCGAAGAATGTAAGCATTCTTGTCGACACAATGCAGGATAGTCTCTTTGGATCACCGAGCTCTTCTAATATGGAGACGTTAGTTCGATGGGCTGTATAAGGAAGATTAGGACCAACTAAAAAATCATTTCATTCTAGTAGCGCCATCTATGTGTCAGCGTATGAGCTTTTCAGCCCTACCGTTAACCCAGAGGTTCCCAATCTTTTTCAACCCGCGGCGCACTTTCAAGTTTGGCATTTTGTCATGGCGCCCTACCTTAGACAGCTATTTTAAATAGATACTGTCGAAACAAATAGGTATCTACAATAATACTAGACACAAAAATAAAAACTTTCTCAATAGGAAATGAAGTTTATTTTATTATATTTATAGGAATTCAGAATTGAAACAGAAAACAAAAAGAAAGACGAAAGACTGAAGAAAAACAAAAATAAAATACGACAGTCAAATGAATGTGATGATTGAGCTTGGTGATCTCCGCATAGTTTTTCAAAACGGAGAATAAAATTCGACACTGCGACTCTCATTTCTTGCTCCTCATTGATCCTTGAGCGATATTTGTTCTTGACTACAGCTACGGCTGAAAATCCAGTTCATATAAATATGACGTTGCGAACGGAATAAAAATTCTTAAAGCTTTTGAGTTAGGTTTGGATATTCATTTTGAATCGATAACCTAAACTCCACCAAATCGGATTTGGAGAATTCTGGCGGAGCTTGAAAGGGACCTCGGATCACGCAAATTTTTCGACATCATCATCTGCAAAGTATTTCGAAAACCATTCAGTGAGCTTCCATAAGAGTTCCGTGAAAAGGGCTATCAGGTCTTATGAGACAACCAGTTCGTTGGATCCCGCATATTTATACAATTATGGAAAGCAATCTTGACCGCCGCCTTCATTCGTCTTTTTTATCCAAACTTGTAGTTTCTTCCTGAACGTTGTAATCTTCTCCAGTAGTTTCAAAGTGTGGCGAGCATCAGAATAGGTATTGTTGCTTTTTAGGCACCCACAAATATTTGTGCTTTAGACTTAGAGGATCGACTCACGGCGCCCCTCTTTACTTTCTACGGCGCACCAGGGCGCCGCGGCGCAAAAGTTGGGAACCCCTGCGTTAACCAATAACCACAGGGTATGCGATTCAATTAACAAGCCAGTGTGCAGTGACCCACGTTTTTGTTAGTTTTTGGTACCAA
Source organism: Callosobruchus maculatus (assembly GCA_951848785.1). NCBI lineage: Eukaryota > Metazoa > Arthropoda > Insecta > Coleoptera > Chrysomelidae > Callosobruchus > Callosobruchus maculatus. The sequence goes on from CATOUR010000052.1 coordinate 577,316, forward strand.
CTTTCTTCGGGTTCGAAACAGCCACTCTCTGATCGTCTAGTCCGCCGGAGTTCAATATTTCATGTTTCAGACATAAAACGTCCCCTTTCGATATAAAAAAGGATCCTTTTAACTAGGGGCGTCCTCAAAGACCGATTTTCACGAATCATCGCATCGAAGCTGAAGGCTGGGAGTGGGGATACTCATGTTTTTAGCCTGATGGGTCCTACCATAAGCGTCCTTTTCAAAGGGCGAAGGACTTTTCTACTCCCACAACGGTTACCAAACTATTGTCACGACGGCCGCTTTTACTATACTCCAAGGAAACAAACTGGACGTCACTTTCACCGTTTTACTTCACAATTCAATACAATATCTCTTAACCTTATCTCAGCTACAACTCAACTAGCACGCTACTCATGGCGCCTTATATACACTTCATCGAACCATCTAGAGAATTCGAGACATTCAGATGACATTCTAGAACGCCCATCCGTCATTTCCGAAAACTCTAGACGATTCGATGACGTTTCCCAGTAAACACATATACGTTACTTAAACGTAATTTAAACGTGTGAACGGTTGATAAAACGTTTACGTTAGAGTGTTAACGGTTCGATTTTGGTGTAAAATCATACCGTTTGATTAAAGCGTCATAATAACGTTTAATTAAATACATAATTCTACGGTGACTCAGTTTCACGTTAGAGTAACGTTGTGTACTCCACAAATAAAGTGTGACAAAAATGATGTATTCAGACGTTAATATAACGTTCTGATTCGTAGTCATTCTGCAATCCATAGAGTTTCAATATTGAAGTAACGTTTGGCTAAACCATTTTATTAACCATATGAGCAACTGGTTTTTCAAAAGTTCTTAATTTTTAAATTAGGAGCAAAATCTGGTCAAGTGTCTAACAAGAAACAAAATACATAATTCTGCTAATCCGCTATAAGCTGTACAAACCGTTATGATAGCAGATGAAAATAACGTGCATTGCTCGTTCAGGTACAACGTTATAATAACGTAGTTTCTAAACGGAGCAATTTGATTGGTCCGAAAGAGCCAGGCTGTGCGTGTATGTCGTGACATCAGTACTGGCGGCGGCCATTTTCACCCGTGTTGTTGTAGAGTCAACAAGTGTTCTCCGCTCTCTGAGTCTTCAGCTGTTTAGTACAGGTTTTCCGTTTGGTAAGTACATCTACATGACTAACTAATTTGCTGAGATGAAAATTCGAATGTCCCTAATGCTAAAATTTTGCTGTGGACCTCAGAGATGCAAATGATGCTATTACAACTCATCGCTTGGTAGCGTGCGTTTGTTCTGGTTTTTCTTCTCAGCTCATATGGAGTACCTATAACCGTTTCTTAATAGTAGCATTGTAATTATCATGCTTCCTGATTATTATTTGGCTTTTTTACATTTTGTTTCATACTGTTGCAGGAATAAATCTGTATTGGTTTATTTTCATGTATTTATAATGATCTGGATTAACGCAAAATTAAAACTGTGATTTCCTAATTTTTATTAACGCCGGACATATTGTGGTGGCGGTCATGAAAAATAAATAGTTAGGGTTGTTCTAGGTTTAATTAAAATGCTCTACTTTTAGGTAATGGTCAATTATGCCACATTTTAAGATTCTCTCAAAACGTCAAGTACAAAGAAAAGTAACAAAACGAGCAACTTTAACGAAACAAAAATTTTACATTGCGTTTTTTATAAGCGCCCTTAAAGTTGTGTATATACTTTATTTTAAGTTATATATTATATGTATATTCCTTTATAAACGAATAATGAGGCTAATGGCTAATGACCAGAGCAGTCAAAGCCGATATAATTTTTCTGGGTATTTGAGATTAGGACCAAAAAACAATGTTTATGTCATAGGTAGTTCATAATATGTGTCATTTCAACTATCGAATTCCCGAAGATTTCCGAAGCCAAAACAGATCGAGTAACAGAATCCGGGTTTATAATTCTATCGAGTTGATCATCTATCGAGATCGACTTTCTCGATTCAGAACGGAATCCCACCCCTGGTTTCATGTACGATATTAATGTACTGTCGTCTGCGAAGCTGTAGATTGGATTGGATGTTATTTACAGCAGCTCGTTGATGTACAGCAGAAACAGTGTAGGGGCTGGGACAGATCCCCGAGGAACACTGGCGTATATTAAAACTACGTCTGATGAATCGCTTTCACCTACAAATAAATACAATACAAAATAGCACATTATGTGATAGGTTCAGTAACTCCAGCGCACAGTTTTGCTGCATCCGTGCATAACTTATACCTAGATAGTTTTTTTCTTGTCCATTGTTACTGTTATTGTTGTTTATTTATTGTTATCGGTTTTAAATGTTGGTTTGCGTTTACATGTAGTACCAGTAAGGTGTTTATAAAGTGTACCATTAAAATACCGTTGCTTATTTATACCTGAGATACCACTGGCAGGGGTCGAATCTCAGGACGTCGTATTAAAACGTCGTGGCTATATTGATTATAGCGATTTAGGGGGCACCTTATCTCTTTTATGTTAAAAGCGTTCCGATTCCTTCAGCTCAGGTGATAAAAAAGAAAGAGTGGAAGATGCTTTGGAATATGTGTGGTCAATAGAATCATCCATTCACTTCAGAGACTTTGTTGAAAGAGAGGAGATATTGAAAAATGGGACGAACTCGCAGAGGCGATATTCTATTTTCTACTAAGACGAAATATGTGGAAGAAAAGTAGATAAAAATAATAAGGAAACTGTCTAAAATTGGGATTTAAAGTAGGCGCTCTAAAATCAAGAAAAATTCTTCAAAAAAAAAAAAAGGTGAATCGAACTAAAAGTTTTAAAAACAGAACAGGAGCCTAGATGGCATTAATTTGATCTTTTGCCCGAATTTTTAGGTTCACCCCAAATATATTTTTTTGTAAAGACATAGCCAATTTGACCACATGGTTTTCTGTGTTTAGGTCAACTTATCAAGTTTACCTTTATACCTATACCTATAAGGTATATTATTAGGTGCGCTATGATACAGAGGATATCTACCTACACCACTAAAGAAGAAGAAGAAGATATAAATTCAATTGTTATGCAGTATTATTTAACGTTTACTCTGAATTTGTGATGAGACAGGCATTGGACAACTGGAATGGCGGTATTGATTTGCTGACGGTACGACCCCTATTGCTGCATCCCAGGAAGAACTAGTAGCTCTATTAAACATCATAGAACAACACAGTGCAGCATACGGTCTTGGTATAAACTACAACCAGACCAAGGTTATGATTGTAGATAGAGAGCACGATAATCATCGAGAGATAAGGTCAGTATACCGTTGTGGAGTAGTTCAAAGTTTTGTGTACCTCGGTTCTTTGATTGACAATTCGGGTAGCTGTGAAAATGAGATTCGACGGCGCATTTAACAGGCACGTTTGACCATGACAAAGCTTACAAAAATGTGGTGTGACCATAACATCACTAAAGCTACCAAAGTATCGCTGGTTCAGTCTCTTGTGTTGTCTATATTTATTTTTATATGCCTCGGAAACTTGGACTGTTAAAAAGGCAGATCAAGCTCGCATAGATGCTTTTGAAATGTGGACGTGGTGGAGAATGCTGAGGGTTCCTTATATCGCCCATCGAACTAACGTTTCCATACTGGATGAGTTCGGTAATCCAAAGAGACTATCCTCCATTGTGTCGATGAGAATGCTTACATTCTTCGGACATATTCTCAGAAGCGTTAATATGGAGAAACTTGTAGTGCAGGGTCATGCCCCGAGTGGCAGTTCCCCTACACGCTGGGTGGATACTACGAAACTGTTGCTGGATATGAGTATCAAGAGCGCCACTGAACTGACAGTAAATCTGGAATGATGGCGAGCTACAATAATTTCTACAACTATCGATAATATTCGTGTCGGCAATACTCTTTAGCTCCGACTTAATGCACTTCACGAGTTCACAACATGTCTGTTAAGACATAGTGACTATGATGATGATTTTCAGTCTGTTATTAACTTTCATAGCATATCCTCACACACACATATCACCTTTGTATTTGACAAATAGATCTTTTTAAAAACGTATATACCGGGGCCGGTCAGTAAATTCGAGTATTGCAGCCTTTAGTATGGTAGCTTCGACTTTCGGAATCTCTTCAGGAAAAATTCGTTCCATCTCAACACGTGCATGGAGATTCGTCGTTGATAACTAGCAGATCGGGGATAGTACTTCACTTCCCTCTTTTCCATCTGCATTAATTAAAATCGTTTGAACATCGACGCAGACGCTCGACGTGTAAATACAGAAATCCCGTTTATGGAAACCTCCAGAAGTTTTAATTAAAAAAGGGGAATGGTTTGTTGGTTATTGAGTTCATGCTGAAAGACGAGAATTGAGAGACAACAGCGTCGGTTATTTGGTAAATATAAAATTCGACTATACAGGATGGTTATTAGACCAGCCAAAACGCACTTGCAAGGTCTGTAGGCAGTGCAGAGCAGCAATTCAGAATTAAAAAATAAATTAATATTTTTTGTGATAAACGGAAAGATCATATACAGGGTGTGTGTGATAGACCTCACACCTCACATTTCTATGAACATTGAGATAGGGACATGAACCCTTTTCAAGATATAGGGTGTCAAAGTTTCACGTTTTGTTTTCGTTTTTTTCTCAATCATTCCGCAATAAAATGGCACAATGATCTAAAATTAAAATTAAACCGTTGTTGAATGAATGAATAGAGGTCGCCACCTACGGCACATTAAACACATTTAATTTAGATAACCTTCATTGAAATTTCCAATGCGACTGAATTATCAGAATTTCCGCACCAATGAATATATTGGGTTCATACTTTTAAATACCATTTACGAAGTGTTTCTTAAACTTCAACACCACCTATTTTAAAATTAGGTATGTTTGAAATTTTTTTTTTCCCGGGAAATATCAATAAAGGTTATCTCGAAAACGGTTACCTACCTCTAGAGACGTAAACAAAGTATACCTTTTTTACATAAAACATATTAGGGAAACGATTTTTTTAATATCCACATTGATACACCAGACTGAAAAAAAGTTCTACGATCGACATAAATATATTTTTGAATCAAATTTTATTACAGATTTTACAGGTACAACAAAAATTACTGATAATTTTACTTTTTTTGGATTAGGTTGATATTGACGGACAAACTTCATTTCCACTGAATTTTTTGAATTCTCCATCACTTCCGGTACTTACTTTTTGCACTATGTAGCGTTAGTAAAATATCTAATAAAATTAGAGCTTCTCAATATGTTACCACTCCCTTATGCTTTAAGCGGCCCACAGACGCTCCGGAAATCCTCAGAGGAAAAAGTGCACAGTCCTGGCCTCAAGGATTATCGGAGCGTATGTGGAGGTTCGCCAGACTGTACAGGCCGCCGGATGTCGAACTGAAATACCATTCGATCGCCTGCGCATGCCATCTTTTGATGCCATGCTTGCTAGAACTGAACTGAAAGGTTCTCTTAGCGTCTGTGAAGGAGGGTGTATTCAGGCCAAAGTGCAAGGACCTTCAGGCCAGGACTGTGCTGTTTTACCTCTGAGGATTTCCGGAGCATCTGTGGGCCGCTTAAGGATCTGGATCTGGATCTAGAGTGCCAATAGGACCTTAAGGGTTCAGAGAATCCAATGAATACTAGAGTCCAGATAATCTAGAAATCTAGAGGATCTGGAGGTTTTAGAGAATCCAAAGAATCTAGAGAGTCCAGAGAATCTGGTGGATTTGAAGCCTGATCTGGAGGTTTTAGAGGATCTACAGGATCTAGAGGGTCTAGTCTAGAGGACCTCGAGGATCCAAAGAATCTAGAGAATCTAAATCAGCCCACAGATGATCCGCAAATCATCAGGGGAAAAACTGCACAGTCCTGGTCTCAAGGATTATCGGAGCATATGTGGAGGTTCGCCGGACTGTACAGGCCGCCGGATTTGGGATTGAAAAACCATTCGATCGCCTGCGCAGGCCGTCTTTTGATGCCATGCTTGCTGGAACTGCACTGAACTGAAAGGTTTCCTGGGCGTCTGTGAAGGAGAGTGTATTCAGGCCAAAGTGCAAGGGCCTTCAGGCCAGGACTGTGTAGTTTTTCCTCTTTTTTATATAACTGAGCAGACAGAGCCTAAATACCAGAGTACCGCGGTTGCTGTGAAAGGGTTATGTTAGAGGAAGTTTGTTAACGCGGGATTTGAATGGGCCAATACCCGCAGGCCCAATAAATACATCTTCTGGCAGTCCATTCAAAGCCTTGGACACCCTGGGAATGAATGTGCGGCTGTACCGCTCAGTTTTTGATGTATGAAGAACGACCGTCTTAGGATGAGATGCAGCGGTCGCACGGGTACATCTGATAGGAGCAGTGAGCGGCGGAACGATAGAGGATAGCTCAGAGGAGTAAATTCCGTTGGAATATCGATAGAAGAGCGAGAGGTCACCAACAACACGGCGGTGAGAAAGTGGCTGGAGGTAGCGTACTAAGGCCGGGTCGCCAATTAGTCAAATTGCCCTTCTATGGACGATATCTAGTATAGACAGGGTATAGTAGGGGCAGCAACTCCCCAGACATGAGAGCAATACTCCAGGCGAGGTCTTATCCGGGCTTTATGGAGCGTGAGGAGGTTACATGGTGAGAAATACTTTCTGGCTCTAAATAGGTACCCAAGCTTTTACCAGCAGCTGTTGCAATTGACACGACGTGTTCGTGTCAGATCAGATTTTCTGTAATGTTGACTCCTTGGCAGAGCCCGGTTGTTCATTAGAACCTGGTGTTGGCTTGGGCACTTCTTGTTTGATAGCGTACAATACTGGGTCTTGGAGGCATTAAATTCAACCATATTCGTAAGCCCCCAAGCGGTAATGGTATCGAGATCCTTTGAAAGTGAAGCTGCCACTGCAAGTCTTTTGCGTTCCAGCTCGACCACAGAGATCGGTCTATTGCTCATGATGCCTGCATGCAGCGTACTGTCATCCGCAAAACCGTGGATTGGGTTTGTAGTGCTAGAGAGTAGATCATTAACGTGAAGCAGAAACAATGTCGGAGCCAGTACCGATCCCTGCGGAACCCCGGCATTTAAGCTATGGGGATTTCCGCAGCGTCTGTGGGCCGCTTTACACATTTCAAGTATTCATTCTAAAAATTGTTTTGTAAAATTACTAAAAAAATCGTAGGTTATTAAATTTAGTGCCACCGATTTTGTTAGTAATATTACAAATCTGATTTGTAATTTAATTTAATATTGTAAATTCGCAAAAACGCATTTTTGTAATATCACAACATTTGTATGTGATTTAACATGATAATTTGTGAAATTATTATGCGATTTTACACAATTTTAAGTATATCATATTGGTTTTTTAGGAAAGAAATTAAGAAATCAATTATTTACTAACATTATTGAAGTATTTTTCTAAAATAATTATAAATTTACAAAAGAAGATTGTAAAAAACAAACATTTTGTATAATGGCAATTATCTTGCAATTTTGTCTTACAAAAATGCAACACAGTTTTGTAATTTTACAAATATTTTGTGAAAAAAAGAATTATTTGTATTTTTTCTGTAAAATGCTCAACCATTTTTACAAAATTTAGTAAATCTACAAAACTATTGTATTTTTGTTAAACTTAACTGTGGTTTTACAACATAGTAAAATCGCTCCCATAATGCTTGTAATTGTTCTCTAAAAATACCCGCGTTTTTACTTCCCACACCGATAGGTGAGGGGAGTATTGTGATCACGAAAATTTTCGATTTTGAGATAATACGCTTTTTGGGCGTTTTATGATGTCTACATAACGAAAAACCACGTCACTCATTTCCGTCGGTCTGTCTGTCTGTCTGTCTGTCTGTCTGTCGGTCTGTCTGTCTATCTGTCGCTTTTTTCTAGCCTCGTAATCTCAGTAACCGCTGCATGGATTGTGATGAAATTTGGGCAGCGGTATGCTGTGGGGTCGTAGTAGGTAATGTTCATATAATTTTGAAAATCGGTCCATAGGCGGCGGAGTAATTAGCAAAAAACAAAAAAAATTAAATATTGCTGAAACTTCGTTTTTAGGCGTTTTAGGGGTCCCTGATCATTTTATACTTTTTTTTGGGTGGGGGTGAAATTGGGGTGGTTGGGGGATGGGGGGTTGTAAAATTGAAAAATTTGTTGTATTCGTAATAGACTGCCCACTGACCTGTGAAGGAAGACCTAGCGACATAAATAACTTTTTTAGGTCTATCCGAACATTGCCTTATGCCTATTACAGAAACTAAAGGACTTAGAATTTTTTCCGATGTATACAGGCTGTCCATTTAGTGTGTAATTCTTCGACATCTAGCAAGGTATAGCTGATAGAAGAAAATCTTAAATACAAAAGTTATTTGGTTACTTGAGACGCATATGCTAAAAATATTTTGAAATATACAGGGTGTCGCGGGAAAGTAGGATAGAGATCAATTTGATTTTTTTATAAGGAACTATAACTTTCTCTCAAATTCTTCTAGTGTCCATCATTGATCTCTTCAACCCTAAAATATTTTTGGAATCGGTTGCGACGTTGCCAAGTTATAATTTATTTTCTATTAATTTCCGCATTTGCAAGGTCCAAATTGATATGTGCCTTTAACTTTTCTCAATAATATTACACAGCGAGTTACTTGAATATTAAGCGGATATTATTCTGGATGCTACCAGCAATTTGTATCTACAGGGTGTTTTTGGCAGAATTTTAAATTTCGGCAACTTAAAGGTCGTTTTACTTTGTTTTTTTAAATGGAACACCCTGTCTTTTTTATTTTAAATCGAAATATCTACAAATACTCCATCTCGCCTTGTAATATTTTTTTTTTTCGCGTTTTCGACGTTGCCAAGTTATAAATTATTTTCCCAAATTTTTAAACAAGTATTCCCGATTTTAATTTATTTTAAATAGAATCCTCTACTTATTTTTATTGCAATGAATTGCGCATGTCGAATTTAGTAAGATCTCACAATTTCAAAATTTTGTTTGTATTAATTAATGAGATACGGCAACACCGCTTTTTCAGTAAACGGTACCGGAACGCTTAAATTTTTCCAAAACTGCCACAGCTGAAGAGGTGAAATTCAATACAAAAGTTTGTATTATTGATAATAGGCTGTTCATTGACCTGTGCAGGAAAGACCTCACGGCATATGACAATAATTTGGGGGGGGTACTGGCGATGATTTTGTTGCAAGGGGATCTCAGACTAAATCTTTATGCTATGGGAAAATAATAAACTGGTATCACCGTAATGTGTGGGAAGTACTGAGTCAATCAACTTGACTCCATTTTTTTTCAGTGTTAAACTTGATTCGAGACCGTTATTTCCCACCTCTTTGATCCAACGCCAACGTTGGCATTTTTTTGCCTTTTCGCGACGCTATCGACAGGCACCTATCATTCGCCATGTACCTACAACCTACGTAAATGAAGGGCCATTAATCAAATATCCGGCTCATATCGCGGCAGAGAGGCACGACGCGGATATATCCAACCTTTTTTTGCCGGTCTGCCACCATTTCCAGGAAAAATTTTCAATTTTTTTCACTTTTTCGGTGTCCGCATCTGTCGGGTCATACGTCGATTTATGACGCCCCCATGCTGCGGACACCTTTTAATCAGTTTTTATAGTCTGAGGCCCTACAGTTTTCACTGACGAATTGTAACCAAAGCTATTTTTTTCTCTAGCACCATGCTTTAACTATGGAAGCTTTAAAATGTCACCTACAATAAAAAATAAGCGACCGCTAAGACTGTAAACCAAATGAGTTGAAGACATTTCTAGATACTGAGCAATTAAAGGGTCCAATGCAAAAATTGCCCAAGTCACGTTTTTCTGTTTTTGAGATAAACGCTTTTAAAGTCTACGTTTCTCGCTAGAAATATTACCTTTCCGAATAACCATTTGATATGTTATAGTCTTGTATTTTATTACTTTTAGAGTGAGAGAAGTAAAAGCTAGTTTAGTGGTCTACTTTCCAATATTTTTTGTTTTTTTTTCAAAAATGGAGTTAAGCACTTTTATTGGATTTCCAAAGAGTCATAAAAACCTGTGCACACTTTGAGGTTTTTCTATTTTATAATATATGGAAATACAAAATACACTACAAATATAAGATTATTTCGTAAATACGAGGGTTGCTCTTTATCTCTGTCAATCCACCAGCACGCAGACAGCTGTTTCACGCTTATTAGCGATCATCAGTGCGCCATAGGTCGATTGACGGAAATAGAGAGCATCACTTTTTCCATGTTTACTGAATATGTGAAACATGTGAGAGCAGACAGAAAGAATTCTGCCGGTGCGCCATCTGGTACTCGAAGGTAACGGCAACCAAAGAAAGTCGTTGCTAAAAACAGCAGCATACTTCTTGGTGGAACGCCACGGCGCGTCCTCTTTGAGCCACCAGAGAAGCGCGGGTTCTATATGCCGCTGCATATTAAAGCCGATATAAGAGGGTTGCTCAAAGAGGACGCGCCGTGGCGTTCCACCAAGAAGTATGCTGCTGTTTTTAGCAGCGACTTTCTTTGGTTGCCGTTACCTTCGGGTACCAGGTGGCGCACCGGCAGAATTCCTTCTGTCTGCTCTCACATGTTTAGTAAACATGGAAAAACTGATGCTCTCTCTTTCCGTCAATCGACCTATGGCGCACTGATGATCGCTAATAAGCGTGAAACAGCTGTCTGCGTACTGGTGGATTGACGGAGATATAGAGCAACCCTCGTATATCGGCTTTAATATGCAGCGGCATACAGAACCTGCGCTTCTCTGGTGGCTCAAAGAGGACGCGCCGTGGCGTTCCACCAAGCAGTATGCTGGTGCTTTTAGCAGCGACTTTCTTTGGTTGCCGTTACCTTCGGGTACCAGATGGCGCAGCGGCAGAATTCTTTCTGTCTGCTTCGTAAATATCGGTGTCAGAGTCTATTGCTTCATCAAGAACTCTATTTTCTGAGCCAGGACACATATCAGATGTATTATTTTATCTGTAGGTCAGATATGTGATATCTATCAAAAAGAAATGATTATATTGGTAGTTTTGCCTTATGTGATAAAGTTTTTTAGGTTATCTCAGCACAAAACAGGTTTTTTCTCTATACAAACACAATATTATCGGCAATATTAAAAAACCCACTTACCTGTGTTCCTTGTACTATTTATCCACAATTTTTCAACTATAAGTGATTAGACAAATCGAGTGAAATAATCAATCACCAGTAGCACGTTTTTATCGTGATCGAAAAATGAATGGTAAACCACAAACTACAGTATATTCAATCCCAAGATAGACTCCACATAAACAGTCGCATGCAGCATTAGCGTGATTACTGTCCGCTGCCATCTGCGAACGCGCCAGCTATAGTTCAGTGCAATTATGGAATTTTATATGACTATTTAAAAGAGTTACCCAAATAACCCATTGCAACTTAAAAGAAGCTAGTTGGCAGTTTGAAATGATCATTTAGGCAATGAACACTTGACATCGCATATTTGGATCTGATTTTCAGTCAATCTTGGGGGTTTTTACTTGCCGGATTATAACATACAATTCACATATAGTGTACTGGACTATTAGGGACCCTACCGACATGAGCCGATCACGCACGCGGGCTTGTTTTCATTTGGTCTAGCTTGGCTGTGAATACAGTATAAGCATGATATGCCAGTGGACTAAGGCATGGCTAATTTTTACGTTGAAGTGGACATTCATAGTGACTAACAGACCGTATACTTAGGCTCATCTTCTATTGAAGATATTTTATCTAATATTTGGCACATGTTACACTGAACTGAGAACTATTTTAAAAAACTGATATGCTCATATGATCAATAAGTACATCTTACAACAATTTTAGATAGACTACCAGGAAGCTAACAAAAGTTTCGCATAGAGGGCATCGATAGTGTATAATTGATGAAAATGTAACTTAGGTACTTCTTGCAGTGGACCCTTCAATTTCTAATTACTAAGTAGAAATTTCTAGATATTATGTGAAAATTTCTAAATATAAGGTATTTAATGAATATAGAAAATGTTTGTATCTCAAATCCCCACCACCACAATTTCGCCCTCTCTAAAAACAATAAATGGAAAAAGATTACAAACGCCTCAGAACGAAGTTTGGAGATATTTAATGCACCGTTTTTCAAAATTATAGCAGCATTACCTACTAAGACCCCACAGCATATTGCTGCCCAAATTTCATCACAGTCCATGTACCGGTTACTGAGATTACGAGGGTAGAAAAACGCGTACAGACAGACAGACCGACAGGCAGACCAACAGACAGACCGACAGGCAGACCGACAGACAGAACGACGGAAATGAGTGACGGAAATGAGTGACGCGGATTTTCGTTATGTAGACATTATAAAAAGCCCAAAAAACCTTTTATCTCAAAATCGAAAATTTTCACGATCACAATCCTCCCCTCACCTATCGGTGTGGGAAGTAAAAGGGATGGCGTATGCTACGATAACGCTTCCCAGGTAATTCCGCCATGGAATTAAAAGTCAGATTGTTGTTTTATTATTATTTTCTTTTGTTAACTTTCCATATTACAACTTAATTTAGCAGAAGTTCAATAGTACACAGCAAAAAGCACAGGTATTAATTTTTTTTATTAAAAGTAATTAAAACATCAATTTTTATCATGTTTATTAGTTGTTATGAGTTTTTTTCCTTTAATTTGTCATAATAAAGTAAAATAATAGTTTTTTAAATCATTTTGGAAATTCGTGAATTATCACCTTTTTACCTTTAACAGTCACGTACGGCGCAAAATGCTCCCATAAGTGCTATTTTTTTCATTATTGTTTCGAAAGTGCAATGTCTTGCAGAGTTTTTAAGATTAGATTGGAGCTCCAGAACCAGGCATGAGTATTTTTAATTTTATTTTGAAGGTTTTGGTCTCTTGACTAAATACAGAGATTTCAAACTTTGGGCCCAAAATGTACTCCATTATTGTTCGGATGTACAGGTTCTCTTTATCTCTCTTGAAACAGGCTTAATACTGAGTATAATTGCTGAAAAAAATAAAAGCCAAAAAGCATTCTTGTTTTTGTTTTTGACGATTTCTTGGAAAAACTGGAAAATCTCGTAAGTTTAAAAAAAAATCATAGCTCGAAAACTATCAATAATCGGTACACATACATGAGGGTGTTTTGGATAGGTCTCGGTACGGGCTATCTAAAAAAAATTATTATCGTCACCCGATTGGCCACCCTGTATAATTATGTGGAACAATTTGATACATACATAATACATTATAATCATATACACGTGTAACTCGACAACTACGAACTTGATTGTGATGAAATTGTGACACCGTATTATGGAGGATATGGTAACATTGTATCGTTGTTGAAACTCAACGAATTAGAATCGGTTAGGTTAAGTTTAAAATCATTATTTTGACGGTGATTTAAATCACTTGATTTAAATTAACCCAAAGCTATCTGTATTTAATCTCAAGTAGTATAGACACAAAGGGTCCGGGCTGTCCCTAATTACACTAATTCAGATGCGAATCCTTTGACATGATGGAGGGTAAATTAAGTAATTGCTTGTGGGGGGAGGCAGTGTTGGTTAGGACGACGTCTTGGAGACTAAATTCGTCAGGCAGGGGTTAACGGTTTATTGGAGGTTAGCTGCACCGAAATCCACTTTACTTGCACGTTGCATCCAACTTAACATTATTTACACTCGAAAAAATTGTCTATCCTAGAGATTAGAGCAGTCGGTCCAAGAAATAGTTGAAGGACACGATGTAAAGGGTGTTCAAGTCACATTTTTCAGTCTTTGAGAAAAACGCTTTTAAGTTTATATTTCTCTCTGGAAATATTACCTTTTCCAATAATCATTTGATTTGTTATATTCTTGTACATTATTACTTTATAGCCTCGTGTCCACTAGCAAATAAAATTGCTAGAGTTACTGTCACAAGTCACTTACGTAGCGTGTGCACTACGTCATTAGAGAAACATTGCAGCAAAATTACTTGCACATAAAGGACTTGCGGCTTGCTGAGAGCTTGCAGTGTACACGGTTACTCTCAGGAAATTATTTTGCCACAAAAATTTCGAGCCTGTTTCGAAAGTCTTGCAGCAAGGGGTGTTGTAGATCTAATATGGAGACGTTCAACTGGACGACAGAGGACACGTGCCTTTTAATTGAAAATTTTGAATTATATCCCGAATTATGGAATGTACATACTCCAGAATTTAAGGACAGTTTCAAAAAGCAGAATGCATTACAAAAATCGGCCGACTTATCTAATACGTCTACAGCGGAAATTCAAAGGAAGCTACATAATTTGAGAACGCAAGTTAACCAAGAGTGGAGCAAAATTCAAAAATAGAAAAGTGGGCAAGGGACTAATGAAATATATAAGAGTACTTGGGAATCCTTTGACTCATTAAAGTTCATCTATCCCTAGAGTAGTTCTACACTGAATCCATTTTCTCACCCAACATTTTCTCCACCTTTTACTATCTTTCTCTTGTTTTCTTTTTTTTAAATTAAATATATCACAACTACCGCAGCAACTACAGATTTTGCATACTACGTCTGACCAATAGTGTACACGGAATCAGAACAATCAAGCCCAAGTGGAATTGCTAGAGCAATTTCCTAGATTAAATTTGCGAACAATTAAAAGATAGTGTAGACAAGCAAACAAGTACTTGCTGCAAAAACTATCACAAGTTAAAAAATTCTCTACCCCAGAGATTAGAGCAGTCGGTCCAAGAAATAACTGAAGCACCCAATGTAAAAGGTGCTCGTCATATTTTTCAGTCTTTGAGAAAAACGCTTTTAAAGTTTATATTTCTCTCTGGAAATATTACCTTTTCCAATAATCATTTGATTTGTTAGTGTTTTATTTCATTACTTTCAGAGTGACCTACTTTAAGTAAAAGCTAGTTTAGTGGTCTACTTTGCAAGATTTTGTTTTTTTGAAAAATGAACTAAGGCACTTTTTTCTTTGGATCGCTAAAGGATAATAAAAACCTGTAATATACTTTATTTTCATTTTATAATATATGAGAATACAAACTACATTGCAAATACAACAGTTATTCATAAATATCGGTGAGCCAGGACGCATATCAGATCTATTATTATATCTGTAGTTGAAAGTAATTCTTCTAATAAAATAGCTAGCCATAAAACAGGATTTTCCTATACGATAATAATATTTTACGAAGATGTATATTGCCATGAAACGAAAATAAGAAAAGTTATTTTTTTTTCTGCGGACTGCTTTACTTTGGGCAAAAAATTCAAGAGACAATTTTTGTTTACAATGAAACAGGCTATCGTAAATAAGTTTTTAAATGGTAAACAAATAATAAGACAAAAAGTTGTATTGGAAATACATTTTAGGGGTTGCGTTTTCCACCCCTTACAACTAAGGGGTAAACCAACTAAATTACTGGCTAAAGTGTCTTTTTGGTAGTAGAAAATGTCAGATTAATTTCAATATTGTAACTTTTTTAGTGCTTGTGAAAAAAATTAATAAACAAATTTTATGTACCCCCTTTAAGGGGCACTCCAATGAAGTTTCTTTATATGAAAGATCCTATCTTTTTTTCGATGATGAATCACCCCCTTAAAAATTTTTACACTTATTCAGTTACACCCTGTATCACCATCATAGTCATAATGTCTCAACAGACATGTTGTGAACTCGTAAAGTGCATTAAGTCGGAGCTAGAGTATTGCCGACACGAATATAATAAATAGTTTTGAGAACTGTAGCTCGCCATCGTTCGCGACTTAGGTACTATCAGTTCAGTGGCGCTCTTGATACTCTTATCCAGCAACTGTTTCGTCGTATCCACCCAGACAGCGGGAAACGGCCAAGGCGCCGCCCACTCGGAAACGTTAGTTTGATGGGCGGTATAAGGAGCTCTCAGCATTCTCCTCCACGTCCACATTTCAAACGCTTCTATGCGAGCTCAATCTACCTTTTTAACGGTCCAAGTTTCCGAGGCATACAAAAATATGAAGAACACAAGACTAAACTAGCGACATTTTGGTAGCTTTAGTGATGTTATGGTCACGCCATATTTTAGTAAGCTTTGTCATGGCCACACGTGTCTGTTGAATCCGCCGTCGAATCTCATTTTCACAGCTACCCGAATTGTCGATCAAAGAACCGAAGTACACAAAGCTTTGAACTACTTCACAACGGCCTACTGATTTTACTGTTCGATGATTATCGTGCTCTCTATCTACGATCATAACCTTGGTCTTGTTGTAGTTAATACCAAGACCATACGCTGCACTGTATTATTCTAAGATGTTTAATAGAGCAAAATGGCAAAACACCTGGAATAGACAATTTAACTGCTGAAACACTCAAAAATCGTAGCACATCTGATTTCGGAACCATTCACTAGAATAATTAATTGTTGTCTGGAAAAGGGTATTTTCCCATCTATACTCAAAATTGCGACTGTAATACCTGTACATAAAACTGGTGATGAATATGATTTATCCAATTATAGACCTATCTCACTTATCTCCTGTTTGGCAAAGGTTTTTGAAAATATAATAAAGAACAAATTGACAGAATTTTTAGAGAAATATAACATATTTTCTGATAAACAGTTCGGTTTCAAAAAAAAATAAATCTACTGAAGATGCGGTGACATATGTAATAGGAGAACTATGCAAAAATGTAGACAGAAATATTCCAACATTATGTGTATTTGTTGACCTAGCAAAAGCATTTGACACAGTTGATCATATGATACTCATGAAAACTTTACAAAATTATGGTATACGGGGTCAAATCTATCATCTAATTAAAAGTTATTTAAGTAAGAGAACACAAACTGTTATGATAAATAAATGCTCTAGTTCTCCATTGCCTATAACATGCGGTGTTCCTCAAGGAACGGTACTGGGACCATTATTCTTTAACATATATATAAATGATCTATTTGCGGTTGATGTGAGCGGAGATATAGTTGAGTTTTGCAGACGATACAGCTGTTATATTTTCTGCTGAAAGTTGGGAAATATTAAAATCAAAGGCTGAAAATGGTTTTAAAAAAATGTTCAACTGGTTCAGTAGTCGACTTTTAACAGTCAATTTCAACAAGACTCACTTTGTTCCATTCGCATCATACGCAAACGGCTTACCGAAATACACCAACTTACAAATCAGTTGTAAACAGGTAGCTCCTATATCAATGGTCACCAGTATCAAGTACTTAGGAATATATCTAGATTGCCATATCAAATGGAAAGAGCATACCGAATATGTTGTCAAAAAGATTCGTTACTTTATAAGCAAATTTAAACTCCTTTCCACTTACTTACCTATGAACAGATGATCATTGTATACGAAGCACTTGTTCATAGTCATACACGATATTGTATTGTGGTGTGGGGCGCAGCATGTAAAAATAATATGAAAGCAATAGAAATTATACAAAAACGTTTAATAAAAATTTTATATAAAGTGAAATATACATATCCTAGTGACTTGTTATTTTCTAAAACAAAAATTCTAGATATCCGCCAAACATTTTTCATGTCATTAGGTATTTACCAATATAAAAATAAATCAAACTTGACAAAACACGAACATAAATATGACATAAGATATGCATGTAATGTTGTACCAAAGGCAAGAAAAAAATACTTTATTACGATGTCATACATTTCTTGCTCCAAGACTATACAATGAGATACCAGAAAGCATAAAATGTCTAGTGCCTTTAAATTCATTCAAGTATGGTTTAAAGCAATGGATAGTAAATAATAAGCGCATTAAAATTCACCAACTTGTAGATATATGCAATACCTATTATTACTGATATATATGGAATACATAATATTTAAATATAAATATTCCTGAATTAACCCTTATTTGTTGTTTCCATTTTATAATAATTACTTATACCCAAGCACAAGTTTTTAACTTTTTTTGGGTCACTTGTTGTTTATTGTATCTTATTTATTTTATATTTACAATAAACGCTATACTACTACTACTAGTGCTTCTTGAATAGCAGCAATAAGGGTTGTGTCGTCAGCAAATCTTAAGTTGGATATTTTGTTTCCGCCAATAGTTATACTGCCGTTACAGTTATCCAATACCTGTCTCATTACAAATTCAGAGTACATGTTAAATAACATCCCTGACGAACGCCTTTTCTGGTTGCAGTTTGACTAGACACGTTACCCTCAATTCTTACATGAGCTGAATTAGACTTAAAGAGCTGCTGTATGAGAAACACTAGGTGATAAGGAACTCCCATAGAGATGAGGATTTCCCAGAGTTTAGGCCACTTTACGTTATCAAACGCCTTGCAATAGTCCACAAAGTAGATAAAAACTGGAAAATAATGCTCCCTGACTTTTTCAACAATTTGTCTTAAGTTCACGCGTACCGCGTCTTTTTACGAAACCTGCCTGCGCCTGAGAAATCTGCCAACCAATAAAACCCTCCAAACGGGATTGTAAAATGTATAGTAGAACCTTGCTTGCATGAGAGATTAACGAAAGTAGGCGATTATTTTCTGGATTTGTTGAAAATCCCTTTTACAAAATGCCATACATTAAATTAAAAAAAAAACTTTCCAACGCGCCATTAGAGTAACCGCGTAGGAGCCATCGTACAAAACGTTGCGGTTACAGAAAATAGCTGTGTGCTACCTGCAAAAATGGTTGCCCGCTTCGAGAGCAACTTCGTTAATAGAAGTATCGTAGACGTAACAGCAAAAAGCTTTTTACCGGAGCGTCGCTGGAGACTCCGGGACTCCGGAGAGTCTAGCGCCGCCGGAGCGCAACGGGCCCTGCTAACGACAACCAATTAACGGAGTTAAAACCAGCGGCGGCACCGGCGCCAATTCTACAGGGTGTCCAGTTAGTGCGTAATTCTTCGATATCTCGCAAGGTATACCTGATAGAAGAAAACAGCAAATACAAAAGTTATTGGATTACTTGAGACGCATATTCTAAAAATATTTTAAAATATACAGGGTGTTGCGTGAAAGTAGAATAGTGATCAACTTGATTTTTTTATATAAAACTATAATTTTTTCTTAAATTGTTCTAGTTTCCATCATTGATCTCTGTTCAACCCTAAAATATTTTTGGGATCGGTTGCGACGTCGCCAAGTTATAATTTATTTTCTATTAATTTCCAGATTTGCAAGGTCGCAAGTAATACGTCCAAATTGATATATTCCTTTAAGTTTTCTCAACAATATTATACAGCAGGTTACTTGAATATTGAGTGGATATTATTTTGGATGTTACCAGCAATTTGTATCTACAGGGTTTAACACCCTATATTTTTTATTTTAAATCGAAATATCTACTAATACCCTAATTTGCCTTGTAATATTTTTTTTTTCGCGTTTGCGGCGTTACCAAGTTATACATTATTTTTCCAAATTTTCAAACAAATATCATCCCCGATTTTGATTTATTTTAAATAGAATCCTCTATTTATTTTTACTGCAATGAATTGCACATGTCGAACTTAGTAAGGCCTCAAAATTTCAAAATTTTGTGTAGTCAATAACACAAAATTGTCTGTACGAACCAAACGTGCCATCATTGGCGCGTACAACTCTATACTTGGCCAAAAAATATCCAATAGGTACCGGTATCTATACTTTTACTTCCCACACCGATAGGTGAGGGGAGTATTGTGATCGCGATAATTTTCGATTTTGAGATAGTACGCCTTTTGGGCGTTTCATGATGTCTACGTAACGAAAATCCACGTCACTCATTTCCGTCGGTCTGTCTGTCTGTCGGTCTGTCTGTCTGTCGGTCTGTCTGTCTGTCGGTCTGTCTGTCTGTCGGTCTGTCTGTCTGTCGGTCTGTCTGTCTGTCGGTCTGTCGGTCTGTCGGTCTGTCTGTCTGTCGGTCTGTCTGTCTGTCGGTCTGTCTGTCTGTCTGTCGGTCTGTCTGTCTGTCTGTCTGTCTGTCTGTCTGTCTGTCTGTCGGTCTGTCTGTCTGTCGGTCTGTCTGTCTGTCGGTCTGTCTGTCTGTCGGTCTGTCTGTCGGTCTGTCTGCCTGTCTGTCTGTCTGTCTGTCGGTCTGTCTGTCTGTCGCGTTTCTCTACCCTTGTAATCTCAGTAACCGCTGCATGGATTTTGATGAAATTTGGGCAGCGACATGCTGTGGGTTCCTAGTAGGTATTGCTGCTAAAATTTTAAAAACCAGTGATTTGGCGGCGCAGTTATTAGCAAAAAACAAAAATAAATTGGGATAGTTTGGGGGGGGGGTTGTAAAACTGAAAAATTTGTTGTATTCATAATGGGCTGTCCAATGACCTATGAATGAAAGACCTAGTGGCATAATTTACCTTTTCAAGTCCATCCAAACATTGCCTCGCTTATAATAGAAACCAAGGGACTTAGAATTTGTGATGTATACGAGTATTATTTTACATCGTTCTATATTGCTTAACGCGAAAATGATTGAATGGGTTTTAATGAAACGTTGACACAGTATTACTACCGCGGCGAGGATCGAAAACGCGTATGTTTTGGAAAAATCGTGTCAGTGGCGGCGCAGCAGTAATAAAAAAACCAAAAATATAAAAACAGCTCAAACTTTGTTTTTAGGCGTTTTAGGGGTTTCTAATAATTTTCTACTTTTTTTTGGGTAGGGGTGCGTTTGGGGTGGTTGGGGGGTGGGGGGTTGTAAAACTGAAAAATTTGTTGTATTCATAATAGTGTGTCCATTGACCTATGGAAAAAATACCTAGCGGCATATTCTTTTTTTAAGTTCATCTGAACATTGGCTTGTCTATTACAGAAACCATGGGAATTCTGTGATGTTTACATATACAATTGTTACTTAATTTCGTTCTATGTATATTGCGTAAAGCGAAAATTATTGAATTGATTTTAATGAGATTTGGAGACAGGAATTACCATCGCGGAGAGAATGGTAAACACGTCAGTTTCTAGAAAATCGTGTCAGTGGCGGCGCAACAATAATCAAAAAACTAAAAATATAGAAACAGCTCATACTTCGCTTTTAGACGGTTTGAAGACTCGTGAGCATTTCGCATCGCATGCAGAATCAAAACTGTGGCGACCTAGTTCCTAAGGAGGGAGACGCAAGAAACTATTTACCAGAGTTTTTGTGTTGGGTGTTTTTTTGCGGGCAAATGGGCGATGATTTGGTTGCAAGGGATTTCAGACTATAGCTTCGTGCTATGGGAAAATAATGAACTGGTATCATCGTAATGTGTGGGAAGTACTGAGTCAATCAACTTGACTCCATTTTTTATATAGGAAATGCTCACAGATATTCTGCTGGTTGTTTAGTATGCTGTGCCTGGAGACACCTGGAGTGTGCAAATGACCTGATCGCGGACAGCAGTTCTAATTTTCTCCACCCGACATCGACAGCTGCAACATGGACAGTATTTCCAATGAAATTTCCAATAATTGTGTCACAGGCAGTCGCAGACAGTTGCAGGTATCGACGGCTTAATGAAAACCGTGTTAAATATTTGTTCGCCAGCCGCCACCGCTGTACCCTACCGACCGACCGCCGCCATTTTAATTGAGAAACTTTCAAACTGCTTTCTGTGTGTTCTTGCTCCCGCTACCACCACTGCGTCGCTTTTCCTGCCGCCGTTACTGCTGCGAGGACCTTTTTAATAATATACACGCGCTACAGGAAAGTTCAGCGAAGCTGGAGTGCTCACAGACGTACAGTGTCGCATTGAGCTAGAAGAAAATAAAAAAATATGTTTTTCTAACAAGAAAAGGAGCTACGTTGAGACACAAAGTATATTGTAATTAAATAAAGACTACACTTCCCACACACACAGTTTTGAAGATGAGCTACATACGTTACAGAATGATTCAAAGACTTACATCAATATAATTTCAAAACTATCTTTTGTCTAAAGTAGGTTGCTTTACAGGACAATGAAGAGTCCACTACAAATACCACAAATTTTTCAGTTTCACAACCCTCCCCCAAACTACCCCAATTTTACTGCCTTAATAAAATGTCAAAAATGATCGGGTACCCCCAAATTGTTTGAGCTGTTTTTGTTTTTAATTTTTATATTATTGCAGCGCCGCCACTGACACGATTTCTAAAACTAGACGCGTTCTCTATCCTCACCAGTGTGTCATTAAAATCAATTCAACAATTTCCACTTTACACAATAAACACAATACCTAAAAGACGGTATTATGCCGCTAGGACTTTCTTTTACAGGTCAATTGACAACCTATTAAGAAAATAACCATTTTTTTCAGTTTTACAACACCACGCCCTCCAACCACTCCAATTTCACCCCTCACCAAAAAAAAAAATGGAAATGATCTGAAACTCCTAAAAGGCCTAAAAACGAAGTTTGAGGAACATCTGACTTTTTTGTTTTTAGTTAATTACTCCGCCGCCCATGCACCGATTTTAAAAATGATAGGAGCATATTACCTGCTACGACCGCACAACATATCGCTACCCAAATTTCATCAAAATCCATGCAGCGGTTACTAACATTACTACGTTAGAAGAACGTCAACAGACAGGCAGACAGATAGACCGACAGACAGACCGACGGAACTGAGTGACGTGGATTTTCGTTATGTAGATATAATAAAACGCTCAAAAAGCTTACCACCTCAAAATAGAACATTTTCGCGATCACAATACTCCTCTAACCTATCGGTGTGGGAACTAACAAAAAAGTGCAGCCCGGGCTCCGACACACACCAAGCTGCTGTTCCATTACCCAGTAATTACTCCTCATATCGTGCTTCCTGGCGGCTAAGATGTGCGCCGCCGCACGGCACACCGGTATTTTGCGCAGTGCAGAGAGCAACGTATTCCTCATTCCACCTAAGGATCCAATGACCATAACCAGCAGACTTACAGTGTAGTCTAACCAGAGCCTGCGAAGTTGTCCGAGCAACTCCTGATATTTGGTCCGCTTTTCCTCCTCCTTAGAGACGATGTTCACCTCGGCAGCTGCCGAAAACTCTATAAAGAACATCATCTTCTGGTGGTGGTCGAGAAGGACTATGTCGGGCTTGTTTGCCTGCACAAGCTCGAGCATGGGGAACGAGTAGTTCCAGTAAGTCCGGCATCTCTCGTTCTCCACAACGGACTCTATATCCTCAGGAGCGTATGGCAGCACCGGAGTCTCATTGATACCGTATGAGTGCCTTAAATGATAGTAGAGCACTCGTAGAGCCGCGTTGTGCCGATGGACGTAAGCCGTCCCAGCGTACGTCTTTCACGCCGACAAGAGATGCATAAGCGTCTCTGGCGCCTGTCGGCAAGCTCTACAAAGGGTGTCGGGTACATCTACACCCATAACCCTTTTACGGTATACCAAGGTGTTGAAGACACCGTCTTGGCACGCCATTATAAAGCCCTCAGTCTCCGACTTCAACCCACTAGACCTTAGGAAAGAGAAGGTCAACTGCTAAGACAAGCCATGCTCTTCTATATGTTTGTAGAAGATTCCATGCATTGGCTTATCTTTATGAAGTCTTAAAAGGAAGTCGACTTCGGCAGTTTTAATGTGGCATTTTGATTGTGCGGAAGCAAGTTCCGTAATGGACTGCTGACACCTCCGCCTGAAGTCGAGTGTGAGGCTGAGCTCCTCGGCTGCTCGTTTCGCTGCGCTAAAAAGAGAGGCTCCTTTACCCGCATCCTCGTGCTCTCGCACAAAGTGGATCAGGCGTTGTACAATTCCGAGGCAGGGACTATAGTAACACCGACTTATAGTCACACCACTGGTCATGATTAAAGTTTTAGTTGTTATGCTATAGCGAGTTTTGGAAAAATATTTGCTCAATCCTGCCAAAGCCCGAACACAAATATTGAAATGTGTCCTTTCGCAATCAGTTCTGTGTATACACAAACTGCATATATGCGATGCATGATGCATATACGCATATATATTTATCAGCAAAATCTATTTGTTTGCGCGCAGAAATTAATGCGGTATTTTTAACGTGGGTCGTCATTAACGGATTTTCAATCAGCGCGGTTGCCTAATATTTCCAATTTCCAATGGACACATTAATTGAATGTTTCATTTGGATATTTATGAAACGCGGTTTTCGATCGAAGCCAGCAAACGAGCTGGTTGTGATTGCGACTAGGGATGGGCGTATGGTTGCCCACTATACTTTTAATAAATTAAAACAAAAAAACTTTAAAAAAAACTTTTATTTAACCGTTCTAAAAAAATGAAATAAAATGTTCCTTTGAAATTGTTGCGACCCGGGTGACCTTTTTTCGCTTTATAATTGTTTTTGTCAATTTTGAACTATATCGCTTAAACCCCCTTGGCACTAAGAGGTGGTGACGCCTTTGGTTGTCCGAACAGGGACATGCGCTAAGTGGCAGCCTCCAAGAAGAACCACTATCGCCACTATCGCTAGAACCGTGCAAGAACTATCGCAAGATCTATCGACTCGCTACAGGTCGCGCTAACGCAGTTTGTTCCGCCATTATATATCGATATACGCCTTTATATTCGCCGCGCCTCCGCTACCCTTGTGACCATCAGCAGGACCCTGCAGGGTCAGAAGAAGCAGCGCACCCAACCAACGCCACCAGATAGCCAAGGTAACTAACCATTTTTTAGTGCCTCGCGCCATCATCCACTAATTTTCAAAGGCCGCCTATATTCGCCCCAAAAGGGCTACGCCACCGCCAGGCACATCACGTGTCCGCAACAGAAATGTTAACGATATGAACAGGAACGTGTGGCCATGACAAAGCTTACTAAAATATGGCGTGACCATAACATCAACGAAACAGTTGCTGGATATGAGTATCAAGAGCGCCATTGAACTGACAATAAATCGCGAACGATGGCGAGCTACAGTTCTCAAAAACTATTGATAATATTCGTGTCAGCAGTACTCTAGCTCCGACTTAATGCAATTTACGAGTTCGCAACATTTCTGTTAAGACATTGTGACTATGATGATGTGAGCTCGTGAAATGCATTAAGCCGGAGCCCGGAGCTAGAGTATTGCCGACACGAGTATTGTCAATAGTTTTGAGAACTGTAGCTCGCCATCGTTCGCGATTTACTGTCAGTTCAGTGGCGCTTTTGATACTCATATCCAGCAACTATTTCGTCGTATCCAACCAGCATGTAGGGGAACTGCCACGGCGTCG